>CM052900.1:159012670-159054912 GCA_028534135.1 Potos flavus | reverse complement strand
CACATGCCCTGCCGACACTGAACTTGGCCGTGTGACTCGCCTTGGCCGATGATGTGTTTGCTGTGTGACTCTGACAAAGGTTTTAGTGGGCTTGGTGGATCTGGCTTGTCTTTCCACGCTCCCGAGCTTCTTTGTGAGACGGACAGAACCCGAGAAGCCACTGGTCCACAGAGAATGAGGACACGCACGGAGCAGACCTGAACCCATTTAGTGGCCTGGACCCAGGCAGGACTGATCCCGAGTGAGCCCAGCAGAAACTCAGCTGACCAGCACACCTGTGCCTAAGAACATGAATACAGAGGTTGGGAGCCACGGAGCCTTTGAGAGCGTTCGTGATGCCGCCCACACTGACTAATAACCAATGAACTGAGATACTGTTGTTGTCCCGCATTTCATCAGTGAAGTGAGGCACAGAGAGGTTGAGTAACTTGCCCAAAGTCACACAGCTACTTTGTGGCCCAGTGAGGACATGAAGCCAGGCAGCCTGGTTCCCGAGTCCGTGCTCATAATTACTACATTATAACTGTTCTTACATGCTCAGAGTTCTTTGCCAACCTCTGATGGGGTGATTTAATTCATTCCGTTCTTTGACTTGCTAATTCATCAAACACTTCCTCACAAAGTAGGCTCCCCTGTTAGTTTCTCTCTTAGCATCCCTATCTTCTTAGCAATTATCAAAATCTGTCACTGATCCGTGTCTATTTCTATGCTGGTTGGTCTGTTCCTCTTGCTAGATGGTGGGCTTTTTTTGTTTTGTTTTTAAAGATTTTATTTATTTACTTGACAGAGAGAGAGACAGTGAGAGAGGGAACACAAACAGGGGGAGTGGGAGAGGGAGAAGCAGGGTTCCTGTTGAGCAGGGAGCCTATTCGGGGCTCGATCCCAGGCCCCTAGGATCATGACCTGAGCCAAAGGCAGACGCTTAACGACTGAGCCACCCAGGCGCCCCCCCTTGCTAAATGTTAAGCTCTATGAAGGCAGGGCTGTATCTTTTTTTTATTCCTACTGGATAACCATCAATACCAGTCATTAACTGCTCATTAATTAAAAACAAGCTAAGTGTTAAATGCCAGCCCAGGCTACATCTTGGGGATGTAGAAACAAGACGTTACCTGTCCTTAGGGGGTTCCGAGACACCTAGACGCCAAGACTGCCGTGGAAGGGAGCTGGAGGATGAACGGGGTGTAGAGGCAGGGCACAAAGATGGACCCTTTATCCTGCTGCCAGGGGGTGCATCCTAGAAGGTTTCACAGAGGAGATAGAGAATTGGGACTCGAAGAATAAGGGGGAAATTCTCGGACTCACGAGAGAAGGCAATCCGTAGCAGAACAGCCTGGGGAAAGGCATGGGGGTTTAAATGTGTGCTGGACCTGGACCCTGCAGGTCATTCCGGCTGGCTGGAAGAGAAGGTGTGCGGGGAACTGTCTGAAGGCCGCTGGAGGAGTGGACCAGGGTCTGATCTCCAAACACCGTGCCAAGGAGCTTAGACTCTCCCTGCCCGCCACGGAGAATCATCAGTTGCCCGTCCCTGGAGGCGTTCAAGGCAACACTGCAGCTGCTTTGGTTAGATTGCGTGAAGAGTATTTACGCAGCAGAGGAGGGTAAATGCAAAGATCGTGCAGCCCTGAGATTTGCTGATTGGAATGATCGGGGTGCCCAGAGCGGGGAGCAGACAGGGCTGGAGAAGCAACTGGGTGGTTGTTGCAGAAGTTAGGTCAGCTGGGGTCGGGGAGGGGGTGGCAACCACAAGGGGAAGAGGCTAATAGGGCAGGCGGTTGAAAGAAAGGCGACATGAGCCTTCCAGCCTGCCCAAAGAGCAGAAGGGGGCTGGGGGTGGGGGCTGAGTCAGAGGGTGGTCCAAGTTCAAGCAAGGGGTTGAGCATAATGCCCTTTGAGCAGAGGCTGGGAGGAGCCTAGTCACTGGTCATCATTGCTGCAGTGTTCATGATGCCGGGGCGGCGGGGGGGAGGGGGGAGTGTAGCTGCTAAGGACCAGCCACGAGGATTTGGGAACCCGTAGCGAATGACAAAGGGTTCTTCTCCATTTCAGACAGGGAAGCAGGTGAGCTGCGACCTAATTAATGGCACAGCAGTAACTGCACACAGGTCCTATAATGATGTTGTTAAAAAAATTTTTTATTATGGTGCAATACATATAACATACAATTTTAGCATTTTAACCATTCTTAAGTATACAATTCAGTGGCGTTAAGCGCATTCACATTGTTGCGAACCATCACCACCATCCATCTCCAGAATTTTCTCATCATGTCTGACAGATGTAGCCACTAAGCAGTAATTGCTTATTCCCTCCCCCCACCCCCAGGCCCTGGTAATTTCTACTCTCCGTCTCTGTGGCTCTGCCTATGCTAGCTATTTCAAATAAGCAGAATCCCACAATATCTGTCCTTTTGTGATCCGGGAGTCCGGCTTCTCTCGCTTAGCATCCGTGTTGTACCACGTAGTAGAACTCCATTTTCATGGCTGAATAATATCCCACGGCACGGCAACATCCCGCTTTGCTTATCCACCCATCTGTTGATGGACACTCCTCCCTTTGGCTCTTGTGAATAATGCAGCTATGAGCATCCATGGACAAGCATCTCTTTGAGACTCTGTGTTCGATTCTTCTGAGGATCCCCCTAGGACTGAAATTGCTGGGTAACCATGTTTGGCCAGCAATTTGCTATGTGCCTTTGGGTAAAGTTACTTCTACTCTTTGGAGCTATTTATTTCCTCATATCTTTAAAATGTAGGTTCCTCTTGGGGCGCCCGGGTGGCACAGTTAGTTAAACGCCAGACTCCTGATTTCGGCTCGGGTCCTGATCTCAGGGTCCTGGGATTGAGCCCTACATCAGGATCCATGCTCAGCGGGGAGTCTGCTGGACATTCTCTCTCTCCGTCTCCCTCTGCCCGTCCCCCTGCTCGTGCTCGCTCTCTAAATAAATAGATAAGTAAAATCTTTAAAATGTAGGCTCCTCTTGATTTTGCTCAGTTTTCCAAGCCAGGGGATCGGCTGACTTGCTGGGAGATAAAAAAAAAAAGGATGGTGTGTGGGGAGGGCTGAGGGTCGGCCTTGGTGGGAAGCCCCCTATTAGGGGGAAGGACTGGTGACAAAGAGGAGTCAGCAAGGGAAACAGGTGTGTCAGTGGCAGGAGGAAGAACGTCTTCTCTAGGTCGGGACGGAAGGCTAGGAACAAGGGAGAGGAGAGAAAAATCACAGCCTCACCCAAAGGAGCACTCAAAATGAGTTTGCTAATTTGGTTTGATGAGATGAGGTTGGGCTCAGCATAAAATCCAGGGTGAGAGTCAGCGGCCTCATCCTCTGGGAAGCAGGAATTGTGCGGTGGGAGGGGAGGTTACCCGTGGCCGGTGAGGGCAGGCTGGGCGCTGGGGGAGAGGCTGGAGCAGCTCTTGGGTGGACCGGGGTCAAGGCGAAGAAGCAAAAGGACTGTAAACCAGGTTTCATTACTGAATTCATGGAAAAGCATTTGATTTTCAAAGGGAAATCTGCATTCGTGATGGAAGTATGCATTATGCTACTTGGTTCCATATAAAATTAAAGAGGACAGATTGGGGAAAAGATTGTAAGTAGGTAGAATATGAGAAGCCCCTTTCGTTAGTGTTTAATGGTAATTATTATTTATTGAGCTGCAAAAGACCCAGTGTGATCTCAACTAATCTTCACACCAACCTGAAAAGACTTAGTTACTTTTTTTAGGTAACCGTTTTGCAGTTGACCCCATTGTGCAGATGGGGAAGCCGAGGCTTGGAAGGAAGGAGTTGGCAGAGCTGGGTGACCCTGAGCAAGTTGCTTGCCTTTCCGAGCATCCGTAGCCCAGCTGCCATCTAGAGTTAGTGACGTCCCTTTGAGGGGCCGCGGTGAGGATCAGGCCAGTTGGGAATGTGACAGCTTTTCTGAGCAGCCAAGGCTGGGGCAAACAGAGTGCCGGCATTGACCACGCTGCCCCCCGGGGCTCAGCCTCACCCCCATCCTGTGTGCTCTTGGTGGTGTTTTCAAGGGAACGGGGTCCTTTAGTTTCCAGCCAGATCCACCTTCAAAAGACCCAGGAGGGAGGAAAAATTAGGAAAGGTTCTGGAGAAGAGGGCTGCAGGGGGAGGAGGGAGGGGGCAAGTCCTTGGCCAATCAGCGCCTCCCCTGTGCGTGTGTGAGAGTGTGTGAATGTGTGTGTGCGTGAGTGTATAGCGTGAGTCTATGGGGTGTGTGGTGTGTAGAGTGTGCGTTAGTGTGTGTTTCTGGGTGTGTATGTGTGTGTGGTGTGTGTATGGGCTTGTATCTGGGTGTGGGGGGCTGTCTGAGTATGCCAGGCACCCCCACCCCACCTGCCTCCCCGATATCCAGCCTGGCCAGCACCTCGGCTGCCACGAGATGGACCAACGGCAGCCCCAAGGCATCCCTGAGCCTGTGCTCCCTGCCTCCTCCCCTACCCCAGCCCGTCCCCCAATGCGGCGCCCTAGTCTCCCTCTGACTGGGGGCTACCCACGAGGGCGCTCTCAGGATGATCACCTTCCCGAGCGGCTCCTGGCGCGGCTGCCGCCCCCTCAAAGAGACTCGTGATCCCCAGCGAGGACAGGGGTTGGGGTTCTAATACCGGGTCTATTCTAGCCCCTGCCCAGGGGCGCCCCACTGTAGCTCCGGACAGAAGCTTGAACTCCAGAACTGCCCAGACTGAGGGGTGCGGATCTCCCTCTGTGAGGGTTAGGGACCCCTGCCCTGTAGATGGCTGGGCTCCACTGAAGGGTTTACCATCCACGGTCCGGGCAGGGAAGATACTGGGAAGCATTCACATGGAGTTTAGCAAGGTGCTGACCAGTTAGAGCGAAGTCTGTGCTTGATGAATATCTAATCTTTTTTTTTTCTCCATATCCATCAATAATCATCCACAGAAAGACGAGGAGGGAGGTGGCCTGAGCCCCGGGGAACTTCGAGACTGTCCCTGTTCTCTGCGTCCCTTACTAGTAGTGATGACTGCTATTCCTGGAGTCAGCGAGCGCCACATGGCTCTGGGCTTTAGGCACCGTGCCCAGCACCTTGTCTGTACCATTTCACACGATTCCCACACAGCCCTTTGAAGTGGTGTATTGGTTATTGTTCCCATTTCACAGGCAGAAAGCGGAGCCCAGAGGAGTTAGGTCCTTTGCCCAAGATCACACAGCCAGTAAGAACCAGAGCTCAGATTTCATCCCAAGTGGTCTGGACTCTCCCACTTGGCTCAGTGCTCCCATTTCCCTGCTGGGGGTGGCTGGGGACGGCCCTGGAAGGCAGCTGCCGCAGCCCTCCTCACTTCCTGCAATAGAATTCCCTGTAATTTCATTATAAATCATATTTCCAACCAAGCTGGCTCTGAAGGTCGCCGGTAATCAAACTGTCAGCAGCAGGCCATCTTCGGTGGCTGCCACAATCAGGGCCCCGAGCCAGGAGAGCCCTCGGAAATCAAGCTTCCTGCCTGCACCGCTGGGGGTGGGTGAGAGGCCAGAAATGGAAACAGGTGAACAGGGCTGGGGGGCAGGGGCCCGAGGGCCCGCGGTGCTCTGGCTTCCCCATAATGAGAGGGGAGAGGGCTCGGGGTCGCGCTCCTGATCCAGGAAAGTGGCAGCTGGCCAAGTTCTGACAACATCACCTGGATGTGAGTCGGGGGTCTTCCCCGGGGCAGGGATCCCTGGGGAGGAGGCGGAGGAGTTCTATTTTCTGAACCACTGGCTGAGCGACCAACACACCTGTCACCCTGTGTAATTCATAAGAGAATCCTGTGTGCCGGGCAGTTCCCCACATTCTCTCTATTTCTTGGAGGCCCCGATTGGCAAAGAGACCAAAGCTTGCCAGTGTTCAGGTGCCATTTGGATATCTATCTAGGTTTTTCCTTTTAACCGTAAAGGTATTTTCCAATTTTGCAATAAGGTGGGAAATGCTGGTAAAATGAAGGGAAACCAGTTTCTCGTCTGCAGGAATTTTCAGAGCCTTTAACAAGCTGGATCATATCTCTTCCCAGGAGGAGGGATGGGGAGCAGCCTGGGACTCCGGAAGCTCTGGCAAGGACAGGGTTAGTACCTCACCCCGCTCCAGCGTGGGGAGGAGCCTAGCCCAGCAGGGGAGCGTGGGCAGGCTTGTCTCTTAGCCCCTGTCCCCCCATCTGGATGCAGGTTTCAGCGGGGTGAGCTGCGAGGCCCGGGAACCTTCTGGAGCAAGGCAGGCTGATATCAGTGCAGGCTCTCCTTCCCTGGACTGCTTCCGGGCCCGCTGGCTCCCCAGGTGCACGAAGATCGTGCTGTCCACGCCCTGGCCACTTCTCACTTCTGCTGGGACAGCAGCAGACTCTCCCTTCCGGTCCCTCTAGACACCGGGACACCTGGATTCCAGGCACAGCTTCCTCCGAGGTGGCCGCTCCTTCGAAGCCCTGGGTCAGGGCTGGATGGGTCACAACTGCCAACTCGCTCCCCATCCCTGCCCTCCCAGTTAGCGCTTCTGCACCCCAAGGACAAACAGCGAATTGATAAACCAGATGGGCCCTGCCTGCTGCAGGTTCTTAGCCCTGCTCCCTAATTTGAGAGCAGAAACCCAGCCTTCTCTCTGTGGCCGAAACTGTCCTGTGTTGCTGGCACAGAGCTAAGAGCTAGACCACATTTCTGTGTCCTGTGTAATCGGGGTTGGGGTGGGGGGCTGGGGGCCATCACGGCGGAGTTCCGGCTCATGGGATATGGAGGAGTGATGAATTCATCCCAGACCTGGCCTGTGAAACCTTCTGTGCGAGCACTTTCTCTCTTTCTCTCTCTCTCTCTCTCTCTCTCTCTCTCCTATTGGAGAGATGCAGAAGATCCACCGGAGAAGCCCAGTGATGGGAGATGCCAGGGAACAATCTAGAAGGAACTGTCCAAGTGAGAAAGATCTGGGTAGAAATCCCAACTCAGCCCTTTACATCTCTGTGATCCTGAGCAAGTCACTTACCTCTCTGAGCTCACGAACAGAGAGGTAAGTAGTAGGGGGATGCTAATAGTGTCTTCTTTGTGGGGTTGTAGGACCGTCCTCGATTCGGGACAACTCTGAAGGGCCGTCTGAGCCCCAGAGCTCCCTGTAGTATTGGCTGTGGTCTGTGCATCTCGGTGCAACTTCTCTCTCTGCCTAGTTCCGTTTTGTTCTCTGTTACAAAAATACCTACCTCTGAGTTTTTTTTTTTTTTTTTTTTTAAATCCATACCCCTGAGTTCTGATTGAAGACAATTAATATTGGAAGAGGTTGTAGGACATAGACTTTAAAATGGGATTTTCGAGTTGCCTGAGTTGGCAGTCAGCGGGTAACGAGAAGCTCATCTCTAGTGTAGCTGGGGTACTGATGGGACCTCCCACGCTCTAAGCCTGTGCCTGGTGGGGAACCGGGATGGGGGATCCGTGGAAGGGGATGCATTGCTGGAAATAACATCCGGGTGTTCGAGAGCTCTGGAGGACGTACTAATCACAAGGACTATGGAGTCTGAGAGCGATTGCGGGGGACGAGGGAAGGCTGAAAGGCTGAGGGGGGTTAATCATAAATGTAGTGAAGAGTGAGAGGCGGAGAGCCTCCTTGGCAGCCCGGATCAAGAGGCTCTCATCTCCTTCAGCTCGAGGACAATGATAGCTGAGAATCGGGTCCGGAACCTACCCTAAGTGGAGCTGCAGGGAAGTGTGGCTCTTCAGCTCTGGCATGTCTGCTGTCCCAAGGTCAGAGCCTGATTGGAAAGAGTGGGACGCTGATGTATGACATATGGATGGGGACATATGGGTTGGTGCATTTGAAAATCTCGAACCACCCCATCCCCCAAATTCCCCCCTCCCCACCCCGTAGGCGTGCCAAAGCAGCCCACGCCTCCTTGTTAAAGATGGGAGCTCTCGCCTTGCTCCGAGACGATGTAGAGGCCTCTGGTGTTTTGAGATGAGTACCTCCACTTCCCATTCTGCCCACCACACCTTAGTAACTGGAGTCAGGTCACAATATAATCCAGTTCTACTGACGGAAGAAAGGGACCCCATGCCAAAGTGGCTACAAGATCTAGTCAACATGTACTGGCAGAAATCAGGAGAGTATTATGGGATTAGACGCTAGGGGCGCCGGGATCAAAGTCAAGGGAACACGGAGTTGGATAGGGAGACCTCATCACCGTGGGAACCCCTCCCAGGATGTAGGACCCCGGGGGATTGTGCTAACCCGACTTGGGGATGGCGATTGGAAGCTTGGGGAAAGCCAGCGCTCACACTCAGCAAGCTAGAAAGGGCAGAACTGCTGTGGCAGATGGTGAAGGGAGATCGCAAAACGCTTGAAGAAGTGGGCAAGCTGTAATGGATATGCGGTGGAAAGCCAGGAAACCCGCCCGCTGAGTGTGTTCGTCCAAAGGCCCAGAGGAGAGTCCATTCACCGAAATGACGGGGCGTGCCCTGGTGGGAGGAGGGACAGCGTGGTTGAAGAGCTCAGCGGCACTGTCCTTCATAAGCCAAGGCTGACAGCTGGAGACGCGGCGACAGCACGGGGCCCCCTGGCAGCAAGCGGGAAGAGAGGACCCTCCACTAACGGGGGCCCTGTGGTGGAACTTACGCATGGTGTGCAAGGTGGGCGAAATTGCCACAACGAGCCACAAGGTCAGAGAAGCAGGTGGGGAGCCTGACTTGCAGACGCTGTAAAGACGGTTAATAGAACATGGTGATCGCAGGGGCAAGCCAGGGGGGCAGCCAAAAAGGGCATTGCATAATTCTCACAAGCAAAAGAATTCGCGGATGGGCGCTCGGGAGGCTGAAGCAGCTGGCCGGGTAGAAGACGAGTGCTCAGACCCAGAACCCGCGCAGTGAAGGAGGGGCGGGGTCCCCAAGAAGAAGGAGCTGCTAAGCCACAGCACGTGTACATGGGAACGATACCCAGTCCCTCCGCAAAGGGACCTATGCTTATTTACCTGGGCAACTGCACCCTGGGGGAAGGGGCACAACCAGACATTTCAACACGATGGGATACAGGGTCCAAGATGACATTGATATGTAGGAATCTGAGGAGTCACCATGATCTCTTGTTAGGGGCAGGGGCTGATGGGAACCAGAATCCTCGCCCAAGCTTTGGCCCTAGTGGATCCACTGTGTCCATGAACCCTCCCAGTTCCCCAGTCCCTGAAAGTATAGTTTGAATGGATACACATGGTCGGCCGAACTCCCATGAGCTCCTTGGCCCGAGGACCAAAGCTATGGCAGCAGCGAAGGCCCAATGGAAACCTTTGAAACTGTCTCCCATCCTCGCCAAGCAAAGAGCAAACCAACCAACCAAAAACCCAAGGGGGGATGGCAGAGTGCAGAGTCACCTTGAAAGACCCAAGATGCCTGGTGGATGCTCTTCTTAGCCTCAGACGCGTCATTAGTTTGGGCCCTCTAAAAAAGCCAGATGAATTCTAGAAGGTGCGAGCAGACCTCCGTACACACAAGCGAACAGGAGCCTCGTGCACCTGCCGTCCTGCACATTTCTCTCTCTGCTCGGGCAGATCAAGGGTCCTGGGTACCCGGTACGCGGCCGCCGAGCTGGCAAAGACTCCCCCTCTCCCCCCCTTCCATCAGGAAGGGAGCTAGAAGCAGTTTGCACGCACGTGGGCTTGGATCACAGTAGACACGGACGGTTCTGCCTTACGCATATGCTAACTTTGCCACGCTCTGTCATAAAAGAGTGTCAAACAGTGGGTTTTAACGAAAACATTTGGCAAGGTCTAGAGATATTTCTGGTTGTCACAACGGAAGGGGGTAAGACGCGAGGGAGGCTGCCAACTGTCCCCAGGACAGCCCCCACGCCAGAGAATTGCCTGGTCCAAAATGCGACCGGTGCCGCGGGGGAGGAAGCCGGGGTGTTCGGGAGTACCCCGTTATTCCGTGGGGCTCCTGTTGTATCAGGTCCATCGTGGCGGTCGAGCGGGCTGGGCGTGGCTGGTCGATCGGGCTGGGCTGGGCGGTCGATCCGGCTGAGCCGTGGCAAGTGCTTCGGAGGCCCTGCTGAGACCGACGTGCATCAGAAGGGGGAGGATGGTGTACCAGTGACATTTTTTAGGGGTACAGCTAGGACCTGCCCTCCAAAGGGAAGATGATTGCATCTGGCACCTTCCATGCATCCCAAGAGAACACAGCATCTGAGAGGCCTTTTTAGGTTCTTTAAGCCACATCGTCTACACTTGACAAATAATGTCCTAGCCCGTTTCCCCAAGTGACGGGGAAGGCGGCCAGCTCCCGGAGAGGTGCGAGGCAGGAAAGGGTCTGCGGCAGCTCTGGGCCGCCTCGCCAGCACGTGACCCGGCAGACTCTGATAACAGACGTGTCTGCGGTGGGAAAAGGCACGATGCGGAGTTTATGGCAAGCCTCGATAGAAGAGTAACAACACAGATCCCTAGAGTTCTGGAACAAGGCCATGCCATCTGCAGTGGAAAATTATACCCTGTCTGAAAAATAGCTTTCATGTGCTTCTGGGTCTTGGTAGAGCCAGAGCCCCCGATCAGCCCGAGAGAGACAGCTGACACATGACACGCCCTGGGGATGGAGAGCCATCCTCCAGAACACAGGACACATCCCAAATTCACAGTCACTCTTTGGTGCTATGTCCCCAGTAGGCAGAAGAGATGAGTCTGGAATCTAAGGGGTGTGGGGAGGAGCGGCCATGCTTACCTGTCTCTCTCGGTGACTCACTTAGGAAACTTGCTTCCTGTCCCCGCAATGGTAAGCTCTGTGTGTCTGGAGGTCTGTTCCGGGGCCCAGGAGGGGAGTACTTTCCCTAGGGGACAGAGGAAGAGTTCCATGAAACTTCAGCTAGTTCGGCCACTTGGTCGTTTCTGATTCCTTGTCCCAAGGCCAGCAGGCAAGGAAAGGAGCCAGCCCACTGGCCGGAGTAGTTGACCCTGATCAGTGGGGCGGGAGAAGGTGGGATCGCCATTTCATAATGCGCGCAGAGACAAGAGCCATTTTGTTACCTAAGGGATCCATTAGATTATCCCTGGGTGCTTCCTTGTCCTTTTTTTTCTTAATTATTATTATTTTTATTTTTTTTTAAGATTTTATTCATTTATTTGACAGAGAGAAACAGGTCACAAGTAGGCAGAGAGGCAGGCAGAAGGAGAGGGGGAAGCAGGCTCCCCGCTGAGCAGAGAGCCCGATGTGGGGCTCAATCCCAGGACCCCGAGATCATGACCTGAGCCGAAGGCAGAGGCTTTAACCCACTGAGTCACCCAGGCGCCCCTCTTTTTTTTTTTTAAAAAGATTTTATTTATTTATTTGACAGAGAGAGATCACAAGTAGGCAGAGAGGCAGGCAGAGAGAGAGGGGAAGCAGGCTCCCCGCTGAGCAGAGAGCCCGATGTGGGGCTCGATCCCAGGACCCTGAGATCATGACCTGAGCGGAAGGCAGAGGCTTTAACCCACTGAGCCACCCAGGCACCCCTCCCTTGTCCATTTTTGACAGTAAAAGGTCCGGTGTGGTAGTCACAAGGTGAGAAGGGCATGGTGAGCAGGGACCTGGACGGGTTCGAGATGGGTCTGGGTCATGCCCTAGGCCAACGATCTAGACCAGCAGAGGCGCTAGCTGGCTGAGGGGAGTCTAACACGGGGGACGGGAGTTGGGGGACGAGGGGTGTCAGTTACAGCCCCAGGTCCAGCTGTCGTGGCAGCGAAGTTGTAGTTCAACCCACTAGCTATCTTCTTTTAGTTTTTATAGGGAAAGAGACCAACCAGCGTTTGGGAAAAACTGTCCCTGGGTGGGTGGGCTTACCGTATGGAGCAAGCGGGTCCCAGCAGAACAAGGGCTGGGCTGCCGTGGATGCTGTGGCGACCCCCACAGTTGAGGACCGGGGCACCACCCCGGGGCTGATAGGAGTGTTGGCTGCTGATGGTCCCTTCCCTGGAACTGCCCTCTGCCAGAGGGCTTTGTCCCCAGGACTGTGCCCCTCTCCAAGGGCAGCCCGGATTTACGGACGGGTCGCTGCAGGGGTGCAAACGTTTGACCCCTTGCTTTGATTGGGGACAGCTTCAGAAGGCCAGCACAGCCCTGGGTCTCCCGGGGGGACCGGCTCTGCTGCCGCACGTCACATCTCAGCATCTCCCCGTGCCTCATCAGCTTCCCGCCCGCCCTCAAAGCTGCGGTCCTGACGGGCTTCTCCCTGATGAGTCTCCTTGATGCAAATCATGCAAATCTGGTCCAGAGTTTGTTTCCTGGGGAAGCCGACCTTAGACCCTGCAGATGGTGAGGTGGGGGGGGGGGTTTGTATTTGTTCCCGTCCCAGTGGTTTAGCATAAGGGACGCCACACAGGGCTACGCCGTGTCGAGGTGCTGCCCCCCCTTCCATACCAGCCCCAGAGAGGTCAACGGGCAGCTCTGAAACTTCTCACCTCTGACACTCCTTCCGTGGATTTGGAAATGAGCACAGAAGTCTGGAGGGACCGGGGGGGGGGGGGGACGGGGGAGGCACAAGGGCCGCTCCAAAGGGCAGCACGGATGGTTTGGTGGAAAATTTGCAGATGACTAGTTAGTAGCACACAGACTTAACCCCCGAATATGAGCAGCTAGGCCCGCGAAGCGGGGACATCAGGGAAGCCCATTTTCTTTATCAAAAGAATCAGGCCAGAGCTCAACTACAGGGGGATGCTTCTGCCGCGTTTCATAGCTACTCCGGATAATAAAATAATAGGAACAGGTCTGTACGTGGCGTGGTTAGTGGCGCCGCTCTCTGGACGAAGGCGCACGGGAACCCCGTGAGGATGGAACTCGCCTACCTCCACCTGACACCAGGGGAAACTGAGGCTCAGAGAGGCTAAGTGACTGACCACGATGACACAGTAAAGAGAGAATCAGGTGTCAAAGCCAAGGTGCGGTGGTAATGAGGGGGCCCTGCTGCCTGCGGCCCCTCTCGGGAGAATGTGGCCTTTCTGTGCTCGCCTTTCGCATGCTCCCATCATATGTGCCCTTGTGGCGCGCTCTGGTCCCTCCCAAAGCCCAGGTCACGGGGCCGGGGAAATTGCCTGGAAACAGACTTGTTTCTGGTCCACCTGCCTCCCTCTGCCTCCCTATCCCTACCTCCCTGTCTCTGAGTCCACTTGCCCCCACCCCCTGTGCTCACACTTGCTCAGACCTGGCTGTGGGACTCAGGCCGTGCCCTCAGGAAGTCCTCTGTCTCCCATTTCACTGACCTTGTCTTAGTGCCAAGCGCTTGAAGGGAATCCATTCTCATCATAAGTTCAAAAGAGATGCTCACGTCGGCCCAGCCGGGGGTTTGGAGTTCATGGCTCTTTCACTGCGCGCCTTTGGTGGGTCACTCAACCTCTTTGAGCTCAGTGTTCTCATCTGCATAATGGACATGACAGCATCTTCCCCGGAGATGAGTGTAGGAGAGGACCCGTGGTTCTCCCTGCCCGTCCCGGGGCTCCCCCACACTCAGGTGATCTGCATTCACATTTCAGAAGACGTGGTGGTCTAATCCCTCCCCGGGGACCCAGGGGGGTGCCACCCTTCTGCACCTAGCCTCCTCCCCCTGGCTGGGTCTAAGCTGGCCTCTCCCCAAGCCTCTCCCCTCCCCTCCGCCCTTTCCCCCTGGCTGGGCCTCCCAGGCCTCAGCCCTCTGCTGCCGTTCACAATTGCCGGCGACTCAATTGTCTCCTGGTTTCCAGCCGCAGTTCATTGTGGCCACTTTTGATTAAATTTCCAGTCTCTTTTCAAGTTTATTTCCCCTGGGCCTCAGGCTTGCTTGGAACCAGGAGGGAGCAGAGGAGTGGAATCTCTGGGGATGGCCGGGCAGTCAGGGGATGATGGGGGACGCCGGGAGGAGCTGCCATTCCCACTTTGGGGGGACACCCCAGTAGCCCCCTGATGCCTGCTAGCCACATTCTGGGCGGGGGACCTGAGCCGACCCACCATCCTGGACCTTCTTTCTCTAGCTTCTGTCCACTCCCCACCACCCTAGTCCCTTCAAACGCTTTCCCAGCTCCACCTGCTAGCTCTACCCGAGGCTGGGGACCCAAACACACTTCGTGCAGCCCGAGGCTCCGCCGGCGCAGACGCACCTACTGTCTCCCTCGCGCCACCTGGAGTCACTGGAGTGGATGCCTGGCCATTTGCCCGTCTCCTCTCCAGGCCTCTCTGGCACAAGCTTCTCTCCGGCTATCACCGGCAAGAGCAGGCCTTTGTCCTTCCGCGGGAGGGATGGTGCCTAGTTTGGACCAGTGGATGAGGCCATAGGCCTGGGGGTAATCCTCCTGCGTCCCAGCCTCCCCTCTGTCGACCTGAGCCATGGTGCGATCTCTGGCAAGCCGTGTGCTATCTGCCTATGAAACATTTGTTGACCAAGTTGGAAAGCATCTTAAAAGGCCCCGATTGGGAAGCATCTCTCCACTTGGTAGCTGGTTCATCGACCATCCCAAATCTCAGATTCCTTAGTACCTCTCCCCCTGGCCCCCCATGTGGGGCCGTGGGGACATTAGAGGCGATATATTCAAAGTACTTGGCTCAGTGGCCGGCACAAGGTCTATGTTCGAAGACTGGTAGCTGCTTTTTTGTTGTTGTTGTTGTTGTTGTTTTAGATTTTATTTATTTATTTAAGAGAGAGAGATAGCGCGCATGGATGTGTGCGTGTGAGCGCGTGGGGAGGGGGTGGAGGGGCAGAGGGAGAGAGAGAATCTCAAGCAGACTCACCAAGTGCAGGGCCTGATGCGGGGCTCAAGCCCAGGACCTTGAGATCATGACCTGAGTCGAAACCAAGGGTCGGATGCTCAACCTACTGAGCTACCCAGGAGCCCCTTGAGTTTTCCTAAGGGGTTGAGTTTAGGGTACAGAAACTAAACTTGGCTTCGGCAAGAAGAATTTGGGTGCCAAGGTTATGGGGGACCCTTCCTTGCTTATCCAGCTTGGCCTGGTCCTTGGATCTCGGGTCAGCAGTAGTCCTTCAAAGAGACAGCAAACCCCCAGGACGGAAGAGAGGAATAAGGAGAAGAGGAAAAGGACAGGAGGAGAGAGGGAGGGAGTCGAGGGGACAGTCAAGCCGTGCAGGGTGGGGGTTGCAAGTGAGTGAGTGGTGAGAAGAGCAGAGGTTTAAGAAAAGGAGGCCACGTCCTCACTTTCCTGCTCTCCCCACCGCCTCTACCCCCAGACCTTCAATACAGTGGTCATTCATCACAAAGCTCTCTGGGAGGGCTAACTTTCCCGAAATCCAGGAGGGAGACCTACGGTAAACCTGGGAAAGCCAGGTAGGATGGCAAGAGTCCACAAACGTCTAATCTGGGTGAAGCCAGAGCTTGGAGCCCGAGTGACTGGGACAAAAATGGAAGAGCCCCCCATCCCTTGCCATAGAAATGTCCAGAAAAACTGGGGAGGATACGGAGTCATTTGACTCCTTTTTAAAGAATCTTTTCCTCTTAGGTGTTTATTTTTAGATTTCAAAAATTTCAAATGGACAGAAAAGTTGAAAGAGCAGTCCATCCAACATCTCGACGTCCTTCACACGGATTCACCGATTCTTGACGTTGGCTGCTTTTACTTTCTATTTTCTTCTGATCATTTGAAAGTAGCTTCCAGCCTTCACAACCCCTCGTCCCTACACACATCAGCATGTATCTGTGGGCAAGGACCTTCTCCGACATTACCGTAATGATATCGTTATCAATCCCTTGGACTTTAACACTGGTCCAATAATGCTATCTGATGAAGTGCTCATATTCAGATTCCCCAACTGTCCTAAAAATGTCTGTGATAGCTGTTTTCCCCTCTAAGGATCGTGCACTGCATTTAATTGCCATGTCCCTTTAGTCTCTTTTAATCTAGTCTTTTGGTCTTTTTTGTAATTGACATTTTGAAGAGTCCATATCAGATGTCTTGTAAAACGCCCCGCCGTATGAATATGCATGGTTGTTTCCTCCATTGATTCGATTCGTCGAGAATACTGCACGGGACGTGTCCTGTACCCACCAGTGCATCGCCTGGAAAGGCACGCGATGTTAGTTTGTCCTTTTTTGAGGGACCCTTCCATTTGATTACTTGCTTAAGGGGCCATAGGCCAGATTTCTCCATTGGAAAGGTGTCTTTTTCCTTTTGTGATGAGTAGAGATATTGCAAGACTGAATATACTACTATGTCCCCTGTGATCCTTGCCTGGATCAGTTACGACACTGCAATTGGAAAACCCATTTGTCTCTTGAAGACCCGAGCTTCTGCTGGCGTGTGGCTTATATGCGTGGCCGTGTGAGTTCCCTCTGTGCACTGGCTTCAAGAGGGTGACAGCCAAGGACTGTCCTCGGTGGCCTGTCTCGGCTCCATTTCATCAGCCTTGCCCTTTGCTGTCCTTCACCAGAGGGACCAGCTTCTCTGGCTCAGTTAAATGGCTGCCAGTCCACTGGGCCAGCCAGCTGACTGTTGGGAGTGTGTGTGTGTGTGTGTGTGTGTGTGCACGTGTGCACGCACGTGCTGGGTGGGAGGGCTGTCTGGGGACTTGGAACCCAGAGGTAGCGCATCTGCTATATGCCTGGGAACTCCAGGGTGCTGGGCTCTGGCCTTGGTTTCCATGGCAATGGGCAACCTCATTCTGCGGTCTGCTCTTCTCGGGACCAGCTGATGGTCATGGGGCCAGGGGCTTGGGGCCAGAGGCTTGGGGCCAGAGCCAGAGGATGGGGAGGGGGCACCATCAGATTCTCGGGATATCTTGGAGAAGAGAAGCACCAGACCCTGCTTACATGTCTTGGAGATGAGAACTTCAGGCAACTGCTGTCTTCATTGCTCCGTAGAACAGACTTTTCCAGGGGGCTCTGCTGCCCTCTCTCCTTTTGCTGTAGCACAGACTCTTCCATCAAAAAAGTCTGTGAGAAGACCTAGGCGGCTGCAGGGTCCTGCCCCTTTCTTATGAATTCAACTCAAGATTAAACAGATTCAGATCCCTGACTTCTTGATCTGATACGTACGTGATCTTGACCTTCTGTTTACAGGCATTATCTGTCTTGCTCTGCAAGTCTTTGTGGGTGGGTGTTAGTATGATTCCTGTTTTAGAGGTGTAAGAATCAAGGCTCGGAGGACTAGGGCCACATGGCTGGTAAAGGGGTGAAGCTGACTCAAGGAAACTATGTGGTATATAGACTAACAGCGCCAGCCTCAATGACAGGCAGAGCTGGTGTCGTCTTGACAATTTCACTTATTAGCTGGGCGATTTTGGCAAAGACAGGGGCTCCTTGGGGCCCAGGATCTACTCTCAGACTTATAAGTTCAGATGCTCCATGTTCTCAGTTCACCCAAGGCTCTTGAGGGAACTTACACCAAAGTCCCCAGAGATGGATGTGTCCGTGTGACTAAGTTCTGGCCAGTGAGAAGTTAGCATAAATGATAGATTGAACTTCTAGGAAGTCTCTTTAGAAGAGAGGGGCTGTCCCTTTTGCTGCTTTTCTCTCTTCCTCCTTCCTGCTGCCAGAATGTAGTTGTGATGGACGGAGCACAAGCAGCCACCTTGGACTAAGAGGTAACCTTGGAGAAACAGAAAGATCTGGGTCCCTGAGGACTTCATGGGAAGATTCTATCAGCCCTCTACTCTCTATATCTGGACTTTCTTTGAAAACCTTATTTATTATTGATATATAGTGGACATACATACATCTGGAATTTTGTATATGAGAATATAAAACCTTGTGCATTTAAGGCTCTAGTTCATAGTGATCTGATACTTGCAGCTGAATGTTATTCCTGCCCAATACACCAACTGGTCAATCTACAGTGAGAAAAAGCCCTTCCAATGACCCTGACTCCTACTCTACTCCCCCAGCATCTAGGACACCTGGACTGAGAATTCCCCAGAGGTCACAGCTAATATGGAACCAGCAGAGTATGCCAGGAGGTGTCTGATTCTGGTCAGGGATGAGCCTGGAGTATGATCCCTGCCCATAGCAAGGCTCATCTCGTGCCTAAGCAACCAGGATGCTCCCGCTGTCAGACTCGGTGGCCCCTCTCTCCAGAACAGCAGAGGAGGAACACTCTTTGCACACAATAGGTAAGTCACAGCATGGTTGGTTAGACTCAACTCCGCAACCCCACGGAGAAACTCTCACATGTGTCCCCCAGCCTGAGAGCCACTCTGCTCTCCATTTGGATGCAGGAGAAACCAGGCCTGCTTTCTTTCTTGCAACTCTGACCCACCATCTCTGAAGATGGTACATCTGCCCTTTTTTGGTTGTTAGATGTTAATTCTGCTGACCTCGGAGGGTGACATGTCCCGGCCTTGGGTTCAAACAAGGTCTATGAATAGTGATGGGCAGGGTGAGCAGCTGGCTTCTAGAAACTTCCACCCATTTGGCCCTGTCTGGGTGGACCGGCTGGTTTAAACTCCACTGCATGGCTCTCTCTTCTGCTCTGGCTGCTCCTTCTTGCAGCTCAAGACATTGGATTGTGACTTGCAAATTTCCAGCCCCAAAGTGTCACTCCTCCCCTCTGCCTTTGGACTCTGGCTTTCTCTGGTGCCTGTGGGGAAGAGGGATTCAGTGTCATATTTTGGTAATGTCATCCAGGGAACCATGAAAGCACTGGAAGGGATGCCATCAGCATAAGTTGAAAGCATGTTTTCCACAATGCAAAAACTCATTGCAAAAATTCATCTGCCCGTTCATCCATCCACCTAAAAACCCATCCATTCGCTGAGCCAACATTTATTGGGGAGCTCCCTGTTCCTGGCACTCTACCAGGCATTATAGATAAAGAAATAAATAAGAGACGGTTCCTTTTCTCAAGGAGCCCACAGGCACACAGGCAATTATAACACGAGTTATATGTGCTAGGAGAGGGGAGAAGTCAGGTCCCTAGGAGCACAGAAGGGCAGCTACTGCAGCTGGGGGAAGTCTTAGAGAGGGGTCTTAGAAAGCTTCCAACCCAGGGTGGTTTTTCTACTGAGACCTGGAGGAGGAGTGGGAGTTGGGGAGTAGGGGGGAGCAGGGCGGGGGTGGATTCCTGGCAGAGGAAGAAACACTCGCAAGGCCCTGAGGCCAGAGCATGGAATGTTCACTGTGTTGCAGGCAAATGGGTCTGGCAGTTGCGCGAGGCACCGGAAGTCATGGGGGGAGGTGGGCAGCATGTGGGTCTAATCTATCTGAGATGCCTGAGATGCCAAAGCACTGTCTCTGCAGAGTTTCACAAGTGTTTGGTTGGCTCAGGGAGGCAGGAGGGAGGAAAAAATTCCTTATGTGTGGTTACTACAGCCATTCTCCAGCAGATGTCCTATTTCCGGCCCAACCTGGGCTCCAGGCCTGGCTCATCCCCGAACTGCCCAATGTTGGGAGAGCTCTCCTATCCTTCCCCGTCCCAACAGAGGAAGCAGCCGGAGCCACGTGCCTGCCCCACTCCCCGCTCCCCGGACAGCCCCTTGACCGGCTCAGCCCTCCCCTTCCCCTGCCTGGTCTTTGACCACCATCACCACCAGCCCTGCTTCCGGCTTCTGGTCCCCCCAGCAGAGCCGCTGACATTTTCCTTCCGGTGTCTCGGGAATGCTCCAGTCAGGAGGTCCAGGATGGCCGGAGGGGCAGCTCCTCCAGGCAGGTTGTGGGGCTGCTGGAACCCCTCAGCTCCCTCCCCGCCTTCCTCTGCCCCTTCCCCAGGGTGGGACGATCCCCTGGGAAACTGGTCATCTTGGGTCCCCTGCATTGGCCCCGCAGAGTTGGCCATTAGGCCATTTGGCCGACAAGGGGCTCCTGTGGAAAAAGATGGACAGCTCAGAACTTACCCGAATGCTGGGTGTGGCCGTGCCCTGAATAGAGGGGACCCTGGAGGCTGGCTCTCTTACAACCTAAACCAATTAACGGGCCAGGCATTCACGTGCTCTTCACAACCCACACACCACCCAACTCACATGGTACATAAAGCCCACCATATATACACGTCCCCCATACTACACACCCACCGAACCCACGCACGCTGCAACCACGTGACATGCACTATGCAACTTACACGCACACAGACCCAATGTGCAACAAATTCAGTGAGTGCGTGCACACGCACACACACGCACACACACGCACATGCGCACACCCATATACAGTGTATATTCCACACAATGCATCCACCGTAATACATAGAAAACTTTGTGATATCGATCATGATAATAGCTAGTGTTAATTGGGTGCCTACAGTGCCAGGCACTGTCCTAAGAACTTCCCATAAATAAACAAATGAAATCCTCACAACTCTGGGAATTATTTACTACCGTCCCCAGTTTACGGCTGTCATGCTCCAGGAGGGAGCAATGTCCTTGTCTCTCTCCTGTGTGTCTCCTGTTGCCTTGACAGGATGCGTTCTCTTCTGCTGCGGATGGCCTGTCAGCCGCGCCCTCCTTCTCCCTCCAGCCTCAGGATGGGCCACAGTGACAACAGTGCCTCATCCAGGCCCCTTCTCTCCAGCAGAAAGAATGTGGTTGCCACAGTGATGATTCCCTTTGTCCCCAGCTCCCCAAGGACTCAGCCCACCTGCCAGGACCCGGCTGGCTCCCCAGCCTCCTGCCACCGCTGCCGCTCGGTGTGTATAGGCAGTGAAAACATCAGCTACAGCAGCCCGGGCTCAGAGACCTCTGTGTCCCCTCTTCCCGCCCCCCACCCTCTGCCCCTCCACCCGTCCCCCCCCACTTTTCCCCAGGCCAGAGGGGCTTGTCTGCAGGGGCTCCCCAGTGTGCAGGTGTCTGACTACTTGACCTTGCCCGTAGCCCTCAGCCCCCAGCCCCTCTCCCTCTGTCACCTGCTTTCTGTCTGGGGAAGCACCAGGGGATGGGTGTGGGGGTCCTGCCAGGGGCAGTGGAGTCTCTGCGGACCCCAGGCAGCAGCCACATCAAACCAGAACTTCGTACTTGGCAGAGAGCCTCAGGGAGGCCTGGGGGGCTTATGGGCTCCTTCAAGAAGACCTGCCCCTGCCCAGATGTGTTAATGAGGGTCACGGGGTGAGACCGGGCTGGTTGGGCTGGCCGGTGTCGGTGAGGCTTCCTGACCAGTCAAAATCCCATCAGTCCTCCAGACAGGCAGAAGGAAACTGTCGCACTTTCCTCAGCCCGCGCCCTCCGCTTGGCAGAGATCCTGGGCCGAGCAGGCCAGCCCGGAGTGGTCCACGCCAGCCCGGGGCTGCCCTCCGGGGCAGTGGGGACGCACCGTCACACCATCCACCCCATCTTGGGCACTGTGTCCAGGCGGGCAATGAGCAGCTCCACCGACACTGCTCTTCTGCGCCCTCCCCGGACCCCCCCCCCTCCCGTGCACAGCCTTGGGTCACAGGGTCAGGGTCTGGCGGTTCCCGGGTGGGAGGGGTGCGATTGGGGAGGGGAGGCGGGAAGTTACGTGCACTAGGCAGCAGGGGCGGTCTTGGTGAGGCCTCTTTCCCAGATGGCGGGTCCTGCTTGCAATGTGTGCAGTGGGCCTGAGACAGAGCCCCAGGGCAGACCCCACTCTCGAATCTGAGTAACCGAGTAACCAGGTGGCAAAGAATCCAGCAGGCTCTGGCTATGGTCTATGGCTGAATGCCCGTTTCTCTACCTGCCGTGCTCCGGAGGGGGGATGTGCAGCATGTCTCCCCTTCCCCACAAATCCAGAAATCTCAGCTCTCTGGAAAGCCTCTCTGGTCCTCTCCGGGGACAAGGACACCACCCCCCAGCCCCCAGGGACCCCACTGTTGCTCCAGCCCCTTCCCTTCCTCTGGGGGCACAGAGAGCCCCACTGCCCAGTTTGGGGGGGGAGTGTTATGAGAGTGCGGGCTTGCTCCCCCACCACCCTTCTCTTTCTGTTCTCCCTCCTCCCTAGCTCCCTATCTTCTGGGCCTCTCTGAAGGGAGAAGGAGGGTGAAGAAATAGAAGATAGGAGAGAGAGCAGGAGGGTGGGGGAAGGCATGGGAGTAGCAGGTAGGAAGGGATGGAGGAGGGAGGGAGGGGAGGAGGGGCAGGGTGTGAGGCAGTGAAAGAGGAGGGGGCATCCCTGGGCAGGAGCCCCTCCCTCATTCCTTCAGGTCTTCGTTCAAAGCTTCCTGAGGGATTCAGGGGAGGCCACCCCGAAATATGCCACTTGGGCACATTGATTATTTTGAATTAAGGTTATTTAATTTGAATTAAAGTTATTTAAGAAACAGCCAGTATAAGAAGGACACTCTGACCCTCCTCTGTCCTCCTGGAAGCAGGAAATAATCTCTCATGTGAAAGTTACCCTCCGGGTACCGGGAGAAAGAGAGACCTCCTTATCGCCAGAGATGGGAATTTTGGCCTGAGAAGGTCACTTAAACAAACCTTGTTACTTCCTTTCCAGAGCACTACCCCAAGCCCGAACCCCTTTTGTCAATTCTTCACAAATGTATTGTTTTCTTGTCAAAAAAAGGCATACAAGCTGCCTGCTTTGATTAGTTGAGTCTCATATTTTTACTTATAACAGATTTTTACACACACACACACACACACACCACACACACACACACACACACATACACACACACACACACACACACACAAGCTCTACACCCAACATGGGGCTTGAACTCACGACCCCGACATCAAGAGTCACATGCTCTACAGACTGAGCCCACCAGGTGCCTCTCCTATTATTGCTTATTTTAAATTTATTTTTCTCCTGCTGATCTGTCTTATGTCAATTTAATTACTAGACCAGCCTCAGGCTCTAGAAGGGACGAAGGGAGCTTTCCTCCCCTACACAGCGAGCTGGCCAGGAGACTTCGCTGTCTGGACACTCTTCTCGTCCCCCCGCCCCCGGGGGGCTGCAGCAGCCGGGAGACCGGGTTCTTCCGACAAGGTGAGAATTCTTACCAGGTCAGTCTCTAGGATCTCTGCCTGCAGAGATCTTTCTCTTCCTAAATTTAGATTAGTAGGGGAAAATACTTGTGGAATTAGTTTCTGGGGTACAGGGACTCTGGTAAAGATTTGGTGATGAGCACACTTATTAGCTACTGATCCTTTTCCCTCCCAGAGAGGGTGGTTGTTTTCTTTTGTCTGCTTTATGACCAGTGAGAATATCGTCTGGTTTCTCCCAGCCAGAGGATGCATATGTATTTGAAAAAAAAAAAAAAAAAGGCAGTGGGGGTTGGGAGGAGAAGGAGGTGAACTTTCGGCTACGTAAGGCACCTTATTCTGCTCAAGGGGTGGGGGGCGCAAATGTGATTCCCTGTGTTTTGGAAAAGCTGTTTAAAAACAGAGCCCTTGAGGCGGGGGGGGAAATTAAAAATTAAAAATTAAAAAAATTAAAAAGAAATAAAATAAAAACAGAGCCCCCCTCCCACCTGAGGAGGCAGGGCCCCTACAAAACTAGGGCTTTGGGGCTCCGGCGGGCAGGATGGGGTCATGCTCTCCTTCTACCGCTGCCCAGAGTCCGGCGCTCCTCGGACCCAGGGGCGGAAGAGGTGCTGGCATTGGTGGCAAAACCGGACCTGGACGGAGCCAGGGAGCTTCCGGACCTGTCTCGGGGGCACCGCGAGTTTGACGGCACCGACGATGGTCCATCCCTGAAGATGGAAGAGCGAGGCCCGCCCTTCCGTCGTCGATAAAAAGAAGTTTCTTACAAAGAGAAAAACAATAAAAATAAACACAGAACCCGTCTCAGTTACCGCCTCTCCTTTCTTGGGCTAGCTCCGGGAGTGAACTTTCTGGGTCTCGGGAGGGGCCCATCTTTTGCACCTCTTGTATCCTTGGCTAAGCCATGAAAAGGCTTATTGGTTTGAGCTGTTATTGAGATGAATATAAGATCTTATTCATCAATGGCCAAAGGATCAATGGGTCCTTTGAATTGGCTGTATTTGAAAAAAAAAAAAAAAATTTTTTTTTTTTTTTTTTTTTTTTTAGAGAGCTCTCATCCTAAACAATCATTTTATTGGTACCTTCGGAAAGACCAAATTAAAAAGTAGACACAAAGAAATGTAACAGCTAGCCTTAGGGACTCCCTTTCAATAAGATGAAAGAACAGAAATTAGAACAAAAATTGAAATCCCCATCCAACATAAATTCCCGGTCCTAAAATTCCTCCCTGTCTCCTCGGCATATTCCCCCAGCCCCCAAACTCCTCCACCTTTCCCAGAAAATCCCTTAAACATCAGCTGCTTATTTCAGCTTCCCTTTTTGTACGAGATTTACAGAGAACAACCCAGCCTAATCTCCAGGCCCGGGGTATACAAGTTACTCATGCAAATGCTAAAAGCCAGGAAATAAATTTAACAGAAGCACCCGATGGACAATAAGGTTTGTTTTGCTGCACTTTGTAATCAGTCTCTGCCAGATTCAAGCCTTCCTAGGCAAGATCCTTTGTGGATATATATTCTAACCCCTACCCAAAGAATTCATGTCCCCTGGACAGCAAAACATAGAAATCTTTTGGTTTCCATCTTAGTTGGAAATTTTCTCTCTGATATAAAAAGGTTAATTCAAAAGAGTGTGATTCAGCGAGCACATCAGTGCTTAAGCCTGATGATGGAAAAGACTACCCAGTTCTTTGAAGATGTCTTACAGGAATGAAGACCAAAAAAAAAAAAAAAAAAAAAAGTGAACATCAATTCTTAATTTACAACTTGACTGTTTAGGAAAACAAAAGCATAACTCTGAAAAGCAACTCAAAATCCATTCAGAGACTTTCCTAACTGCCTCCAGGCATTTGCAGATATTATAAAAACTCAGGACATTGGAAGAACAGTTGTCCTGCACTTAAGAAAAGGAAAGAACATTTTAAATAGGAATTACCGTAAACGTCTGATAATAGAGACATAGATGCAAAAGACGTAGAGAAAACTTGGATACTCTTTCTGTCCCTTGAAGATGTAAATCTTACCATGTCTTGGAATGTAAACACCCCAGGAAGTCATTAAAACTCTCTCCAGGTTGAAGAAGAAAGAAAAAAAGGGGAAAGAGGCCTTTTAAAAACACAAACTGTTAGAAGGGCTCTCTTGCCCAAACTCTAGACCACAGCTTCCTTAAAATTAGTTGTCAAGAAGAAATACAAATCTTAAGACTTCTCAATAGCACAAAAAACCTTTTAAGCAAATTATCTTAACTTGTTCCACCAGCCAGAGGCACAATTATTTGTAAACTCATGAGTCTTGTATCGTACTAGAGAATTTTGTTTTGTATAATACAAATGCTAAAAAATAATAATAATAATAATAATACAAATGCTCAGGGCTTGATCTTTGGCTAAAGTTTTGGAATGAAATCTATGACATCTCTGTGTCTGTATGTTTATTTTGCCTATATGTGTACATTATAAATCTGAGATTTTTCTCCCTCCGGATGGTACGGCCAGAATTAATGTATAGAGCTCTATGTAATTGGCTCAAAAATAAGTGCTTATAAACTAAGTATTTCTAAAACTCAGAAATAGAATAGAAACTCACCCAACTGTTTTTCTAGTTGGCATGATCTAGGATAATTTTTGGGAAATAGAAACTAGTTTAAGTTTCTTGGTTCAATTAATACAGACATGTCTTTAGAGTTATTGGCATTAAGCCAATAATACTTTTATTTTACCTAGATTTACTGAAAGCCAAATAAGCTCATGTTGTCGTTGTTATAACATTTATCAGCAAGACAAATAACTTAAGTCGAAGGCTAACTGTTTTAATGTCTCATGAAATCATCGTGGGGGATCTAAGTACAATTGCGAAGGACAAATGAACTAAAGAGATGTATAGAAGAGTTTTCAGGTGAATGTTCTCGTAATGATTGTTTTATGATACATCTCCTTAAATAGTTGCCCAAATCTCCTTGATGACTTCCATCCTTAGAATTTTGCCAAGTTAAATTAAGTGATGGGAATTCACTGAATGTCTAGATCATTTCCAAATAAGATAAAATACTAAAACATCATCGCTACACAAGTCTAAGCTCACTTACTTTTGACCTCTTATCACAGAGGATCCGTTGGTGAATTCAGCTTATGACCCACTGAAGAATTAAACTGTGAAGAAGCCTGTGCTTCTAGAAATTGTGAAGCGTATTGACCTGGGGTATCTGGGTGACACAGTCGATTAAGTGGCTGATTCTTGATTCCAGCTCAGGTCATGATCTTAGGGTCATGAAATTGAGTCTGCATCAGGCTTTGTGTGAGCACGGAGCCTGCTTGAGATTCTCCCTCTCCCTCTGCCCCCCACCCCAACCCCACGCACACTCTCGAAAGAAGGAAAGAAAGAAAGAATGAAAGAAAGCTGGCTAACAGCTCACAACCGCTTACTTTTTAACTTCGACTACAAATTAAGGTGTCTAAGGGCTCTAACTAATATAAAGCTACTAGAAATAATAAGGGAAACATCTCTGTATACAAGGAACGTAGGGTATGTGTTTTTGGTAATAAAAGTTATGAGGAATACGGATGCATTTTTGTTGAGGGAAAAGAAAGTAATTCTGTCTTAAAGTAAAACTGGTTATTTCTGAATGGGAAAGAAGATAAGGGACGAGCTAAGATAAAAAGTTGTAGGAGGCTGCGAAAAAGGACTCCTGGGGAAGGAATTTTATGTGTGATCAAGCAGGATAAAATTAAACGAATTTGTTGTAAGGGTTTTAAAAATAAACTTTAATATCCATAGCGTACTTACGTAAAACTGGAATTTAATTTTCTTCCATCCGCTTGAAGGAAAAATTTGCTTGGACTATTGGTTGGCTCCCGATAAGAGATTATAAAAGGCTTTTCCTCTTTTTTTAAGTAATCTCTCTAAAAAAGAGAAGAATTTGTGTTTTGTCAAAATAATTTCTTGTGTTGCTTTTATAAAATCTTTTTTTTTAATTTAAAGATTTTATTTATTTATTTATTGGGGAGAGAGAGCACATACATGAGTGTGGGGATGGGGAGGAGCAGGGCAGAGGGAAAGGGACAAGCAGACTTCCTGATGAGCAGGGAGCCTAATGCGGGGCTCCATCCCAGGACCCTGGGATCATGACCTGAGCTGAAGGCAGACGCTTAATTGACTGAGCCACCCAGGTGCCCCCTAGATCTTATCTTTGATTACTTAAAAAACAAAATGAGATTGAATCTTTTCTATCAAAAGAGCTAAGTTTCACTTATAACTATTGAACTTTCTGTGTTTACCTGAAAAGTCTTTAATTGTCACCATGATTAAATGGATAACTAAGTCGTTTCATAGTGACCTATGGTCCTGTTTGACCAAGCGTTTTAAAACTTTTTGATATTTTGACAAACTTTCCAAAAATTAAATTTGAAATAAATCTTTTGACTTGGAAGTTACTTGAGATTTTCCAGAGGGTCCCTGGAACATCTCAAAAGATTTGTTCTCTCTCCTTACACAAGGCATTACACTAATTAGGTTTATGTGGTATGTTAAATTACATGGGAAGCATTGTCAAATAAGTGATGACAAACGTTCTTAGATTATAGTCTGTGGGTGAATGTTATTCATCAGTGTTCTAGAAATTGTATGAAATTCCCAAAACTCAGATAGGTCCTGGTATAAAGTCATCAGTCACAATTCTAGTTTTTATCTTAAAAAGTTGCATGTCACAGAAAAAACAAACCTCCTCGTCGATTGCATCGTAACGAACTCTAATCAGATCTTTAGCCACTGGCATGTTGTACTCTTTTGTCATTCACAGTTACTGTTTTTCTCTGATGCTTTTGCAGGCTTGTTCCTACAGAAGTGTTTGGTCTTCAGAGAAACTCACAGGGAGGACTCCAACAAGGGCTTTAGAATACAGGTCTCCGATAATTTTCAGATCACACTACTGAACTGGGTAAGAATTTACAGACACCTAACAGAGAAACTAATGTCTTCATGCGTTCTAACAAAAGATCAACAAGAATCAATTACATGAGGCCAAATTAACTGAGGAGGAGGATTATAATGCTTTATTGCTGTTTTGTTTGGAACATTGCTGATTTTTTTAATGTTTTGCTTTTTCCAGATTTAAGGAAAATGTGTTCTCTTCTCTCTCAAGCTATCTATGACTCAGAGCAACTCGGTAAAATCTGCCTTTCTGGACAAAGATGAAACATTTATCTTTTTCTCCTTCCCTCATCCCTCCAGAATTCAGAAACCCTTCAGTGAATATTTTTATTTTTCTGGCAGTGTGGCGATATGCATAAGTTCACTAAGAATCTGTTCTCCTCGTAACAGGACGCAACTGGAAACATTGGTTATATTACCAAGCCTTTGACTGAAAGGTCATATTCAAGAGAGATGTACAAAGACTCAGGTGTGACCAGACAGCTTGAAGGAACTCAGGTTGACTATACAGAGCCAATAAAACCCCTTGGCACTTTGCCTACAAGGTAGGCAACAGCAGCCTTAACAGGTGAGTAAGGAAGGTTACCTCCTGGCAGGTGCAAGAACCTCGGGATATTTTGGGGACCTGGAGAAGAGGAATTCGCCAAAACCTATAGGCATTGGCTCCACTTCTGAGCTCTGAGAGGCTTCTAAAAGTCCAATCTGAGATTCCTTATCAGAAGTTATAACAAAGCAGTTTAAAAAATTCTATGTGGTCAATATATATCTTGCCGCATTTATGTACATAATCAAGCCGAGTTTATTAAGATGCGACTTGTTGTGTAAACAAATTTGTCTTTTATTTTCTCTGATAAAAATGGGGTTAACTGTAGAGAGAAATACTGTGTTTCGGCAAAAATCTGTAACACCCTGCGGATATTTGATTCCAGCGCTGTTCATTGTGGTTTTGTGTTCTGCCTGCAATCCGGACTAGATCCTAAATCTTCAAGTTTCCTCCAATATCTGGCTACAACGCTCTAGACTAATATTTTAAACTTTTCTCCCACTCCTTGGACTCGGAATCATCGAAAACGAATGCAGCCTTTTTTCCCAAAGCCACGCAAGCTAACTTGACAACTGGGTATAAACTTCAGAGAAGCCGTCCCGGCTCATGTGTGGAAGGTCTTTGTGCCCTATTGCTGTGCTCGACACTCAGAAAGATCCCAGAGACCTTCACACCGCAAACCAGGAAAATCTGTTAGATGGCCATCGCCTGCCCTCCCTCTATCTGAAAATGCTTCAAGCCTGACATCTAGAAATCTTCCCAACTGGTTACCCTCAAAACTCAGAAATGGGTTAATAATTTGCTCCAATTGCTCAGCAGTGTTTTTCTTTTGTTTCCAGAGAATGGCCTCTTATTAAATACCTGATTGCTGGTGCGGTCGGGGCCTCACTTTGGGAGCCCACCTGCATCACGGCCTCCTGGAGTGACTCACAGCTGTTCTCGGAACTAGGAGACAGGTTCACTGCGATCTAGAGCAATCAGCTACTCAGCCACTAGCCCGGTTCCTCCCTCCACGGCCATCTACTCAGCTTTCAATGAGTGAAAGAAATTTCCAGAGGAAGGCAACTGATGGGGTCCAGGGCAAGCCGCCCCAAGATATGCCACTTTGGTATACTGATTATTTCAAATGAAAGGTACTTAAGAAACAGCCAGTATAAGAAGGACCCTGTGATCCTCCTCTGACCCCCTTGAAAGCAAAAAAGACTCTCCCATGGGAACATTACCTTCCCTGTACCAGGAGAAAGAGAGACATCCTTATCCCCAGACATGGGAATTCCAGCCTGGGAAGGCCATCTAATCAACGAACCCTCTCCAAGGTACTAACCCAAACCCGAACCCCTCTGTCTTGTCGGTTCTTCACAAACGTCTTGTTTCCTTCTCTAAAAGGGATAAAACCTACCTGCTTTGACTACTTCTTTGAGTCTCCTATTTTTATGAGCTCTCGTATGTATGAAATTTCTTTTCCCCCTGTTAATCTGTTTTATGTCAATTTAATTATTAGATGAGCCTAAGGATCTAGAAGGGATTACCTTCTGCAAGAGGCCTCCTCTGTCCTCACTATTTGAAGTGACAACTGCTGCCCGCAAGCCCAACCTTCTAAATCTACTTGGCATTTTTTTCCCCCTACAGGGCTTGTATCCGCTTCTAGGACACCATCTGATTTACTTACTTACTATGATTTATTTCATCGTTATCTGTTTCTGCTTGCCCCACCCCCACCGCTGGCCTATATTTTGTCTGCTTTGTTCACAGCTGTATCCCAAGTGCCCTATAGTGACAGGCACCCAGGAGGCCCTCAGGAAACGTGTGTTAATTGAACGTATGTGTACATGTCCTTGAAGCTGAGGAATAGGCAGGCTCTAGGTCTGCAATGATAGAAGTTTCTATCCAGGTGCATTTCCTTGGCATATTCGGTCTCCACAAGGGCCTGCGGTGGAGGGGACTCTCAGCACGGGCAGAGCCAGCTGCATAGGCAGTGGATGACAGGGTGGGGGGGGGGGCATTGCTCCATCTTCCCGGCCATCGATCCCCTCCCCGCTCCTCCCCCACGGCTGCCTCAAGTACTGTGTCCAGCTGGAAACAGGCTGGTCTCCTCTCCCTCCAGACCTCCCAGGACCAAGCTAACAGCCTCTTGGGATCCTTCATCTCAGCTGTGATACGGTTCATTCCCAGCTCCAAGATATCCTGGGCAAGCAGGTGCTTGGCGCCTCACTCCTGCAGCCAAGATGTCAAGGCTCCCAGCTCCGGGTGCTGGCTCCTCGGAGGCCTTTGTCCACAATCGTCTGCCCAATAGCGGTGTCTGCCCCAGCCATGCAGTCTCCCCAGAACCCTGTGGAAGCTTCTCTGGAGAGGCCCAGCAGCTGTGCTGGATGTGGCGAGGGCTTGTTCCAGCTCCTGCTCGAGGCAAGGCAGCACTGCCTCCTCCCTGTGCGGGAAGGACCCAGGGCTCTCCGTTCTCCATCTTCAGGGAGTGTTTTTGGGGTCAGGCCTGGACCCTCCAAAGTCCTGGGAGTGTGGATCAGACCCTGGAGCTTTCCTACCTCCTGTGCCCCTCCTGAGGGTTCCCGACAGGCTCCCCAGACTTGCCAGATCCAAACTGCACTCTGTCACTCCCAGCCCAGTCTCCCTGCCTTCGTGAATGGCACCCCCAGTCGCCGAAGTGTTCAGCCCTAAAACCCTGGAGCTGTCCTTGGTGCTTCTTACACACATAGCGTCCCTCAAGACGTCCTGTGGGCTCACCCTCCAAAGAACAAGCAGGATCCAACAACTTCTTATGGCCACTGCCCGCCCTGGTTGGAGCCACCACTGAGTCTCGCCTGGAGTATGGCTGTGACCTCCTAACTGGTTTCCCTTGTGCCACTTTTGTCCCCTCTGCTCTATTGTTTGCCCAGTAGCCAGGGGTTCCTGCCAAAACCCAAGCTAGTTTCTGGTAAAACCTAAGCTGGTCCCTTCTCTGCTCACAGCCCCACCAAGTCCCTTCCCCCCAGCTCCTGGTCCCACACAATTGGCTCCCCTCCTGCTCTCTGAACCCATCCTCTACCCTCACCTCACCCCACTCCCCTGTCTTCCAGCTACATTGGCCCTTTGGCTCTTCCTTGCATTCAACAAGCAAGTTCCTGCTTCAGGGTCTTTGCTCTTGCTGTGCCCCCAGCCTGGAATTCTCTGCCTCTAGATAGCTGCATGGCTCACTCGTTCCTTCAGGTCTCTGCTCAAGTGTCACCTCCTCACAGACACTTCTGTGTCAACAGTCCCCACCCCTTCCCTTTCAGCCCTCCCACCTTCGTATGTGTTTCTACGTAGCTCTTTCCAGCCTTACATTTTGTAAATACTTGTGCGTGCTACAACGTCAGCTCCATGAGAACAAATAGTGTTGGTGAGACGCTTCATTTCCATTGCTTGGAATTTCCTAGTCCAACGTGGTAGCCATTTGCCACACGTGACTATTTAAATATAAATTAATTAAAAGAAAAGAAAAAAAATCCAGCTCCTCGGTCACACCAGCCACACTAAAGGGCTCAACAGTCACATGTGGCTGGTGGCTGCGTTCTTGATAGTGCAGAGCTAGAACACTTCCTCGGTCAGAGAACGTTCTATCGAGCCTTAGAACGTGGCGGGCGCTGTGTTCAACAAAATTCATTTGTTGAATGACTGAATGACTGAGCCGTGCTCTTGAGAACATCTTCCTTACGGGAGAGCGGGACATTCCTCCCCCGTGTGGGACATTTGGCGGGGAGGTTTTCACATATTAACTCAGCTTTATAACTGGGGCATGAGATGGTTCTCGCAATCCCTAGTTTACAGGCAAGGAAATGGGCTGAGAGTCGAACAAATTTTTTAACAGCCTGAGAGCTGTTAAGTATATTTCACATACCGGAAAATCCTGCCATTTGAAGCATCCGAATCGACCTCGTTCAGGATATTCACAAAGTTGCACAATCCTTACCCCAATCAATTTCAGAGTATTTTCATCACCCCAAGAAAGTACCCCTTAATTAGCCGTCACCCCCCATGCTGCCGTGAATCTACTTTCTGTCTCAGTGGATTTGCCTTTGCTGGACATTTCACAGAAATGGAGTCATTCAGCGTGTGGTATGGTGCGTCTGGTTTATGCTCCGAGTGGTAGATTTCGGGATCTTGTTACCAAATAACCAATGGCTACACTACACGTTTTCATGGCTTAGAAAGGAATGATAGTAAATCGTCGGAAGAAAGCCAGTGAGGTGCAGTGATAGGTAAAAAGAAAGACCTGGGTTTTTTTGTGTGTGTTTTTTTTTTAAAGATTTTATTTATTTATTCAACAGAGAGAGAGAGATCACAAGTAGACAGAAAGGCAGGCAGAGAGAAGCAGGCTCCCTGCTGAGCAGAGAGCCCGATGCGGGGCTCGATCCCAGGACCCTGAGATCATGACCTGAGCCGAAGGCAGAGGCTTTAACCCACTGAGCCACCCAGGCGCCCCAAGACCTGGGTTTTGAAGAGATGTTTGTGTGTTACTGTTCACAGCAGCATTATTAGCAGGAGCTACAATGCGGAAGCAGCCCAAGTGTCCGTCGGTGGGGGGATGGATAAGCAAAATGATGTCTATAGATACGCTGCAATGTTATCCAGCCGGAAGAGGAAGGACATCCTGACCGGTGCCCCAACGTGCATGGACCTCGAGGCCACCATACTGGGACTTTGAGAGGAACCTGTCACAAAAGGACCAGTGCTGTGTGATTCCACTTACCTGAGGCAGCTCGAGTAGTCAAACTCACAGAGACAGAAAGCAGAAGGGTGGCGGCCAAGGCCAAGGGAGGAGGACAAGGGGAGTTATTTCTTCATGAGGGCAGAGTTTTAGTTTTGAAGATGGAAAGAGTTGTGGAGATGGATGGTGGTGATGGTTCCAAACATTACGAACGTACCTCATACCACTGAACTGCACACTTGAAAATGGTTAAGATGATAAACTTTATGTTATGTGTATTTTGGCCACAACAACCCAAAAAAAAAAAAAAATGGGAGAAGAAAGATGAAAGACTCTGGGCCGGGAGTCATGGGTCTTGAGTTCTAGTCCCGATTCCGTCTTCAAGTGTGTGACCCTGTACAAGACAGCAGCCTCTCTGGGGATGCTAACAGGTCCGTCCAAGTCACACGGTGACCGAGGGGACCTGCACACAGTTGCCGTTCTTCCTGCAGGTTGTGCAGGGGAGCCCCTGGGGTAAGCCCTTCGCCACGGAGGCTGGGGGGAAGGTGGTCCCAGCAGTGGCTGTGGGACTCCTGCTGCCATCTGCCAGAAGTTCCTCTGGTTCCCCGGGCCAGCTCCTAGGGAACTGAGGGGCAGCCACGGTCAGGAGCATCTCGAATGGGTTCCCAAAAGACCCATGTTCAGATTCCAGCTCGCCCCTTCCCAGCCTCATGCCTGACCTCCACGAACCTCAGCCTCACACACACCCGCACAGCGCGGGGCTGCTGGAAATGAAACGTGAGGAAACACGTGACCTGCGCGCTCTAAGTGTATGACGAACCATCTACGCTCTCTGTCTTGGGCTAGAAGCTTCTTCTGAGTGAAGGTGGCAGGCCTGGAGGAGAGGCCCGTTCGGACGGTCAGGCTCTTTTTGCTCATCAGCCGGCTGTCCAGATGGAGCCCCTCCCCCATCCCAGCGCCGAGGCTGCTGGGCGGTGTTGGGGACAGGGCATCGGTGTGGGGTGGCAAAGCAGGTGCAAGGGCTTATTTTTTTCTCCCCACCCGGAGCACAGTGGTCTCCTTGCTGGACCATCTATCTCAGTGGAAACCTTTGCTGAGATTTATCGTCCTGTTCCTGCTGGGTACGGACTGCGGGAAGGTAAAAAATGTCCTTTTTGAGGCAATAAAACATGAAATGGAACCCAATTTCTCTCCAGGGTAAGAATCATTATGTTTGACAATGGCCGTAAAGTGTGCAGCAGTGAGGAAAGGGGACGGCTGGGGGCCTTGGAGGATGAGGCGTGGAAGGCACCCCGTAAGATGGACCCGGTGTGCAGGCACCAAAGGGGGCCTGGAAGGAGCCCAGGGCCCAGGATGCCACCCCACAGCCCGTCCGATGCCCAGGTACACTCACAGTCCCCGGCCTTGAGGACCTCACGTGGATTCAATGCATATTTATCAAGGACCTCTACTGGGCAGGGGGCGATAAGACCACCCTGCTTCTGCACCCAGCACTTTAGAGAGAGAAGAAATGTGTGCCCCACTGAATTGAATTGAGTGTGGAGGAGTCTGAATCTTATTCAGGGGGAACCAAGAAACCAGGTGTGTGTGTGTGTGTGTGTGTGTGTGTGTGTGTGTGTGTGTGTGTGTTTACATTCTTTGAGATACAACTTACAAAGCTCTCAGGTCTTGGGGCTCCTGGGTGGCTCAGTAGGTTGAGAGTCTGACTCTTGGTTTCGGCTCAGGTCATGATCTCAGGATCATGAGATTGAGCCCCGTGTTGGGCTCTGTGCTCGGAGGGGAGTCTGCTTGAGATTCTTTCTCCCCCTTCGCCCTTTGCCCCTCCCCGTGCTCGCTCTCAAATAAATAAACAAATCTTTAAAAAAATAAAACCCTCAAGTCTGAAGTATATAATGTAACACATTTTTTTTTCACATGAGCATAGCCACGAAACCACCACCCAGATCAAGACAGAGGGCATTAATGGCGCTCCAGGAAGTCCCCTCGAGCCCCTTTCTGACAAAGGCTCCTCAAGATAATCACTGTTGACGCGCTTCTCTCTTCCTGACCGTCACGTAATTGGAAACATACAGCGTGCAGTTTTCCCTTCTTTCACTCATCAGTAAGTTTCATCCATGTTGAATGTCCCGCACATTCTTTATTTTTTTTTAAGATTTTATTTATTTATTTGACAGAGAGATAGAGAGAGAGAGAGCACAAGTAGGCAGAGAGGCAGGCGGAGGGAGAGGGAGAAGCAGGCTCTCTGCTGAGCAGGGAGCCCGATGCGGGGCTCGATCCCAGGACCCTGGAATCATGACCTGAGCTGAAGGCAGCCGCTTAACCGACTGAGCCACCCAGGCGCCCCTGTCCCATGCATTCTTTTTCATCACTGTTCATGATTCCATGTTAGAGTCCGCGTTAGGAATGTGTCATGACTTATTGATCTGGGATGATGTTGACGGACCTCATGGCAGACTCACATTTGGGGTTTTGCCTGGCAAAGCTGCATCGAACACCCTTGTACATCCCTGCCCTCCAGGGCACGTAGGGAAGTGTTTGGAGCAGAGGAGTGACAGGACGAGATTGACTTTTTTTTTCTTTTGTCCCTGGTGATGGTGAATTTCACGTGCTAAGTCGACTGGGTCATGGGATGCCCAGATATTGGGTCAAATGCTCTAGGTGTGTCTGTGAGAGTGTTTTGGATGAGAATAACTAACATTCGATTGAGTAAAGCAGAGCGCCCTCCCTGGTATGCTGGGACTGATCCTATGGGGTAAAGAATAGAACAAAACTCCTGACCCTCCTGTGAGTAAGGGGGAGCTCCTCTTCCCTGACGGCCTCGATCATCAGTTCTTGCCTTCGGACTTGAACTGAAACATTGGCTCTTCCTAGGTGTTGAGCCCGCCAATATTCAGCCTGGAAGTACCCCATCAACTCTCAGGGTCTCCAGCTAACTGGCTGTGGACCTTGGGACCGCTAAGCCTCTATAATCATGTGAGTCAATTCCTTATAATAAATCTCTTTTATATATACACGTTCTATGGGTCCTGTTTCTCTGGAGCAGCCTAATCCATGCCTCTAACTTTTTATTTTGAAAGATTTTAAATTTATTGAAAAGTTAAGACAGTAATACAACTGTAGCAAGTCGATTGCTTTAACCGTGCTTGCCTCCCCGTGTCACGCTCTTTGGAAGTGTCTTATGAAGTCACTCCGGGCTTGGCCATGTGACTTGCTTTGGCCAACGGGACAGTAGTACAACCAATATGAGCAGCAGCTTAAAAGTGTGCGTTCCTTCTCCTCTTCCTCTCGTGGACTCCTGCCGCTGCCGGGAAGACACTCTCAGGCCAGCCCGGCTGCGGGAGGGGAGGGACTTGTAGAGGAGAGTTGAACTGTGCAAGCCGGGGTCACCTTCGTCCAGCCAGGCCACCGCCCACCCACTAGCTGCTGACAGGTGCATAAGCAAGGCCGGACCGCATCTGGGGAACTGCCGGTCCATGACCTAGGGGCTTGCAAAAAATCAGAAGTAGCTGTTGTTTTAAGTTTGGGGATGGTTTCTAAACACAGCCAGATACAACAAGAAACACTTATTTATCCTTTACCTAGATTTACCGGTTATTAACGTTCTGCCGTATTCGCTTTATTCTTTGTATATTTCCGAAACATTGGAACGTGGCCGACATCATGACACTTCCACTCTACCTACTTTGGTATCAGTCTCCCAAGAACAAGGCCATCCTCCTGCATGACCCTATGACTATGATCACACCAAATCACTTAATATTGTTACAGTGATATCTAATAGAGAGCCCATATTCAAATTTCCCCAATCACCCGATAATGTCCTCTGTAGCTTTTTTTTTTTATTGTTTTAGATCCAGAATCTAATTAGAATCATTCCAGTACACCGCCCACTTCTGCAGTCCTGTCCCCATACACGGAGGTTCACAGGCTCCGCTCACTATCCGATCATGAGGACCGAGGCTGGGCAGGCACGCTGTCCGGGTTCAGAGCCCTGCATTGCCACTTCCCAGCTGGGAAAGCTCGGAAAGCTACCTCATGTTCCTCGTCCTTGGGTGGCGTATAAACAAAATTGAGTATGTTACCAGCATCCTCCTCATGGGGTTACGGTGAGCGTCTAATGAATTACACACAGAGGGGAGCTGACATGGTAAGCCACGGGGCTTATGTTAATGATTTTTGTCACAGAGATGGTCATTATTACTCTTTGTGTCTGCTGATCAAAGCATGTCTTATCACACACCTTTCCACGAGCTTCCTGAGTGGTAGCGTTGGTTCCATTGTAGCTGGGAAAGCAGGGTTGAGGTGCCTGCACTGATAATCCTCATGCAGATCAGGGAGGCTGCATTATTCTGGGGAGAGAGCATCCTAGTCCTTGCTTTACCTCTAACTTGCTGTGTGGCCTTGGGCAAGTCACTTCCTCTCTGGTCCCCCCAGTTCATGCCCCTTTCTCCCTCCCTCCTTTTCCTTTTTTCTTTCCTTCTTCTGATTGTATTAATGGAAAATTCTTCCCGCTCCATTTTTTCCTCTATTAGTTTGGAAGTTATAATGCATGCTATTTTTATTCTCTTGTAATTAATGCATCACGCATCTTTAGGTTATAATTGCCAGCCACGAGTTCTGTCTCCGCATTCCTCCTACACAATTCCAGGGACCCAAAATGCTTTAACTCCGGCTGCCTGTATTTTGATTCCCTCTTGTTTGTTTGTCTTAACCCCACAAATTAAACATTTCAAATCATCAATGTTTATTTAAATTCACCCACGTGTTTACCATTTCTTCTGCTCACGATTCTTTCTTGCATCTCAGCCCTTCCTGCTGGGCTCATTTTCCTTTCTTCCTGAAACCGAAGCTTTTAGAACTCTCTTTAGGAAGGGCGCCGGTTGTAAACTCTGACAGTTTTTGTTTGTCTAAAAATGTCTTTCTTTTGGTCCCATTCTCGAAAACTAATCTCAGAGTTTGTAGAATTCTCAGGGGACATCTTCTTTCGGGTTTTTGAAGGTGTTCCTTGACCGTCCCCTGAACTTCCCGGGTTTCTCTGAGAACCCTGACATCAATCTATTTGGTGTTCCTTTTTAGGTAATCTCTCTTTTATCTCTGGCTGCTTTTAAGATTTTCTCTTTGTCTATGATACTCTGTGGTTTCCCTGTGGCGTGCGGAGGGGGAGATCTCTTTTTATTCATCCTGCTTGGGATTCATCAGGCTTTTGGAATCGAGGGTTGGAGTTTCTCACGGTCCTGCAAGGCTCTTACCTGTTTTCTCCTTAAATTTGGCTTTCTGTTATGCTAATATCTCCTGGAACTCGGAGTCACATGTTCGATCCTCTCCTTCTATCCCCCATGTTTCTTAATCCCTCTTCTGTATTTCTCCTCTCTTTGTCTCTCTCTGCTTGCTGCCTTCTGGAAACTTTTCTTACCTTTTTTCCAGTTTACCAACTCTCTGCTCAGCTTCGTCTCATCTTTCGTTGTATCCATTCGATGATTTTCCTTCTCATGTCTAGATATTTTGTTTGGTTCTTTTTTCCAATCAGCCTGGTGTTTTCTAATAATCTCAACCTCCTTTGTCATACTTTTGGCATCCACATTTACAGTTTAGACACATGTTCATTTTATATGCTTGATCTGACGATTCCAACGTTTTCGGTCTTTGTAGGTCTGATTTGTTGTCGTTTCTGCCGACTCGCTCATAGTTGCTTGTTTCCTTGTGTGTTTTGGCTTTTTTTTTTTTTTCAGCCATGTTTCTTCGAACTTGTTTTCTGTAGGAATTCTTTCAGGACTGGGTTTTAGACGGTGTTTCTTCGGAGAAGATTTGTTTATGCTTCCGTCAGGTGCCATGACCAACAGCGGGCCAATTCTCTGCTTCTGGATTTTTAGGCCACATGTGGAGCATGATTTCTGGTCCCAAGCCCAAGTGAGGGCAAGCTCGTGGGTAAGAATTCTCACAAAGGGAGATTTTTTTCTCTCCATTTTCCTCTTCCCACCAGAGCCACAGCAGGCCTTTTTCTTCATTCATGTTGGAAGGACCCTCCTTTAGGCAGAGGTGGTTGATTTGATCTCCTACCTTGCTTGGGCTCAGACCTTGTCTCCTGTCCCCTTTAACATAGTGTGTCAAGCCCAGGCTTTGGGTTGACCAGATGCCCCCGGGGAGATGCTCATGAAGTTCTCCGGAACTGCATTTCTTATCCTTTCTGACCTCTGTAGATTTCTTTTCCTTTCCTGCCGGCCTACCTGTGCACTAAAAAATCTTTTAATTTGTTCAACCAGTAATTCTAAGTGTCCTGTATTGAGTCGGTATCTTGAAATTAGAAGTCGGTCCTATGTTTTATTTATTCTTCATTCATTCCCTTATTCATGCAACAACTATTTCCTTGAGCACCTGCTAAGGGCCAAGTCCTGGGTGAGGCAGAAGGGGTACAGAGATCAAAAAGACACATTGCCTGTTCTTGGGCACGCACCACGAAGAGGCTTCAAACATGATTGATGGTGTTTGAGGAAATCCTTCAAATCCTACAAACTAACACCTGCTGCCATTTACCGAGCACCTCCGTTGTGTGAGGCACTGTTCCAAGGACTCCACGTGTATCATTTTCTCAGCTTGACGGCCCATAAGGGAGCCACTGATGGGGAAACTGAGGCACAGAGAACTTAACTTGTCCAAGGTCACATAGTTGCAAGACAGATAGTCGAGCCATAATTGGAAACCAGGCTGTTTGGCTTAGGAACTAGGATCTTAATCTCGGTGCTAAGGGGGTGTTCCCCACCTTTCTGCCTCTTGCCTTGAAGATGTTCCCGTCCCCCAATCCTTACCTCCTTCCTCTACCACCTAGCTCTGCCACGGAACCTGGTCCAGAGCCATGCTGGGCATGGCTGCCTCCGAGCCTGTCCTTAGAAAGACCTTCTCCCTGCCAAGAAGCAGCTCTATAAAAAGGATACGGCGAGGGCAGCCTCATTAATATTCTTTCCTTCTGTCAAGTTGGCAGGGAATAGCGAGTACTGGGGGAGGAAGGAGGTGCACCTGGCAGGAGGAAGGGTCTTGTGGCATCCATGTGAGGGTGGGGTTAGCCTAGCAGAGGGGTTGGGCTTTGCGGAGGGCTGACGGAGTCCTCAGAATGGGGAGGGATGGCTTAGAATAGATGAAGGGCGGAAGGACCAGGTACCCACCCCCCGGGAAGTCAGACCCAAGGCCACCTCCCAGCTGGGGCTGACCCCTTTGGGCCCACAGAGGTTGGGTAGGAGATGCTCTTTACAACCAGCCCAACGTGCCAACCCCCACGACTGGGTACTCCCTAAGGAAGGGCCTGGACAGTCTGAGCCATCGCTTGGCCCTCAGCACCCCGAGCCAAAAGCACGGCTCTTAACTATAAACCCCTGGTGAAGAGATCGGGCCATATGCATTACAATTTTTTAAAATTGCCGTGTCTGATATATGTTCATTATGTAATCCAAGCACTAAAAAAGCATATTATGGAGAACAAGTATAATTCCTTTATCCCATCCCCTTCTCATCCGCTCAGAGGTAACTGACCACTGAGAGCAATTTGGTGTGTCTCCTGCCAAGTGGCTTTCCAGTTTGCACGGATCTGTGCTCTGATGGAGTAGACCGCCACACATTCCTGCGTGTGCTTGCACGCACGCGTGCATACACACACACACACTCTCCTCTTGCCTTTGCTTTGGAACCCGCCAGCCTGGAAGTCTCCCCCTTCTCCCCCTTCTCTTGTTGCTGGGTCCTGTTGCTCCCCCAACTGCTCCCCTGCTCAGATGTCCTGGGCTCGCAGGGACCCTGAACGGGACAGCCGACGTATCCCTGTACCCGGCATTCCTCCCCTGCCAAGAGGAAGGGGATGGAGCAGTGGAGGGGGACAGAGGAGGCTGCAGGGGGGCCCCCAAAGGGTAGGGAGAGAAATCAAAAGACCCAAGAGTGTCTGCTTAATCAGCAAGAACCTCCTCCTACAGACGTCCCTTCCTCCCCTCTCCCTCCTCCCTATCAGCCCTGCTGCCCCCACCCGACAGGGTCCCAGCCTCGCATCCTCTCTCTGATCTGGAACCCTGCACGGAGGTCTCGGCTTGCTCTGAAGGCTTGTCATGTCTGTGTTTAATGAAGTTTAATTATCTTCCAAGATTCAATGAATAATTATAAATCTTTTCAAGATGCAATCACACGAGTTCATGCTTCATTAACGGTGGAAAATCAATTGTAATTCGTGTAATTCCTCTCTTCTGGAGATCAGTCTGTTTGTACACGCTCTCCCCCTTCTCATCCTGCTTTGTCTCCCCCAAGAAGTACATCGGATGCCTGGCTTTTTCCTTTGGAATTGATGAGCCTTGCTTGGGGGGCGGGGGAGAGCAGGAGAGCAAGGCCCAGGCGGAGGAGGGGACGGGAGGAGAGAGAGAAGGATGGTCCCAGTGGGGTCAGGCCTGGGTAGATATTTATAGGAGGTAAGATTGCTGAGAAAGGGGGGCAGGGAGATGAGAGAGAGGTCTCTTCAAGGCCACGATAAAACAGAGTGTTTCCTAACCTTTTTACGGGAAGGGGTTACACACCCCTTTGAAAATCCGATAAATGCTATTGATTGATACCCCCTCGAAAAAGCACCGAGAGCATCTTGCTGACAGTTTGGGGTGTTAGGGTCCCAGACCCTTCCCCCGGCCACTGTGGCCTCCTAAGTGTCCCAGATAACTCAGAAAAGACAAGGCACTGTTACTTCTTGGAAACTTGGGATCTTCCTCTATCTCTGAGAAATCGAGGGGCTCTCCTGGGAGCTGGGTGCCATCTAAACGAAGCTCATCTCCAACAGAAACTATAACCTGGATTTTTCCAGACCTCAGACAGCCCTGGTCAAGGGCAGCTTTGCCAGAGACTCGTCTTTGAGACATCTGTGACCTGAGCTCTGACCAGCCCAGCCTCGTTGCAGCCAAGATGTGCATCTTGTTCTGGAAGGTGGTAAGGTGCCCACAGGTACGTAGGCAGCAGAGGGGAGTGGGGCTCTGTCCAGGCTTTGGGGGGGAGGGGGGCACAAGGACACAGGGAAGTCCTCAAGCAATCAGCCAGACCAATGGAGAGAGCAAAGGGAAACCTTTGTGCAGAAGTCCGGACTCTCTCAAATGAGCAGAGGACGAGGGCTCCGTGGCCCCCACGGCTGACCCAGTTTCTTCTCCCTGAATTGTAGACAGAAGCCTCTAAGCAGTGCTGGCCAGTAGAACTCTCTGGAAGGCTGGAAAGATTCTGTCTCACCCTGTCCACTACAGCGGCCACCAGCCATATGTGGCTATTTAAATTTAAATTAATTGAGATCAAAGGACATTAACGGTTCACTTCCTCAGCTGCATTC
>CM052900.1:158995409-159012170 GCA_028534135.1 Potos flavus | reverse complement strand
AATGATGTCGTTTCCAAAATGGTAGCTGTGGGTTGATGGAATTCTCTCTCTGCGCCAAGCCCCTTCCGCTGAGTGCCCTGATAGGGCACGGGACGGTGATAGTGTCCGGTGATTAATTCGGGAGGGTAAAGGTCAGAGCTCCCTGCAACCGCTGGCAGTGGGGGGTCCCTGATATGCGCTAGGTCCCCGGGGAGAGGAGAGTGGCTCTGGCTGGGTTAGTAGGTGGTCAAGCAGGAAAAAATCCAATCAAATCCATTTGCTCAGTTGTTTGCCAAGAAAACACAAGCGCGTGTGCACGTGCGCGCGCACACACACACACGCACACACCCCAGAACCACATGATCCTCCCTCTCTACTTGGCCAAACCCCTCCTGTCTTAAAGACTCACCGAGGGATTGCCTTCTACAGGAAGCCCTCCTTGACTGTCCAAGCTCCTCTCGGGTTTTGGGTTGGTTGGCTTGGTTTCCCTTGATCAGCACCGCCGTCTGCTTGCCGCCGCGGAGTGCCTCTCGGTTGTGAGTGCATTCAAGCAACCTGTCACTAATAATCCCTGAAGTACCAACCCCTGTGAGTAATTTGCTTTTTTTAAAAAAGATCAAGCAGAGCGGATTTAATGGTCTCTCCCTAATAAGGTCGCTGTCACTCATCCCGTGTGCTTCCTGGCGGGGAAGAAGGCAGGGGCATTCTCTCTGGGAACCGCTTGGCCCCCAGGGCTGTCTCATCACGGCGGCAGCCTGAGGGTCATAAACGGCCAGAGCAATTGTGAGCGACCGTGGGGTGTGGTCACTGTGATCTTATCGCTCCATCCACCGCCTTTTACGTGCTGGATTTTATTAAACTCTGGAGGAGCTCGGGTGGGGGAATTATTGAACTGCTTATAATGAGGATACTTAACCCCTTTGGAGCCCTTGGCCACATCCCAGATCCTACATTCAGAAGTCTACGGGAACCACGAGCTTCTTAATCCTCCCACAAGCTGCGAAGCAGGTGCCATCCGTCTCCATTTCAGGGAGGAAAACTGAGGCTCGGAGACGTTGAGAAACTCCCTCAACTCTGCCCAGAAACTTACTTGAGATCGCAGGGCTGCTGGGTGGCAGAGCCAGGATCGGAACCGAGGTTTCGTCTGAGCCCAGAACTTGCTTTTTTAAAACTGTTGCAAGCCCGGGGCACCTCGGTGGCACAGTCAAGCATCCGACTCTTGGTTTTGGCTCAGGTTGTGATCTTGGGGTCAGAACCTCGGGATCGTGGGATCGAGCCCCACATGGGGCTCCGTGCTCGGTGGGGAGTCTGCTTGGGATTCTCTCTCTTGCCCTCTACCCCTCCCGCTCATGCTCTCTCTCTCTTTAATGCTCTCCCCTCACTCTCTCCTACATCATCCATTTTGTCTCTCCGCCGGGTCCTTCCCAACACCGTAAAGCATGCCATTATTTTTCCCAGCTTATACCATGCTTTCCTCTTCCCTGCCTCCAGATTTCTCTCTCCCTTTACTCCTTGAAGGAGTTGTCTTGCTGTCTCCAATTACTTTCCTCTTTAATCCACCCAGTCAGGCTCTCACCCCATCACCCCATCAAAACTATTCTTTCCAAGGTCACAAAGGACTTCCTCATTGCTAAACGCGGTGGTTGGTTCTTGGTTCTCCTTGTACTTGTCCTGCACACTGCCTTGGATGCCAGTGGCTCCCTCCTCCTTCTCAGACCCGTGCTCTTGGCTTCTGGGACACCTTGTCTCCTGGCTCTGCTCCTATAGGTTCTAGGTGCTTCGTCTCTGATTCTTTTGCTGGTCTTGCTCATCAACCTGACCTGCCCCAATACTCAGTCTTCAGACTTCTCTTTGCACATGCCCCCGAGACATCCTCGTCTGAGCCCAGAGCTCCCAGTACCACGTCAAAGCTGATGACCCCAAATGTCTAGTTTCTGCCCCAGGACGTCTCCTCAACTCCACACTCATCTCCAGCTGCTCACACAATATCTTCGCTCGGAGGATTAAAAGACATCTCAAAACCGATCTTCCCCCAAACCCACTCCACCCCCTTCTTCTCCATCCCAGGTGACATTGACTGCATCCTTCCAGCTGCCCAGGCTGGAAGAGTGTCAGCCACACTGGACTCCTGTCTTTCTCGTACCTTCCATACCCAGTCCATTGGCAAATCTTGTGGTTTCTACTTTCCAAATGTATCCAGGGTCTGGTCACGTCTTACTACCTCATGGCCCTCTGAGCATCCATCATCTTTCTCCTAGTTTATTGCAATAGCTTCCCGACTGGTCTCCTTGCTTCTGCCCTTGACACCTTGGCTGTATTCTTTGCCCATTAGCCAGAAGGATCCTGTTAAAACATAAATCAAATCATGTGACTTCTAAAAACCCCTCAAATGGCATCCCATCTCACTCAGAATAAAAACCAAGGTTTTATTATGACCTGTGAGGCTTCATAGGATCTGACCTCCCCTCTCTTCTCTGACCACATCTCTTTCCACTTGACCTTGTTGGCCCCACCTCTGCCTCCTCGCTGTTCCTCAAGACCCCTAGGCACGTTCCTGCCCCAGGGCCTTTGCACGGGCTGCTCCCACTCCCGATGCCTGCTACTGTCTTTCTCAGAAGTCCACAGGGCTCCTTCCATCCCTTCCTTCAGTTTTTTTTACTAAATGATCCTCTTCAGTGAAGCCTTCCCTGGCCGCCTTCTGAAACGTCAGCCTCCACCATCATTCCCATCTCTCTTCCACGCTCTGTTTTCTTTCCTCAGCACTCACCACTAACACAACATATATTTTATTTACTTGCGAGGGGATCGTCTGTGTCTCCCACTGGAATGTCAGCTCCACGAGAGTGGGGACTCTTGTGTTGTTTGTTTGTTTGTTTGTTTGTTTTAACTGCCATACGCCAAGTCTCTGGCACACAGTGTTCAATAAATACTTGTTTAATGAATGACCGAATGAATCCCCTCTTCTGTCCAGTATGAATGGATCCAATTATCCACAGCGACCCGGTCGCTCAAGGGTGGATGGCGTGGAGCTTGCGGAAGAGACTCCCAAGCCAGCGGATGAACTCTGAATACCAACGAATTTTCCACGCTCTCAACGAGAACATTAAAATAGTTTGTTGGGCCAACGTGAATTTGTATTTTCATATGCCACCGGAAAAAGTGGTTAAATATCTACTCATAATATTTAATTTATTAGTTTAATTACATGTGTCTATTTAAAAGCTCATATCTGAAATCGGGTGTGCTAATTTGGGAACCTGGATTTTCCACCCAGTGCGTTTCGTGAAATTATTTTACTCAAGCTCCTCTCCAGGGACTCCCTCCATCAAGGGGTGTCGCCAGAGCCCCATTTCCAGGTGCCTTGAGAACACAGACATTGCTCCCGTCTAGGGTGTCTGAGATTTGGCACCTTTTGAGTCTCCATGTGTGGCTGTCACTGGAACTTTCAGCCAAGCTACAGATGCTTGTTCTCTTCAGAATAAGAATTTTGTTTTTCATTCATCCGTGGGGTGTGTGTTCTACACCCATCACAGCACGGCCAGTGGTGTGTAAATAGGGTGAGTGTCCTGGCTTGTCTGGGACTTTCCGTTCTGGGAAAACCAGCCCAAGTGGGTCGCCCCACCAATAAAGGGCTTGTTCACAGCCATGTTCTTGTAGTTCTGAGGTCACCCGCCCAGGAACAGCGAATACATTTGGGTCAGTTTACTTTCCTACCTTTTTATAAAAGCTGATTCACCAACAGGAGATTCTGTAAGGGTCCCAGGGTAGCTTTTTTTTTTTTTTTTAAGATTTTTATTCATTTATTTGACAGAGAGAGCGAGAAGTGGGAGAAGCAGGCTCCCCACTGACCAGGGAGCCTGGCGTGGGGCTCGATTCCAGGGTCACAGGATCGTGAGCTGAGCCGAAGGCAGACGCTTAACTGACTGAGCCACCCAGCCGCGCCCCCTTGGGCCCCCCAAGGTAGCTTTGATTGGGGTCAATGTGTTTTACCTAAACAGTTGTGTGATCCAAGATAAACAATTGAGAGGAGTCCAAAAAGAGGTTTTGTTGGAATCCAGACACAACCCTAAAGCCAGGCCTTCTGGGGGTTGTTGTAAAGCTTCAATAACGGGGGTTCTCCCCGTTTCCTGTTACCCTCCCTATCCCCACCTAGCCAGCGGGGTCTGGAGTAAGTCGATCATCTGACCCACCCAAGGGGCCAGACGACAGCTACTGTGTGCCAGGCTACGCAGACCATCTCTAGTGCTTACAATGACTCATCCCCATTTTAGAGTCGGGAAAACTGAGGCTCTGTGAGAGGGAGCCTCCCCTCCAGCCCCCTCCGTGCCAGGCACGCCTGCTGTGGAAATCCTGTTCGGAGACTCTCCCTAGCCCCTCCCCCCCACCCCTGGCCATCATGTGGGCGAGTTGAGGCTTGCCCAGATTTACCCTCCGGCTGGAACAAAGGTTTATCCAGGCGTTTGTCCCCCATTCCTGGTACCCGGGCCCATGACCCAACCCTTTAGACCCTTTGCCTTCAGGACCTAGACCCCGAGCCTAGGCTTCCAGAGGCCCACACCAGGGCCTGGGTGGAGGAAATGTCTCTTCCGTACATCGACCTCCAGGTCCCCTGGCCCCACGACCCGCAGCATTCATTCTGAGTATAACACAGAAGAGCGAGTTAAATTAGCCTCAGGTACCTTAACTGCTTGTTAAGTCATAACTCGGCTCAACCTTTTGCACCCACAGCTGATCGGCTCCCTTCTGCTTGGGAAGGACGGGGAGCGGAGAGGCAGGACCAGCAGCCTCAGGGAGGTGGGGGCTGGGGGCTTGGAACACAGCTGTGCCTACCTGCTTCTCTGCAAGCGTTTCTTGAGCGCCCACTAGGTGCCCAGCCCACGCAGGGTGCTGAGGACTCGGCAGTAAGCAAGGCATGGACCCCCTTTTCCCACACCCACCCCAGGTGGAAAGTGGGATTGGTGAGCGGAGAAGGGCATGACAACTACCCTCAGGCCTGATCCTCTCTCCAGGGTCTGCCTCCTGCTTTTCAAGTCCCCCGTCCTCAGGAAGCCCTCCCTGACTGGCCCAGCTTGTAACTCTCCTTCCTGGGGTCTCTACCACACACTCGAGCAATGAGCCATAGATCAGCGAATTCTCCCGGAGGGTGGGGGCCAGGTCTCTTGTTCTCTTTATCCCCAGAATGTCCTCGATAGAGGGAAAAACTGAGGGTCGGAGAGGGATAGTAACTTGCCCGAGGTCACACAGCAGGTCAGCGGCAGAACCAGGACAGAAATGCTTCTCTCTAGGGTCCTTTCCCCTCATTTTGATCATACCCAACCTTGACAGAGCATCTTCTTACTTGTCTAGATCTGTGCTAAACACCAGGATGCATGAGCTCATCTGGCTTGTCAACAGCATCTCAAGAAAGGCATTAATATTACTGTCCTCCCTCCCCCCCCAGCTACAAAAGTGCTACCGAGGGCCTGGAGAAGCTACAGAACTAGGCTCCCGATTTTTCCTCGTCAATAAATGATGGAGTCAACCTTCCAGCCTCCCAGGTCAGCCGGACCGTCCCCAGTCCATGCTTTCCACCACCGTGTCATGTCACCAATTCCACGTTCGCTGGGGAAGCCAGGTAGGCCGTGTGCACATCCTGCAGGGGGAGAGAATCTATGGTTCTTTTCCAGATTCTCAAAAGGATCCCTCTGCAAACTAAGGCTCACTGCTTTATGTGACATTTACTAGATGGTTACTTATGGGGTTAGGAACGGATGCGAGCTTAGTGAGGTAAGGAGGTGTGTGTGTGTGTGTGTGTGTGTGTGTGTGAAACAGACAGACAGACGGACACACACACACACAGGAGCCCGCTGGAGTGCAGATGTGTGGGGCAGGCTCCTACTCTCTCCACCTTCCCGTCCTGCCCTCCGACGCTCGCTGCCGACACGTTCTCCCGGGACAGCAGCCCGTGGACGTCGCGGGGCCCAGCCGGGCACACGCGTGTGCTCCCACAAGCAGCAGCCTGGACTCAGCGCCCGCTGCCGCGCCATGTTCCATTTCTCCCCTGCCCGTCAGCCGGGCCTCCCCAGGGCCCGATCTCCACGGTTGTTTTATGGAAGGTGTCAGCTCGCCGCTCCACTCTCTGGCCTGATGTAGTTATTAGAACAGCTACAAGAAGAGACAAAACACCAGGCGAGGAGGCGGGGGCTAGGGGCCCCCAGGCAGCTGCCGAGAACGAGAACGTGTCATCCCTCATTCCTCGTGTCACCGAAACTGACTCTCTGCTCCTGCCATCACTTCCTATTTAGAAATGCATAATAATTAGGATGCGTATTTGGAAACAATTAAAAATAAGCTGCCAGCATGTGGCTAATTTTGCTCAGGCTGCGAGGATAATGTCAGTGTAGAAGAAGGTGGGGATGCGGAGCCCATGGAAGTCATTAAGACCCAGGTGGCTTTTGGCTCTGCTGCTGGTCTTCCTCTGAGGGCCGCTGGCCACGTTGGCCGGGGGCCCAGGCCTGGTGGAGGCGGAGATGGCTGGGAGCCAGCAGCCAAGGACCCTGGTGGTCAGTGGGGAGGGTGGGCTGCATTGGAGGAGTCGGCTCTTCGGCTCGGGTCCGCATGCCCAGTCCCCTCTTGCCACCCAAGGGCTGAGTCCCATGTGCCCGGAGGAGACGCCTTCCACCCCCCCTTGGCCAGCTCCCCCGTGGCTCCTGCTAGCCTGGTAGGTACCTGCTGTCGCTGGACAGCATGCACATATCGACTGTGCTCTGTGAGCCATGGAGGTCTTGGGTTCGAGTCCCGGCCCTGCCTCTTACTGCTCGGACCATCTTGGTCGAGCTCCTCTGCTTCCTTTCCTCCCGCTCTCCCTCTGCTGCTGCTCCAGACCCAAGAGGACCTCAGCTTTGACCCCTAACAGAGCCGGTTGAGGTCCTTGCTCTGCCCTTCACCGGCTCTGTGATTTGGAGCAAGCCTCCGTTTCTCCCCTTGTGATATGGGGACAGCAGTACCTACATCCTGTGGTACTTACGAGGCGGAAACGAGACAATGCAGGAAAAGTACGAGCCAGGAGCCTGGCTCGCGGCAAGTATCCCGGGAATGTGGGACTTGATCGCTATGCTGTTTGCCGTGTTCTTACTTGTCGTGGTGGTGTGGCCCCTCGTGAGTGCCCCCCTCCCCCAAGCTACTTGTCTGTAGCTCCCTCTCTGAGCTAGGTCCCGGGCAATGAGCTCAGAGAGGGCAGGGGACAGTCCTGGGGCATTTTGTGCCGCCCACAGAGACTGTCCCTGTGCCTTACCCTCGACACTCCAGGCAGATTTAGCACTTGTCTGTCCCACTACTGCCTCCCCTCCCCTCCCCTCCCCTCCCAGCCTTCCACCACCCTCTGCACTCGGTAACACAGACTTCAGCCCACATGTCCCCCCTGCTCAGAAACCTCTCCTGGGTCCTGTCTCCCAGTGAATGCCCGAGCCCTTACTGTGGCCTCCGTAGTAGGGTTTTGGGGTCTCAGTAACAAATCATCACAAAGGTGGGGCCTTAGAATGACCAAATTTATGCTCTCATAGTCCTGGAGGCCAGACGTCCAGAATCAGGGTGTTGGCAGCACCCCACTCTCTGCAGGGGTGAGGACTTGCCGGGCTCAGGGCCACACATCTCTCTCTCTCTCTCTCTCTCTGTCTCCACACGGCTTCTCCTCTTCTGTCTCTTATAAGGACATTTGTCATGGGACTCAGGGCCACCCAGATAATCCAGAATGATCTCCTCATCTTAAGATCTCTATTTAATCACACACAAAATCCCCTTTTCCAAATAAGGTCACGGTCACAGGTCCCCCGGGATGAGGATGTGGACGAATCTTTTTGGGGGCCACCGCTGGTCCCACTAGAGCCTCATGGAGGTTCCTCTCCTCTCCCCTCAGCCACACCGGCCTGCATGCTGTCCCTTAGCCTTTCCCGGCTCCGGCCGCCGTCGGCCTTCGGACCGCCCTGCAGCCCGTGTCCTCCTGTCTTTCAAGTCTTTGCTCAGATGTCAGCCTTTCAGCAAGGACGGCCCCACCGCCCCGTTTAAGGCCTGTTGCAAGTCCTCCCTGTTCCCTGCTTTATTTTCCTTCACAGCACTTCGTGCCTCTAACCCGTATTGTTTCACCGATTTGTTTTCTGTTTCTCTCCCCCGCAGGAGAACGGACCTTATGAGGGCAGGCACTTCCTCTGTTCTGTTTGCCGCACATTCCCAACGTCTCAAACAATTCCTAGCACACGGTTCGCGCTCCGCAACCATTCGTGGACTAAGCAAGGTCCTGGGCTGCGCTGGGAATGCAAGGCGGCAAGACGGCCGAGTCCCCGAGGCCCCGGGAGCTCGCCATCTGGGACGAGGGGCGGCCCGGGAGCTGGCCCAGCTCTCCTGTCCCGCGGGCGAGCTTCCATGGAGCCCCCGGCGCCCCGACCGCGGGGACAGAGATGGGCTTTCGTCTTCTTCAGCCAGGGTGCCGGGAGTCCCTCCTGGTGGTGGCCCTGGGCTGCGGCAGGGTCTTCGGAGGTAAATGAGGTGTGACCCCGGAGGGCAGCCGCCTGCTCTGTCCCGCCCACCGCTGTGTCCCTCGCGCCCAGCATCTCGCAGGTCTCTGCGAAGATTTGGCAAATGGATGAACAACTCATCTCTGCCCTGGACCCGAGATGGCGCAGCGGGGCTAACCAAGAGGAGGGTTGCGTACTGGCGCATATGGAAGTCTCCGTCTGTGTAACCGGTGTGCCCTGGTGGAGGAGGCCAGGGGCCATGGCAAGCCCTCTGCCCTCGGTGTCGGATGGGGGCAGAAGGCATGCAGGGACTCTGTCGAGGGGTCTCCGCAGCGAATTCCCCTGAGAGCCAGCCCATGTCCCCACCGGGGGCAGGGCTGGCCCCTGACCAGATCCTCAGGCTTCACGGACCCCTGCGCCAATTGCCCAGGGCCCTGCGGGGGCGGCCCTCCTTGTTGCCCTGGCCGGCCCGCCGGTGTACCCACTCCTGCCAGGAGGCCCATCGTGGCCTTGGAATTAATCCGTGCAGGGGACGATGCTCCGAGAACGATGGCCAGGATGTTGAGCCAGGAAAAGCAGATTAAAGGGCATGGCATCCGTTAAGGGCCCGACCTCTCACCCAGGAATGCACAAATCACCGCGTCCTCTGTCACCCCCCTCCGCCACCTGCAGCTCCAACCTGGCCTGGCTGCCGGCTGCACCCGCACTCCCCAGGGGCCTTCTCCTGCAGCTCATGGAGGCAGGTGCTGGGAGGCTGGCTTAGCTCCCTAGGGAGCAGGGAGCAGATGGCTGCGGCAGAGCCATGGTGCTCCCAGTGGCTGCCCATGGAGGGACTTCCTCCTCCCCTCCCAGGCCCACATCCAACACTGATGCCCGAGGAAACTGAGGCACCCCATCCATCACCTGGAACCCCGGGCCCAGAAGTCCAGAGCCAGACCACATGTCCACAGTGGGGGGGGGTGGGGGGGGCTGCAGGGCAAGGGACCCTGGCACCTCTTTCCTCCTAAGTGCCCCCGGGCTCAGAGTCTGTCTCACGAAGTCCCAGATCCATCTGGCTTCTTAGCAGCCGCCGGTCTTCCTCTTGGCTGGTGGGGTCCCGGGCACTGGGCTTTCCCCCACCCTCGCCCATCCTCTGTCCTGCCTCTGGAAGGGGGCCCGGCTCATGGTCTCCCACTGGCAGGATGTGAAGGACAAGCTGCCCGCCCGCCTGCTGCAGCCTGGCAGGCTCGTCAAAGGCAGTAATTGTCAGGAGAAATTTGCCAGCAGAGTGAAATAAAGGGCCTTGAAGGTATAAAAAGTCGGAGCCACTGATAAGAAGCTGTTTTATATAGACTTTCATTCCCCAGATCGGAATGAGAACACAGGGGTTTTTTTTGTTTTTTTTTTTTTAATGTGAACCAAAGCCTTTTTGCCCCCAAGAAGTCCAGTTTGGGTATAAGAGAGATTAATGGGGGGGCAGATGGGGGCTGGAGGGGGCTGGCGGCACAAGACCCCCATGGTGGCCCGAGGGTTTCCTGTCTTCCTGGGCTGCCTCTGAGAGCCCCCTCGGAGTGACCTTGTGGCTCAGTGCCCCCTGGCTGGCAGCTGCGGGCCTGCACCCCTCCCTCCCACTCAGCTCCCGGAGCAGGGGGCGGGGGCTGGGGGCACCCCCAGCAGGACCCGAGGAAGGATGAGTGGGATTCTCTGCTGGTGTCCTACACTTCTCGCTCCTTTGCATCTCGAGGCCCTCTCTCCTTTTATAGAAATCGGTTTAAGTGACACATATTCATGGTAGAATATTAAGAAAAGAGATTGAAGACAAAGAGAAACATTTAAGTAGCCTGTGAATCCTTTGGCTATTTATCATGTATTGTGTTTCGCTGGTCCTTTCTCCCTGTATATTTACAAACACGAGCTCCAACGGTACATGGTTCTTTGTACACAGCTCTTCTCCATGCCTGACAGTATATAACAAACACATTCCGTGAAGCCTCTTGATTCAACGCGCAACTGGTCCATGGGTCCCACCTGATGTTACCTGTGCTTTCCCACTCATTGACCGAGAACATTCTATGTGACAACAAGGAACTATGAATCCAGCCAAGAACAAATGTATCCTTTATGAACCACAGCAGCATCTCCCTGCCCGTGACAATGACCTTACGTAGATGGCCGAGACACATTATTTCTTTACTCTGCGGGCAGTCCGTGAATGTGCGTGTAGACCCCTTGTAGTCGACTCATGGCCCCTGGGGATCCGTGGCTGGCACAGGTTGGGAGGAGCCCGGGGGAGGGCCCGGGAGTGTGTGCTGAGGCCCTTTGCCCTGGCTGTTCCCTCTGTCCAGGATGTTCTTCCTCAGACCTTCCCATGACCCAGATTTCTCCTTACAGGTCACCTCCAAGGAGCCTGCCCTGTCCACCCAAGGTAGCGACCCAAACAGTCCCTTTTTCTCATTACTGCCCTGCCTTAATGGGACGGGATTCTCGCCCTCAAGGGAGGCAGCCCATGGCATTTGGGGAAACCGCTGTTGGTTAGAACCAACCAGAAATGGCAGGGAAAGGCTTCATGTCAGGTATCAGGGCCACATGACGGGTAGCGGCTGCCCAGAGCACTGGGTTGAGAAAGGGTTTGAGGTCACGTTCGACCTCTGCAGGAGGGAGGGTCTTAATCAATCAGTGGTAATCTGCCACGGGCGTCATGACAGGAATAGTGGCATCTGGGCCATATGTCGGCCACACCTGGACGAGACTAGAAACCCCCTTAAAAGAGAGTAGGGCTTTGTGACTCTTCTTTGCAGCCCCCTAGCTCCTGGCACATTCTAGGTGCTTGATCACGACTGCTGTTGGCTGGAATCGCTCAGCTTTGAGGCCCCGGCTCCTAAAGAGATAGGAGAAAACATCTAAGCCGAAGGTTTCCCCCTCCCCCTTTTTTTTTTTAAACCTGCAGCGTTCTTTCTTCAAAAGAACATCTTACATGAAGCCCAGGATATACTAGCAGACAAAAGCAAAGCTGCTCTGGCTGAATCTGGGTTTGAGGCCCAGAGCCCCCCACTGCCTGCACCCCCACCATCAGAGGCAGCCCGGAGACACCTTCCAAGTTACCTAATGGCTCCACAGAACCCAGTCTGAGAACCCTGGACAAGGAAACCAAGATCCAGAGAGAGCAAGTGACTTACCCAAGGTCACACAGCAACTTAGAACTGAAAACAGGCTACCAGCCAGGGGACTCCCAGTTCAGTGCTCTTCCTGCCACATTTCCAGGCTGTCGAACAGGGCAGGTGCCCTCAGTTCTGGGCTGGGCCTTGAGGCCGGGAGAGGACATTCCCCACATCCTTGGGCCAGATGGACACCTGAGCAGCTCGGTCCAGACCCGATCCGGGAGCCTCCACCCTCCCAGCTCGGGCGCCCGGACTGCGGCATCTGCTTTGTTTATCTTGCTCTTGGAGCCCCGGGGTGCAGTGTCGGAAAACAGCTCCCTCTCCCTGACTGTGCTTTATTAATTAAAGCATTGCCCCTCTTTGGTAGCAGCTGCATCGAAAGAGCTCAGTGAATGTTTAATTCATCGTTTCAGAGCTGGTCCCCCAACTCCCCCCAACACCTCCTTCCTTCAAAGTGCTTTCCCGGGAAACCCTCCCGGCACAAGGGCTGTTCCCTTGCCTTTCCGCGGAGCCACTGCCAAGCTGCCTTTCACTGAGCTTCTCTGCGAGCTAAAGGTGATTTGTTATGCAGCAGCAGAAATCTATAAGCAGTGAGCGAGGCTGGGTGCAAGCCCAGGTTCTCCTCCTTGAGATGGTTTAAAAGGCCACAATTTGTCGAATTACATGAGTATTTAATGATCATCTTCCTTGGCTGTTTAGAGGCAAAAAATGAGGGCATTGATTACCCAGTGATGCTGATTAGGGGCTGGGGTTCCCCAAGGTGTGTGTGGGGGGGGGGTATGTTGCTGGCACAAGGCTGTCTCCAGGAGGGGACCTGGGGAAGCAGCACCTGGGGGGGTGTCCCCGTCCTCTTCACAGCTGTGATCAGTGGAATAGAAGGGTCCCATCACCCAAGTTGGGGCTCATCTCCAATGATGGGGCTACATGGGGCCAGTGAAGGGCTGACGGTCTCAGGTGGGAGCTCCCAGTCTGGAGCCCCGCCCTGCCCCAATTTCCTGACCTCTGGAAAATTCCAGTTTGAGCTTCGTGGCTGGATGTATATGAGAGCTCTCAAGATTGGGAGACATGAGCCCCTTTTCCTCCTGCCTGTAGGCTGGTAGACTGGGAGAGATACCTATGGCCCGGTTCAGCCCTCCTCCTCTGCCCCCTCCTTGAGCCCCCTGAGTCACTGTGGCTCCCATGCACTACCCCTTCCACGAGTATGTCCTAGCGTTGTGTCCGGGTCCATTTTCTCTCCCGCCCAGGGAAGGGCATAATGCCAGCCGAATTTATAACAAGAAGCAGATGCTGTGCAAACTTGGGAACTTTAGGATATCAGGAGCAGACCACCTGGGGCACACCTCCCCAGGGACGGTGACCTAAGAGGGGCCTCAAACCTGGGGTTGGGACCCAATGAATCAGCTAGCCCAGCCCCTGGCCCTGCATTCTGCACATGGGCTCCCTAACCAGCACTTTGAATCTCCCCACTGGATGGGTCATCACCCCCTGCCGGTAGCCCAGCAGGGCCTCCTGGGCTTCCTCGAAACGCTGAGAAATTAGAAAGTAGAAAGTAGACATCCCGTGAGTGGTAAGAGGAGCAGCCAGGATTCCCTGACCACTTGGCGTCTGTAGATGCCGCCTAGACTGAAAGCATTAGCTCACGGAATCCTCACCCAGCTCGAGGAGGCAGGTGCCATTTCATAGACGGGTACACTGAGGCAGGTTGAGGGTATGCAACTGTGTTACATAGCAAGTCCAGGGCTGCCGCCAGCTCTGTCTGACCCCACGGCCAGGCCACCAACAGGGACTGCGTCATCAGACAGGGCAGGACAGCTTTGCATCAATCCCAGCCAAACAGGGGAAGGACCCTGGACAGCGTCTCGGGGACGGGGCTATAAGAACATAGCTCTGGGGTCAGGAAGATCGCGTGCGGATCCTGGGCCTGCTGCCTCATGCCTGTGTGGCCCTGGGCGAGATACTGAACCTCCCTCTGCCTCAGTTTCCTTGTCTGCAAAGCGAAGATAATGACCGTGCTTACCTCCTAAGGTTATTGTGAAGATTCCTTCATTCAAACAATAAGTATCAATCGAGTGCCAGATATGATCCCAGGCTCGGTCTAGTGGTGGGAGAGACTACATGTGCACTAAGGGAGTTTAGGGTATGGTGTGCTTGAGGGACAAGAGAAAGGTCGGGACAGGAAGGATCTTGAGTGTTGGAGGCAGGGGTGGGGTTGTGTGTGTGTGTGTGTGTGTGTGTGCACATGCATGTGCACACTCAACACACAATGGAGCAGCCAGTTGCAGGATTTAATGGGGGAGGGGGTCAGGTTGCACGGAGAGACCGAGCCCAGTGGGCCGAGCAGACATCCAGGGAAAGAGTGTCTGGGCCGGAGGGAACAGCCAGCTCAAAGCCAGAAGGAGCATGCCTGTTGTTTGAGGAAAAGCCAGGAGGTCGGATGTGGCTGGGGCAGGGAGAGGGAGAGGAAGGGCACGGGAGACAAGGGCAGGTCAGGCAGGATCACAGGGGTCTCTGGGAGGACTCTGGCTTTACTCTGAGTGGATCGGGGACAGTGAGAAATCCCAGAGAATGGCTCCTCCCAATGCTCAGCGCACACAGTACCCACTGAATATTATTATTTGATATACGTATAAAATACTTTTTTTTTTTAATGGGATCAAGTGGAGTCACAGTGTGACCTTAGAGAGAAGCCCCCTCTTGCTCCTGGAAACAAATAGCCAAATCGGATGCTGGCACATTTCAAGGGGGTTTCTTTCCCTGTCCTTGCAACGGAAACCTGTGTCCTGCTTCCCACTGAGAATAAGCGGACTTAGCAAAGTGAGGATCCCTGCACCTTGGACAGGAGGGGGGAAGCAAGGAAAGGAGAGGAAGAGGAGAAGGGGAAAGAGAGGAGGAGGGAGAAGGAGGAGGAAGAGGAAGCAGAAGGAGGAGTAGAAGGAGGAGGGAGGAGGAGAGAGAAGGGGGAGGAAGAGGGAGAAGAGGGAGGAGGAGGAGGGAAGAGGAGGAGGAAAAAGAAGGAGGAGGGGGAAGATGAAGGAGGAGGAGGGAGGAAGGCAGGGAGGAAGGGAGGGTCAGAGGGGAAAGAGGGAGGAGGAAGAAAGAGGAGCACCATGACAGGGTCAGAATGTCATTCAGTCCCCAGCTATGGGATCCCCACGTGGCTCCCTCCAAGTAGGGCTCTGCCAGAGTCTCAAAGAGGTGGTTATTTTAGGTGGCAGCGTGATTGGGAGCTTGGAAAGCAGGAAATTGAGTGGTGATTAAGGTTGTAATAAGTTGACAACATCAAATATCATTACCCTCAGAACATGCAAATGATCCCGTCTTTACCCAAGATTTGCCATGCAAATACCAATTAACAGAAAAAGTATTTGCCTTGATAAGGGGTGGCTGGTTCCCCTTCCAGTGCTCCCACCCCCACTGCCCCTGAAAGAGGGTAAACAAACAGGAGGGGCTGTGCTTGAATGCCACCAGCAGAAGAAAATGAGGATCCACAGCGATGACAACTGATCTTGTGAGAGGCTGCCAGAAACTCTGGCCTAGACCTGCCCTGGCACGGGCTTTGCCTTTCACACTGGCCCAGAGGCTCTTAGAAGCTTCTCGGACCAGCTCCTGGGGCAGCTGGTCATGGGCTGATGGTGGAGCCTTTGTTGTCCGGGCGTACTGGACTGTCATGAACCCATTTTCCGTAGCTGGGAGCTCCCCAGCTGGTAGTGCCTTGCAGAGGAGGGATGTGCAAGGAGACACACAGGGCAGTTTAGAGGCTATGGCCCCAGAGCCATAACACTGGCACTACTGTGTCTAGGGATTGATTTCTGGAGAGTCCAGGGCAGATGGCTGGGAGTCCCTGGGGAGGAGCCCCTGGTGTTTCCTTCTCTTGGCCAGATATTTACCCCCGCCCTGGAAGTATTTGGCACTACGGAGGCACCATCCCTCATACTGAGATGAATGCAGCCCAGTGCCTGCCCTCAAAGAGCTTCTGGTCTCTTTTGGTAGGTAGAAGGAACGAAGGCCAGAGAGAGCAGAAGATGAGATGTAAGGTGAGTGGTACCAACAGAGTATCTTGGTCTGTTTGCAGAGATAAACTTGCTTTTTGCCATGGTGGCATGAGAAGATGGCACAGAATTTGGGCTGAGCCTTGAAAGAGGAGTAATAGAAGGGGAGAAGAGGAGGGAAAGAGCCCTTGATGGGAAGAATGGCAAAGCTGAGATTTGAAGGTTGGAAAACACATGCTGTGTTTTAGGGTCAGTGAATCTACCATCCATCTTATCCAACCACCCATTGTCCAGCCCTAATCCAGCCATCCAACCCACCAAACTAACACCCAACCCATCACCAACCACCTTTCTACACCCCATTCAACCAACCAATACCCAACCCATCACCAACCACCTTTCCACACACCATTCAACCTATCAAACCAGCCCATTCATCCAGGCCACCAACTTACCCAACCCCAAATCCACCAACTCATCACCCAACCTCCCAACCCATTGTTCAAACCATCAGTCTACCTCACTAACATGAATCAGTTCACCCACCCGTCATCCAACACACTAGCCCGGATGAAGATCATAAACTCCAGAGCCAATGGCCAGGGCTCTTTAAATGAGGGCGATTTGAGGAGTTACAAGAAATCGATGGCCCCTTGCGCTAATGCATGTCAAAGGCTTGGCCTGACATTCAGGACGTAATAAGACATATGGTGGCACTTGCTATTTGGGTTGATGCTAATTATTCCAAGGCCAAAAGGGTTTACTATGCAGGGGAAACCTGGGGTTGACCTGAACTGGAAAAAGGTTAACCCGCAGAGGGATGTAAGTGGGATAAGAAGAGGCGTAGCTTGGAGCTGGGTGCCCAGTAGACCATTTGTCCCGACCTGAATCTGATTGGAAGGAGATGGATGCTTGGGGCTCCTCCCACCATACCATCCCTCCGTGCTGCCTCAGAGGAAGACCCACTCAGGAAGCTGGGCACCCCAGAGTTTGTCATCAGGGAATTTATTCTAATTCTCAACGCTTACATCTGAACCCCAGCAAGCTGGCCCAGACAGGGCATCAGGGAATAGGCTATAGATCTATAGATCTCGCTGCCCTCTGGAGCCCCCTTGGCCCAATCCCTCTTCTACCCTCCATCTCCAAGCAGGTCCCTCTAAGAGGGGC
>CM052900.1:158869152-158994909 GCA_028534135.1 Potos flavus | reverse complement strand
GGCAAGAGAGAGAAAACAGCCCTCCAGAGACCAAAGAACCGGCTCAAGGTGGCGAGACAGAACCACGGCCCGCCCGAGCTCCGAGCAAAGCCCCTGCAGCGCCGGGTGAGGGAAGGGAGAGCAAGCCCTGGCTGGGCCGGGGCGTCCGACCCGATCGCCACAAGCCCCTCTCTCGCGGATCTCGGTGGCTGGGGACAGTGCATTTGAGGGGTGCTGACCCAATTCCCCCTAAAAAAGAGAAGGGCTGATCTATGCACTGCTGGTTCCCCCACATCTCAAACTCTGTCGCGTGAACTCAAGAAGTGACGTGAACCTCAGAAAATTACTGGGGAGGGTGTGTCATCCCAGATTTGTACACAACTCACCCTTGCTGAGCACGCTCCGTGTGCCCGGCCCGCGCAGGTGCTTGACGAGGGCGATCCTCCCCGGACGTCAGGGGCATCGCAGGCCTGGGTGAGCCCTGGGGACACCTGAGTTCGAACAGCAGCTCTGGCATGTTCCCTGGACAGGTCGCTTCTCGGGAAGCTGGTGCCTTCATCATCACCACTTTATAGATGGGGAAACTGAGGCTCCTAGAAGCTGATGGCTGGTCTGAGGATCTGTGGTCGGTGGGAAAGCTTGGACTTGAACCACATTTGATTGACTCCAGAACCTCTTCCTTTGCTTGGTCACATGGGCTGAAAGAAGCTGGTGACATCTTTGGCAAAGCACAGAAAGGAGGAGGGTGTCCCTGGTTCCCATTTCTCAACTCGTGTTCCTGAGTCCGGAGCCAATGTCATCGCTCTCCCTGCCCACTGTCACCCCTGCCCCGTCCCAGCCCCTAGCCAGTCTTTCCTTCTGTACTTCTCCTGATGTGGAACAAACTTCGATATGGGCAGCAGGCAGGCCTCTTGGGCTCCAATCCAGGCCGAGACCTTGACCTTGGGTAAGCCGCTTCCTTTTTCCGGCCTCATCTGTGAAGCGGGGATCTAGCCCTTGACTCAACCGGCTTGATAAAATTGAGCGCTGTGAGAAGGGAGGTGACCCAGAGATACCTCCCCCATCAGAGCAGCTGAGCCTCAAGCAGAGACCGTGGGAAGTGGGAGGGGACCCCCACCGGACTCCGTGGCCTGACGGGTAGCTCTTACTCCGCAGCTGGGAAGGGCAGCTGGCTCGTGGACTGGCCCCGGAGAGCCAATCATTCGGGCTGAGCCTCAGGATGCATTCCACCGTCACCATTAACACCTGAGTCACCCCCTAATCCTCCAGACTCGGGAGGCTGTTCAGATGAGCCTGCCTTTTCTAAGCAATCATGGGAAGCACTGAAAAGGAGCAGGCTGGGGAGGTCAGCGCGTGCCACTATGGGGTGCTGGGGAGAGGGCCTTAGCAGGCTGGGAGGGAGGGGTGGGGGCCCAGCTCCAGAGCGGCCACACATTCCCTCGGCCAGTCCCTTCCCTCTCTGCTGTCCAGGGCCTCTGCCAAGGGCTCCCCCTGCTCAGTCCAGCCTGGGCACATACCCAGGCATACGGCAGGTAACACACCTGTCCAGCTCTCTGCTGCAACCCCTGTACCTGACTCTTGGTGGGGGTCTCAGCCGTTCTACCTCTCCTCGCCCACCTCCCCATCCCATCCCTTGCCATCCCGTGCTTCCCACCGGACCCACGGCCCGTCTGCATCCCCGTGTGGTCCCAACAGAGGCCGAGGCACCTGCCCTTTCCGGGACCCCGTTCCTGGCTGGGTGTTGGGGACCGCCGGGTGGTTGGAGCCGCCGGGCGGGGTGAGCTGTGCGGCTGGACAGCGACAGCAGGAGGACTAGACGACCTTACCCAGAGCATCCCGAGCTGCGGAGCTCTAATTTATTTAATCAATTCCGGCCCCCAGGCTGGGGAAGGAAAACGGCAGGATATTAAATCTGTCGCTCTCACCAATCTGTCATAGGGATGTCAGCGCACATTGATTCTTCTCCTCCCGCCTTTATTAACTACCTCCTCCAGGGGCCGCTGGCTCTGCCAGTTCCAGTCTGGACCCTGCCCGGGAGCAGGGAGCAGACTGCAGGTGGAAAGGAGGAGTGTGGGGCGGGGGGGGGGGGTACAGGAACCTTTCGGGGGACAATTATTACAAGAAAATGTTTAGAATTGGGAGGCGAGGCTTTGAAGATCATTTGTAATCCAGATCTTGGCTGGAGAGCAGAGGGGAGCTGTCCCAAGCAGGGCAGCCATTTAGGGGCAAGATGGGAACTGGAATCCAGGATTCCCGACACCCAGGCCAGGGTTCCTTTTGTTCATTTAATCAACATATTTTTCTTGCGTGACGACTAAGTAGTGATAGCCTTGATCGCTCATTAGGAACTGCGTCCAGTCCCCGGTACTGCCGTAACACGTTTCCAGAGACGTAGTGGTTTGAAACAACACAGATTTGTTACCCTATAGTCCTGGAGGTCAGATGCCCAAGATGGGTCCCCTGGGGCCCACACCAAGGTGCGGGCCGTGCTGTGTTCCGTCCTTCCACGTTCAAAGCCGGCGATGGCTGGTCAAGTCTTTCTCACGCCAGATCACTTTGACATTGACTTCCCGCTTCCCTCTTTGACTTCGAAGGACCCTTGTGATTACACTGGGCCCACGTGGATAGTCCAGGTTCATCTCTCCATCTCAAGGTCAACTGATCTATAACCTTAATCTGCCCTCTGCCTTCGCCCACAGAGCGAAATGAAGGATCCACACTTTTAAAACGGGGGGTGGAGGGGACAGGGACAGGCCCCTTGGCCTTTAGGAGGCACTTTTTGCTCTAAATAATTGAGCATCCTGCTCCCCCCCTCCACTTCCCAGCCCACTCTCCCATCATATGATTTATTTGCTCATAAAATTGAAGGCCTTCTTCTCTGGCACCATTTTCTATTCGGCTTAGACAAATATTTAGCAGCCAGACCTGACCTTAATTTCCTTAAATATCAGGGGCCCTGGAAGATGGAGAGCCTGCCCAGCGGAGGAGGACACGGTGAGTCTGGGGTGGGGAGAACGGCTGGGATGCTTCCCCTGGTGAGGACTGCATCTGCCCGTGACCAAGCAGGTGCACAGCCTCTCCCTCTCCCCCCACTGTCAGGTGTCCCCACTGCTGAGGCTGCAGAAAGAGGCAAGAAGCAGATGACAGGGTTCAAGGGACTCCTGTGTCTGCTGGAGCTGGCCTTCTGGGCCAGGGTCTCTCTGCTGGGGGTGATGGGCAGAGCTCCCCTGAGGGGCATGGGCTGGGCTGTACAAAGGGGAAAGAGGAGGCAGGAGTGGCCACAGAGAGTGGGGGTGCCCTACGAGAGGCTGTTAAGACTGGCGACTCTCTCATTTGTTCCTTTCCCACACGTTGACTCAGTAACTCATTTCATTCATTGATTTACAAAGAAGTATTCCCGTGTTAGGCCCGGGGATCAGAAGTCAAAGCCGAGGGCTCTATTCCTGGAGGCTGGCCAGTGAAAGCAGGTGCAGGGAGTTTTGGAGGCGCGGGGCTGAGGGGGAAGGAGGAAGGTCAGGTTGTCCTCACAGAAGAGGAGTTAGTCAACCTGAGTCCTGGGGAATGAGCCGAACAGGTTCCCTGCCAAGGGCTGGGTGTGTGAAGGAGCTCATCGGGTGTGCAGGGAGCAGGGGGCCATACGGTCAGGACCTGGGCTGCAGCCGGGAAGACAAACAGTCGGTGCCATCGGCAGCCAGGGACCCTTGGGTCCTATCCTCAGACCCTGCCTCTGAAGTCACTCCAAATTCCTTGTCCTCCTGCCTGCCCCCTGCCCCGAGCCTGTCCCTGCCTTCTGTACTCCCTGTTTGTGGAAGTGGGGCCACCAGCATCCCCCCAGCTGCCCAAGGGGGACCCACCACCACCTCCGACGCAGAGCGGTAGTACCCGCCGCTGCACTAAATGCGCGCGATCTCACAACCCTCTCGCCGCCGCCCTGGGAAGTAGGCGCTCATATTCCCATCTTGTACAAACTGAGGTCTATAGAGGTGAGCCCCTCTCCCAGGTCACCCACCAGCATGGCGTAAAGCTGAGAGTTTGCCAAGAGGACCTGGCTGGGGGGAAGGCCCCAGGCGCCGAGGTGAGAGCGTGCGGCCCCTTCGGAGGACAGCACGTGGCTGGGGCAGCGGGAGAAGCAGGGTGTGCCACAGACGGTGGGCAGGGAAGGGTCCTTAGAGTCAGACCTCACATGTCTTAGAGGAAGTGGTGACAGTTCCTGAAGGCCTTTCCCTTCCACACCGCCTTCACTTATGTCACCTTTCGATCTGGCCCACTTGCTGTTGGACTGAGTGGCCCAGACAGGTGGGGGAGGAGCCCAAGAGTATTCAGCTGCCAAGACGCAGAGCTGGTCCCCAGCCCTGTCACCCCTCCCTGCCCCTCCCCCGGGGCTTTGGGGGACGGCCAAGACCACCAGGGCCCCTTCTGGGGAACTGGAGTCAGACTAAGTGCCCTTTCCTGGCAAGGGGGAGGCAGAAGGGGCAGTGGGAGCCAGAGCCTCTGGCCTCTCCTTTTGCGGGGTCCCTCTCCAGGGTGCAGAGGCCCGAGCCTGTCACACCCAGCCCTTAACACCTTGTGACCTCAGGCCTGCCTTTCCCTCCTCTGGGCCCCAGTCTCCCTGTCTGTAAAACAACACTCTCAAGATCTCTGCTCCTGGGTCACTTCCTCCAGGAAGCCTTCCTGAATCTGTATCTCCGTCTGTATCACATGTCCCTACTGAATGCGCTCGGAGCTCTAGATACACATCCCCCCTCTCGCCCCACCATCATTGCTGTGATGTTCCAACTATGGCGTGACTCTGTGCAGCACGTTCCTGGGTCTGGGTCAGGATTTGGGGACCACCACATTCCAGCTACGTGTCTCTGAGCCTCAATTTTTTTCCTCAATAGTCTGGTTTCAAAAGTGGCCCTAGTAATGGGACCGACCTCATACTTCTGGTGCGATGGTCCAATCAGACAGCTCACTCATGGCTCCTAGCAGAGTGCAGGGCATCAAATAAGCTGTCTGCGATCGTGAGCTTCCTTGTGGGTTGCATTGTCCCCCCTCCGCCAAGTGGGATGTTGAAGTCCTAAGTCCCCGAGACCTGCGAATGGGATCTTATTTGGAAAGAGGGTCTTTGCAGATGTCATCAGGCTAAAATGAAGTCATAGTGGCTGAGGGGGCACCTGACCTGGTGACAGGTGTCCTCATAAGAAGAGGGAAATCTGGCCGCGCGAACACAGAGGGGAAGGTTGAAACAAGGCATCGATGAACCCGGGGACACTGAGGATGGCCGGGGACACCGAAGATGGCCCATTGTCAGCAGCTAGGGGAGAGGCAGGGCACAGACTCTCCTTCAGAGCCTCCAGAGGGAACCATTTTTTTGCCAACACCTGATTTTGGACTTCCAGCCTCTAGAATGTAAGAGAATACACTTCTGTTGTCCTCAGCCTCCCCCACCCCGTCTGCGTCAATCTGTCCCAGCAGCCAGAGGAAACTAACTCAGTGTTAGGGTTCAGCAACAATTTCCAACACAGGTCTGGGTACACAGTGGTGCTCACTAAGCTCCGGCTGCCTTTGGTCCCCTCGGTGCCACCCTCTGCCTCCACCTCCCCTCCTCCCCCTCCCGGCGCCTGCGCCCGCCCTCCTCTCGGGCCAGGCCAGTCTGGGCTGGGGGTGACCGGGTCCAGGGCTGGTGGCCAGAGCAGGTCCTGGCCCCACGCCCAGGCCCACAGCCCCTCATTACCAGGCAGAACGTAACGCAATTTCACCCATGGATGGCGCCGAAAGCCGGGCCTTTGCTGGGGTAATGGATGGGCCGGCAGCTGCTCTCGGTGCCTCCGGCCGCCCCCCAGCCCTTCCCGAGCCCCGCAAATCTCTGATGCACCCATGAAGCTGGCACGCAGCACGCTTCCCAGCTGAGACGCCCAGATAAACCTCAGCAGAGCGCCGGGCTCTTCGCTCCCCGTCCTGAAGCAAACACCAGGAGATTAGTGGGTCTCTCCGTGGGCAGCGCCTCTCAGCCTGTCCCCCACTGCCGGCTGGGAGCCTCACCCCTGCCTGCCCTGCTCCCCCGTCCGGGGCTTTGTTCCCTTCTTCCCTTTGTTTCCTGTTTGCAATAAACATGATTCATGCCAGCGCGGCCCGGCCCCATCACCCCACCCAAGGCCGGCTGTATATCTTGGCCACAAGCCACTGTGGCCGTGGCCATTGGGTGGCGGTGGGCACAGGTGGCGTGGGTCGGACAGGAAGCGGCTCCGTGGGGGAAGGCAGAGGTGATGTGGGCGCCACCAGCAGGGAGCAGAATGCCAGGCCCCTGGGAGGTGCCCCTGTGTACCAGGCAGCCCGGGGTGGCCGGGCGCTTTGAGATTAACCCTTCCCATCCCGACAGCTGTAAGTGGCTTAGCTCCCGGCTTCATTCCTGGGGCTGCTGTAACTAAGTATCACAAGCCGGGGGCCTAAGAAGCTGGGAACGTATGTTCTCACGGTTCCCGAAGATGGACTTCCAATATTCGAGGGTTGGCTGGGCCATGCTCCCTCTGAAGGCTGGAGGGAAAACCTTACCCTGCCCCCTCCAGCTTCTGCTGGCGGCTGGCTCTCCGTGGCGCTCCACGCGGGCCCGTGGCTTCCCTCGGCCTTCTTCCCTCACGTGTCTATCTTCGCCTGGCATTCTCCTCCCCGCGCCTCTCTCCTCTTCTTGTAAAGACACCGGTCATGTTAGATGAAGGGCCTACCCCACTCCAGTGTGACCTCGTCTGAACTAATTACATCTGCGATGATCCCATTTCCAAATAAAGCCACATTCACAGGTCCTGGGGGTTATAAGACTTCAACACAACTTTTGGGGGATACGGTTCAAGTCATAAGAGCTCCCAGGGCTGCCCGGGGGGCTGGCCCCTCCCTCTCTTACTCATCTCCCATCGCTGCTTGTCACACACACCTGATAGCTGGCCATCCTGGGTTACTTGCAATTCCCTAGATGTGCTTTCTCTTTCCTCTGGGCCTCTGTGTGCGCTGTTCCTTCTGCCAGGATGCCTGACTTGTGTCTAATTGTCCCCCTGTCCCCCATGATTGTCAGTCTTGGCGGACTCGTTGGTGAATAACTCTTCATCCATCAAGATGAAGCTTAACTATAACCTCTCTGGGAGCCTTCACTGACCCTCTGCCTCTGGGCTCTCACTGCCCCACGGTCACCTGCACTGCAGTTCACAACCCACGGCGGGGGGCAGAGGGGGTCCTTTATCCCTTTGCCACTCCTCCTCAGCCTCTTAGCTTGTAGGCTTCGAGTGAGCAGGGTCTGTGTCTCAGCTCTGCACCCCCAGGGCACAGGTGCTGTGAATGAAGAATACTATCTATCAACCTGTATTTATTGAGCACCTACTAGGTCCTAATGCCACTCACTGTCCAAAGCCCTTGACTTGAATTAATTCATGTCATCCTCACGATAATCTGACAAGGGAGGTCTCATATTTTACAGATGAACATTTACAGATGGACAAACTGAGCTCCGAATGGTTAAGCAACTTGTCCAAGGTTTAATGATTGATAAATTACAGAGGTGGAGATGTGAATCCAGCAGTCCGAATGAGGACCCTACCCCTGCCTGAGGGAGAGGATCACGTACTTCGGGATCCAAGGAGAGGCCCAGACCACCAGTGCTGCAGAAGCCAGGGCCCACAGATGTGTCCTTGGACTGAGGATGTGGCACTGTTCTCGCACTTCACCGTGCAGGGGCCCTTCATCTTCTCCCCGAGACTGCCCACTCCTTGGGCGCGGGCGCGTGCTGTGGTTCCTCCTGGATCTCCCCTTCCAGATCTGACAGAGCCCACAGCAGGCAGAGCCTGGCATCTCAGGTCTGGGGCTGAACCTGTGGGGTTCCTGTGTCCTCTGTGCCAGCACGGCAGCCGTCCAGCGAGTCTCAGAGAGAAGCAGCTGAAAAGTGTGCCGAGGGGCGCCTGGGTGGCTCAGTCGTTGGGCGTCTGTCTTCGGCTCGGGTCATGGTCCCAGGGTCCTGGGATCGAGCCCTGCATCGGGCTCCCTGGTCTGTGGGAAGCCTGCTTCTCCCTCTCCCAGTCCCTCTGCTTGTGTTCCCTCTCTCGCTGTGTTTCTCTCTGTCAAATAAATAAAATCTTTAAAAAAAAAAAGAAAAGAAAAATGTGCCGACTTGCCATGGGAAGCAGGAAAGCTTGGTTTGGGGATCGGACCGACTGGTGCCTCCGTGCCAGAGCTGTGTGACCCTGGCCCAGTCACTTGAGCTCTCTGGGCCCTCTTTGCCTCCTGTGTACAGCTGTGACAGACAAGGAGGGAGCACAGCAGGCAGCGGGTGGCATTCACCACGCCTCCCTGCCTCTTCTCCACAGTGCTCCCCACCGATCCTCCTCGGGGTGATGGACACAGCCTCAACTCACATCCTTAAATTCTCATCATTTTTCTTTTAAGAAATGAAGCAAAACACAGATAAACAGCCATTTAGAATCATGCTTCCATAATCCAGGAACTCTCCTTCCGGTGCAATCTGTTCGGCAATTATTCTGTGAAGTGGAGGGAGAGCATCATGGGTAACCGCAGCACGCCAGCTCCCGGGGCGGGGAGTGTGAAAGCCCGGCTTCTCCAGATTGGCCTTTTCTCCCCGGAAATGTCAGCATGTCCCCAGTTTGGAATACAATGCCCCGTCCTGGTGAGCCCCAGAGGAGGGGTCTCCGCCTGCCAAGGCAGCTGTTAGCAGGGAGTGGGGTGTGGGACAGCCAAATCAGGACCAACACATCTGTTTACTCCCATGAAAATAGCCAGTGGACATCCTCTGGGGGCAGCCACGCCCAGGGACCCACGAACTGGGAGGGGAGACACAGGGGAAGCCACAGCCCTCACCCGTGCCCAGGGAGTACACCCAGTGGCCGTGGAAATGCCCGGGCTCATGGTCAAGCTCTGGCTCGGTCACTTGCTGGCTGTGTGGCTTTGGGCAGGTCCCTTGGCCTCCTTGGAGCTCAGTTTCCTAGGCTGTAAAATGGGTAACAGGAGTACTTACCCAGTAGCTGGGTGGCGAGGACTGAGAGGGAGCCTGGCGGTGCCCACGCGGAGGGCTGCCCACGTGGCTGTCCAGCTGTCCATCATCCCAGGCAGACGAAATGAGGACTGCCTTGACGTGCTGCTGACGCACAGCAGAGAAAGGAGCCGAGAGTTCTATCCAACAGATCAGGAAAGGCTTCCCCTAGGAGATGGCCTTTGAGCTGGGGAGCTGGATTCCTGTAGGGGAGGGAGACCCCAGCACGAAAGCCCGCTCCCTGAACTGGGGTAAGGTTTCATTGTGGATGAGGCTCTGCACACAGTGCTTGGCACGTGGCAGGTGCTCACGCCACGTTCCCCTCTCGCCGGACCCCAGGCTTGGCACCCAGTACGGGCTGAGTACATAGTCTCCTCGCGAGGTTGGCACGTAGTAGGTGTTCTATACACACTCCTCCCTCAAACACTGGCAAGGTGCTCAATGCACGTCGTCCTACACAAGACTCGGCATACGGCTGTGCTCATCCTATGCCAGGATCTTTCTCCTTCTCATCCCCCTTTAAGAGCAGGGACTTTGCCTTCTCCTTGCTGCCCCCACTGCATCTCACCCGTGGCTGAAGGCACAGTAGGTGCTCGTAAATGTGGACCGAATGGGCCTCGATCGCTCCTCCTCCCTCCGAGCAGGGCTGGGCACAGCAGTTGGGGCCAGGCAGGCAAGCTGAGAGAGGGAGCTTCTCCAGGTCCCTGGAGCTCGGCTGGATGTGTGAGCCTGCTTACAGTCCGGTGCTGCCTTCCCCGCCTCTCTGGAGTCAGTAGTCTGACTGGAGTCACTGCCCCACTAACCTGTCCATTGGCTCCTGGCTGGAGACCGGGGGTACGACACTCCACCTGTCCACCTCCCTCTCTTCCGCCCTCCCACGTCGCCGGGAGGGAGTCAGGCTGGACAGACTGTGCAGGACAGCCTGGCAGCTCAGGGCTCTGCACCTCTCAGCCCCACACCAGGGCAGCAGTGGACTGCGTGCCGGAGGACTGGCAAGTGGGAAGTTGGCCGATATGCTGGTGGAGGGAGGTGCAAAAGGCGCCATTAGCAGGAGCGTGCCGGGGCCCCTGAGGACATCTTGCTCCTGACACTGGGAATCTGGCTCCTCATTCAATCACATTTGTCTCGAACATTTATCCCTACGAAGCCCAGGGCTTTGCATTAGGGATCCTGATGGGTTCCTGATCTCCAGGAGCCACAGCCCACCAGGGGGAGGCAGACTGTATTGGAGATGCATGATGGATTTGAAGATGTAGGCAGGACGCGTTCCCTTCTCTGGCAAGTTCAGCTGTCCCCGCCTGGAGGCACAGGGCACTTCATGGAGAAGGAGCAACTGAGTTGGGCCTCAGTGGTGCATTTAGGATTAGTCCGGAGGAGACATCAGGGAGCGGGAGCGAGCTGTACAAGTGTGGGGGTGTGGAAGGGCATGAAGGTGGGGACAGGTCGCCTGCCCCCTTGACACGTCTTTCTGGCTCATGAGGAAGCCCCAGCTTCTCCAGCTCTCAGAGCCTGAGAAGGAGGAGAGAAAAGCACTAGGTTCCAGGGTCCAGGGCCCGCACCTGCCACTAACACCGTGGAGGGGACTCAGAGATCAGCCAGCGCCTGGGATGGTCAAGAGACTTAAATTTCAGTGCCAACCCCGGCCACGCGGGAGGACCACACTGCTTGTGGGCATGGGAGAAGTACTGAGAGAAGTCCGGGGTCCGTCCGGGCGCAGTGGGGAGCAGTGCTGTGACAGATGGGTGGTGTGCCTGGGGACTCTATGGAGGGTGCCAGCCCCGCTCTGCTCCACCCCTCCCTCATCCACACACATGGAAGCTGAAGCCCAAAGCGGGAGCGTCCCCCACCCAAGGACACACAGAGCCAGGGACAGATGCCAGAGCTCCTCTCCTAACCCTGAGCCTGCCCTAGAATCACCGGAAAGACTGCTAAAACATAGATTCTGGGCCCCATCGCCGGAGTCTCTGGTTCAGATGTTCGCATTCCTAGGAAGCTCCGGGGTGATGCTGCTGGTTGGGGGGCTTGGCTTTGAGAACCACTGTTCTACACCAACCTGCTAGGTTGGAAAATGAGGATAATGCCATTTCTGAAAGATGGGGACAGCCAGGCCCTCCTGAACTATGAGGCTTGTAGCGAATGGCCTATGAGGTCAAGTTTCAGGATGTCCTCCGTAAAGTTAAAGCCATGGTCCCCAGCCTCGGCTGCACATTAGGATTACCCTTGGACACTGAAAAGTCCTCCTTGAAAAGGGGATGATAATTATGTGATGTGATGGAGGTGTTAGCTAATGCTACGGTGGTGTCTCTTTTGCAAGATTTAAGTGTATCAAGTCATCACATGCACACCTTAAACTTATGCAATGTTACATGTCAATTATATCTCAATGGACTCCTGCTGCCCAGGCCACAGCCCAGTCCAATTAAATCAGACTCTCTGGAATAGATCCACGCGCCAGGGTTTTCCAAACCTCCCTGAATGATGCTAATATGCGGCCAGCCTTGGGAAACGGTGGAGAACCTTTTGGCATTGCAGACTCACATTCAGTAGGTGCGAAATGGGACCAAGAGTCTGCATTTTTAACAAATGCCCAGATATTGCATTTGCATAATGCAATAAATACATCTGCATTTGCATAACGCAAAAGCGCATCTGCATTTTTAACAAATGCCCAGGTTTTGCCGATGCTGCTGGTCCACGGACCATACTTTGAGAAGTAAGGTCCGGAGGAGAAAGAGAGCCTGCTGCTATCATCTCTGAGGCTGGTCCATCCTAAGGGTTCATCCTCGTATTTGCAAATCCTCCCTCCCCATTACCAGTGTTACCAGCAGGCCATCCTGGTTGCATTGTTTCCGTCCTCTCTGCAGCCCCTGCCTGGGGGGATCTGGGGACCATTCCAGAGCCCTGCAGGCCCCCAGCTGCTTTGTCAGGCAGGAGCCAAGCACGCCATCCGCCACTGCTCATTTCCTTCATCTCCATTCTAGTCTTTAGCAAACAGCGTCAGATATGATAGATTTTTTGTTTGCAAACCTAGCCTCTGGGCTGGAAATTGACATCTCTTTTCTCCTGATGGATCCTTTGCATCCTGCTGTCTTTTTGCCCATGATTGCTCCTTGTCAGCTGCCCATAAGGCATTTCAGCCAATTCATGCACTGACTGAGTACCTACTGTGTGCAGAGGAGATGACAATTTGCTCTATGCCCTTCAGCAAGTGTGTTACCCGCCCCAGCTGAGCAGTTTGTGGGTCAAGACCTTGTTTTAGTCACCTTAATGTCCTGAGAAATTAATACAGTGCCTGGCAGGTAGACTGCGCTCAACTAGTATTTGTTAAATGAGACTGCCAAATGAATGGCATCAGGGACCCTCAGAGCCTTGGCTTCTTCGCCTGTAGAATGGGAGTGCGAAGGCCCATTTCATAAAAGTGCAGTGAGGCTTATCACTATTGGGGAAGCCTCCAGTTTTCATTGACGAACTGACGTCAATATACATATACAAGTAGCAAGTCGCTGGAGAAAGTGGAACTGGAACCCAAATTATTATACTCAGGAACCTCCATGCAGGGCAAAAGAGCTGTTTGCCTTCCGAGGAAGAGTGACCAGGCCAGAAGTGAAGCTGGATCCAGGAGCTGTGGCCAGCTGGGAGGTCCTGTGGGCTGGAGGGGAACACAGCCAATGGCAGCCCGGGTCCTGGCAGAGAGAAGAGGCCCAGCAGCCAGTTCAGCCATTGGCACCTTTGAAGATTGTCTCAGCAGGTGGGGAAGCCAGAGCGAGGTGTGAGCTTCCATTCCGTTTCCTGAAATATCTGCTCAGAAAGGTCAGCCAGGAAGAGTGGGCATGGATGCCAAGAGGGAGGTTGGCACGCTGGGTCAGGCACCTGCCTCGGAGCAGTCCGGTCTGGGGCAGGCTTCTCTGCTGGCCCAATGCAGCGCTTCTAGGGGGTATGATCCCCATCCACCTCTCCCTCTGAGCAGTACTGTTGTTTGCAGCAGCCTCTCCCAGCCGTACTGCTTGCACTCTTCCAGGCCGGCTCAGACCCCATCTCCTCCCTGGATGGAAGGATAAGAGGTTGCCAAGTAGAAACACAATCACGAAGGGCCATTGCCGAGAAAAAGAAGCTGGGATCGTGCATCTCATGGCACATGGCTCAGCCAGGCCAAACTATAGTCTAGAGCTTGGAACTGCAGGAGCTCCTGGTATGGGACAAATGCGCTGGCACCAGTGGGGGGGGAGGGGGGCATAAAGACAACTTGGGTCCTCCCCTGCTCCACACCCGCAGCTTGGAGGCCCTCCCCCTATTCATTTCAGTCCAGCTTAGTCTCTAAGGACTTCAACTCTGAGATTCAACAAATTTATTATTCTTTTTTTCAAAGATTTATTTATTTTAGAGAAAGAGAGCGAGAGAGAGCACGAGCAGGACGGACAAAGGGAGAGTGAGAGAGAACCCCAAGCAGACTCTACGCTGAGCATGGAGCCTAACACGGGGCTCGATCCCATGACACCAACACCATGACCTGAGCTGAAGCCAAGAGTCAGAGGCCCAACCCACTGCCCAACCCAGGCACCCTAACGCATTGATTATTCTAAGTATCCTTGGCATTAGCTGCCCCAAATTCCATGATTACAGGATTCCATGATTTTTTAATCAGGACTCCTTCAGTTATAAGTGACAGAAAACCTGTTCTGCCTGATCTAATAGCTGAAAAGTCTCGATGTAGGACTCAGGCATAGCTTGATCCAGGAGCTTAAGTCAGGTCTCTCTTTGTCCTTCAGTTCATGGTGAGGTTGGCACACTTTATTCTTGGAATCAATGTGGTACCATGATGGCTATTAGTAACACAGACTCTATAGCCTCTGAGATTCAAGTCCTGCAGGAAAAACATAGTCCCTTCCTGGCTTCTTCTCACTCCTCATGTCATGCCCAGAAATTTGACAAAAGTCCAGGTCTGAATTCTCATTGACCTAGATTTGCCAGGGGTCTATTCCTGAATCAATCACTGTAGCCAAGGAGACAATGGGACACTCTGATTGGCTCAGGCCTGGGTCACATGTGCATGCCTCCCACCAAATCACAAGGTCTAAATGAGAAATGGTGGTTCTCCATTGGAAATTGGTGGGCTGCTATCAAAAAATGGTGAACTGATGAAAATAGACAAAAATTGTTTAAAAGTGTCCCTACACCAAGGTTCCGAAGCTGTGTAGATGAGTGGTCCTATGAGAACTTGACTCAAAGCTTTGAGGGGTCCCTAAAGCTCACCTTTCAGATTTGGGACAATGGGTAGTGCTGGAAGATGGAGGTAAAGATAGATCTCCTCCACTCTCCACCCTTCCACAGTTAAACAAACTAAGTGTCTCCTTCCTCTTCCTTTATCTTCAGCTCTTGGAGCCTGAGTATTCTCTTTACATTTCTTTTCTATCTCTATTTCGCATCAGCATGGCTAAGTTTCAGATGGGGAAGGTGGAGCATCAGCTGAAAGCTCTGTGGGTAGTAGCTGCAAGGAAGGAAGTTGAAGAAACCTGTCTAGTGGCTGGGGAGGGGGGCGCAGTTAGCGATCAATTCAAATCTGTAGGAGGGAAGGTGGAGGCATAAACTGAATTATCGGTCTTAATTCTCCAGCCTCCCAGACTGGTATTTTACATTTATAGCTTTGCTGTGGCTACATCGTGAGCCAAACCTCCTTCATCACCAGTTGACTTTGAGCTTGGCTGGGGGACTTGCTCTTGTCATTGGGATGGCAGCAAATACAATGAGAGAAGAGCCTTGAGATGTGTTTAGGTGGTTGTGCTTGCGTTCTTGCATTTCTGCCACAGCCACAAAAAGAACCTAATCAGGGTAGCTGCGGCCCCTTATAGGAAACATGGAGCAGACATAAGCTGGACCACAGCCTGAAGCAGAGTTCTCCAGTCAGGTTCTAGACCTGTGAGCAAAATACACATATTAATGTTAAATGCTGCTGAGACTTTGAAGTGGTTTGTTACGCAGCATTATAATGGCAATAGCTGACTAATAAAGGTAGCAAGGAGGATTGGAGGGTCTGGGTAACAGGCAGAGAGAGTGTGCTTCAGCCCAGCTGTACAATGGGGACTTTGGGGGACCCCATAGGATCAGGAGCCGGGGACCCAGCTTCTATAGCTCCCCAACTAAGTGCCATGTGATCATGGGGAAGTAACGCCTGACCCCAACTTCTGGCCTCAGTAGCCAGGTCATGGAGCAGATGGTCCTGGAACTCCAGGCTCAGTTGCTGCTTAGGATCTGCCCTCCATGCCCCCAGCCCTTGCCTGGGAAGTGGCCCCCACTGTAGAGTCTTCATGTACCCTCACACCTCGTGTGCCCTCATGGAAGAGACTCTATATGGAAAACAAGTCAGACTGTGACAAATGCAGAAATAGATGTGTGAAATTGTTCCAGGAGCAAAGAAGAGAGAGAGCTGAAGACTCTGGGGGAAGAGTGGGTGTAGGGTTGGGGGGTGGCTCCATCATGGAAGGGATGAGTTGGGCCTTCAGGATGAGTAATATTTCAGCTGGTAGAGAAGAAAAAGAGCCTTTCAGACAGATGGAGTGACGTGAGAAAGACTGAGAGGCATGTCTGAGCCATCACGGGCTCTTGGGGTAGGAGTGGAGTTGAGGCTCCTGGGGGCGGGGAGGGGGGCTGCAATGATAGGATTGGAGAGAGGCCATTGAGGAGGAAAGGGCCTTGGGTGCCATATTGGGTCAGAGCTGTGTCCTGTGGGTGTTGGGGAGGGGGGAGCCATGGAGCACTTGGATCTGCAGACCCTCCAGCAGGGAGCAGAAGGAGTCCTAAGGGCTTCCTGGGTGCCTGGGAGCTCTCCTGGCTTCCCACAGCTTGTGCCAGCCCTGGGGGAGAGCAAGGCTGGATTCAGGGCCTCTGAAGGCTCCCATGGCCTGGGAGCCCTGCAGAGTGAGCAGGTTTGGTAATACGAGTAGCCAGGGAATCTCAGAGCTAAACAGGAGTCTCTTTGAAATAAATGACTGAATGGGAACGACAAGAGGAAGCAAGAGGGTGGCAAGTGAGCTCATCTGGGTCACAGCACTGGGGGAGCTGATGGAGCCGCAAAGCCCCATTCTGCTCTTCCCTCCCAGACATGTGGCTGCAGTGCGAAACCCAGAAGCCTGGGAATCAGTCAGAACTGGGTTCAAATCCTGACTCTGCCATTTACTAGTTATATGACCTTGGACCAGTGACTTAACCTCTACCGGTTACTTCTTTTGTAAAACAAGGATGATAATATCCAATTTCTGAAATTGGTGTACAGATTAAATAATAGTGGGTGACATTTGTACCAAGCACTTATCAAGGCTCAGCTCTGATCTCGGTACTTTCCATGCTCCCCTAACTCCTCATCGGAGCTTTAGGAAGTAGGTGCTGCTATGAGCTCCTTTGACAGATGAGGACAGTGAAGCACAGAAAGGTTAGGTGACTTCCCCGAAGTCACACAGCCAGTAAGTGGCAGAGCCGGGATTTGAACACACGTTGTCTGGCTCTAGAACTTAGGCTTGGTACCCACACTTTCTATATGAGATGATACAACCAATTCACATATCACACATGGGACACATACAAAAATGCCGGCTATGACCGTGCTACCTAAATCCACCCCCCAAAATATTTGGAAGAGCAGGATCTAGAGAATGAGTACTAGGGGGACCACCCTGGGCTAGAGGGAGTATGTTTCTCTAATTCTCTTGACCCAGAATGAGATGGAGAAGGCCATGGTCTGCGGAGTGGGTACCAGACACCCTATATACACTATCTTATCTATCTTCATGACCACTCCTCGAGGTGAGTATTGTCTTTGTTTTACAGGTGAGAATGTTGACTCAGAGAATTCTGGCAGTGTGACCACCATCACCTGGCCAGTGGCATAACTATAAATAGACTAAAGACTCTGACCCCAGACCCCATGTTCCTAGCCACCTGCACCTCAGGCCTTAGTTATCCATAGACTGAAATGACCACAATCACAGGGTGCCTGGGTGGCTCGGTTGGTATAAAATCCGACTCTTGATTTTAGCTCAGGTCATGGTGGGATCAAGCTCCACGTCGGAGTCACATGGTGGGCCTGGAACCTGCTTGGGATTCTCTTTCTCCTTCTCCCTTTGCCCTTCCTTCTCTCTAAAAAAAAAAAAAAAAGCTTCGAAAAGACCATGATCACAAAATCCCCAGGGGATGAGGGGTGTCCTCTGCACTTGGCCCGCTAACACCTGGTCCCACGTGGGTGTGGTGGTCTGGTTACGTTTTCTTGACTTAGCAAGCACAGTGAACCGCTGACTCTGGGCTGCCCATACACACCGTGGGAAGGGAAGGGTTAGAAGGTGCAGAGAACACAGCAATCCAGGGTGGGGGGATGGAATCAGCTTAGAGCTTTAAAGGAAAATCAAAAGACAAAAAAACACATCTACCAAACAATCCATCCAAGACCAAAGAGAATGGATCACACCACCTCCAACCTTCTTGCCCTGTGTGGGATGAGGTGCTATGTCCCCAGCAGAGCAAAGGAACAGGAGAGTGTGGGCCTTACATCCTGACTTGTCTAAACCATACTTTCCTTATCTGTAAAAGAGAGATGATTATTCTCCAAGGGCCCGTTGTGATGATCGAAGAGGATGGTGCAGGAAAAATGCTTGGTACGGGGCTTATCACACAGTAAGTGCTCAGCAAATGTGCACTTTGGTCATTATCAAGGGAAGAAATAAGTGTAAAGGAGGGAAGGCGAGGAGTTTGGATGAGTTTGGGGGTGTGGGGGCAAAGAGAGGATGGAAAACAAGGGAGAGGAGGAGGAACAGTAGAAGGGCAGGGAGAGAGGAGAAGGACGGGGAGGATGAAGAGGTGGAGGAGGGTATGGGGACATGCTACCAGCCCCGTTCCCCAGGCACAACCAGCATGCAAACCTGGCCCAGGCTGCTCCCCGACATGGTCATTAAGACTATTCACGTATTCTTTCTGCATCCTGCTGCCACATCTGCCAGATGTGGCCCTGGATGCCAGTGAGAACAGCTGTCCCCAGATGCGCCCAGCTGCAAAATGAAGACTCAGAGGTGTTGGGAAGGACACAGAAGCCTTGGAAGTATGGCCAAAGGAATAGTGCTGTCAGGAAGCAACCACGTCACTGTAGTCACCTGCCCAGGGCCTTTGTCTTCTCATAAATGAGAAGCTGGAAGTTGGCCTGGCATTTTGTGTCAGGTGATGGCAATCATGTAATGTGTCTACAGCCAGTAGCCCCGGCCCCTGCACCTTGTCCTGGAAGGAGAGTATGACCTCGCCCTTCTGGGTCCTGGGGACTATCCTACCATTTTGCAGGATGACCCTTCTAGTTTCCATGGGAGAATGTTATCAGACAAAGCAATTCTCAAATCGGAATGTGAGCTCTGTCTTAGCATGTTGCCCTTGGTAGACTGGGGCTCAGAGAGAGGCAGTGACTTCCCTAAGGAAGTACAGGGAGATTAGCTTTGTTGTGTTTTAGACTTAGGAAGGGGAGTCTGATAGTGGGCATCCAACAGGGACCTAGTTCATTGGGGAGCAGTAGAATGAGCAGATAAATGCGGTGTCTCCGACATCAGGCAAATCTTGGTTCAAATCCTCTCCATCACGGACTCTTCTGTGACCTTAACCAAGTCCCTCACCTCTCTGACCCTCAGTTTCTCCATCTGCAAAAGTGGGAATAATAACATGGTAAAGAATTTGGGCTATAGAATCAAACTGCCTGGAACTGAGTCCTCAGTATTTACCTGCCGTGTGACCTGAAGCAACTTACTCTCTGAGCCTTAATCTTCTCACCCGGAAATGAGGATGATAAAGGGCTCACCTCCTGGGGTGGTTGTGAGTTTAGATGAAGTAATGCATATATGGGACCTGGCACTCAACAAACGGTATCCATTAATTATTAATGATGCGGATGGTTGTCAGTAGCATTCCTTGCTGCCTAAAAGGTATTTTAACTGCCTGAGCACTGATGATCTCTCTACCAGCCCTTCATTCCAGCTCAGGGGCCCTGGCCACAGAGTTCTCTGGCACAGAACATTCCCTACCCTGCTCACACTGGATGTGCCGAAATAAGAGCTGGCACAGGGGCAGCCCATCAGAGCTGAGCAGATCTCTGATTGGGAAAATGCCAGAAAAGCTCTTTCTTGCTGTCACTGCTGAGGCCCAGATGGGGCCTGGTGGTCAGGGTTAAAGCCGGCTTGGCTCCTGGCGCCAGTGGGCCAGCCAGGCTGAGGCAAAGGGAGGCACTGCCAACTTGTGCCAGGAAGCCGAGGCCAGAGGGATAAAGGGTCAGGGCAGGGCGGTGTGGCGGCGAGGAGAGATGGGGCTGGAATTCCATGCTGAGTCATGAAAGAGCTCACACATAGGCAGGTGCACCAGGAGCCTTAGATATTCTTGGGGAGGGGCTGGGAGACAGGCCCTAAACATGACCCTACTCTCTAACACTTAGGCAATCCCGCTGGGTACTCAGAGACCCCCACTATGTGTAACTGAGTTATTCTTGAACGTCAGCATCATCACACCATCTCTGAGGATCCAACTGAGTGACCAAGTCCATGTCCCTCATCCCTTTACCCTCACCTCAACCATGGCCCAGGGGTTTGGAGGCTGGCATCTGCCGCTGTTCATGGTCCTGAAACACTCCACCAGTGAGAACTGTGCTGGGGACTTCTACCCAGCCTTTCCCAAATAGTTCCGAACCAGGTGATGATCTTTATTCCCTGTCTTGATAAAAGGTAAGTGGTTTCTTTTACTGATGCCGAACCAACAGATTTGTGACTCTAGGCTTAACTATTTATGTAACCGGTTTCATGTTCTCTTGGCAGTTCTATTACATTTACTGCTGTTGCTACTCACTCCTGAAAAATTGGGGATTCTACACTCCCCATGGCCTCCTACCCACTCTACACTCATTCTTTCTGCTCACACTCTTCTAAAAAAATCAGTTAGAGGGGCTCTAGAGCTTGCCGACTTTGTGCCCTCATTTGTCAGGTCGGAACAAGAGACCAGAGTGGAAAGGACACCAGGACCACAGTGGAAGTTATAGCAAACCTGGGTTCAGCTTCCAGGTCTCATAACTCCCCAATTACCTCATTCCCCATTGCCTCCCACGTCTGCTCCCCTGCCAACAGACAGGGGACCCACAGGCAGCATGGAATCTCCTGCCAGGGCTCTGTCAATATAGAACAAAATACCATTTATTTCCAGTTCACCCCATATCACCCGCTGTGTTGCTATGTGCTTCTGCACAGCATTTCCCTGAATCTCCCTCCATGAAGAGGTGTGACCACTGTCCCCAGTTTACAGATAAGGAAATGAGCTCAGAGTCATGAAGGAATTTTCCCAAAGCCACAAAGCTAGTATGTGACTGAACTGATTCAAACTAGAACTTTGGGGGCATTTCTGATCTCTCCCTTGCCAGGGTTAACAATAAGACCCTCAGGGAATCTATTTAAAACTTTCAACCTGGAGGTTGTACTCTCTCCTACACAGTGGGATAGTCTTTGGCTAGCTTGCTCCTTCCTGCCAGTGCTTTGACCCTGCTCTGCGTAATGCCCCTTAGGGTCTAACCCTTGAGTGACTTCCACTCTTGAAGACCTCAGAAAAACTTGGTCTTCTCCAGATGCTGGGGTCAGAGCAAAGGCCCCTAGAAACATGGATGGGGAGCAGGGTGGTGTTGGGGGAGGGTTATGTGGCAGAGTGAATATTGATAAAGCTGTAATTTTTTTTTTTTTCAGAGCCTGGGTGTCTGCAGGCCCAGGCCCTGGGACTAATTGTTGCAGGCAATTAATAACTTGGATTGTATTCACTCTGGCGCAGGCGGCTTGCTTCCTTGGAGGAGGCAGGCAAGGCTGGGAAAGGAGTGCTAGGTCTGGCTGCTTGCAGAATTCTGGAGGCAGGAGAAGAGTGTTGCCATCTGTCCAGCCTCCCCCAGGCCCTGTGTTGTAGCACCCCTATCCCAGTCTGGCCCTATCACCTTTCTCCAGATCTTTCTCTCTTCTCCTGAATTATTGACCCCTCCTCTACCCTGCTCCCCATAAACTCACACTCACATCCTGAACAGCACTCCAGGGAGAAGGAGGAAAGATGGTGCCTTGGTAGAAGCTCAAGACTGAACCCGGGGAGGCCTGGGTCCAACCCAACTCTTCCGCTAACTTCTTATATGACCTTGAGTCAGAAATTGATTCACCATGAACTTGGGCAAGTTTCCTGAGCTCTTTTGCATCCATTATATCAAATGAAGTGCAGTCAACCCTGAAAGTCATGGAAAGAGGGATTGATCATTCCACCTATCTCTATGTATAACTATAACAACATATAACTATATATATAACTAATTATCAGCTAGTTGCCTATAAATCTGTGCTCTACCTCAGCTGAAAAGATAATTGCAGGCATATTATAGGCACAGATCATTATACTCCCATTTTGCAACTGAGGAAACTGAGTCTCAGAGAAATGAAGTGACTTATCAAAGGTCATAGAGTTAGTAAAAGAATTCTACATCTAAAGCTCTTTCCAGCACACCCAAGTCCACTTGCCTCTACTCAATGGTTTCTTGGAGAAGTGAGACTAGTTGGGGCCAAGAGCTCCAAAGTCAGTGTGTTAGCAGACCAAAGAAAGAATTACTTTTATTTTTTATTTTTTTAAAGATTTTATTTATTTATTGGGCACAGAGAGAGAGATCACAAGTAGGCAGAGAGGCAGGCACAGAGAGGGGGGAAGCAGGCTCCCCGCTGAGCAGAGAGCCCGATGCGGGGCTCAATCCCAGGACCCTGAGATCATGACCTGAGCCGAAGGCAGAGGCTTTAACCTACTGAGCCACCCAGGCGCCCCAGAAAAAATTACTTTTAAACGTAATTGTTCCATGCCTTAATGCTGGAACAACAGAGCAACCATCTTAATCTTCCATAGTTTTCAGGATAAACAATTCCAACCCTCCCCATATACTCTTCCCTTGAGCTGCTCAACCATCTTGTGAGAGACTTGGTTTGTACACAGCTCATCTCATCAGGGGTGGGGCAAAGAAGTGAGAAAGTTATGGTCACGTCCAGCAACACACCTCCAGGCCATCTCTTGCTCAGCAAGCCACCATCATCATCTTCATCATCATCACCAAGACCACCACCTAATATTTATTTAGAGCTTGGTTTGTGCCCTATACTGTGCTAAGTGCCATTGTATACTGAGAATTATTCATTTAATGAACTCTTTATAACCACTATGATGAGATAAGTACTTCTCCCACCCCCATTTTATAGACAAAATAACTGAGCTCAGCAAGGTAAAGTGACTTTCCTAAGGTCACGCAGCTGGTAAGGGGTGGAACAAAATTATGGCTTTACTGGGAGTGGTGGACTCAGAGGTTGGGCTCAGAGGGCCTGCTTCAAACATAGTTGGAGAAAAAATGAAAACAGAAATAAAGGGATGGGAATGAAGGACAAAGCAGCCCTTTATAGCTCAAACCCCTTACAAAAGAAGCTTTTCAATTAGTCGTGAAGACAGAGTATAAGGGAAGCCGCTTATCGGCACCAAGAGGCATTTAAATCAGACCCAGGAAGAACTTCCAGCAGACGGCACTGGAGCAGGGGAGGGGGGGCTGGGGGTTGGGGGTTGAGGGGATAGGGAGGTAAGGGGGTTACGGACTGCGGGAGATGGATAATCTCAGTCTCTGCCTCCTTTCTGTTGGACAGATCACTGAGGTAAAGGAGGCTTCAGGGGGTGCCCTGAGGTTAGGCAGAGATCTCTGAGTCCAGCATCCCCAGTCCCCCATAAACACGCATCCTACAGGCAGAGTGGGGAGTGGAGGGAAGGAAGTCTGAGGATGAGGCCCCGAGAGGAGGCTTCTCATGACTTTCCACACCCGCACCAGCTCCCGCCGCCACCGCCGGTTCCACTTTATGGCAGGCATATTTCAAAGGCCCGGTTCCATTTGCATTTTTAAAACCCTGCTGATGGCCTGGGAAAATTGCATCCTTTCAGTGCTCTTGGGCACCACACTCCCTACCTCCTCCCCCACTCCGTGGGCCTTTGCGTCTGCATCCTTGGGACCCAGAAATCCCCGGACAAGGGCAGAGCAAGCCCACCCCCCCTGGAGACCATCTGGAGACCCCTGGAGGCAGGGAGGGCTTGGAGGATGGTGTGGCCAAGGTGGCCACCGCTGTGGCTCCCTAGGTGGCATGAAGCTAGGAACCCCATTCGCTAAAAATAGTTCCCAGGGGAGTGGGGGCTGAGGGCGGCACAGCACCTTGGGGGCTCCCCAATGGCATTCCCTGTGGATCTGTCAGACCGAGAGCTACAGCGCAGGAGGCTTAGAGAACTTTAAGGAGACTCTGGAAGCAGCCATCAAACCAACTGGGAAGAGTAAGCCATTCACCCAGCAAAGAAAACCATTAGCTCTCAGCTGGGCTTGGGAACATATTTTGTATCTCCCTTATTGCTCCCTTAAAAACCAATCTTTTCTGTTCCCCTTCCTCCCACCCTCTCCCATGGCTCCACATTTTCTGGCTTCCCTCTGGGATGTGGCAAGAGAGACCTGAAGTGTGCACGGTGGCGCTAGGTCTGTTCCTCTGTGCTCCTATGTCAGATTTGTCCACTAATCTTGGGGGGCAGCAACACACACGCTCCCCACTTCTCAGGAGAGGCCTCCTGTCTCTGTCCCCCTCCCCTCATAGCTCAGGGTGGCACCCTTTGAGTCAGGAGATGTTTCCAACCCTAAATGTTTTCAAGGCCAGATGAAGCCACTGGGAGTCTCCTAACAGGCTTGGCCAGTCTGGCGACGACTCCCCTGAGGATCCTGAGCACATGGGGAGTGAGTGTTGGGGCAGGGACACCGGCTCGGGCCATTTGCTTCTGCACAGATGAGCTCTCAAGGCATCCAGGGTCATAAATACCAATGTGTCCAGCTGGCAGTGAGCCAGTGGGTACAGCTCCCAGGGACTGGACGCCACAGAGCAGGAATGACAGGTGAGCCACAGGGCGGGGGCTCCACTCAGCACCCTAAAGTTAGAGGTGCCCTCAACTCAGTTTTCCTCTTTTAAAGAGAAGGGCTGGAGAAACTGGCATGGGTTGAGTACCTGTGGGGGCGGGGGGGCTTGGTGTTTCATTTTAGAACTCTCTCCTGTTCTTATGTCTCCCAGAAGCTGGGAACTTGCTGCGGGCAGAGTTGTGTTTCCCCCATCTCTGTCTTCCCTGCTCCTCTCTGCACACACTCTGAGGATGCGTGATAAACTGGCTCACCCCTCACACAACAGTGGCGGTGGCCTCCCTTCTTCCTGGCTTCCGTAAGTAAAACCTCTCCATTCTGCAGCTGGGGCCCTGTGGCTATCCCGCTTTTGAGGTGACCCCCTCGGCTCTCCCCCGGTGACACCAATGTCGACGCTTTCTGAGTCCTGATGGAGAGAAATGGGCCAGGCACTGGCCTTTGCTGCCCGGTCCCTTCTCCTTGTGGCCTTTAGGACAGGGCTGTCAGGAAGACCACGTGCTAAAGCTGGAGGGATGCCCGGTCCCAGGAGCTGGCATGGCTCTGGGCTCCGGTGCCAGGAGGTGAATAAGGAGGGAAGAAGGGACGACGCCTGGAGCCCAGGTTTGGCAGCTCCCTCCGGAGAAGACCCGGAGATGTCCTCGAGTGTCCAGGCGGCTGGTGATCTGCCAAGGCTGCGCGGACGGGGAGACAGGAGCGCAGGCGGGAGAGAGACCTGGGGACCTAGGAAACTTGGGGGCGGGGCAGGAGTCACGGCCTGGGCGGTTTGCAGAGGCGTGCAACGACCCCCAGGGGTCGCTACGCCGCTCGCAGCCCCGCCCGCCGGTATTGGGAGCCCGGTTGTACCACCGCGCGGCTCCCGCAGGGGGAGAGGCGGCCACCGCGGCGCCTGGCGGCGGACTCCAGAGACAGCAGTGCGCGGCGAACCGCAGGCGCTCACCGGCCACTGATGCAAGGCCAGGCGGCGCGGAGGCCGGAGGCGCCAGTGGCTGGGGGCCAGTGCAGCTCCAGAGCCCGCCCCGGACACCCCCACACCTCGTGGTAGGAGCCGGGACCCAAACAAAGGCGGGCGGCGAATAAAAGGCGGCGGCGGCGCTGAGTGCTTGGGTTGCGCGTTGGGGACCAGGATCTGCACCAGGCTGTGCGCGGTCTGTGCTCTCTGGAGTGCAGCGGGGAATCCCGGCCTCCTGCAGCTTCGAAGAGCTTCTCCCTGGGACTTCCGCGAGGGGACAAGTCCTCACGGCGGGGTGGCCGCAGCCCCCAGCCCCTCCCGTGCGCCTCCTTCCCGCGCCCGCGGCTCAGCCAGCTCAGCTTGGCCAGCCGAGGTGAGTGCGACGGCCGCTGGGCGCCATCCGGGTCGGGGCTGGGGGATGCATTGCTCGGAGGAAGGGGCAAGCCCTTCGCGGAGCCCCACTCCGGCCTGCGCGGGGCTGTGTGTGAAGTTCTCTAGCTCTCCAGCCAGCCCTGGGTGCAGGCCTTGGCGTCCCTGGGAAAGCCAGCTGGTGGTGGGAAGAGCGCGGAGCTTGCCCCCCGAGGCCGGGCCCCAGCTCCGCACCAACTCCTCCCGGGGCCGGAGAAGCTTCGTTCTGCATGGGTCAGTTTGACATCCACAGTTGGCGAGATTTCTGATCTCCGGGGAGGCTTCCGACCTCCAGCCCCCAGCTCGTCCTCGCGGGTGGATGACTGATTCCGTAAAAGTTGAGTGTCGGTCTAGAAGCCGCCCGGGATCCGGCTCTCGGCCGGGCTAGAGCGGAGGGAGGAAAAGGTTAATGACCTCCTCTCCATCCACTCCCCACCTTAGCGCGCTCGTGCTTTCGGCCGGACATTTCTCGAGTGCTGGAAAGCAATTAACCTGGCTGCAGGTCCTGTCGGGCGCGCGGGAGCTCTGGGGCAGACTGGGCAGGCGGAGGAAGCCCAGCGCGATAGGGTCCCCGGGCCCTGCCGAGACGCAAGTGAGGGTGGAGGTGGGCTGAGCAGGGGGGCAATGGTGGCGCTGAGGCTTGGGGTAAGATTCCTGGCGCGAGTGGCGCGGAGTCCCGTAAGCCAACCCCGCCGCTGGGAGAACTTTTCCCAACTCCCCAGGGAGACCCGCAGCTGGACTGGAAAGGCGCCTCCAAGGAAGACTGGGAGACTTCCTTTCCGAGGCCCCCGTCGCTCCGCAGCTGGCGCCAGGTTCCGACAGTCCCCCCGAGGCTGGGCGCAGGTGCCCTCCCGTCCACGTCCCGGGTCAGCACCGCGGACAGCGCCGCGAGCCTGCCTGGGAGGCGCGCAACCCCGGCGCACACGCCCACGGACCCAGGTCCTCGCGCGCACTCACACAGACCTACAGACCACCTGCAAACAATCCCCACACGGACTCATAGTCCACGCATGCAAACACATATCCACTCACAGTCCACACACCCAGGGACGATCCATCCGCTCACACGTGGGCAAACTCAGGTCTTCCCACAAGCAGTACCATCTGCGCGGCCTCTTTCTCCAGGTCCTGCTGCATCCAGACATCTGACTAAGCCCGACTCCAGAGCTCCTCTCTGGGTGCTCACAGAGATACCCAGTGATTCACAGAGCTGCTCAGGCTCCCCGCACAACACACACACACACACACACACACACACACACACACACACACACTTCCTTGGTGGGGGGGAAGCAATCCCCACCCCCCCACCCCCACAAACACACACCCCAGTGCAGACCTGAGCAGGAAGCCAGGCATCTGGCAAATAGAAGGAGGCTGTGGCCCCATGGAAGCTATGGGCAGGAACCAGGTCTTACAGAATCTGGATTTTAGGCTCAGAGTCCATTTTGCTCAGCTCGCCACCCCCATGCCTGCTCCCCTTCCTCAGACCCTACTCCAGACAAATATCCTACAACCAGAGTACATGCCCCTCTTTCTGCATCATTTTTTGTTTGCACTTTCTCTTTGTTTCCCTGCTCTGTTCTCCTCCCCCATGTATCTATCTCCTGTCCCTCTTTTTTTTTTTTTTTTTTTTTTTTTTTTTGGTCTTTCCCAGTTCCTCCTTCCCAGCTGCCTTCACTCTCTCATCAACTTTCCTTTAGCATGGGTCTGACCCAGTCAGTCTTTGCTCCAGTATGGACACAGCTGACCTTAGCAGGAGCTGACTCCATTCCCCAGGCAGATTCCATGCCCCCACTGCCCCCTCTGTGAAAGTCTGACACCACCCCTCTCCCTGCCCATGGCCTCAGCAGCTTCCAGCCCCTCCCTGGGAACGTGTCTAGGGCCGATGCCCCAGAGCCCCAACAGTCTCTCCAAGGGGCCAGAATTCCTCTGTTCTGGAATCACAGAGGGCCCCCACCCCATGGGGATTTTAAAGGATCTGGTACCCATGTTCTGGCTTGCCCTTTGATACCTCTTCTGCTATTTGCCCTTAAAATCCAAAACTGTTGGAAAAGGAAGAGTCCCACTGTGATGTGGTGGAAAGAGCACTGGAGTGGGAGTAGGGAGACCTGCGTTCTAGTCTCAGCTTGGCCACAGTCTCCCAGTGTGTCTTTGGTTAAGTTATTTCCCTTCCCTGAGCCTCAGGCTTCCCATCTGTGCAAGAACAGGGCTGGCTGAAGTGAACTTCAAGGGTCCCTGTTTAGTCCTAATAATGGGAACATTAACTCACTCCTGAGTGTGGGTGGGATTGAAAATCAGGGTTCTAACCTCAGAGGTTATAGTACCTTTCTCTCCATGCTCAAGGCACCCACCACTGGTGAATTCATCCTGTTCCCTGAATGAGGGATGTTTAGATGATTTCCTTTATAGGACCAGAGATGTCAAGTAATTTTCTTGAGGTCACATTGCCGAAGCACATTCTTCATTGAGGCAGACATTGATTCTGCATGAACCACTGGTTCTGGTGGTGTATGCTTGGTGAATGAATGAATGAATGAATAGTAGAGTAGGAACTTCAGCCGGGACCTCCTGACCCTCAGAGCCTTAGAATTATGGCTTAAGCCCTTTTCTCTAACAGGTTAAGCACATTTCTCTTGTCTCCTCCTCTCGCCTTCACTCATCTGGTCATCCAAAGGCAGATGGAGTTGTCTGAGTTAAGGTCCTTCCTCCCTGAGCTAAGGTCAGCTCTGGGCTGGTTGTAAATGACCACAGAGAAGAGACTAGCTGAGAGCACCTTTAGAGGCCTGCCTGGTGGGCAGGGTCTTGGCAATCAGCCCCAAATCCCTACGACCTGGACCAAGTCAGCTGTTCATGGGCAGCTGGCCAAGATCTGAGGCCAGGAGGGAAGATAGTCACTGCTGCCATTTGACTGAGTGGCCACTTCTTACAGCCCCGCGAGCTGAGTCCTGCAAAATCACCCTTACAGATGAGCACAGTGAGATGCTGGTAGATGAAGTGGTTTCCCCGAGGGCAGTCTTCCAGGCCACTGTCAGGCATAAAAATAGGCGCCCAAAAGTGGTGGTGGTGGTGACAGCCGTGGTTGATAATAACATTATTGGTATTGGTAATGATTCGCCTCTTTGGTTTTTTCCCCCCCCTTTGAAATTGTTTCCCCATCTGAACCTCTTCTACTCCTCCCCCCACCCAAATATGGAGATACTGAGGGCTGGACCAGTGAGGCAGGGGTGTCTGATTGCTGGTGGGTCCTAGATGAGAGAAACCTTGTCATTTTAAATCCTCCTCCCCCTTGCCCACCCTCCCCCACTAGAGCATGTCTCCTGCCAGAGGAGCCGAGAGCAGGGTCAGAGTCTATCAAAACACCCTTCCGAGCTGGGTTCCAAATGCAAAGCCCAGGGAAAATAAATAAAGAGGGCAGTGTCGGCCCGAAATAGAAACATGCCCCAACTCACAAATATGCGTGTTTTCTGAAAGTCACATTTCACGGGGCAGACGGTGTGGCTCACACTCCAGCTGCTCGACAAAGGCCAGAGGCGTGCATGCTGCCAGGATAGCCCAGGGAAGGTGGCAGAGCCTCCCCCAGCGAGCGAGCTCCCTGCCCGGCCACAGGGAGACCAGACGGCCACTCTTGCTCCTCACCAGCTGGAAGGCACGTGGGTGGGAGGGCTGCAATTAGCGTGTGTCTGTGTGGTCATCAAAGCTCTTTGGAAACGGGCACCATTCAAGGCTAATGGCCTCAGGTCCTCTGCCTTCCAGTGGGAGCAGCAGGCTGGTCATAATAGTGCTGGTCGTGATGCTGCTATTTGTTGAGTACGTACTAAACATCTACATATACTATTTCACTCAACCTTGTAGCCACCTCATGGAGCAGGGGTCATTATTCCCATTTAATATACAGGAAAGCCAAGGTTTGAGAAGTGAAGAGGCTTGCCCAAGGCCATACACCGCGGAGAGGCCAAATGGGGGATTTTTATCAAATAAACCGAAAGTCCCTATTTTGCCCAGTACTCTGCATCGTTTCTGGTATCCATCCATCCATTCATTCATTGAATGAACAGTTTTTGCCGAGAAATTATTTACATGATGACTTTCAAAAGAACGTGAATTCCTCTGCTGGCCCCTCCGAGGGTGAAGGGCAGTGCCGTGTCCTGAGTTTAGCTCTGGCCATCTCTCAGGGATGGGGGTGGGTACCTGAGGTTTCTGGACTAGGGCAGGGAGTGGGGGGCTTTGCCTCAGTGTCTTGGACTCTGTCCCCAACCACGGGAGCCCAAACCTGTCTGCCTGTGGATGGGCTCAGGTGGGAGCCCCCTGTAAAGCTTGGACTAGGAAAAATGATTTACCTCTGTGAGATGTCAGGGCTTTAGAGGCGTCTGCAGATGGGGAAGTGACTCCGGAGAGGGCGAGCTGCCCGGCATCATGCAGCAGCACATTGGTGGCAGGCCCTGAGTGCCAGGGAGCCAGGCTGGCGTGTGTGTGGGAAGCATCCAAGGGGACCCAGAGAAGGAGCTGAGCCCACGCAGGGGGTCAACATTAATACTTCTTTCCAAGCGCAGGGGCGAAATGCAGCTGGCTTTCGCTGCATTTCACACCAAGTCCTCTCCTCTGCACAGTGCACCCCCTCCTCAAGCCCGACCCTGCTGACATGCCCGGGTCCCCACCTAGGCATCATCGTAAAAATACAGAATATTTGTCATGTGCCAGGCACTGTGCTAAATGCTTCACACGCATTAATTGATGGAATCCCCACAACAACCCAGAGGTAGGTGTTTTTACTCCACTTCACAGCCGAAGGCGCTGAGGCTAGAGAGGTTGACTCACCTGCCCAAGGTCACACAGCTAGCCAGGAGGTAGGTGGAGCCCACGGAGCCCCCCGCTAGCAGGTTTATTCTGGGGGTAAGAAGGGGAAAATCCGGAACCAAAGCCAAGGGGAAGGAGGGGCTGATGGGCAGCAGCACGCTATTTATATTATACCTCTGGGTCTCGTCACGCTTGCTGGCATTTGTGCCAGAAAGAGCTGTGTCTCTGCCAAGACCTGGAAGGAAGAAGCCTGGTTCAGGGTCCTGGGACCATTCCCTGGGGGACCGTACCGAAGTGTCGGTCTGGGTATGTTTCTCCCTGAACTCCGGGGAGAACCCACCGGGCAGGCGGAACCCCTAGAGCATGCCCTTGATTCCGGCATCCTGCTTCCTTCCTTTGTTCCTCCCTGAGGGAACCGGACTGGGAACCTGGGAAATTCAGAAAAAGCCATCACGTGGCAGATCTCTGGTCTTGCTGTATGCAGTGAACGTGACCACTGGCAATGAGGAGGTGGTGGGGACCATGAGAAGGAGTGGCTTGGATTCAGAGGCCACCAAGTGCCATCTAGGTCTCTTATAGGGCATGTTCTTTGGAACCAGGGAGTGATGTCCTGGGAGATCGTGTCCGAGGCTTAAACCTCCTGTACCAGAAAAAGTCCTCTTAATCCCCCATCCCACATGTGTCTGCCCAGGCAGCCCCCACTGTGTGCCAGGCACTGGGCGCAGAAGTGGAAAAGCCTCGCTCTGTCCTTATAGGGCTCACCAGAGCCTCCCATCCCCGCCCAGCATCTCCTACCTGGAGCAGAGGTGATGGGTGAAAGCGATGGCTCCTCTAGGTCCCCTACCAGAAGTAGAAGAGGGACCCAGGTGTCCTCTGGGGCTCAGAGGACAAGATCCAAGCAAGTAGTCATTCCAGGGTCAGGAGAAAAGTTTCCCACGGGCGGTGCCTGCAGCGTACTTGGGTGATCTTCCCAGCTTGATGTCTTGGTGGGAGATGGGGTGTGGTAGGGAGAGCTCATACCCACCCAACCATCTGCCCCAGGCATCCGACCCACATCCTGGTGCCTGGACAGTGCGTCCTTTGCCAAACCTTCTCAATAGAGGAGACGTGACTGCCAGCTGGAGGCCACTCCTGTCACGGACGAGAATGTGGGGATCTTCTTATCTCTGGGGAAGGCAGCTTAGATGGGGCTGAGTTGAGCAATGGGTTTGGCAAACTGGTGTTCCTGGGATGTTTGGGGAGGAACATGTGTCCCTCTTCCCTCATGCTGGCCTTTGCACTGTCCCAGAGGATTTCTCATGTTCTTGGCTGGGAGAGCTCTGCGAGGTGATGCCTGCAATGATGACGATGATTCTAAGAACAGCTAACATATTTGGAATGTTGACTACTTGCCAGGCACTGGGCTTAGAGCTTTATGGGTATTACAACTCCCATCTTCATACCTGCCCTACGAGGGCATCACTATTGTTATTCCGTTGTAAGGATCAGCAATGTGAAACGCAGAGAGACGAAGCAGCTTGCTGGAGAGCAGTGGAATGCAGGCAGGCTGGCCCCAGGTGTCATAAGAACAGCCACCATATGATGATTGAGGCTTTGGCCTTTATATTAACTTGATTTGGGTCACTAAAGATTGCAACCAAAATGCCTTTGGACCCTTCAGTAATCTGAGCAATTTGTAGGTACGGGGCTGTGTCCCGGTTGACAGGGCGACATAGGTAGACCATTTGCTTCTTGACTGCCAAGCAGCCACACAGATCATGTTTCAGATGTCCAGATGTGCGCCACATCTGGCAGACTGGCAGGCCTTGTCTGGCTTTCCTCCAGATGTTTCCCCCTTTTCATTCCATGTAGACACAGCTGGGACTTGGATCCCTCTGGACAGGACCGCATGTGTGAAATCCCTGGTCGAAAAGTATTCGCTGGCTTTAAGGCATCATCTTGTGACTTCCCGAAGGCAGGGTGCTGGTTTCGGTTCCTCTCTGCCCTCCAGGCCCGAGGCACATTAGGCTAAGCCAGAGAGAAATCAGGCTTTGGAACAGTGTCAGCGGTCAGGGGAGGAGACCCTGCCTTCCTTTCTTCCAGCAGAGAAGCTGGAAAGAAGCTGACTAGTGGAGAGCATTGCGGGGAGTAGGTGCTGTGTGTTCTTGCAAGGGTTCCTGACTTCCTGACCCAGGCTTCCGGAGGCTTTGAGCAGATGGTTCCAGAGGAGCAGAGCCAGGAATTTGTGATGAGCAGGGACGAGTCAGCCAAGAGGCACTCTTGGGCGTGAATGAGCATAAGAATAGATCTGGGGTGGGAAGGTTTGTAGAGACTTGGGGGGGGCGGGGAAGGAGTTCAAGATAAAGGTGATTTAACAGCAAGTCTTTATTTTATTTTTTTTTTAATTTTGTTTATTTATTTGTCAGAGAGAGAGTGAGAGAGAGATCACAAGCAGGCAGAGAGGCAGGCAGAGTCAGAGGGAGAAGCAGGCTCCCCGTCGAGCAAGGAGCCCGATGTGGGACTCGATCCCAGGACCCTGGGATCATGACCTGAGCTGAAGGCAGCCGCCTAACCAACTGAGCCACCCAGGCGTCCCCAGCAAGTCTTTATTTTATATAGCAGCACCAATGAGTGAATGAAGGAAGACAATGAATGAATGAATTAGGGAGTGAGTGAATGAATGGGAAGTGGACTTTGACAGCCAGGTCCTGGATTTGACAGAGCCTGACCCCAAGTACCGACAAAGGGAAGGGACCTGTTCTTGTCCCCTGGAACATCCTTCAGCACAGGATCAGGGAGGGAGAGCCTGAGTCCTTGAAACTTGCCCTCTCACTGCATACCCCACCCCCACCCATTCTGCTGGACCCTCTGGTCACTGGGCCCCTCTGGCTCTGGTCATGGCAGGGATTGGAGGGGGGCTGCAAAGCTGATAGAGGTGACAGTCCCAGCACCCTGAGAAATCTTCAACGCTCTTCACCTTCCTAGCTGCTCCCCAAGCCCTAAGCCGCCCCATTTTCTCTCTTGTCACACTTCTGTGTCCTGGCCCCTTTGGGGACTCCAAATGACAACTGGGCGGTGTATCTGAAAGCTCATTGAGTCCAGCCCTTCCATTTGACAAAGGGCAAACTTAAGACCCAAGAAGGAAGACTAGCCCGAGATCACAAGCAGATAGGAGACAGAGCCCCGTTGTTGTGGCAGGATTTGGGGAGAGTTCCCACTGACTTGGGATAACACTGCACCATTGAGCAGGGTGGGGGTGGGGTAGAGAGGGACTGAGATTCTTGAGCCCAGGTAACTTCACTGGGGTCTCTCCTGGCCTCTGGGGCTGGGAGCAGCCATTAGTTCCTGGGGCCCTGAATCCCCCAAGCATTTTACGGGAAAGGCAACAGAGTTGAGGAGGGAGGATACTTGGAGATTTGCTCTTCATCCCAGCCCTCTGCTCTGACCACTCAGCTCCGACCCTCAGTCCCTGTCTCTGTAGGCAGCCGCACCTTCACGGAGTGTGGGCTGAGGCTAAGAGCCAGCGTCAGACTCCCCACCTTGTCGGGGGCCTCTGTGTTGGCCTCGTGAGTGCAGGGGTACCAGGTACTCCTCCTAGATTGACCCCCCAACCCCCACTGCAGGCACCCGAGCTGTCCATCACCAGTGTAGCCAGGAAGTCCTTCCCCGGAGCCACTGACTTGGGCGTTTCCACGCAGACACCCAAGTTGATGAACTTGCTGTTAGTCCCTGATGCTTCTCTCTTCCCTTCCCTGGGGCCAGAGCTGTGCCTAGACTACAGCCAGAAAACTCTGGGAGCAGACACTGAGAGAGAGACAGAGAGCGAGCGAGAAGGAGCTCAATGTGCGCACACCAGCGAGGATGGGGAGGACTGAGTTTTCAAACATGTAAGACTCAAATAAAATCGAGCGTAGTGAGAAGAGTAGCAGGCTTATCAGAAATCTGCTTCGAATAAACCCCTTTACTTCTTTTAGCCTCTGTTTTCTTGTTTGCAAATTAGAAATAATTCCTGAGACTTGAAAACCCACGTGAAAATGATCCACAAGCTGTAAGTTGCTGCCATTGGGTCCCCCAGGATGGGAGGGGGAGGGCCCGGGAGAGTGGTGGCTCTGGCCTGGGGACACCAGGGCCTGGGGACGCGAGGGCCAAGCGGCCTCCAGCAGCTCCTTGCTGTGCTTCTCGCATCCGGTGCTGGCCTCCTTGGCCCTCCGCAAGCCCCAAGCCCCGGCAGCAGGGGCTGGGGGAGCCCCGAGGGTTCTCCCTTTTTCCCCCCAGGCAGTCAGGCTGGGGTCCCGCCTTCCCAGAGCTCCATCCCAGACCACTCGTCGTGGCCTCTCTGTGGGTTTGAGCACTTCGCATTATGTGCTTTGTATCTTTCAGCTTCCAGTTTACTCCCAAGCTTGCCTTTTGTGGTGTGGGGCTGAGAAGGGTCTTACCATGTCCCTGGACCCACAGATGTGGTCTGGGTGTGCTGGGGGGAGGGGAGGGGTAGAGTCTCCAAAGCCGCCCCAGAGCTAAGAACTGACAGGTGTCCACCTGCTGTGTCCCAGCAAAGCTGATGGTACCGGGCACACACCGCTTAGCAGGTGTCACAGCAGGACCCTCCCTGCATGGGCCCCCAGTTACACGACAGCTTCTGAATGGGATGCAAGGGAGCCCTCGCCCCAGCCTTTGTCTCCTTGTCTTAGGACAGAGGCTGAGAATCCAAAGGGGGAGGGTTTGAGAGCATCTCTCCCCAGATGGGGGACCACCCTTCAGGGGTAATAAGTGACTTGCTCTGAGTCATACAGCAGGCGAGTCGCAGGGGGCATCCCTAATCCCAGCCCCTGGGGCCGCATTTACTGCCCCAGATGGGCATTCCCCTGCTTCTGCCTCCTTCCTCGTCCCTGAGCTTTGAGCTGCCGGGAGAGCTGGCTGGAGCCAGAGATGGTAGGGGAATTGTTTTACATATTTGTGAATCAGGTCTCAGAGAGAGGGGGGGACCCCAAGCTCATCATCCACGAAGGAATCCAATTTGGCTTTTATGGCTATGGTTATTGGTCGTATTTTGTGGGGATCTCTTTATTATTTTTTTTGATTAACCCAGCGGTCCGGGGGCTGGGGAGCTGACTGGCTACCAGGCCCAGGGGGTCCTCGGGGCTCACACTGAAGTCCAGACAATGGCCAGGGACAGGGGGTGGGGAAGAGATGGTGGGAGGGGGTACGTCAGCTAAGGCAGATAGTGAGGGTTTTCAGGATCCTTCCAACCCTTCAGGCGAGGGGCACCTTGGGGGGCCTGGCCTGGCTATATTTTATGGGCTCTGTAAGTGTTACTCATTTTGTTAAGCTTTCACTGCCTTTTCTTCAGAGATGCCAAGGCTGTGTGGCGGGCTCCAGGAGCTGGGACTAATGGGTCTGGGCCGTGAGGCCTGAGCTCCTAGGCGGCCAGAGGTGGAGCGGTGGGGGGGGGGGGGGAAGGGTGGGTCAGTCTGGGTGTAATTCCCCCTAGCAGTAGAGCACAGAGGCTAAAATGATGGGGCTCTGACACTGGCCTGCAGAGACCCAGACTGCAGCCCCCCACTCGTGTGCCCTGCCTCCTAGAGCCGAGGCTGGATCAGAGATGACATAAGTAAGTCAAGTGACCAGCTCTTGGCGCATGGCAGTGCTTGGTGGATGCGGAGCCCCCTGCCCAAGCCCCTCGCGCAGCTTCTGCCAGACAGCAAGCCCTTGGCCTTCTATTTTCTTTCACTGCTCGTTGAAGGGCTGGAGCAGATCTGGGCAGCCTGTTTGGGTCCCTCTCTCTGGACGTAGAGTCCTGTTCCTGGCCCAGAGGCCATCATTTCTTCCCTCCCCACGGCTGGAGGAAGAGGCGCTTGGAGGAGTGAGCCCTGGCCAGAGACCCAGGAGCCCGAGTCCATCCTCGGGACCAGGGGTGTGGCGAGCCTGCAGAGAGGCAAGTGTGAGCCTCAGGCTGGGGAAACACCAATGGCTAGACCGCCTGCTGGAAGAAGCCGCTGGGGACTGGGGAGGGTGACCGGGGCAGCGGGGTCTTTCAAAGAAGGATCCTGGACCACCTGCAGCAGAGTCGCCCAGGGAGGCGATATGACTACGGATTCTTGGGCCTCATCCCCCACCCCCCGTCCCCAGACCTGGTGTCCGGCCTAGAAGTTCGCATTTTAACAGGTGCACCTGGTGCCGGACCCATGTTAAAGTCTGAGGGTCAAGGTGGTAGAGAATAAGACTCAGCTCCGGCCAACTTCCAGCCCCGCCCGTGAGCAGGGCCCGGATTTGCAGCTCTCCCCATCTCTGAAGCTCATCACGATCATTCTAGCAGCTGTGACTCAGCGAGCAGGGTGTCACCATTGCCATTGTACAGATGAGGAAACTGAGACCCCAGGCCCCCAGCGGGTGGCAGAGCCAAGGTTTGAACCCAGGTTTATCCGACTGCAAAATCCACGCTTAGCTTCCCACCGCCGCCCCCCAGAATCAGGCCCCGGTGCTCTCAGTACCCCATATCCTTCTTAGTGATGGGGGGCTGAGTTCTGTCCCGCCTGAGCCCACTGGAGAGAACACAGAACGGGAGAGGGTTGCGGTGCTCTCGTGACCATCAATGCTGGATTCCTCCGGTGCTGGCTGGGACGTTTCCCCGGGTGATATATTGACCAGAGCAAAGCTTGTTTGCCGGATATATATTGAGCTGTTGGGCTCACGAGTCAGTGCCCAGTTTCCTCACCAGCTGTCAACCCGGGGAGACCAGCTGTCTCACGAGCTCCATCTCTGCAGTCCGCCCTGCTCCGGGGAACAAGGGGCTGGACGGGCTCACCGCAGAGCCCCTGCCGACTCCCTCTCCCACCCCTGCTGACTCCCCGTAAATAAGCCCAGATTTTCTTTGTGGGAAGTGGCCATGTGCATCTCTCTGAACTTCCTGCCCTCTGCTGGCACATTTAGCTAATGAGGCTGGCGTTTCTTGGGGGGCAGGAGGTCCGAAGGGGCGTAGGTGCAGGTGCTTGCTGCAAAGCCAGGTTTCCCCCGGACCTGGGGCGGGGAGGATAGGGGTGGGAGATTTAGGGTCTTCTCGCTGAGGGAAGGGCTCAGATGCACCCTGAGAGCAACCTAACCACGCCTCTCTCGCTACGGATTTGGAAGCCATTCCCTGGCTCTTTAGCCATTTTCATTTGAGATGCCGGGTAAGACTTGGGGCTTTTTGAGAGAAGACTCTAGGAGACACCTTAGATCTAGCTGCTAAGCATGGCCCCCACTTTCCCTTCAGGGAAATTGTATTAGAAAGAAACAGAACCAATATTATGTGGATGGATAGATGGATGGATGGATGGATGGATGGATGGATGGATGGATGAATGGATGGATGGATGGATAGATTAGATAGATAGGCAGATGATAGATAGATGATAGATAGATAGATAGATAGATAGATAGATAAGATAGAGATAGATAAAATAATTGGTTCACATAAGTATGGAGACTAAGAGATCCCACGGTCTGCAATTGGCCAGCTGGAGACCTAGGAGAGACAATGGTGTAAATTCCTGCCCGAAATCCAGCAGGCTTGAGACCCAGGAAGAACCGATGTTTGAGGCAGAGTCTGAGGGCTGGAAAAGACCAAAGCCCCAGCTCCAGCAGCCAACAGAAGAAGTTCCCTCTCACTCAGCCTTTTTATTCCCTTCAGGTCTTCGACTGATTGGACGAGGCCCACATTAGGGAGGGCCTTTTGCTTTACTCACTGTCCAACCCACACATTGGTCCAATGTCTGGGCATCCCAAGGCCCAGCCACATAAAATTAACCACCAACCCATGTTCCCACTGAAGGGAAGACCAGGCTTCCGAGACTGATGGGGACTTTCTTTAAGTCATACCTTGAGCCATCATGTACTAGAAGCAAAACTGATGACACCTGAGTGATTTGGGGTCTTGTGGGGCCGGTGTAGGCTTGCTAAAGAGCTGTAGGTTTCCTCCACGGGTATTGACATCTCAGCTCTCAAGGAACTTAAGGGCTCCCTGGCATGGAGAAAAGATCATGGGCTTCAGAATCCAAAGACCTGAGGTTCAAACTCTAGTTTCACCCCTTACTTGCTGTGTGACCACAAGGGAGTCACTTAACCTCTCTGTTTATTGGCTGTCACATGGGGATGCTTGTAATGCCTCCCTTGCAGGGCTGATGTGAGCATGAGAGAGGGCGGCTAGAGCACATGCACATGGTAGACACGCAGTTGATTATTAGACTATGATTATCTTCAGGGCGGGCAGCCATTTGTGCTCTTGGCTTCACCCCATCTGTGTGATACGGCCCCAGTTTCACCACCTTGTCTCTAAGACTTCTGCAGTCTCCTGGCCTGAGATGGAGCGCCCCGGTCTCGGAGAAGGGCTTGGGATTCGCGATGGCTGGCACATAGCTGGGGCCTCTGGAGGGTAGCAGATTCTCAAAAGAGGGGGCATGAGGATTTAGGACATCGCTGCCCAGGAGGGACCTCCCTTCTCTCGTCCTCCCTTCTCTGCCTCAGATGAGCTGAATTCACAAAAGGACCAGATCCAGAATCAGGAAGCAGAGAAGGGCACAATGTCCCTGCTCCAGCAACAGGGGAAAATGGGACGGTTCAGCTCAAACTATCTCATTTTGAACTTGCGCCCAAATCTCTCAGCCGAACGGTAGGAGAATCAAAGACCCCGAGATGTTTCCAAGGACCAGCACTGCTGCAGCAGGGAGGCAAACACCCCGAGACAGGAAGAAAAAGCTGATTAGCTCCTAATTGCCGTTAAATTATATATACATATACGTATTTTAAGTCGAATCTGCATGTCTAATGTGATCTTTTTTATTACATTTTAATAGTCTGGCTGGGATAAGGGAATGAAGAAGGAAGGTTTCCGTCACCCCTCACGGGGAGGAGGGCAGTTGTAATCAGAGCTGCAGGCAGCCTCTGGCGTGGGGTCGCATCCCTGAGAGCCACTCTGCAGGAGAGCAAGGAGGGGGCTGGGGGTGTCTTTGAGGCAACATTGCCTCCCACCAAAGCCCCATTCTATCCAGCTGGGGGAGTCCGTCTGGCTTGGGACTTGAAGAATGTTTCTTTCCCTAGGCCTTAAAAATAGCTTCCCCATTTGGCTCTTTGGGTGCACATGCCTGGTTGTTCCCAGGGACTGCCGACCCCCCCTCTCCCGCCCCCCTCCCCAGAATCTGGCGATGGAGCAGACTGAGCACTCCACCCCAAGAGTCCCTCCGCCACTGAAATAGGACCTTGGGTAAGTCCCTTCTCTTCACTGGGTCTCAGTTTCCCTAGCTGGAGGATGAAAGAGTTGGACTAGCTGTGCTCTCATGTCCCTTCTGGGCCCAGGGAGCCATGATCTACTCCCCGTTCATTTTAAAGACCCTTCTGTTCGTCTCAGGGGAGCAGGAAATTTCCACACTCGTTCACTCATCGGGCATTGGCCAGGTCCTTCTGCTGTCTAACCAGGGTCTCTCCTGCTGCAACTCAGGTCACCCCTCCTCATTTTCTCTCCTTGGCGGACAGAACCCTCTTCCCAGGTTGATTATAGTAACTCCTCAAAGAGCTGAAGGCTGTTAGCAAAATCCCTTCCACGCACATACACACACATTCTATTTTTAAATAACAGTTATTTCTCCCTCTAAAAGTAAGACGGTACCTGATCACTGCAGAAAAATTGGAAATAGACAAGTATAAAAAGAAAATAAAAATCACCCATAATCCTCCCAGACTGAGATAACCACTAAACAGGTTTGTTTGTTTTTTTAATGCACCTACATGCGGAATTTTTTTTTTCTGTTATAAAATTGTGGCTTTGGGTTGCCCCATGCCTGGCCCTTAAAACTGGGCCAGGTTCTTCCTCCCCGGGCCCCGAGAGTCTACCATGCCTTGCAGGCAGCTGCCCCTCTCGCTTCACCCAAGAGCAGGGAGGGCATGTTCTGTGGGTGTGTGTCCCCCTTGGCTCATGGGCTCCTGGGAGGTCCAGAGTTTAATTCTGGGCATCTCTGCGAGTGAGTGTGTGTGTGTGTGTGTGTGTGTGTGTGTGTGTGTGTGTGTGTGATGGAGACTGGGAGAGAGAGAGGACGTTAGCTACTGAGCAGAAGCACCCCCCAAGGGCCCGCCCTAATGGGAGACCATAAAGGCACAGTGGAAGTCAGCTCGTGATGGCCACTGTAGAGTGTCCTTAGCTCCTTTCCATGGAGCAGCTGGAGCTCCTTGCTAGGCTAATCAATTCCCATCATTTGCGAAAGGAAAATAAATGTGCAGTTTGCTGCCCACCCTGTAGAAGGGCCCCAGGAGGTGGTTGCTCACGGAGGCATTCCTCCGGCTGGGCCTCCCGGGTTTGGGGGGGTTGTCTCTCAGATCGCGCCCACCCTTGTTGGCCTCCAGACTAGGGCTTCTCAGCAATCTGTGGGGATGTCACCCTTAGAATTGGGAAGGTCTTCACCATCCCAATGCCAGATGGGAGAGACAGGGCCCCAAGAAGGGAGGGACGTGCCCAGGACCACACAGAAAGTTGGTGGCTGAGCCAGGCCTGAAGCCAGGGTGGCTGACCACCAATGTGGTGTCATTTCCCACATGGCAGCTTTTCTTTTTCAGGGGTGGACCGAGAAGGTGGGCGTGGGGGTGGGAGGGGGCGCGATGGACAACTCATCCCGTCCACTTCTTGCTTGTCTGTTTCATCCTCTTCAAGATCCGCCCCCCACCCCGCCCTCCCCGGGCAGAAGTCACCACACTCTCAGCCCTGTGTTCACACTGTTGGGTGACTATCCTCTGTCCAGGGAGAAGTCCTATCTTATATCTAACTCAGATTCTCCAGAGATTCCTTTGCCTTCTTTCATTCAACAGTATCTACTAAGCACTGATCACCAGCCCCCACTCCCCCCACTGAGTACTTTAGGCCACATGGAACCCAGCAGGGAACGTAACAGCCAAGTCCCTGCTCTCTTGGAGTTCATGTCCACCCAGCTGTGGGGCTCTCACCGGGAAGCAGAATGGCTGTGCCCAATTTTCTGGTCACTTAAATCCAGCAAATGTCGTCTTCAGGGCATGGAGTCACACGTAGGGGACAGGGCTCCATTGCAATTGTCCCAGTTACTGTTACTATGTCAGCAATGATCCCCAAGCTTAGGGATGTATGACAACCAATGCATTATGCTCATGGACTCTGTGGGTCAGGACAGGGCACAGGAGAGGGTGGCTTAGCTCTCCTCCACGGTACCTGGGTCTCAGCTGGGAAGACTTGAAGGTTTGGGTCACTCCTTGACCGGAGGTGTCTTTACCCACGTGTCTAGTGGTTGATGCTGTTAGCAGGCGCTCCTACATGTGGTCTCTCCGCCTGGGCTAGTCTGGGCTTCCTCCCAGCGTGGCAACTGGGTTCCAAGGACGAAGTGTCCCAAGAGAGCCTGGGGGAAGCTGCCTCTCCCGTTGTCTCAGAAGTCTCAGAGCACCACTTCTGCTGTGGTCTCAACACCAGCACCAGCACCCCTCCCCCCGCGCCCCCGGATTCAAGGGGAGGGAATGCAGACGCTACTTCCGGACCGGAGAAGTCTCAGGCGAACCATGAGAAAAGCACATGAGATGAGAGAGACTGCTGTGATCATCTGCGGCAGACGCGATGGGCCACGTGGGTCTCGCAGGAGTTCGCAGCCTTTGGGGAGAAGCAGAGTATAAGAGAACGGTAGCAGTCTTTTCCCACGCACTGTGGTCAGCCTGCTGTATACATCACTCAGACACCTCTGTGAAGGGTACTGTTAGCCCCATTTTGCAGATGGGACACCCGAGGCTCAGGAAGGCTACCCTGCCTGCCCTAAGTCATACAGCTGCGATTGGCACCCAGGTCTGCTTGCCTCCAAAGCCATAGTTCTTAACATTCTGCCTCGCCCTTCCTGTCCCTAAGTAATTTTTACCCCCGAAGTGTGGTGAGAAGCTTAGGCAGGCCGCTGGGGGCTTCGAATCTGGGAAGGCTTCTTGTCAGAGGTGACACTTGACCAAGACCTTGAACGATGCCTTAGACTCGGACACCTGGAGAAGGGAGTGGCATTCCTGGTGGAGGATCCCGCAAATGACTCAGAGAGTGCGGCTGTGACCCAGAATCCTGGCCTTGGACCACCCCCCGCACGCGCACATCAACATATTGTAAACTGTATACCCTGAAAGCTGGGGACAGGGTGGATGGGCCCCAGAAAAAAGGCAAAAGCCGCCCCAGTCCCTCCACCATACACCATCAGCATCCTCCTTCCGAGGCTGGGAGTGGGGCCGAGGATCCCACCTGACCGACCTCTACAGGCCGACTTAGTTCTGCTTTTGGACGTGGGGTGAGTGAGCTGCCTCTGGGATCACACTCAGGAGTTTCTGGTAATACGGATTGGGCCCCGGAGCAGACAGCAACCCATCGGCAGTCTTGCTTTAGGGCATGGCAAATGGAAAGTTTGATTATCTCATCATAGGAATCTTGCATATTACACGAGCTGTTCCCACCCCTTCCAGGCCTCTCTCCCTTTCAAGTCTTCTGCTTTGCCCTCCTCCTCTCCCACCCACCCTCGCCCCACTCTGTTTCTCTCTCCCTTTGTTTCCCTATTCGCATCTCTGTCTCCCACCCCCACCCAATTCCACTCTCCTCTCTGTCTCCTCTTTCCAACTGTCTCTGTCTCTCATCTCCCCCGTTTCCTGTCTCTCCATCTCTGCTTCCCTCCTTCCCCTCGCCCTCTCTTCCTCACTTTCTTTGGGCTGTCGGCAGCCCCCTCTCTTCCTGGACAGACCGTCTAATTGAAATGGAGCACTCTAGAGAATGTTAATAGGAAAGGCAGCATTAATTAGCCAGCTCTGGCATAATTAGCTTCCTCTTCTCAATGCCTGGCGTCTAACTTGATAATGAGTCTCTCTCCATCCAAACAGAGGACAGGAGGGACAAGGGGGACAGGCCATGCCCAGGGATGCTGGAAGGCCTCCTGCCTTCGGGCCACCCTGCTGGAGTCCTCAGGCTGTCCAGCCTGCCCTCTCCTGCCAGGCCCTCCTGCTGCTTGTGCCCAAGTCTTGGGAAGACAGATGCCTGGCCCCGGCTCATGCCCAAAGGTTTGACGTTGCTGGAGCTGCATGTTAAGTGGTCTGGGTCTGACAAACAGTGGCTGCAGCTGCAGAGTCCCAAAGAGGGGGTGGGGAGCCATCGAGAGTTCTTGAGGAGAGCCAGGACAGGCATCTAGCTCTGGCACAGCCCCATGGGCAATGGCTGAGCACATTACAGCCTCCAGATGGGAGCAAAGAAATCTGTTTATGTGACAGATAATGAGTAATATACTACACAGACTGCAGCGTGCTCCCACCCTTGACCTTCCTTGCAATTGTGCGAGGCAGGAATGGCCACCTCTGTTTTACAGACAAAGACTCTGAGATTCGGAGAGGTTTCCCACCTTGCTAATGTTCACACTACCAGGACCCAAAGTCAGGTCCATCTGATTCCAAAGATCATGTTCTTTCCCTTCAATCCTGATAACTTCTGCAAGGTACTTCAGGGCTGCTGATTAAATAAAAGTGATTATAGTGGAGTAACACTTCACTTTGGCCTTGAGTTCTAAAATCAGAGCATGAAGCAAAAGCTGGGAAATCATGCGTAGTCAAAGTTCCCTTCAAAGACCCTTACACAGGAAGGAATGTCTCTTCTGTTTGCAACTGGGTTCTGATTCTCCCTTTTCTGTGACCCTGAAAGCCAAGATCCAGTTGAGGGAGGTGATGGACAAATAACATATTTTTTTTCTTTCTGTTTTGTGTACGAGTGATTAAATTCAATTGAGTTAAATGCCTGCTCCATGTAATTCCATTGTAGTATTTGTGGACGGGGCCGATCCCCAGGGCTGGGCAATTGCAGCCACAGGGTGCCATCCTCTCCCTCTCTCCAGCCTGCTGACCCTCTCCCTCTCCTGTAGGCTATGGACTCGGAGGATGACCCCTTGCTGCAGGATGTGTGGCTAGAGGAGGATCAGGAAGAGGAGGAAGCAACAGGTGAGGCCTTGAGGAGGGCCCAGAAGCCAGGGCCGCCAGCTGGGGAAGGAGGGCAGTGTTGCTGGCGGCGTTGGACCTTGCCTTCCCGGCCCCCGGCCTCAGGTTTCTGGAGTACCCTGGGCTGGGCTTTCACAAACCCGTGCTGTGCGGGGCTGGTGCTCTTCCTGGGCTGCAGCATCCCCATGGCCCTATCAGCCTTCATGTTCCTCTACTACCCGCCTCTGGACATTGACATCTCCTACAACGCCTTTGAGATCCGCAACCACGAGGCCTCCCAGCGCTTTGATGCCCTCGCGCTGGCGCTCAAGTCCCAGTTTGGGTCCTGGGGGCGCAACCGGCGCGACTTGGCCGACTTCACCTCTGAGACGCTCCAGCGCCTTATCTCAGAGCAGTTGCAGCAGCTGCACCTGGGAAACCGCTCTCGGCCGGTCACCAGGACCCCACGGGCGGTACTTGCGACCCCAAGGCGTCTCCCAGGCCTATCTCCTGACACTTCTGCGGACTGGAAGCCAGAAGCCAATCGGAGTGGGCGTCTTCGGCGCGAGGCCCCACCCCCGGCAGATCTGGCAGCCAACCAGAGTGAAGGCCCAACGAACCAGAGGCTGGAGAAGAATGGGCGGTGCCAACCCAGCGCCCCGCCCCCTGCTGTGGCTGCAGCCAATCAGAGCCGAGCCCGCCGAGGTGCCTCACGCTGGGACTACTCCCGCTCGTATGTGAGTGCCAACACCCAGACGCATGCGCACTGGCGCATCGAGCTCATCTTCCTGGCACGCGGCGACGCAGAGCGCAACATTTTCACCAGTGAGCGGCTTGTCACGATCCACGAGATTGAGCGCAAGATCATGGACCACCCGGGCTTCCGGGAGTTCTGCTGGAAGCCCCATGAGGTGCTCAAGGACCTTCCACTAGGGTCCTACTCCTACTGCTCCCCACCCAGCTCGCTCATGACCTATTTCTTCCCCACCGAGAGAGGTGGCAAGATCTACTATGATGGCATGGGCCAGGACCTGGCTGACATCCGGGGTGAGCAGACCTGTGTGTGGCTGGGGGTGGGGCCCGATGGGGGAGGGACTTGTAAGGGGCAGGGCCTCCATGAGGCTGGGGGTTGGGTCTTCCTGGGATTGAGACAAGGTGCTTTAGAGGCGCATAGGAAACCTGGCCTTGGTCTCACACCTGAAGGCGGATGGCGTGGGACTTGGATGTGGGGCGGAGTCAGGCTGGAGCTGCCTGCTGGGCGTGACCTGAAGGTGATAGGTCAAAGGGCTGGAGCAGGGCTGGGTGTGAGATGGGATCAGAGGGAGGCAAGGAAGGAGGTTTGGGTGCACATCTGCATTGAGGGAAATTGGGAGTTAGAGAAAGCATGGGCTTGGGCTTGGGCATGAGGTTGGTTAGCGGGAAGCCCGAGTGTGGTAATAAAGGACTGGGCATCTAACCACGGGAAGAGACTGGGGTTGAAGGGAGACCAAGGTGGGGTTAATTCAAGGTAATTTAGGGATGAGACTTGAAGAGGGCTAGAGAATGGTTGAGGGAGTTGGGGGCTTAGGGGTGCCTTTTAAGGGACACATCTCTAGGGAGATGGAGGGGGACTGGAATGGGAAGGTGGAGTTCTAGGACTGAAAGACTGAGCCTTGATATTAGGTGAAGTTCACATGCTAATAAAATGCGAATTTATTGGGGGCTGCCTGAGCAGGTCTCGGGGGCTGCTGCTCTAGTTTAGGGAGTTCTTTAAACCCTCTCTCTGTCCCATTAGGGACAGTTGGAGGCAGCCTGAGGGGGAGATTCCTACCTCCTTAGAAAGGAGTCAGATGGTGAGGAGGGCAGGGTGATGTTGATGGAGGGCCGTGGGGGGGCATTGACCCTCTGAGCTCCTTGGGCCCGCACCCCTGCTCCTGCAGGCTCCCTAGAGCTGGCCATGACTCACCCCGAGTTCTACTGGTATGTGGACGAGGGCCTCTCTGCAGAAAACCTCAAGAGCTCCCTCCTGCGCAGCGAGATCCTGTTTGGAGCACCCCTGCCCAACTACTACTCGGTGGACGATCGCTGGGAGGAGCAGCGGGCCAAGTTTCAGAGCTTTGTGGTCACCTACGTGGCCATGCTGGCCAAGCAGTCTACCAGGTAGGAGGTCCAGCTGCACCCCGTGTGTATTTGCCCTTGTGTATACCAGGAAAGGGCTGTGTTAGGGCAAGAAACTGTCTTCCTTTTTCCTAAACCCCAGATCACCTGCCCTCAACCTTCTCCCTATGAAGTCTTTCTTCCTGAATCAGGGGCAGAGCCAGGTGCATCGTCAGTGTCACTCTGACAGCTGAAAGACCCTTTTCTTGATCAGTGCTAATAGGTAGTGAACATGACAGCTTTGGCAGGGGCAGGAAATCCCACAGCTCTTGCCCCTGGAGGTGTGGGATATTTCTTTTCTCCTGAGTTGGTTCTAGAGGGCTTTCTGGAAAGAGTATTGACCAGGGAGTATTGGCCTCTCTGCCTCTACTACCCAGGGAGATAGTTGGCAAGTCACTCTTCTTCTCTAGGCCACAGTTTCCCTACTTGTAAAATGGGGGCGATAAGTCCTGATACCCTTCTGGAGGCATTAGGAGGAGATGAGCCAAGAGATGTGAAGGTGCTCTCAGGCAGTGCGTGCTTTGGTTGTCCTCTGAACATTGGGATGTGTGATCTAAGAATACAACTAGCCCCCTCCTCACCCAGAAAGGGCATTAGATAGTTCATCTGTCAGTCCTGATGGACAATTACTGGAATTCCTCTCAGTCTTCTGCCCTGACAGGCCAGTCCCAGACACAGGAGGAATGATTCTGCCTGAAATACCCTTATTTCCGCCATTACTCATCCATTACATTGAGCAACTACACTGAGCAACGACTGTGAAAATCAGAGCTAACATTCATGTGGCACAGAGTAGGTAGAAGCCCCTTATATACATCTCATTTAATTTTCACACCGACCCAGTGAGGTAGGTGCTATTCTGATTATCTCATTTTATAGTTGAGGAAATCAGGGCACAGCACAGTTAAGGAAGTTGCCCAAAATAATAAATCCGTAAGTGGTGGAATGGCATGAAAACCCAGGCTTTCTGGGGTGCCTGGGTGGCTCAGTCGGTTAAGCATCCGACTCTTGTTCAGCTCAGGTCGTGATCTCAGGGTCCTGAGATTGAGCCCCACGTTGGGCTCCGCACTGGGTGTGGATCCTGCTTAAGATTCTCTCCTTCTGCCCCTGCCCACTTGTGCACATGCTCTCTCAAAAAAAAAAGAAAAAAAAAAAATCCAGGCTTTCTAATCTGGACCCCTTACCCTTTGTGTTTTTACACCAGTCGCTGGGCTAGGAACCTTCTCCCTGCCATGCTTCTTTTCCAAGGAAGCCCCTGTTCATCCACTAAGATCCAGCCTAGGCAGTGTCTCCCTTAAGCTGGATCAAAAGCCCAGTCTTCCCCCTTCCACCGTGCCCTTCCTTCTCCCTATAGGAGGCAGGAAAGAGCGTACATCGAGTTAGATGTTTCTGGGATCACAAAACAGTGATTCCACTTAGGTGGGAGTTCCAGTGGGCTTTTTCACTCTCTGAGCTACAGTTCCATCGTAGCCCTTGGTAGTCTGTATTTTAGTTGTTTAATTCCTTGTCACTCAAAGGGCAGCCCTCAGATCAGCAGCGTCAGCATCACCTGGGGGCTTGTTATAAATGCAGAATCTCAAGGCCTTTCCTTGACATGAAGGATTCCCAGGTGACTTGTTTGCACATTAAAGTTTGAGGAAGTCTAGTTTCATTATGTTTCAGTAGAGTGTGAGTTTGTCGAGACCTGGGATTGTTCCTGGCTCACTTCTATGGGCCTAGCCCCCAGTGCAGTGCCAGGAACCCCTTAGTAGGGATTTGTCTTGGGAATGAATGAGTGGATGGGAGGATGGATGAATAAATAGAGGTGTTCCTAAGAAAGGTACTTGGCTGGGTTAGGAATCTGGGAGGGGCTGGCTGCAGGAAGATCTTTAGGGTTTCAGATACCAACAGTTACCTCTGCATAATATGTTCAGCTCCTGAATCAAAACTTCCGCCTGGGTGGAAAAGCCTCTCTTCCCCTTCCCATCCCCCTAGAATTTCATAGGTGTGGTGACAAGCAGAGTCCCTATAGACTTGACTTTAGTATCTTCTTGCAGAATAACGAGATCTTTTTATTATTCTATTATCAGTTACCCAAGAGATGGCAACATGTACCTTGACTTATTACAGAATAATACACATAATCTCTTTTACTACTTCCCTGATAATAGTAGAATCTTAGTACATGTTCACTGTGCTTATATCCCTTAAGCCTTTTGCATTTTGTTGCATCCCTTTTAATTCTATATACATTTAAACCCTGTAAGACATTACATTATTACTTTACTGAGTCAGTACTCATTTATATTTACCCACATATTTACTTTCCCTGTTGCTCTTCATTACCTTCTACAACTTTATGTTTCCCTCTGGAATCGTTTTGCTTGTATCTGAAGAACTCGCTTTAATAGTTTTGTGTGTGTGTGTGTGCAGGTTTGCTGGTGATAAATTGTGTCATTTGTCTAGAAAACGTCTTTAATTTACTTTCGTTTCTGAAGCATATTTCTGCTTGTATAAAATTATAAATAGGTAGTTTTCTTTTAATGCTTTAAAGCTGTTAGTCCATTGTGTTCTGACTTCCATCATTTCTGTGGACAAGTCAGCTGCAAATATTTTTGTTGCCCCTTTGAAAAATTATATTTTTTCTGTAGCTGCATTTAAGATTTATTTTTGGCTTTGGTTTCACCAAGACTGGCGAAACTATGATTTATGTTGGTGTAGTTTTCTTTGTATTTGTTCTGCTTGGGGTGCACAGAACTTCTTGAATCTGTAGATTGATAACTGTCATCAGTTTTAGGAGTTTCCTGGCTATTCCCTATTCAAATATTGCTTTTACCTTTTAGGATTCTTTTTTAGGATTCTAATTACACAAATGTTAGCTCTTTTCACTGAGTTCCATGTGTTTTCAGTGCTCTTTCCAAGGTTTTAATTTTTTTCTTTTTTCTATGTTCTGGTATGTTACTTTCTATGTTTCATTTCTTTCTATGTTTTAGATATTCCGGTTCACTGTTATACTCTAGTCTTCTATTATATCTAATCTGCCAGTTAATGTCTACTGAGATTTGAAGGTTAATGTTACATTTTTCTGTGGAGAATTTCCGTTTGATCCTTTGTTATTGATCTAAATCCCTGGTGAAGTTCTTCAGTTTTATTTATTTTGTCCATATTATCCTATCTCTCCTTAAACATATTAATTATCATTATTTTAAAGTCCTTATCAGTTGATTTTTGATATAGGGATAACTTGTGGATTTGATTCTCTAATCTGTTCTTTCACTTGGTTTTTGGTCATGTGGTCCTGTCTATGAGTATGCCTGGTAATTTTTATTGAGTGATGAATATTGTGTATAAAAAACAAAGAAGTCCAGATGATATTTTTTTCCTGCACAGAAAGTTTATCCTTCTCTCCACTAGGCAGAGTTGTGACTGATCACCTTAAGTAGCCAACCATTTCACTGAGTCAAGGCTGTTTTGCAGCCCTGCAAAGTCTCAGTCTGCCTCTTGTTTGCCCTTGATTATCTAGAATTTTCAACTGGGAGCCTGGTGTATTCTGCACAACTCTTTCCCCTGACAGGTTACAAATTCTAATATTTGTTTCTCAAAACTACAAAACAAAAACAAAAACAAGACTCCATGCCACTTTTTCAGAGGCTTTCTGCTTAGACTTTTAGCCTAATGCTTCCTGCAGCTCCAGTACTCAGCACAAGTACTGAGAGAGAAAATGACCTTTTACTCTGCTGATCTACAAGGTTCTGCCCAAAACTCTGCTAATTCATCTGACTCCCAGCCTTGATTTTCAGCCTTCTGCCTGTGTTTGGAATCAGCAGATGCCTCCAGGATGAAAACAGCCGTAGAAGGGCAACTTACCTTTCCTAGGTTCTTCTCTTTCCAGAGTCTTTCTGGAGTTCCTCTACTTCTCATTACTTTAGGAACTCTCTAGTGTCCTCAGACAGATGATTTTTGAATTTTATCTGACTTTTTGTAGTTCTTGGCAGGAATATTGTCTTCTATGAGCTATTCCTTTATACCTGAGAGTAAAAATTTGGGCCTGTGTCTTTTTATAGCCAGCAACTAAGGTAGGACTTAGAACTTCAAAGGCACTCTATGAATGCTATACAAATGAATGAATGAATGAATGAATAACTAAAGAGTTGCTTGAAGTTTCAGTGTTCTACTCTAATGAAAGATCCATTAACCTATTTAGTTCAACAAAGTAGATAATCCAAAGATCTTTTCTACTTGGCTTTTAAATGTTCCATTTGGTTTTTTAAACTGCTTTATTAAGATATAATTGACAAACAACCAACTGCACATGCTTAAAATTTACAGCTTGATTAGTTTTGATACACGTATACACCATAAAACCTTTACCATAATCAAGATGGTGAACATATCCTTCTCCCCCAAAAGTTTCCTCCTGTACCCTAATCACTCCATCCTGCCCTTTCTTGTCTGTCCACCCCTACTTCAGGCACCACTTTCCGTTTTCTATCATTATATACTGGTTTTCATTTTCTAGAATTTTATATCCTTAGCATGATATAGTATGCAGTCATTTAGTTGACCTCTTTCAGCCTAATTATTTTAAGTTATATCCATGTTGTTGCAGGTATCAATAGTTTATTATTTTTAGATGCTGAGCTGTAATCCAGTGTATGGAGATGCCACATATTTCTGTACAGATATCTAATTGTTCCAGCATCATCTGTTGAAAAGATCATTCCTTCAACCAAGATTGCCTTTGCATCTAGGACACAAATCTGTAGTCCTTATATATGTGGATTTATTTCTGGACTCTCTGTTCTGTTCCATCAATCTATTTCTTTATTTACACACTTAAAAAATACACACACACACACACACACACGGCTATTTCATCTTTAAAAAAAAGTTCATTTAAAAAATATACGTAGGGCTAGTAATGTTATCTATTTCTTTTTGCATGAGCTTTGGTAGTTTTGAGTCTTTCATGAAATTTGTCCATTTCATTTAAATTGTCAAATTTGTTGGTATAAAGTGGTTCATAATATTCCCTTATTATCTTTTAAATATCTGTAGAAACTAGTGATGTCATCTCTTTCATGTGTATCTTCTCTCTTTTTTCATGATTAGTCTGACTAGAGGTTTGTCAATTTAACTGTTCTTTTCAAAAAACTAGCTGTAGGTTTCTTTGATTTTTTTTCTATTGGTTTTATTTTGTTTTTCATTAACTTTTCTGATCTTCATTATTTCCCTTTGTCTGTCTACTTTACATTTAATTTTCTCTTGTTATACTTTTTGAAGTAGAAGTCGAGGTCATTAATTTGAAACCTTTCTTTTTTTCCAATATAGGCATTTATTGCTATAAAATTCCCTTTCAGTATTGTTTTAGCACATCCCACAAATTTTCATATGTTGTGTTTTCATTTTCATTCAATTTAAAATACTTTTTTTATTTTTATTTTATTTTATTTTAAGATTTTTATTTATTTATTTGACAGAGAGAGACACAGCGAGAGAGGGAACACAAGCAGGGGGAGTGGGAGAGGGAGAAGCAGGCTTCCCGCCAAGCAGAGAGCCTGATGCGGGGCTCGATCCCAGGACCCTGGGATCATGACCTGAGCCGAAGGCAGATGCTTAACGACTGAGCCACCCAGGCACCACTAAAATACTTTTTTAAAAAAGATTTTATTTAGGGGCGCCTGGGTGGCTCACTAGGTTAAAGCCTCTGCCTTTGGCTCAGGTCATGATCTCAGGGTCCTGGGATCGAGCCCCGCATTGGGCTCTCTGCTCAGTAGGAAGTCTGCTTCCCCCTCTCTCTCAGCCTGCCTCTCTGCCTACTTGTGATCTCTCTCTCTCTGTCAAATAAATAAACAAAAATATTAATTAAAAAATATTTTATTTATTGAAGCAGATCGAAAAAACACGAGCGGGGGGATGGGTGGAGCAGAGGGAGAGGAAGAGCTAGAAGCAGACTCCCCACTGAGCAGGGAGCCTGATGTGGACTTGATCCCAGGACTCTGGGATCATAACCTGAGTCCAAAGGCACTTAAGCTACTGAGCCACACAGGTGCACCTCAAATTACTTTCTATTTTCTCTTCTGGTCTCTTTTTTTGACCCATGTGTTACTTAAAAGTATGTTATTTAGTTTCCAAATATTTGGCAATTTTCCAGGTATCATTTTGTAGCTGATTTTTAATTTAATTCTTTTGTGGTCAGAGAACATACTTTGTATGGCTTCAGTCCTTTTAAATTTATTGGGTCTTGTTTTGTGGTCCAGATTTTGGTCTGTCTTATTAAATGTTCCCTTGTGCCCTTAAGAAGAATACATATTTTGGTATTGTTGGATGGGGTGTTTAATAAATATCAATTAGGTCAAATTGGTTGATTGTGTTGTCTGGATGAATCGAACCCTTTATCATTTTGAAATTGTCTTCTTTATCCCTAGTAATATTCTTTGCTCTGAAATTTACTTTGTTATTAACATAACTATTCCCACTTTCTTTTGACTTGATTTAGCATGGCATGTCTTTTTCTACCCTTTTGATTTTAACATATTCGCGTCTATATTTAAAGTGGGTTTCAGAGGAACATGCAACTCTTGATCTCGGGGTCGTGTGTTAGAGACCCACGTTGGGTGTAGAGATTACTTAAATAAATAAATATCTTCAAAAAGTCATAAAATGCCTTTCTTGTAGGCAGGTAGGTCTTGATTTTTTTTAAAGCTGGTCTGACTGTCTCTGCCTTTTAAATGGGGTATTTAGACCATTATAGGTAATGTAGTTATTAATACAGTAAGGTTTAAGTCTATCTTATTTTATTCTACTTATTATATATTCTTTGTTCCCTTCCTCTCTTTTGCCTTCTTTTGGACTAATTCAGTATTTTTTATTATTACATTTTATTTCCTTTGTTAGCTTTTTAGGCATAACTTTTTATTTATTTTGGTGCTTGCTTTAAGGCTTAGAGTATGCAACCTTAGATTATCACAGCATACCTTCAGACAATGTTATACATGTTGTATATAGTGTGAGAGCCTTACAGTGGTATACTACCATTTCTTTCCTCTTGGCCTTCATGTTGTTGTCATGTGTTTTATTTTCATACATGTTCTAAATACCACACATTATTATTTTTGCTTAAATGATCAATTATCTTATAAAGAGACTTAAATAAGTAATAAGAAAGTTTTACATATTTGTTCATGCCATTGCTATTTCCAGTTCTTTTCATTCCTTTGTATAGTTCCATGTTTCCATCTGTTATCCTCCCCTTTGTACCTGAAGGACTTCCTTTGACATCTCTTGTAGTCCAGACATACTGGAGATGAATTCTTTTTGCTTTTGTGTATTTGAAAAAGTCTTCATTTTGCCTTTGCTTTTGAAATATAATTTTGCTGGGTATAGAATTCTGGGTCAGCTGTTTTCCCAGTAGGTAAAAGGTACTGCTCCATTGTCCTCTCATTTGCATTGTTTCTGATGAGAAGTCACCTTTATTTTTGTTCTTCTGTGTGTGATGGGTCTTTTTCCTCAGGCTGCTTTTAAGACTTTCTTTTTGATTACTCGTTTTGAGCAATTTGATTATGACGTGCTTTGTTGTCATTTCATTCATGTTTTTTGTTTGTTTTGTTTTGTTTTTTGGTACTTGGAGTTAGTTGCTTGAGCTTCTTGAATCAGCAGGCTTTTAGTTTCCATGAAGTTTGGGAAAGTTTCACCCTCCTTTGGGTGAGTGAGATATATAACCCATATGTTAGGCTGCATGGGAGCCCAGCAACTCTCAAGGTGATAAGTCAAGATAACCACAGGACCTATTTTGCTTCTCATCTCTCAGGTATCATCATCGTGTGTTGTCTCATGTCCAGAGTCTTGTTTTGTATATTTTCTCTCTCTCTCTCTTTTTTTTTTATTAATTTTATGGGGAGGGTAAATCTAGATTTCATCTTACCGCTCCATCATGGCCAGAAGCAGATGTCACTCCTGTTTGTACTTTAAAACTCAATGTGACCAGCCAGTTATGTTTTTGTTATTATTAAGAATAGCTTGGGCACCTGGGTGGCTCAGTTGGTTAAGCGATTGCCTTCGGCTCAGGTCATGATCCCGGAGTCCCAAGATCGAGTCCCGTATCGGGCTCCCAGCTCCATGGGGAGTCTGCTTCTCCCTCTGACCTTCTCCCCTCTCATGTTCTCTTTCACTCTCTCTCTCTCAAATAAATAAATAAAATCTTTAAAAAAAAAAAAAAGAATAGCTTGTGTTCCCCACACACTGAATAGCTGTGTAAAACTGTATATGTGGAAGCTGGTTTGAATTTAGGATTTTGCAGCGAATATTGAGAATTGAGAGATGACAAAGAATTCAATCATGATTGATTATTATCTGTGTCGAGCAGGGTGTCAACCTTGGCCATACATTTGAATCACCTGGGAGTTTTTTAAACACTGATGGCTCAGCCCCACCCCAGAAATTCTGGTTTAATTTGTCTAGTGTCCAGCCTGTACATCAGGATTTTTGGAAGCCCCCAGGTGACTCAGTGTAGAGCCAAGGTAAAGAGCCACTGCAGAGGTGGATAGCTCCTGTTCCTCCAAGTGTCAACAGCCATCTGCAACCCACTTCCGTCTTTCCTTTCCACTCCTCCAGCAAAGTCCAGGTTCTGTATGGGGGAACAGACCTCTTTGATTATGAGGTGCGCAGGACCTTCAACAACGACATGCTCCTGGCCTTCATCAGCAGCAGCTGCATTGCGGCCCTGGTCTACATTCTCACCTCCTGCTCAGGTAGGCCTCCTCAGAAGGCCGAGCATGAGCCAGCGCCCCTCTCCCCTCCCCATGTATTCCTATCCCACCAAACCTGCCTTCTCCAGAATGCCACACCTCAAATCCACCATGTCAGAGCGGGTGGAGCAGGGTGCTCAGAGGTCACCTTCCAACCCCAGGCAGGTGGACCGTAGTCCAGACCCAGCTCGGGCCATACCTGAGGGTCCCCGCTCCCAGGACCTCACATGCTTAACCTTGTGCCCTTTGACCATTGTTTCCTTGCTAAAAATTTTGTTTTGGGGGGTCTGGAGTATCAGGCCCTCCTTTACGGATCATTCCATAGCATGTTTTACAGTCCCAGGTCAACTGCCCTTTTGTCCCTCAGTTTACCTTAACACCACCACCTTCCCACATACCCTGGCTGCTGCTTACTGCGTACACAGTAGATACTCTCTATTGCCCAAGCAAATGACAGGTTAGTCATACTTTCAAAAATGGAAAAGACATCCATTCAACCACGTAACAAATATTAATTGGGCACTGACTATGTGTCAGATGCTCTGAGGCACCAGCGATCCGGTGATGAACATCACAGACACATTTACTGCCCCCACGGAACCTCTAGTCTACTGGGGTGACAGATGTGAAATATATAATAATTCCCGACTAGCAACTGAGGTCAGTACTATGAAGATGAGGGCCTGTGAACCGCCCATGCAGGTGGCTCCCTCTGCCACTCTGGCCTCCCCCCGGCCCCTTCTCTCTGGGCACGAGAGCTGTTCAGGCATGCTCAGGGTGGTGAAGGGCACTCTGCAGGGACACGGGGTGTGAGGCAGGACCCAGCTGTGTCCCCGGAGGGTATGTGGTCTGCTGAACCCTCCCACTCTAACCCATGTTAACCCACTCTAACTCTCGCCCTGCCCAGTGTTCCTGTCCTTTTTCGGGATTGCCAGCATTGGCCTCAGCTGCCTGGTGGCGCTCTTCCTGTACCATGTGGTCTTCGGTATCCAGTACCTGGGCATCCTCAACGGGGTGGCTGCCTTCGTGATAGTGGGCATCGGTGAGTTGCCTCTGCGGCATGGCAGGAAGGGTGGAAAGGAGGTGAAGATTTGGAATAAGGGGCCTCATTCAGGGAGCACGGAGGGTGGGGCTTGGATTCTTGGTGGGTAGAGCCAAAGTCGGATGGGTCTTTCCAAACTCCAGGCTGAGAAGCAGGACTCCCCTGGAGCCTGACCTCTCAGGGGGCCACTCAGGGTTGGTGTAGGCCCAGCGTGGGTCTGATTCTGGAGACAGCAACGTGATCCTGAGCCCGCCCCTGCTGGCCTGGGGCTCCCGCCCATAGGTGTGGACGATGTCTTTGTGTTCATCAACACCTACCGCCAGGCCACCCACCTGGAGGACCCACAGCTGCGGATGATCCACACCATCCAGACGGCGGGCAAGGCCACGTTCTTCACCTCCCTGACCACGGCCGCTGCCTACGCAGCTAATGTTTTCTCCCAGGTGAGAGACGGCCTTTGTCCCTGGCCCGGCCTCCCCATTCCTCCCACGGGCCCTGGGCTCTGCTCCTCCCACTCACCCCTTCTCTTGCAGCCACACGGCCTTTGCCTCAAGGCACCTGCCACGTCCCTAGACTCCATTCCTGCTACTGGTTGCCATTACCAGAACTTAACAAATGGGGAAATGATGAAAATGCAAATAGTACTTATTATTAATGCTCACTAATAGTAATCCAACCTCTGCCCTGAAGGGTGTGTGACAATTTCCAAAGCTCTTCCACATTTAGTTTTCAAGACATATGACAAAGATACAATTACATCCCTCTTTTCCTAATACTGAAACTGAGGCCCAGACAGGTAAAGTGATTTCCTCAAGGTCACATAGCTGGTAAGTGGTGAGCCTGATCAAGTCCGCTGACCCCCAGTCCAGAGCTCTTCCCACCCACCAGCTTTACCCTACATTGTCATCCTTCTCATCGACGTCCCTCTCACTGGCCCCATGCTCCTTCAGGCCCCTGAGCTGGGCTCTGGAGAAGGATCTGAGTTATCTGAATTTGGGCCAGGTCCTTGGCGCTGACAGAACCCGAAAAGCAGTGAGCCCACCTGAGCCTTCGAAACATTGAAGGACCTGGGCCAAGTATCCATCCCATCTAGAAACCACTAGATGCGGGGCGCCTGGGTGGCTCAGTGGTTTAAGCCTCTGCCTTTGGCTCGGGTCATGATCTCAGGGTCCTGGGATCGAGCCCCACATCGGGCTCTCTGCTCAGTGGGGAGCCTGCTTGCCCCCCCCTCCCTCTGTCTGCCTCTCTGCCTACTTGTGATCTCTCTCTGTCAAATAAATAAATAAAATCTTGAAGAAAAAAAAAGAAAGAAAGAAACCACTAGACACTTTGGGAGTATCCAGGCCTTGCTAGAGAACTGTGTCCGGAAAACAGGCAGAGCTGGGTTCTAGGTCCCCTTTGTGACTGGCCGTGTGACCTTAGGACCTCTGAGCCTCACTCGCCTCCTGTGCGGATTATTCAGGGACTGAAATGAGCTGGTTGTCCAAGTTTTTCACAAGCAGCGAAGGCTTGTGTGCTGCTGGTTACTTCCTTCTGACCGCCGCATCCCCGTGCGGGGCCCTGGGACACCCCATTGCTCCCCAGCCCCAGGCGCACCTGTGAGCGCTCTCTCCCTTTCCCTCACTCACATGTGGCCTGGTCTAACCGGTGGTCTTCCTCTGAGCCCCAGTCACTCGGGTAACGACCGTTAGCGAGCGCTTGCCCTGTGCCAGGCCCCACCGTGGGCAGCGGGGTGCGGCGTGGACCTGAGCTTCCGCCAGTCCCTTGCCTTCCGGTGTCTTCCTGGCAGCCTGGGCCTCCTCACTGCCCCTCCCCATCCTGGGAATGGTCTGGGGTCCTGAGTGCCTTTGGCTGCAGGGACAGGGCTCCCTGGGTGCCGGGCCCGAGCAGCCTCACAGCCCACCTGTCCCTCTCCATTGCCAGATCCCGGCCGTCCACGACTTTGGCCTGTTCATGTCTCTCATCGTGTCCTGCTGCTGGCTGGCTGTGCTGTTCACCATGCCGGCCGCCCTGGGCATCTGGAGCCTTTACCTGGCCCCGCTGGAGAGCGCCTGCCGGACCAGGTGAGCAGCCGCAGAGCCGGAGGGGCCGTGCCCTCCTCCCACTGATCATCCATAAAGGCCCTCCGGGGCCCTCAGCTCCCCACCCTCTCTTCTAAAAGCTTTCTGATCCTTTACGGAGCACCTTCCATGTGCCCAGTTCTCTGCTGGGCACTCCTGCGGGAACGAGGAGGGGGAAGAGGATCCTGCCGGGTAGTTACCATTTGGGAGCACCTGCTCCGTGCCGGGAGGTGGGCAGAGCGCTTTTATACAAGACCTTGTTGCCCCCAGGACTGTCGGAGCTGGGTTCCCTTGTTTCTCCCATTTTACTGATGAGGAAACAAGGGCTGGGGGAGGGTAGGCAACATTCTCAAGGTTGCCCATTCAGTAGGCTGCAGAGCCAAGATTTAAACCCAGTGGTCTGAATGGCCCGCACGCCAGCCGTTGTGTTAAATGCTTCTCGCGTTCTCACCTTGGTGGAGTATTTAGACATAGTAAACTGTGTGCAAAGTTGGTTGGGTCAGCAGCCCCCAGTTACTGCCGGAGGTCAAAGGGTTGGGGTCTTGTGGGCGGGGTGATCGGGGAAGGTGGGGAGGAGAGGAGGGAGGGCGGGTGGCCACATGGAGTCAGGCCTGGGTGGCTGGCTGGGCTTGGGTACTAGGAATGACAGGGGCTCTGGGCTTGGGGCGGGGCACGCCAGCACAGGGGACCCTCTCCATGGGTCATGGCTGCCGTCACCTTTTGTCTCCCCAGAGGAAGTGTGGTAGCACCGGGGCTCTGGGTGGAGGGGGTGGGAGATGGACGCAGGAAGAAATCAGGCAACGGGCTCCTGGGAGTCCGTGCCGAATGTCCCCCAGGAGACATCTGCAGCAGCGCGATGCCTGGGCTCATATGGTGGCTGGTGCCTTGCCCACCTCCCCTGCGCACCCAGGGCCCTTGGGGCTCACCCCGCTCCCCCACTCTCTCCGCAGCTGCCACCAGAAGTGTGGCCGCAAGAGCTCCCTGCACTTTCCTGGGGACGTGTTCGCCACTCCTGAGCGGGCTGGGGGCAGCCCTGCCCAGGGTCCCATGCCCTACCTGGACGATGACATCCCCTTGCTGAACGTCGAGGAGGAGCCAGGTGAGTTTGGCGCCGGCCTGCCCTGCTGACCCTGGCGAGAGCCGAGCCTGCGTCTGCCGGGGAGGTCACTTTTGACGAGACAGCGTGAGGACAGGCTGGTCCTGAGGGCCTTCAGGTGCCCTCATCAAGCAGTTGGGCTTTCCTAGAAAGGACGGGGACCAGGGTGGCCTTTGGCCTCTGATGGGCCGCTGCTCTGTCCTGGCAGTGTCACTGGAGCTGGGAGACGTGTCCCTGGTGTCTGTGCCCCCTGAGAGCATCGGGCCAGCCCCCGACCGGGGCAGCCGCGGCCAGCTCATCGCCCAGCTGCAGGAGCTGCTGCACCACTGGGCACTGTGGTCCGCTGTCAAGAGCCGCTGGGTGATCGTGGGTAAGTGGGGTCTCCGCCCTCCTTCCCTCTGACTTGTAGCTTTTCCCCAGTGCCCGAGGCCTTGGGGACAGACTCCCCCAAAGGACGCATCGGCCCTGGGAGCCCAGCACCCTTCCTGCAAATGACCCTGGGTTGGCGTCCCGCTCTCTAGGCCTCACCCCCTTCCCATGTAGAACGGAGCTGGTCCCCCATAACTGTCGTTTATGGAGCACTGACTGTGTACCAGTCATCACGCCGGGCCGGAGAGCAGAGCGCTTAATTCTTGGGCTCTGGAGTCAGACCAGCTTGGCCAGGTTGGAACCCTAATTCTACCACGTACTGACCGGGTGACCTTGGGTATGTCAGTCATTCTGAGCCTCCGTTTCCTATCCTGTTCCTGAGGATAAGAATAGTATCTATCTACTAGGGCAGTTGGAAGGCAAACCACGGTGCAAGGAACGAACTCAGCCCAGGGTGTGGTATGCCGTAAGTGCTCAATAAAGGCTCAGTGCTATTACTATTCGAATCACTGACAGTATTTAGGGCTGTGAATAATCAAGCAGCCGTGTCAGCTCTTTAGAAACTGTTAGGTGCTCTCTTGCCCAAGAGTACAACCTTGCAGCTTCTTGTCTGCCCCCCCCACCAAGTGACACGAATAACATCAACCCCGACCCCCAGAGGACTAATCCCTGACCAGCTTCACCTGCAGGCTGGCATGCCACACCTCGGCCAGCTCCCCGGGGACCCCGCCCCCAACACCGCTCCCCCATAAAGGGAGCAGCTCTTCCCCAGGGCCGTGAAGGGCCCCCCCACACCCTCAGCCCTGCCTAGCGTGCCCCCTCTCCCGGCAGGACTCTTCATCTCCGTGCTCATCCTGTCCCTGGTGTTCGTCAGCCGGCTCCGCCCCGCCAGCCGGGCCCCCCTGCTCTTCCGGCCTGACACCAACATCCAGGTGCTGCTGGACCTCAAGTACAACCTGAGCGCTGAGGGCATATCCTGCACCACCTGCTCAGGTGAGAGTTCGGTCGGGGTGCCCCTGCGGCTCCCTGCTCTCTCGGGGGTTCAGGTCTCAAAGACCGTCAGCCTGCGAGGTGCAAGGTCCAGGCTCCCCGTCACTGTGCGACCTTAGCAAATCATTCCACATCTGAGCCTGAGTGTTTCCCCACTTCTTTTAAAGATTTTATTTATTTATTTTGACAGAGAGAGAGAAAGATCACAAGCAGGCAGAGAGGCAGGCGAGAGAGAGGGGGAAGCAGGCTCCCTGCCGAGCAGAGAGCCCGATGTGGGGCTCGATGAGATCATGACCTGAGCCGAAGGCAGAGGCTTTAACCCACTGAGCCACCCAGGCACCCCAAGTTTCCCCACTTCTTGAAACAGATATTTACCGGGTGCTGGGGAAGCCGTCGTGGGCCGGACAGGCTTCCCGAGCTCAGGGAGTTCATTTGCCTGCTAGGGGCCGGCATTGGAATAGTAAGTCTTAGCCGTGATGGAGAAAGAACGGGGAGCCTGGGGAGCTCAGCATCATGGAGGGCTTCCTGGAGGAGGCAGTGTCTAAGCTGAGACTCGAAGAAAGGGAAGGAGTTAGCCAGGCTGAGAGAAGAGAAGAGGTCTAGGCAGAGGGAAGCACCCGAGGTGGGCAAGACCAGGGCTAAGTTTGAGAGAGTCGGTCGCAGGAGCTAAGGCAAGGCAGGTAGGCCGGGCCAGGGACTGGAGGACTGGAGTCTGCATTTGATTCTAATTGGCAGGGGAGCTCCTGGAGGATTCCCAAAGAAGGGCCGTGGCTGAGTCTCCCAGGCGCTGTGTGGAGGTGGAGGGGAGGGCGAGGGTGGAAGCTGGCTGGGAGACCAGGTAGGAGGCTGGTGCCCTTATCGGAGCAGGAGACAGTGGGCCTGGGGCCAGCGTGCTTATGGCGGCCGTGGAGTCAAGAGGTTTTGCGGAGGTGAAATCCATAGGATTCGGCGATGGGGAGTGGGTGTCGGGGATGAGCAAGGAGGTGAGTTGAAGATGTCTCCTTGCTTTCGAGGTCGACTGATCCAAGGCCTCATTTTATAGAGGGGAGCCTGAGGTTGGGGTTGGGGCCAGGGGAGGTTGGCCCAAGGTCATACAGCTTTGCCAGATCACTTAGAACCAAATGAGAAGATGCTGGGCTCGTCCTTCCAGCTCCTAGGAGAAGATCCGCCAACTGCTATAATTGCCTTCATTTAATTAGGGCGGCGTTCACATTAACCTGGCCTTCCCCTCGGTAATGGCATTAGCCAAATGCATAATAATCGACTGCAGCTCAGAGAGGTGCCCAAAGAGCCCCTCCTAAATTGGAGCCGGCCCCAGCCGCATCCCCGGCTCCTCTCCCGCCGACCTGGGCATACACAGTAAACTCCATGGCCACTGCTGCTCGGAGGCCACCTGCCATCCCTCAGGGCCCGGAGTCAAAAAGCCAGTCCCAGTTCCTAGACGGACAAAACCCAGGGTGGTGCTGAAGCTCCTAGAATTGTCCGGAGAGGGGCGGGGACGCTCGCCCAAGTCCGGCCCCCCAGCCCGTTGGCCCTCTTAGTTCCCTGAACTGCCAGAGGCCTGCTGGGGTTGTAGCAGAAAGGGCATCCGGGGCCGCCAAGCCAGGATCCGAATGAGGCTCTGCCTGTCACTTCCTCCGCAGGTCACAGAACCTCCCCGAACCTCTCTGCTTTCTCCTCTGTCATCTGGGGTTAATGATAGCGACCTCTGAGAATTATTGTGAAGACTGCATCTTTGAAGGTGTAAAATTCCTCTCATGAAACAACAACAAAGGAAACCAGAAAATTCCATCCCCAGTGGTTGAGGCAAAACAGGACAGTCTCTTGTCATCTCCGCTGGTGGATGACGTCCCATTTCTACTTGTTCCTGCTCGTGGAGCATTTATCACGAGCTAAATGTGTGAGATGCAGTATCCTGTTTCCCGTTTGGTCGTGCCGCCCACCCTCTGGAGGTTCGGTGTCACCCCATTTGACAGAGGAGGGACTTGAGGCGCGGCGAGGAGGAGGGAAAGCGTCAGAGTGTCTTTCTCCGGATGGAGCTGACAGGTGCCTTCCTTTTGCCTTAAGATTCCTGCAAATTCAGTATTTGGCATTTTTTTTTCAGTTCCATCCAGTTTCTTTCAGACCCTGGTCACCCGTCCCCCAAGCCGAGGGCCCCGAGGCCCGTGTCCCTACGGTGGCCAGCTCTCTCAGTCTCTGCCCTCCCCTGCCGGGCTCGGCCAGGGAGGCCCGGCTGTCCCTAACGAGGCGCGGGGGTAGGTCTGTTCCAGGAGAAGCCCCACAGCCTGCAGAACAACATCCGGACGTCCCTGGAGAAGAAGAAGCGAGGCTCGGGGGTTCCCTGGGCCAGCCGGCCTGAGGCCACCCCACAGGGTTAGTGGGGAGTGTGGTCTGGCTGGCGGGGTGGGGGGGCAGCTTCGGGGAGATCCTGCCTTAGTACTAGGATGTTCCTGATGAGAACAAGAGTCTGTGCTTTGGGTCACTGCGGAGGGATTGGGTTGGGGGGTGAACTCGGGGCCCTCGCCCACTATCCTACTAGCTCTGCTCAGTCAGAACAGCGGCACCCCCTCCTGCCACCACCCCAGCCAGGCCTCTGGCGCCCCATGAGCCTGCCGTGTGTGCCAGATCCTTCCTGAGTGTCTGGGGGAGTACAGGGGTGTCCTGAGCCCCAGAGACTGGCTTATCCCTGCCCAGGTCCCCATCAGAGCTGGGACGCTGGGATATGTGTGGGAATTAGCCCCCCCCACAGGGCAGTTCTGTGTGTCCTTGTCACCCCCATGGCTGTCGTCACTCGTCTGCACCTGCCCTTGTCATTTGCAGCTCCAGCCCCGCCCTTCACCCCGCCCCCCATCACGGGCAGCTCAGCCACTACTCTAGCCCAGATGGCACATCTTCACCACAACTTGTACCGTCATTGTCAATCCGGCCACCTACGCTGCCACCCCATCCCGGTGACCACTGCCACCTCCCGCCTCTTCTGTGCCACCACCGTCATCCCCACGTCCACCACCAGCACCCCCCATCACGGCCCTGGGCTCGGTCCAGTAGAGAGGAACCCAAGTCAGGGCTCAGGTCCTCAGGCCACAGACCCAGAGAGTGGGCTGCTCCAGGCCCAGGGACGCCGGGCAAGGTGACTGCCCGCCCCTCCTCCATCCTTCATTTGTCTCCCAGACTCCCCAGGCACCGTGTATGTCTCCAAGGTGAAGAGTAAAGGCCACCCGGCTGTGTACAGGTTCTCCCTCAACGCCAGCCTCCCTGCCCCTTGGCAGATCGTGTCCCCCGGGGACGGGGAAGTGCCCTCCTTCCAGGTGAGCCTGGGCTGCAGTGACATGAACCGCCAGTATGAGGGAGGGGGCCCTCGGAGCCACGCTGGTGGACCACTTGGTGGCCACATCGGGAGGGGGAGACAGGGTCTGTGAGGCAGACGAGGACCCTCTCCCAGCCAGGTCTGTGACACCTACAGAGTGGTGACGGCAGGGCCTTCCAAGTCAGCCAGACCTGGGTTCGAGTCCTGGCTCTGCCATTTACAATCCGTGTGTCTTTGGGCAGACGGCTTAATCTCTCTGAGCCTCAGTCTCCTCATCTGTGAAATGGGGCACATAAATGACAGCCAGGGTTGGAGGTACACGAGGTACTGGTACGTAGCGTGTAGGACATGGGAAGTGCTCGGTAAGCTGCTCCAGCACCCCAGAAAAGAGCCTCCGAGGGCCACCCCAGGCCTCCAGTTTCTCCCTCTCTGGGAATCATCTGTGTTTCTTTGACAAGTTATGCCCTGTGTCAACTCATTTGTTCAGGGTTTCTATTTCCATCTGAATGGTGAGGCGTCGGAGGCATTTCCTGACTCTGAGCCTTTGCATTGCCCTTCCCGCTGCCTAGAAAGCTTTCCTTCCAGCGTAACCCATGGCAGGCCCCTCACTGATGCCCCAGCATAAATATCATCCCCTCATGGAGCCCTGTGCTGGCCCACTTCTCAGTGTGCCCTCCTCCTCCCCTGCCCCTTTATCCCGGGCCTTAGCATCCTATCACAGTCATGGCCCCTAATAGAACCTAAAGCCATCGTGCCTAGGGGCTCCCCGGGGGCAGGGACCGAGCCCATCTTGCTCGTGGCTGGACGCTCAGAGCCCAGCTCAGGACCCGGGCGGAGAAGCTGCCCCGCTGGAGGGAGGACTGAGGCTCAGACAGGGAGGGAAGGATGTGCTCCACCTTCAGACTCGAACCCAGGCCTCCTGAACCTCTGCCCAGGGCTCTGCCCGCCTCCTGCGCGGGGGCTGGGACGGGGCGGGGGACCTGCCTTGGAGGGTGGAGGGAGGGAGGGGCCGGAGCCTGCGGCCGGGCCCAGGCCGAGGCAGCCCCCCGGAGTCACCTGTCTTGTCTCTGTCGACCCACTGCTTAGGTGTATAGAGCGCCTTTGGGTAACTTCACCAAGAAGCTCACCGCTTGTATGTCTACAGTAGGGCTGCTCCAGCCGGCGAGCCCCTCCCGCAAGTGGATGGTGACGACCTTGGCCTGCGACGCCAAGCGGGGCTGGAAGTTTGACTTCAGCTTCTACGCGGCCGCCAAGGAGCAGCAGCACACGCGGTAACAGCCTTGCGGATAAGCCCCTCTCCGCCAGCCGGACCCCCGTCTCCCAGAGGTGTCAGCAGGCAGCTTTAGGAAACCCCTGTCCACGCGCACACGTGTGTTCAGCTAGTTCCCGGCCCAGGGCTGGGGAGTGGGGGACGCCGGCGCAGAGGACGGGCCGGGGACCCGCTCCCCGTCTGCCCCTCTGCCGCGCGCTGGCATCCCCCGTCCCTACACGCCGAGCAGGTGCCATCTCGGCCTTTCTCACCTGCCTCTCCCTCTGCCTAGAATGCTCTGCCCTAGCTCCTCGGGTGGGACGACTTTTCTCCGGGATTCAGGTGTCCACTCCGGGGTCCCCTCTTGGAAGAGGCTGTCCCTGACCAGAACAGAACGCCCTCCCCGTCCAGAAGAACCAAGCCCAGTCCCTCTCCGTGCGTCACCCCCTGCTCCCTTTCCGGCCCCCATCGCCACCTGGAATCACTCTGACCTGTGGTTTATAACCTGTCTTTCCTCGGGAGCATCCTGCGGTGGGCGCCTTGACCGTTTCCGCCGCCGTGTCCCCAGCGCCTAGTGCAGGGCCAGGCACCCAGGGGGTCCTTGGTGAACACTGGCCGAATGAGTGGATGTGTGTGCTCTCCACCTCCTCTCCAAGGAACTATTCACTCTCTATGTATAATTAACTCAGCAAACATTTAATAAATGCCACCCCCCCGCCCCCCACCCTGCCCCGCTGGACCGTAAGGAGATAGGAGAGACTGTTGTATTTACCTACTGTATACTCAGGCCCCGCCTAGTGCCTGACATGTAAAAGTGCCCCAGAATACTTAACGGGTGACAGCATTCTGTTCCCAGGGGTGCGGGGGGCTCCGAGCAGCTGGGGGCACTTGTGTTCAGACCAGGGCCCCACACTCATGTGTCCATTGAGGCTGTATTTCGTTGCTCATTGGACAAACATGGGGCACCGAGTGTGTGCCGGCCCCCTGATGGTGCTGGGGCTTCGGTGGAGAACAAGACAGATGTGGCTCCTGCCCTTAGGCTGGCGAACAGGAGACAGCAGCTAACAAGCCAGCCGCGGTGTCGTTACAAGTGACGGCACGTGCTCTGCTCTGGAAGGGGGCGGGGGCGGAGCTGGGCCTGGAGAGCGACAGTGCGGGCCCTGCACTGGGGATGCACGGGGCTCTGGTCTCTGACAGAGCCTGACTTCTGGGCACGGGGCACTCACACGGGCTGATTGCCACTTGGGGCAGAGGGCAGTGGTGTGGAGGTGGGGGAGGTGACCAAGATGGGCTCACTGGGCCCTTCCAGCCCGGGGTACGTGGGCTCAGGGGTTGGGGGGTCCCTCTGCCCATCCTCCCCTGAGCCCAGGGCTGGGCTTGCTCTGTAAACATACACAATAGCAACCAGAATTATGCTGCCTGGATGAGCTTAGAACGTTCTAGAAAGAACCTTGAGCTATGTCAGGTCCAATGGTGAACAAGCTAACCATGGAACCCTTGCTTCACACAAAATCTTGAGGCCCAGTAACTGTTCTGGGTAAAGGAGGGGTGCTTCCGAGCAGGGAACCGCCAGGCTAGGGGGGGCGGGCCCCTCCGTGAACTCTTGCACCCCCTGGAGGACGGTTTGGAAACTCCGGGTCTCCACCCCTCATGCCACAGGTGGGGAGACCCACACAGAGCAGGAGGCTGCTGAGCATGCTGCCCCTGGCAGGGGCGAGACCAGGAGTGACCTCCCCACCCCAGCCCCCAACCTGAGACTACATCTTTGTGCCGGGTGGGGACCCGAGTCTGTCCCCGCATTCTTCCCGTCCTCGTACGCGGCCTCGTACACAGCCACACGCGGCTGTGCTGGCCCCATCCCACGGGCTCCTCCTGGCCTTCCCAGCCTCAGCCGGGCTCCTTTGCCTCCGCAGGAAAGTGTACTTCGCTCAGTCCCACAAGCCTCCTTTCCACGGGCGCCTGTGCGTGGCGCCTCCTGGCTGCCTGCTCAGCTCCAGCCCCGACGGCCCGACCAAAGGCTTCTTCTATGTGCCCAGTGAGAAAGGTACATGCGGGGAGGCTGCAGTGGGGCCCGGGAGGCTGGGCCCCGCCTTCCCATACAGCTGTGACTCCCTCCGCAGTGCCCAAGGCCCGCCTCTCGGCCACCTTTGGCTTCAACCCCTGTGTGAACACGGGCTGCGGGAAGCCAGCTGTGCGGCCGCTGGTGGATACAGGGGCCATGGTCTTCGTGGTCTTTGGCATTATTGGCATCAACCGCACGCGGCAGGTGGACAACCATGTCATCGGAGACCCGGTACGTGGGCGCACTTTGGGCAGATGCCAAGGGGCCGGACCGCACCAGATTTGCAAACAAGTGCCAGCCCAGGTGGCCTCTGGCCCAGTTCCCCACACATCCTCCTGCCCCTCTGACTGCTCGTGAGGCCCAGACAGGACCACTACGGGCCCTCGGGGGTACCATTTCTCTTGAGGATCGATCAGGGCGGAGCTCTCAGAATTGCCCAGAATCTGGGTACGTTGTGGGCCTGAGCTGGTTGCCCTTCACCACGAGGGGCTAGAATGGAGCAAAGGGAGATGCAAGTGTGTAAACCGCCCCCCCCCCCGCCCTCCCCTTCCTGCAGGAGGCCGCTCCCTGCACTCGCAGCCCCTGCCCCGTGCCCGCCTGCGGGGCCCTCCCCTCTGTGTAGGCTCCTCCCCCTGCAGATGCTTGTGCCCCGTGCTGGGCTCTTGGGCGTTGGAAGGGAGAGACACTGCGGGAGCCGTGGGTCTGTCTGGCACGGAATGGGTGCAGAGCGTGTGGTGGGAAGGACCGTGGGTGTGGGAGGGTCAGAGCTCCAGCCGCGAGAAGTCAGTCCGGCTGGGTATACAGGATTTCAGACCCAAAGTAGTTCAGGAGCCAGAATAGTCAGAGATCTGTGTGCTCAGTCCCGACCGCGAGTCCCCCAGGTGTTCAGAGGAGGGTGGGGAGGCGGGGAGGACACAAAGCAGTTGAGGGAGGACAGAGATTTGCCCGTGCAGAGTGGGGAGAGACAGGAGGAAGCCCAGGGTAAGAGCGTGTGAGTCAAAGCGGGGCTGAGCCTAGGGGCCCTGTGCGGGGTGGGCAGTGCTGCGAGCAGAAGGTGCTGGTGGGAGTGGGACAGAGCAGGCTCGGGCAGGGGGCTCAGGCGACCATGCAGACACTCCAGCCTGATGTCCGTGATGGTGGCGGGGGGGCTGGGGAGGTTCTTCGCCTGGGGCGGGGCTCAGGACCGAGTTCCCAACTCACTGAGCGGCCTGCACCCACTTGTGTCTCCTTGGGAAAGGGCAGTGTCGTCTATGACAGCAGCTTTGATCTCTTCAAAGAAATTGGGCACCTGTGTCACCTCTGCAAGGCCATCGCGGGGAACTCGGAGCTGGTGAAGCCGGGCGGGGCCCAGTGTCTGCCCTCAGGTGCGCGGGAGGGCCATTTGCCAGAGGGAGGACGCTCCCAGGGCGGACGGCCACGAGGACCCCCGTGCCTGGCAGGAGTCCGGCAGATACGAGTCTGTGCTTGAGTTTGTGTCCCCACTGGGGCGAGGGGGTTGTGAGTCTTCTAGAGCTGAATCGTGCCGGGACACGGATTGGTGTGGAGGTACATGAGTGTGTGGGATGTGTACCGCATGTGCGGGTACACCTGCCGGAATGGCTTTTCCCAACTCAGGAGCCAGGGCTGGGGTGGACGCCGATAACTCGGGTGAGGTCATGCCAGGGCTCTGCTGAAGGGGACCCAAGGTGTCCTTTTCCACCCCAGTGGCAGATGACTGTTGTAGGTCACCTAACCACCCACTGCCATGGGTGACAGACACGTGTTAAGGCTGGGAGGTTGGAGGGAGGGCTTGGCCCCTCCCACACGCCCGCCCAGCAGGTGCACACACGCGCCGGGTGGGGCAGGGGGAGGGGAAGGGACGCACTCCCAGGGTCCCCAGCCTGACCTCCTCTCTCGCCTTCTCCCTACAGGCTACAGCACCTCATCCTTCCTGCAGATGCTGCATCCTGAGTGCAGGGAGCTCCCCGAGCCCAACCTGCTCCCCGGGCAGCTGTCTCATGGGGCGGTGGGCGTCAAGGAGGGCCGGGTGCAGTGGATCTCCATGGCCTTCGAGTCGGTGAGCTCCCCGTGGCCTCGCCAGGGCCAGGGCTCGCCTCGCGGTGCCCAGCCCAGATCCGAGAGGCAGCTCTGTGGGGCGGGGGGCGGGGGCGTAGTGCGGCTCGGAGAGGTGAAGTGACCCCCCGGCTCATGGGGTTGTGGGTGTCGACATCAAGCGTGAAGCCAGACGCCTGACCATGGGGCGCGGCCCTTTCTACCGTGCGGGCCGTTCCCGCCACACCAGGGCCTGTGCTGCTTTGTCGCCTCTGGGGTGGGGAGCCCCGGCCAAAGTCCAGGACGCTCCCCTCTGCCACTCTGGGAGGCCGGGTTCTAGGCCACAGACCCAGGTACTGGGCCGCCCCCAGAAGAGCTTGGAAGCCAGGGGACCAGCCATCCACACCCCCCACTGCTTCCTCTCTCATCCTGCCACGCCCTGGACTCCGCCCAGGGAGGGAGGCCCACGTGCGCGCGCGCACACACACACACACACACACACACACACACACACACGCAAGCATGCCTGACCTGGCCTCTGCGGGCCCCATGGCCATGGCCCTCGGCTCCAGGGACTTGCGGAGCCTGCCGCTGCTGCCCGTGTGCTGAGACCCAGGGTGCGGTCCCAGCTCTGATGCCGGAGTGCTCTGTGTCTCCTTGAGCCAATCACGGCTCCCCGCCGGCCTCCGGGGCCCCCTCCGAAGCGCGGGGTAATAGGTCCCTGCCCGCTGTCCGGCAGTCCCGGAAAGCAGCAGGGCCGCTGGGAATGGAAACCAGGGGAATGGAAACCGGGCCTTGTGCTCTGGCCCCGGGGCCCGCATTCCTTCCTGCCATCTGCCACTCGCAGCACTGAGTCAGGACGCCCCAGAGCCCCTCCCAGTCCTCCTCCAAGGGAGCCCCAGGCTAACGTAGACACCACTTCAAAGCCCCAAGCAGTTTCTTTAAATTGTGGTAAAACATGCGTTGCAAAACTCACCATCTTAACCATTTTGAAAGTACGGTTCCGTAACACTTAGTGTATTTACATTGTGATACAACCAGCTTCACCACCCACCTCCGGAATTCTGTCCCGGGAAACACTCCCTCCCGCCCCTCCCCCAGCCCTCGCACCCACTGTTCTACTTCATGTGCCTGGGAACCTGGCTACTCTGGGCCCCCCCGGTGACCAGAATCTGCAGCACTCTTTGTGTCTGGCTCATCTCATTCCGCATAACGGTCCCCAAGTTCACCCCTGCTCTGGCCTGCATCAGAATCCCCTTCCTTTCAAAGGCTGAGGCCCTAGACAGTTTGAGAAAGGACAGAATCCCCTCTCGGCTCGGCCACACCACAGGGTGTCATTTCCAAGCGGACCTCACCAACGCTGAGACACACACACTTGCACGGACATGCTGTAACGCGGTCCGTGCTCGGGGAGAGCAGAAGTGGGCGTGGGAGCGTGCATGCAAGGGTCCCAGAGCAAGGTGAACGCCTGTCCTCCCGCGGAATGGCTCCCAGAGCTCGAGCTCAGGGCTAGAGACGGCGGGACGCTGGGCAGTGACAATAGCTCAGATGGGGAAGCACCGTGGCCTGGCAGAGCCCAGGAGAGGCCCAGCAGAAGCCCATCTCGGGGCTTCCAAGAAGATTTCCTGGAGGAATTCTGGGGGCTCCGGGAGCTGCCGCTGGTTCTGTTGGCAAGGGACGGGGACTTTGGTGGCATCAGAACTTGCTGCCCTTGCAAGGCTCACACGTGCACCCAGAGGCTGGTGGGAGGTTATCCCAGACTGGGGCACTCTCCGTGCGCAGGTGGGCGAGGGCTGGCTGCACCTGCCACAGGGCGGACCAGCCATCCCCTGGGAAGCGGGAGTGGGCACTGCCCCCTGCCCATCTCACTGGCTCGTGTGCCCCACAGACCACGTACAAGGGCAAGTCCTCCTTCCAGACGTACTCGGACTACTTGCGCTGGGAGAGCTTCCTGCAGCAGCAGCTGCGGACATTCCCTGAGGGCTCGGCCCTGCGCCGAGGGTTCCAGACGTGTGAGCACTGGAAACAGATCTTCATGGAGATTATAGGCAAGCGGCAGCCCAGCCCCCTAACTCCCGGGCCTGAAGCAGCGGGCAGCGGCGGGTGACCTGGGGCAGGGAGGGCAGGGCGTGGCCTGTCTGAGCTGCAACTTGTCATCTTCTCCAGCCTGGCCAAGAGCCCCGGGGCAGCCGGCTTGGCCCAGGGACCAGGAGCACCCATCAGAGACCGGAGTGTGGGTCTCCCGCTCAGGGGCACCTAGCCCCATTCTTTTCTCCTAAATGTGGCCACCTGAACAGTGACAGTGATCACCATTGTGACAGCTCTCTGGCGTGATGGGCCTTCCCGGGACCACGCCCTGTGCCGAGGGCCTGACCGTGTTCTTTAAACCCCAAAGGAGGGCCTGTGGGGTGGGTAGTCCTGTTGCCCGGTGTTAGAGATGAGGCTCAGGGAGGTCCTGTGGCTTACCCAGAGTGACACGGCCAGCTATGACGGTGGCCATGTCCAGGACTCCAGTAACTTCTGAACCACGGAGGGGCAGTGGGGGGTAGTGACAGGCACACCCCCCCCCATGAAGCCTGGCTGAGGACCCTCTTCTCTCACCTTCCAGGGGTGCAAAGCGCCCTGTACGGCCTGGCGCTGTCCTTGCTCATCTGCGTGGCCGCGGTGGCTGTGTTCACCACCCACGTGCTCCTGCTCCTGCCCGTGCTCCTGAGCATCCTGGGTACGTGGGCCGGGGGGATGGGAGGGGGCAGGGGTCCCGATGATGGCCTCAGGCCAGCAGGTTCCTCTCTATCCTTAACTGTCACATGTCTTTATTAAAGGTTTCCCAGCCACCCCCACGTCCACCCCTGACAGAAAGACCCTCTGTGACGGTCGCTCCCAGGACTGTGCCCCACCAGCCTGTGTGCTGCCAGAGGGACCCAGATGTCACTCCTGGCCCAGTGACCTGTTGCTGCACCTGTCCCTCCCCCAGGGCCCCACTTCTCTCTGGCCCTGCCTCTCCTGGTCCCTCCTGTCACCAGAGGTGGGGGCTCCGCTCTAGGCTCCGCCCCTTCCCCAGGGGCCCTCTGAGTCCACCCACCACCCTCCAGGACTGCGTGGGTGAGGCCAGGTCCAAGCCGCCTGCCCGCCGTCCCCTGCCCCCTGCAGGCATCGTCTGCCTCGTGGTGACCATCATGTACTGGAGCGGCTGGGAGATGGGGGCCGTGGAAGCCATCTCCCTGTCCATCCTCGTCGGCTCCTCCGTGGATTACTGCGTCCATCTGGTTGAGGGCTACCTGCTGGCCGGAGAGAACTTGCCCCCCCACCAGGCTGAGGTGAGCGCCCCGCCGGCCCGACCCCAGTGCGTCCCCCGAGGCCAGCCGGACAACCCTGGTGCCGGACTCCCAGCCGGACTGTTCTAGGGGCTAAGGTTTTCACAGCCAGTCTCCGCGCCCCGGGGACGCAAGTGCGAAGGCAGCTCCACGGAGCAGCGCTGGGGGCCTTGGGCGGGCCCATCCCCCAGCCCGTTCCGCTAATGAGCATAAGGGGCTGGACCAGACAACGTCCGAGGGCCCTCCCTGCTTCCCTGAGTCCGCGTCTCTGTCTCCAGCCTGGGGAGCGCGGTGGCCCGTTCTAGTCGTGACTCTGAAGCCACCCACACCTCTGTGGCTTAGCGAGAACGCGCTCATCTACTCAGCGCCAGCCCTAGCTCCGAGTCTTGTCAGGGGCTTTGTTTTCTCCTAATTTGGAGTTGTGGTGGTGTGGACCTACTGTACAAACCAGCAGCAGCCCGGTTGTCCCAGCAGCCACTAAGCTCCTGCCTGTGCGCCCTTGTCAGGGAACCGGGTCATCTTCCCGCCAAGCCCGGGGAGCAGGTGCTGTCCCCAGCCCCGTCTCTGGAGGCAGAATTGGGGCCGTCCAGGAGCAGGCTGGCCCCAAGCAGGGAGGGATCCCCTGGCGTGTCGGGTCCCTGGCCCCAGCCTTTGCCCTCACTTCGCTCCCAGGACGCCCACTCGCAGCGCCAGTGGCGGACCCTGGAGGCCGTGCGGCACGTGGGAGTGGCCATCGTGTCCAGCGCCCTCACCACAGTCATCGCCACCGTGCCCCTCTTCTTCTGCATCATCGCCCCGTTTGCCAAGTTCGGCAAGATCGTCGCGCTCAACACGGGGGTGTCCATCCTCTACACGCTCACGGTCAGCACGGCCCTGCTCGGCGTCATGGCGCCCGGCTCCTTCACCCGGACCAGGACTTCCTTCCTCAAAGCCCTGGGCGCCGTGCTCCTGGCGGGGGCCCTGGGGCTGGCCGCCTGCCTCGCGCTCCTTCGGAGTGGCTATAAGATCCCCCTGCCCACCGGGGCCTCCCTATAGCCCTGGCACGTGGGTCCTGACCGGCGCACCTGTTGTCCAGCGGGTGTGGGACGAGGTGCTTGTTCTGACCCCAGAGGCACGTGGTTTCCCGGCTCGGCTCTAACTGGTTCTGCTCCCAGGCCTGGGCGGGAAAGGCGCCCATCGCTCAGTGAGGGAGCGGACGCCCACCCATGTGGCCTGCACTGCCTTCATGACGGCGCCCGGCCAGAGCTGGGTGGGAAGCCGGCCACTACCCCCTTCCACTGGGCAGCCAGCAGCGGCGTCAGGTACCCCCTGACAGCCAAGGAGTCCAGCCCCCCTCCATGCCGGCTCACCCCTCGTACTGCCTCAGTGCTGACACGGCTCCCCCACGTGGCTGTTGCAGGGCCCCCATTCTGCAGATGCGAATACTGAGGCACCAGGAGGCAAACTGATTGACATGTAGCTGGCTCGGTGGCGGAGCCCAGCTGCCTCCTGAGCCCCATGCCTCCCTCGGGGAATTTGCAGGAAGAGCACAGTGGGTTCAAGGGCAGGGGCCCTGCACCCCCTACCCCCTCCTCCCCTTCCCCCAGCTTTGTGGCGGCCAGTGCCAGGTGGTCCTGTGGACCCTCCCAGGCCTTCTGGTCCTGGCCAGAGTACAAGAGACTGGCCTGGGGTTCTGCATGTCCTACCCCTGGCCCCGGCTCAAGGGGCTCCTCCTCCCCGGGGGTGCCGTGGGGCCCCCAACACAGCCTTCCTCACGGATCCAAGCTGCCATCTCCCCCACTCGACTCTGGGGGTGGAACTGGGGGAGGCAGTCCCTGGGTGGGGGGCTGGCTATGCCTGCCGGCAACTCACAGCGGATGGTTCCTATTCAAGTGAAATGACACTGCAGACCACCGCCATTAACACGAGCATCGTAAGCGTCACTGGCTTCTTCACGTTGTAGTAACAAGTGCTTGCAGGCTGCGCAGCCAGAGCCGGGCACGGGGCAGTGAGGGGGGGTCTGGGCCTGGAAGGAGATGGAGGTGGTTGGAGGGTGCCAGACTCCCCAGGGACCAAGGCCCTAGAGTGCTCTGCACGCCCAGATTGAGGTTGGGGGCCTCAGGTAGCACTGTGGGAGTGGGGCTCCGTAGATGAACCTTCTTTTAAGGTGCTCATCTGGCTTGTCAGTTAGAGCTTTTTTATTTATTTGAGAGAGGGGAGTGGAGGGAGGGGCAAAGGGAGAAGCAGGCTCCCCACTGAGCAGGGAGCCCGATGCGGGGCTCGATCCCAGGACCCCAGGATCATGACCTGAGCTGAAGGCAGATCCTTAACCGACTGAGCCAGCCAGGCGGCCCAGTTGGGGCATTTTTGAGCACCTCTGATATGCCAGGTACTGTCTTTCCTTGGGGCAGACGTTGCCCCTTGAGCATTAGGAAGCTGGACACAGACTGAGCCAGAACTGAGCCCTGAGTCCTGGGCGACCTTCGGGTTAGCTCCTCTGGTCATCTGGAAATACTACCTGGGGGCCAGGTCTGCAAGGCAGAGATGTGACAGTGTGTCCCCACCCAGTGCACGCCTGGGGCCAAGTGGGGACTCTCTTTGTCTAGGGAATAGCAGACTTTGGATCCACCGTCTATGGTGAAGCCAGACCCCAAGTAATTCATGGTTCTAGTTACTATGCTAGATGTTCTCAGGATTTGTATCCGTCTGCTGGGGCTGCCAGAACAAAAATGCCACCAATGGGGTTGGGGGCGGGGGAGGCGCTTAAACAACAAATTTATTCTCTCCGTTCTGGAGGCTGGAAGTCCAAACTCGAGGTGTTGGCTGGGTGGTTCCTTCTGCAGGGTCCTAGGGAGAATCTGTTCTAGGCCTTTCTCTTGGCTCCTGCTGGTTGTGCGCGATTCTTGGTGTTTCTGGGCTTGTAGAAACATGTCACTCTCGTCTCTGCCTCCGTCTGCACGTGGCCGTCTTTTCTCTGTGATGTTCACGTCCTCTTCCCTATACGAGAACACCGGTGGTATCGGATCAGGGTCTACTTTAATGGTTCCACTCGATCATCTGCAAAGACCCCGTCTCCTAGTAAGCTCCCATTCACGGGTACCAGGGTTGGGACTTCAGTATATCTCTGGGGGGACACGTTTCAGCCCAGAACCAGCAGGACTCAACATGCATCAGCTCATTCGTGAGCCTTACAGAGTGCGTGCAATCATAGCCATTTTACAGATGGGGAAGCCGAGGCTCTCTAAGAGATTGACCTGGCTGGGTCACTCAACCGGGAGCGCTGGACCTAGGCTCTGACCCCAGCCAGTCTGCCCCAGGGTGTACTCAACCTTTAAAGGTATACAACCTCGGGGAGAATTGTAGCAAAGCCTGACGATGGGGACATTCGAGGTTGGTGGTCAAATCAAGAGGCCTGTTCTTAGAAAATCTGGGATGGAAACCCTTTAATGTGTCCCATACTTCACCCTTAAGTACTTTCCCGTCAGCCTTCTGTGAATCCCGAGCCCTCGGAGGCCAAGCAAAGAGCACTGAGGCTCAGGGGCAGGTGGAGCTTGGGGCCACACTGCCCTGAAGGGGCTGCTCAGGGGTTCCGGCTGGTGATCCCGGGGCTCCAGCAGCACTTGTGTGGGGGGCCATGATGCGGGGTGGCGCCCCTTCCGGTGACTCATGCTGTGGGAGGAACGGGCAAGCTTATGGGAGGACTTCAGGCGGGAGGGGTGATAGGGAGGCAGCTGGCAAGGCGACAAGGTGTCCCAGAGGCGCTCGGAGAAGTGACTACCCTGTCCCATAACTTCTCCAATAACCTAGTTTTAATGGGGAGGCAGAGTTGTTTGCATATCATTTGCATGCAAGCCAAATAATGCCCATTTGTAAAGAAAACCTCACTTAGCCCGTTTTCCTTTTAAGAAACCGCTCGTCTTCCTTCCCCTAGGCCTCTGCTTTCTTCCAGAGTGTTGGGCGGTGTTGAGCAGGTAGCTAGGCCTTGGTGTCACTGTCACCTCCCCCCACCTACAACTCTGGCGCCCCTCACAGCTCTCCGGGGAGCTGGGTTCCCATCTCGCAGATGAGCTCCTGGGGCCCGGAAAGGGGAAGGCAGTTTCGGGCATCACCGGGCTGCTTTCCCTACCCCACCCCCTGCGGGTGACATTCTCAACTCTGAATCTTTATTTCCTCATCAAAACTGACCTGTCCTGGTCCCTCAGGCCCTGCGTCTGTCCAGCTCCCGGGCAGCGACGTTCTCCCTCCCAGGGGCTGGGGCAAGGCTGGGGGGAAGGATGTGGGTGACTGTTTGGGGCCACACCCTTGGCTGTCTCCTTGCCTACAAATAAATCCCCCTTTCTCTTGTTTGTGAATATTGGCACACAGAGTCCCAGAGGCACTAACTCCCATGAAAAGAATCTCGACCTTCCTTTGCTACTGATGCACAGCTCACGGTCTTAATGAGCTTTTGCCGAGCATTAATGAGAAGCCCTTCATTAGCTCAGGCACAGCAGTGAGCCTGGGGTCTGCGAGGAGGTGCAGGCATTCAGCAGGCCAAGCAGGGCCACGGGATAGAAGAGGAGCCCAGGGGAGAGAGACTCCTGTCCCCTGCGAAAGTTTCCTGAGCCCCTGCTTCTCTCCCTCCTTCTCATGGAGGCCAGGAGGTACCAATGAGAGCCAGCTTTTCTGGAACGCCTACTGTGTCCTGGGTCCTATCCATGCATTCTTGGGAATTCTCACCGCATTCCTCCGAAGGCAATGTGTCTGTGTCTATTTCACCGCTAAAGAAAACCGAAGCTCAGAGACATGAAGTAACTGGTCTGAGCTCACACAGCTTGTGAGAGTCAGAGCTGGGCTTCCCACCCAGGGCTCTTGGCTCCTGAGTACATGCCCTGTGTCCCCTACGGCTTCTCAGCATGCACATTTGACTCCAGGGACAGCTGGCCAGCTTCCCTCAGTTGCTGTCCCCCAACTGTGTGCTACTCTGAGAAAAAGGAGGGCCCGATCAGGAGTTGAGAGTCCAGTGTCTGAGTCTTAGCTCCAGCCCTGCCCAGGTGACCTTGAACAAGCCCACTGGACATTGATTTAATCTGGGAAACGGGGCAGGGGACAGAATGACATCCAGAGCTTTGATCCATCTGCTGCTACGTTGGCAGGATTTGAGTCTCCTGAAATCAAGCTGCCCCCTGTGCCCACCACCGGCGGCCATCCCCCATGAGTCTTGTTCTCATCGTTGTGCACATCTCACAAGCAGAAATCTGCCCATTGGAGCTGTGCGTTCATGTATTCAACAACTTACTGAGCACCTACTATGTGCCAGGCACCGTTCTAGGCCTCAGTGATACAAGGGAACGCAAACACAGACCCGGACCCTGACCTCATGGACCTTACCGTTGAGGCGGGGCAAAGAACTTTCATAGAAGAACCCCTCAAACATATAACCACAAACCAGAGGGCGGTGAGGGAGAGGAGTGAGGCATAAGGACACAAAGCCATGAGGCCGGGGCTGGCAGAGGGGTCCCTGGAGAAGGATGAGGACCACTTTCCTGGCCTCTGGGGCTCTGATCCCACCAGACACAGGCCCTCTGGAGCCAAAGGACAGCCTACTGCGGGCTGATGTGAAGGCATTAAAGAAGGGATTCATTGGATCTTAGAGGGGATAAGGCCAGAGCCTTCTTGGGGCAGCAGACGCAGAAAGGGACAACACGCTGGCCCAGGAGAGAACATCTGGCTCAGAGGGACACACACCACCCACCAGGTGAATCGAAAGAGAGCCGACCAAAGCACATGGAGTGCCCTGCGCCCCGGGCTCTCCGGCCAGCCTCGGTTCCTACAGAGAAAGTTGCTCAGGAAGAACTGAATCTCCTTTGCCTCTTGGGGCCTCTAGAGGAGTTCGGGGGGGGGTGTCACACCCCCTCCAGTAGGCTAAATACCATTGCCTTTGGCATTTCCTGTGAAATGCTGGCCGCTCTGAACAGATGTGCAATAGGAGCCCAGCCCCTGGGGGCCATGGGTCCACACACCACTGTCCCTAGGGGTCAGGCTGGCATGGGGCCTGATGTCTTTCCCCAGCCCTGCCCTCCAAGGCTGCCTGGATTTGCCTTAGAGATGAGGTCTGCATCCTGAGACCAGGATGGCAGAGTGCCCCTCCCAGCCGCAGAGAGGCGCTCAGGCCCCCCACTGCACAGCTCCAACAGGGGGGCTCCCAGGGAGTTTCTGCCAGTTCCCTCATCCCCTTCCCAGCCTTGACTCTCTCCTTGGTTTCCCCACCTTTACTCTGTCTCTCATAGAAACCCATTCTTCCCTCTTCTGGTCACTGCGCATTGATTTTTTTTTTTTTTTTTTTGAGGCTCTCCCCCATCCCAGACCTGCAGTGCAGGTGAAGCCAAGGCCACCCTCCCCCACACACACTCCCCCGGTTACCCCCTTACATACCCCCCAACCAGGTGTGCGTGGCACGTAACCCAGGCCTGGCCAATCAGTGCATTACATCTTCTGGCCATAGTGATAGTTTGAAGGATGGACTGACCCAAGCCAGTCCAATGAATGTCTTCCTGGGGACTCGCTGGAATTATGGCAAAGGTAGACTCTCCTTTGACTGATATTTCTAAGTTGTGGGAGGAAAGCCTGGAGCCTACCTAGGAGTTAGGCCAAAACAGAGAAAAGCAGACCGAAGGATAAAAGTCAAATTTCTGATAATATCACTTAAGCCCCTGGATCCAGCCATGCCTGAAGCTAAATGTGCCTAGATTTCTTTCTTAAGTCAATAAATCCCCTTTTCCTTAAGCCACTTTGAGTAAGGATATCTTTCACTTTAAATCAAGAGTCCTAACTAAACAGTCTCCCCCAAAGGCTTCAAGTGTTTCTATCAATTACAGGTTTAAGCCCCAACTCTTACACATGGCATTCAAGGTCCATCGTGATCTGACCTCAACCCTCCCTTCAGGATCAACTCCTGCAAGGTCCTCAGCCATCCTAGACTGCTCACCTGTCCCAGACATTCCCCATCTCCATTCCATGTGCCCATGTCTCCCTCTCTTTTCCCCATTAACGCCTGTCGGACTCCGACCTGTCCCTCAAGGCTCACTCAGATGCTACCTTCTCCACGAAGGCTTCCTCTTCTCTCTCATGGCTCCTTGTTGGGACACCAAGCTCCATGCTATCATGAGTTGTGTCCACATCTACCTTCCCGTCTGACAATAAGCCCTTGAGAAAGGAAAAAGCTGTGCCCACTGCCAGGACTGCCCAAGGAAGCAGGACCCTATCCCAAGGAAATGGGAATATAATGAAGGGTTTCCTTAAGCAGAAGACCATTTGGGGGCTTATCCAATTGGTAAAAATCTAAATGTTTGATAACATTCTCTGTTGGCAAGGCTGTGGGGGGACAGGTTCTCTTACGCATTGCTGGTAGGAGTGTAAACAACCATCATGCAGGGTAATTTGGCAATAACTCTCAAAATCACAACTGCGTGATCCTTTTGATTCGGCAAACCCACTCCTGAGAATTTGTCCTGAAGATAAACTTACACCGGTCAAATGTAGACATTAATCACTGAAGCCTTGTCTGGTGTAGCAAAGGACTGGGGGCTCCTAAATGTCTATCAGCACAGGGGCCAGTGAAATAAAGTAGTCCTTTCAGACAATAGGATGTTTGGTAGCTATAAAGATAGAACTAGGAAGCTAAGGGCTAACATCGTCTGGCTGTATCAAATGGGGCATTGCAAAACTGTGTAAAATGTGCTAGCTTATGTGTTTAAAAAAAGGGGAGGTAAGTGAGAGGATATAAACTCATTTTTGGTTGTGTGTGCATAAAGAAACTCTGAAAGCATAAGAAAAGCTAAAACACTGGTTACCTGTGGGTACGGGCAGGGGCGGGGGGGACCAGGCATAGGGTAGACAACAACTGAAGGAAGAATTTTTTCTCAATCTTCTCACATTCTGGATTCTTTTGACTGCAGGAATGTAGTACCTGGATAATTTTTTTTTTTTTTTAAAGCAGTGGAGAGATGTGGCTTTCATTTGCTCCTTAGAGAGCTCACTCTGGTTACAGGGCAGAGGGTGGGCTGGAGGAAGGTGGAGTGAGGCAGGGAGAGTAGTGAGGAAGAAGAGGAGGGGTGCTCTCTACCTCCCCACTCAGAAAAGGCATCAACAAACATCGGCTGAGGTTGTCTGAACCCACGCACTGCTGGGAGCTGGCGCAGCCAGTGGCAGCCTCCTGCCTCCTCCTCTAAGCAGAAACATGGGCTGATCACCTGCTTGTAGTCAAAGAGTTTAATCAGAGCCTTTGAAGTGATTGGGAGTGTGGCATCGCCTGATGCCTCTCCCTCTCCCCCTTGGAGTTGAGCATGCAGAAGGAATGCTTGTGGGGGGCGGGGAGCAGCACAGGGTGATAGGAAAAGGCTGGGGCTGGGCTCTGGGGCCATGCAAGTGTGGAGTCCTAGAACTTGGGGTTTGTGTCCTCATTCTGCCTCCATTAACTGTGTGAATTTGAGCAAGTCATTTGCTCTATCTTAACTGGTTTGCTCATCCATTAAATAGAATCATCCATGGTGCATGGTTGTTGCATTTTGAATGAGGTGATATAATGCCAAGGGCTTGGTCATAGCAATACCTGCTACAGCATCATCGCTACCATCGGCATTGTTACAAAATAGATTTCTCCCAACTCAGGGTAGCATTTATGTACTTAGAGATGCAAAGCACTTCAATAAACGGGAACTCTTTGCTCCCCAATTAGTTTTTGTCCAACTGTGGGTGGAATGTGTTTTCCTGTCCCATTGATGCTGGGTCTAGCCATATGACTTTGAATTGTCTATCGGGATGCTGGCAGGAGTGAAGCAAGCAAAGGCTTGAAATATGTCTGTCGGAGGGGAGTTGCCCTCTGAGCTTCTGCTTCTCGAAGGGAAAGACATGCCCCAGGGAGCCCACTTGTTCCAGGAGGCTGAGAGGTATGTGGCATAGACCTGACCCAAACTGTAGTCCGGAGCCAGACAAAGCTGGTCCTAGCATAGATCACCTGACTCTCAGCTGACGATCGTGATTTTAAGCCACTGAGTTTGGGGAGATTTGTTTTGCAGCATTATTGCAACAATAGCTGACTGAAACATTGGTCATGACTTTCAGAATAAAGCTGAAGGGCCTTTAAGTTCTTTTAGGATCTCACTGACAGTTTCCCCACTTTATCTCACACTACTGCCTCCACTTTGCACCTCAGACCTCAGCCGAACCAAACTTCTTTCAGTCCTGATGCATGTGGTGCTGCAGCTCATCTCTAGCCTCCGCTCAGACCGTCCTCCCTGCCTGGAACACTCCTCCCCTACTGCACCTTCATAGCTCCTCTCTACCCTTCAGACTCAGCTTCCGCCAGGAAGCCCTCATTAGTGCACAAAGTCTGGGTTGGTCGTCCTGGGATGGGATCCCATAGCCCTTTGGATTGCTTCTGCCCTGTATTTTTAATGACCTTCTACTTGTCTCTCTCTCCCCACAAGGGCATACTCCATGAAGGCAAAAGACTGAAAATCCCCAGCTCCTGGCACAGAGTATGTTCATTGTAAATATTTGTTGACTGAATGAATTTCTTGCCCCTTCAAGCCTCGATCTGCCTACCTGTAAAATGGGAACTATCTCATCAGAACTGGGGCAGAGCGATGCCCAGGCCATGCTTCACTGCAGGGGGATGAATTAACAGGTGCCTTTTATTCTCCAGCAACCCTGCAGCCCTCCTTGCCTTCACCTCCTCTCCCATCTCTTGTCAAAAGGACTCGAGGTGAAGGACATGGTTTCTCAGCAGGTCGGTGGAGCCTTTGTTCTGCACAACCCTACCTGACAGAGATGCTGCTTGTACTTCTCTGGCCTGTGTGGGGAGAGGAGAAGGGCTTCTGACCGGGCTGTCCCCGAACAGTCACTCCACTCTGCCTGCCAGAGTGCCTTCAGGGCAGATCTGCCTTGCCTTGGTGAGAACAGGCAGAATTCTGCAGGGCAGGCGAGAGAGGGAAAGGTGGAGGGGCGCTGACATGTAACCAAGTCCCTTCCAAATGCCTTGAAATCACTTCATCCCTACCACCCTCCCTGAAAGGAGGATTGTATCCCCATTTTTCAAAGAAGACAGTGAGTCACCCATCTTCACCCAGCGGTGGTATTCTAACCCAGGCTGGCCGAGTCTAAGGTCAGTTTCTCCTGCATGCAACTGCCTCCACACTGAGCAATGATCTGGTGTGCCTCAGTGGTGCGAGTAGGACCAAAGGGGACAGAGAGTATCGATGACATTATTACAGTAAAAAGAGAGACACCCTAAAATGCGTACAGCACTATGCAACTCACAAGCCACCGTCTCACTGGTTTCTCCTAACTTTGCCAAGCAGGCCTATTACCACCCTATTTTACAGAGGAGAAAACTGAGGCTTAGCAAGGTGAAGTGATTTCTCCCAAGGTCCCATAGCAAATAGCGAAGCCGAGGCAAGACTCCTCCCAATTTGTTCCCTGGATCACTGAATTCCAGAGATCCCACTCGGGGACTCTAGGGCCCTTGCCCAGGGGAATCTTGGGACACATCCTTTCCCCATGGTATGGTAATCAGACCATCACCTATAGCTGTGCAACCTTGTAAAAGCCACGTGAGCTCTCTGAGTCTCAATATACCAGTTATCTATTGCTGCCTAACAAACCGCTTCAAAAACCAGTGGCTTAAAACAGCAGCCATTTATTTAGCTCATGATTCTGTAAACTAATTAAATTAAGCTGGGCTCATCTGGGTGGTTCTTCCAATCCTAGAGGCTCCTTCCTGCGTCTGCACTCAGCTGTAGATTAACTGAGTGGTTTTGCTTTGGTGGCTTTGCTGACTGTTAGACTAGAGGAAAAGGGGTCACGGGGCCCTATGTCACTCACCAGACTTGTTCACAAGGCAGTGTCGTGGTTCCTGGAGAATGAGTGGGAGCGCATAAGGCCTCCTATTATGGCTTGAATTGTGTTCAACCCTGCTGTTATGAGTCGAATCCTAGAAGATGGATTATCAAGCTTTGTTTTAGAAAAAGAGAGGAAGCATGGGTGGAGGGGAGAGAAAGGACACACACATTTACCAACCCCAAAATGCAATTTATAAAATGAAAATCTGGTGTGACATTCAACTAAATTAACAATTTATAGATAATTCACTATGCTTATATCATTAAGCAAATGCACTTTAAATTGATTTCAAATTAGTGGGCTAATGATTTCCCCCAGGTCCATTCTCTGCCAGCCCCCCAGTGCAGTGTTTTTAGTATGAGGTAGGTGTGCAATAACAGCCTCTTTATTCCATAATTGAAGTCATAATTGAACTTGAGGTCATATCCAAGGGCCCTATTGATCTACATAGAGAGGAAAAGTGCTGACAGTGACCATCTTCAGGCCAGAGGGGTGGGGTGGGCCAGGGGAGAATCCTGCAGCTGTGGCAGATTTGGAGATCACTTTTTGTATGACCTGCAGATAGACTTGATGCCTGATAAAGAAGTTAAATAACCTTGAGGAAGGCAGAGCTCTTAATCCTAGTCCTGCAGGGACTCTCTAAAGGCATGCCAAGGACCCATGTGACCCTTCAAGTTTCCTGGGGCCCTGGGATGAACACTGCATCCTCTCCTGTCCCACCATGCCTACCTGACCCCCAACACCCTGGGCCAGAGGGATCCAAGTCAAGGTGTACCACAAATGTGTTCTACTGTCCTTCCTCATCCTAAGTTTCAAGCCCTTTAACCCTCAGTTCATCCAAGAGCTTCTCCAACCTCAGCTCAGAAAGGCAGGGTGGAAGGTCTTTGGTTCTTGTTGGCATAGCTCTGATTGCTTCCATTTCATAAAGCACAAACCATTATCCATCTCTATTGCTACCTCTAAAGGGGCTGTAAGAATATTTATCTCCATCTCGAGAGAATATTGGGGTCTCATTTTATTTTTCACCAGCCATTTTGGCTGTTCTGAACCCAGAGATCTTTTTTTCCAAAGGGTATGCCAGACCAAAGGAAGTGGGAGGGGAAGCAGAGAGGGAAAAGCAAGAGGTCCAGAGGAAAGGAGTAAGAAGAATGATAGAGACCTAGTGTTTAAAAAGGAGAGCATAGAGCAACTGAGAGAGAGAAATTTTACAGAGGAGTAAATGTGTAATGGAAAATCTCATGACCCCAAGGTCAGGGAGAACAGTCAGGGATGTGAGGCAGACTGTGAGCACTGCATCTCCTAATGAATGGATCAATGTTTAGGACAATCTGTAAAATACTCCATGTGTGCCCTTAAGATTGTTGAGCTGTCTATAATACAGTCCAAATTTGAACCTTAAAATTATCTAAACATTCCATACTAGCAGTAGATACAGTGCTCCCAAATCTCATAAAATCTGGAGAAAAGACAAAAATGGGAAAGAACAAAGGAGGAGGTGCTTATTATTTTCTCTGCTACCTATCCCCATCCCATTCTTGGAACATAAAACTCCTTGCAGATTTTTAACTGACCTTTGAGTGTGTGGAACTTCCAAGATTCCTCCATTGCACTAGGGGGTAAATACCATGCTCCTAGCTCTTCTTGACTGGATTCTTCTCTCAGACATGTTGTACCTGGGGTGTGGAGGAAGAAGGAGAAGGCTATCCATTCTAAGCTCTGCATCATCTCGTTCGCATTCCATTACAGGGGTCAGTCATGGTGATAACCAAAGAGAAGAGAGTTCTGAGAGAAGAATGTCTCTGGTTTCTAGAAAGAGATTAGTATGGAATAGTCATTGAATCAATATTGATCAATAAAACATTCCAGAAAAAATCTTAAACCCACATTATTTAAACAGAGTCTTCCCTTGAACATCTTCTGTATTGATTAAAAGAATGAAGAAAGGCAAAATCAGAAAGGAGAAATTCTTTTTTCTTTTTTTCAAAAAATTACTGTGAATTGATGGAACCATTTTAGAAACATATGTATATACCATGATCAACAATTTCACTCCTGGGTATAAACCCAACATGTGTGCTTTGTCCATATAAGGCATGCACAAGAATGTTCATAGCTTTATTCATAACAGCCTCAACCTGGAAACAACTCAAATGTCCATCAACAGTAGAATGGATCAATAAACTGTGGTTTATTCACACAAAAGAGTATTATACAGAAATAAAAAAGAATGAACTACTGATATGCAGTGACATGGATGACTCTCAAGACATGATGTTGAATGAAAAAGTCAGACACAGAAGAGTGAATACATTTATGTGAAGTTCAAGAACAAGAAAAATTAATCTATGATGACAGATGTCAGAATAAGGGTTACCCTTGGTGGGAGGCAGTGCGAAGAGGTGGTGCAGAAAAATGTTATGTATTTTTCTCTGGATGGGGGTTACACACACACACACACACACACACACACACACACACACTTAAGCTGTATACTGAAGATCTGTGTGCTACTCCTCAAAATGACTAATAAATATTTTTAAATGGTCACTCCACTCCACTACATCAGCCCAAAATGTAAATCATCATCTGTCATTCACTTCTCGAGGGCCGTGAAACTCAGAAAACTTGTGCTTTATTTTCCATCCTGAGGGAAAGACATACCTTCCCCTTGTGCAAATGAGGATAATGAGGCATGGGATCTTTGGGCAGAGGCTCTGCTTCAGGCCATGCAGTGTAAGGCTGAACTGACAGATGTCATGGTGAATACAGCTGTAAGCCGCGATCTGTGGCACCTCTGTCCTTCCTTATGGTATTATTGATGTGGCTCACAATGCCTGAGGCTGGACATGCCCCTTGGAGGTGCCAAATTTCTTATCATCCCATAGCCTGCTACCCTCCCTAGAGCAGAATACGATGGCTGTTGCAGCAGCTCCTGGATTAACTTCAAGAGATGCCAAATTAGAATTCAGTTATAGTCCAGCCTTGTGATATCCAACAGCTATCATCGCAGTGACCCAACCATGGCTGGGCTGGATGACCACATGCCATGGGTAGCTCTCAGAGGCTACTTCAGCACCTCGGACAGAGGTGCCCCCCCAAGCCCAGGTGCCCAGCTGAGTCTATTATTTCAGCACCAGGGACAGTGACTCGTGCATTAAATGGGTACGGAAATAGACTGGTCCGGCAAAACGTATTTGCAGAGAGCAATCTTCCCACAGTTTGCTGTTTACACACAACGCTACTGCTTCCAGTTCTGTATAACAAATTAAATTCTGACAGCACTAAAAACGTAGGTGTGATGAGAAGATTGGTTTGGAAAATACCCAACATTTACCTCCCTTCCACCTCCACCTCCTTCCTCCAAACCAGGTGTTTCCCAAGGGACCCATGCTTCAGAGAATGCCCAGGTAAAAGGGGTTTCTTATATGTAGAATTGTCAGTGGAGCACATGGATAGAAGGACAGAACCCCTGGGACCCCACTTATCTTCCCTCTGAAACCTAGATGTAAGAATACCTTCCTCTCTGAGAGAGTGAAAAGCAAGGTCATTTAGAAATCTTTCCTTTAACATATGCACACAGTCAATTCATTCATTCATTCAATTAATATTTATTGAGAGCCTAGTGTGTGCCAGGCCTTGTGCTAAGTACTGGAGAAATAGTGGTGAACCAGATAAGTTTCCTGTTCTCATGAGCATACAGTCTAGTGGGAGGAAAAGATGAGGATAACTTCAGTTCATTGTAAGTTCTATGAAGAAAGTAAGTAGAGAAATGGGCTATGTGGTGACAGTGAGAACTACTCTCGCTAGGAGAGTCAAGGAAGGCTGTTCTAAAGAGACGATGTATGAGTTGAGTTTTGAGCAATGAGAAGGAGCCAGACTTCTGAAGAGCTGACAGAAATGCATTCCAGGAAACGGGTGCCACAACTGTGTAGGTGCTGAGGTGGGAACAAATGTGGCATGTTCAAAGGGTGGAAAGGAGTCCAGTGCAGACGGAGTATAGTGCATGAGGGGAAGACATGGGAGAAATAAGGTTGGAGAAGTAGGAAGGAACCTGACCACATGGGCTTTGTGGGTCATATAAGACATTTGTATCTTAAGCATGGGAGTGATCTGATTTATGTTTAAAACAACCTACTTTTTTAGCTGAATGGACTGGGGAGGTAGGAGAGGAAGCTAGCCAACCAAGTTAGTCTGTTGCAATGGTCTACTGAGAGACAATGGTGATGATAACCCCTTCTCACCTCCCAGCACATGCAATTTTATCTCCAAAATTAAAGATGCCCTTCTCTGAACCGTTCATGCTCCCTTTCTCCAGTCCCTCTTGTAACCACTGCCATACACTGGTTATTATGAGATATTATGAGAGAACATGCACAGGGTCACATATTATGGTTTATTTACCGTTGAAAGAATGACTAAATGGTGGCTTCAGAGCCGCCTGTCTTATCTAGAAATAGATATTGCCTCTTTGATGCCAGTTTTTCTCACTCTTTCAATTCATGGGTTACCACTTGGGGAGGAAGGACATGCAGAGCACTTAATCCACTCCTCATGGCTCATCATCTGAGAAATAGCCTCATCAAGCCAGTGGGAATTGTAGGCTCATGCTGATGGGATGCCAATGGGGGAGACTATACACTATTAATTAAGCAGTGAACGAAAGCATCAACATATATGATATTTAAAGCATTAATGTAACAGGGATATTACTTCCTAGACCAACCAGAGGACCCAGGGAGACTACAAATGCATAGTGCACAAGCCCACGCTCTACGCGATTAAGCTTGCCAGCTGTAAGAGCCTTAGGAATTTACATCCAATATGACCACCAGGAAGGGAGCAAACTGAGAAATGAGGGGAAAAACTAAAGATTACTTTACATCAGGACCTCTGGCACTTGGTCTCATCTCATTCATGAACTCACTTGAGAATGTCAGGCAGATCCTTTCCTTTCCCTGGGCCTCATTTTTCTCAACTGTAAATTGAGGGGTTTGTTTGAACCTCATGATTTTCTAGCTCAAAAAGTCTCTAAATCTGTAATGGCCCTAGGACCTTAATTTCCCACATTCTTTTGAATCTCCTTTTATACTCCCCAAATCCCAAAAAAAGTATGGAAAGCATGTAATATAATGTCCATTTTTCAGGATGGGAAAACTGAGGCCTTGAGGTCACAAGTACTAGCCACAAATTTACCAACTGAATGAGAGAGGGCTTAGATGCAATTACAGCTCACTCAGGTAAATCCTAACTCTTCCAGAAGGAACTGACAGCAGTGCATTCTGCAGGCCTTACTCACCTCACTCCAGACATTCCCTTCCCCTTCTCTCAGGCCCTTCAAGCGCCTACTGGGCCCTGGCTATCCTGAAACTTTTCTGGTCATACCCAGGAGGAGTACATAGGCACAAAGATGCCTGTGCTCCATGCGGTCTCTGGGTATGCATTGCTACTTCAGTTTCAAGGCCACTGGCAAATTCCATCATGGCCAGGCCCTTCCACTGGGCTCATAATTGGAATATGTCAGCTCATTAGCACAAGGAAAGGGAGGAAGACACCCAGGGCTTTATTCACCCATCCTGATTTAGTAGGTGTTCCCTTTGCAGCTCCTGGACCTTGGAGGAATCTGTGCCCCGCCTATGTGTGCCTGTGTTTGTTATGGAAATTACCACTCGCCCAAACATATAAATCTGTAAGAGAGCCTCTTGTCATTTCTAATAGTTCCACAGGCTGCACTGAAAGAAGGCTAGGCAGAGCTGAGGCTATCTGGGAGGTGAGGGACCTCCATCTTTATGTTAACATTAGAGGAAACTTGACCACCCAAAGAGCTCATGTAATAGGTTTCAGTCATCAAGAGCTTGCAGTGTGCCCAGGACTGTGTTCAGGGGTTTCCATGTGTCACCCCATTTAAACTTCCCAAAACCCTATGACCTCCACGTTTTAGATGAGAATAGTGAAGCAAGGAGAGCTTTAAGTGGCTTGTTCAATATCACAGGAATGGAAAGCAGCTACCCTTAATTGCCCAACTTCTAGGTTATCTCCATGATTCTTGGGTTCTTTGGGGGATAAATTCGTTGGGAGAGGAGAGGAAGGAATGGGGATGATATACGCCATGGGAGGTGGAAACTCCCCAGAGCGGTCTCCACTATTTCTCCCCTGGAAGGTGTTCTGCCTCCTTCTGGAGGAAGTTTCTCCCCCACAGAATGTGACTTGGGCTCAAAGTCTTGGTCTTTCCACTACCTTTATGGTACAATCATCCCTCTCTCCCTTGCTTTATTGTTAAGAATTCTTTCAGTTGTGCCAGAAACATGAAAATCCTGGAGAAGACCTGGATAGGAGCATGACTCTACCCAGAGGATCAAGCAAGGTTGTTAGAACTCTGTCTCTTTCCAACTCTCAGCTCTGCATGTGTCAGCTTATAATCATTCTGCAGGCAGACTTGCCCCAGCCAGTAGCCAAGGGGGTCACCATAGGTCCAAAATTTCATACTCCCAGACAAGAAGAACACCATTATTGACAACCACACTAAGACTAAGTATATGTAGGTTGTATTTTTCCATTCATGGCTCCCACAATATGTCCCATCCTACATGTTCTTTTAAAGTGTAACATTGACTCTCCTTCCATCTCAAGGGGAAGTGTATGTTCCCTCCCCTTGAATCTGGGCACTTTATGGCTACTTTGATCACTAGAATATGGCAAAAGTGATGCTTTCCCCATTTCCAGCTCCAGCCCTTAGAAACTGGCAGCTTCCAGGACACCTGGGTGGCTCAGTCTGTTAGATATCTGCCTTCGGCTCAGGTCATCATCTCAGGGTCCTGGAATCGAGTCCCACATTGGGCTCCCTGCTCAATCGGGAGTCTGTTTCTCCCTCTCCCTCTGCCTCTTTGCTGGCTTGTGTGCACTCTCTCTCTCTCTCTCTCAAATAAATAAATAAAATCTTTAAAAAAAAGAAAGAAAGAAACTGGCCGCTTCCATTTTTTGCCTCTTGAGACACTCACCTCTGAAGCTCTGGGCCCCATTTAAGAAGTTCAACGCCACCGTGTTGTGAAGAAGCCCAGGGCACGTAGGGAGGCCAAGGGCAGGTGTTCTGACTGACAGGCCCAGGGGAGGTTAAAGCAGACAAACACCACTACCAGACATGTGAGTGACATTGCCTCAAGATGATTCCTGCCCCTAGAGTGAGTCCTCCTTTGTAAAGCCCCATATATCATGTACACAAAGACAAGCCTTCCCTGCTGCGTGCTTCCCCAATTCCTGACCGCAGAATGCGTGATCATAATAAAATGGTTGTTTTAAGCAACTAAGTCCAGGTATATTGGGTTATGTAGTAAAAGATAACTAGAACTGTGGGGGGGGGGGGTGGGGGGGGGTGCTGGAGAGGTTGTTTCCCATAGGAATTAGAAGGCAGATGGATAAGCACATCAGACAAACAAGCACTATATCTAACACCTAAAGAACGGCCCACGGGGCCCACCAATTCTAAATGTACCAGCTTTCACTACTGGCCGGAGTGATTGTGTGGAAAAGACAATGTACAAGTTGGTCTGTTCCAGGCATTGGGCCTCGTATTGCCCAGTTAGCCTGGCAGAGTGTCAAAGCACTTAGTAAGCTTTTCTGTTTATTCCCTCTTCTTCTATCCAGTGAGCTGACTGCTCCTCTAAGCAAAGTGTCTCCAAGCAGGGTCTCTAAACTGCCCAAGTCCAGGATTTACCACTCACCCTTTTACCCTATAAATGGTGCCCACCACCCCATTGTACAATGTCAGTGGCATTGACCTCGAGATCCCTGTCCTTTTCCCCCACCAAACCCAGGCCAGTCATTCTCACAGCCCTTCCAGCCCCTTCCTGGGCTCCTCTCACTCCCCTGCTCCTCCTACAGCCTCTGGGATTCTGACTCAGGAACACCCTCTAAATTCTGCTCCTTTCTGTTTGTTTGTTTGTTTGTTTGTTTCTGTGCTTATTCCTTCCTTCCAGGCTCTGCAAAACTGCCCTGGCTCTCAGGTTTTTCTCTCCCCTTTCCTGAATGCTTAGCTACTCAAGAAGTTCCCAGTTCCTTCATCCTCTACTTCCCAGAACCATCAAACCACAGGACAAAATAGAGTACCCAGCATTCAGGCTAAGAGTGTGGTCTCTAAGCCAGCCTGGCTCTGACTCCTGGCTCTGCCACCTGCCAGCTGTGTGTTCCCTGGCACCTTAGTCTTCTTGTGTCTCGTTGTCCCGTCTGTGAAAGAGAGATGAAAATAGTCCCCACCTTATGGAGTTGCTGTGAGGATTAAACAAGATAACCCACGTAAAGGACTTGCACCCTGTTCCTATTAATTGAAATGAGACAAAGTTCTCTAAAACTCCCTGTTTAAACATGAATTCCAACAGTGCCGGGTTTGTTCATGCTCATTCGTGCAGGAGAAGAGACGGTGCCCATCACCTCCTCTGGCTTCACAAAGACAACTCACAAATATGTATGCCTTCCAGAAAACAGAAATATCCACTTACATATTATCGCCAGGGTAATAAATTATTAAGTAAGACAATCAACCAGAATTATGGGGGGGTTCTTTAAGAGTGAAAACTGTTTACTAAGGAGTGTTGCAACCATCTCCAAGGTCAGGGTACCGTATAAAACTCTTTTGTTTGAAATAACATTTGCAAGGATGGATTTTTCATGCAGACTAGAATCTGCTTTCCTATAGCTGCAGGGAAAGTGGAGACTTTTTTTTTTCTTTTACCTCTTATCTTGCTGAGATTTCTTTCACCAGCAGTTATAACGACCTACAGTTTCAAGACCCAATATTGGAATTCTATTAGTCAGCACAGAAGGGAAAAAAAGCAGTCTTGAGGAGGTCAAAACTTGCAATATAAAAGAGAAAAAAGCAGAATAGTGTTGCTACATGAAATGTGGGCTATTTGATAATTCTTATTCATACATCGTACATAATAACCTTCAGGACATGGTAGGTGTTATTTTTTGCCTTTGTTCTTATGACTTGTAACCCTACAAAAACCACCATCCAAATGGTCAGTGGCACCATGGTGAAGGCACACAGTCCAGCAACCAAAAGTTATTTAAAATTATCTCCATTCTTCAGATCCATATCTCAGGCCTTTTGAAGGGCACACATCGTCAGAAAAATGTCCCGGTCTCCTTGTCGCTGCCACCTATATCCATACAGTATTTGGCTCCCCTGGTGCCTCCTTTCTACCAAATCCCCCCACCCTGACTCCTACGCCTGAGCTACAGATGTTTCAGCTCTTCCCCCCTATTTTCCCTGATCCTATATTCCAAAAGCCAAAGAGCTGGTCTGATAACACAAGGACCCTCCCTGGAGTGGGGAGGGGGACCCACGGGTGGAAAGATCCCAAGAGACAACACCAGAGCCCCCTTTATCAAGTGGGGTAGGGACAGGCTGGGGACACCCCAGCCTAGTCCTTTCTGTCCTGTCACACCCCCATGAGCACGACGAGGACCCCCCTGTGGCTAATATCCCTCTTCTTCCCAGGAGCATCAGCATTCCCTATTTGACATTTATGATACACTGCTCCAACTCCGATTCACTGGGGACTGCAGCGAATCGCAGAGTTGGGGCTGCTGCTGTGGGGGAAAGTTTTGCTTCTCTCAGCCCCGGCTGTTCATAGCAAGCAGAAGAACAATGGGAAACAGCCTGGTGATGCTTTTCAGCTCAATCCAGAACCGGCTCTGCTACCAAATCCCAGTGCAAATTGGAATGAGTCCGTGGGATCTCACCCGCCTGCCCAGCCTAGCCCAGACCGATGGGATGCTCAAACAAGGGAGCACTTTGGAAGTCCCCCTTCCCCTTTCCTCAACAAGAGATTTCCTTTCCGCATACCTATCACCGCTTCCAACACACCCACCATTCAGCTTAATTCTTCAGTTTAGGAAATTGCCTCTAAATTGCCTCTAATTGCAGGGACCCTTTGGCGCTGGGGCGTGAGCTTCTCAACCGTAGGCACTTTGTCTGGCACATAGTAGGTGCTCAGTAAATATGGATTGAATGAATAAATGAGCGTCCACTGATATAAGAGCATAGATTTATATTAGATTATGTTACTCGCTGATATCTGGCTGAGAGCAAGTTTTTGAAGGGACTGGGTACCGAGATTATTCGTTCATTCGCTTGGCAAATACTAGTTGAGCCTACATGAAGGCACTGTGCTAGGCACTGAAATGCAGGACTGTCTCTGTGCTTGTGGGGATGAAAGGAGCTGCCCTGGTTTGACATGAGGACACCTCTGCCCTGTCTCAGAGCAGAACTCACTCAGCCCCCGGGGCCTCTTCTCCAGAGAACTGGCTCTCTCCAGACCCCCATCCCTACCCACCCTCCTCCCTCCTACCCCCACCCCACCCCACCCCCGCTGCAAGAAATTGACAAAATGAGAGACCAGAGGTGGGGGAGTGAGTGTCACTGAAAATGGCCATTATCGGATTAGACAAACCCCATGGCCTCCAGCCAGCACCGCCCACAGCCCCAGCTACCAATTTACTGGGATGAAAAAGGCTCATCCATATTTCATCTCAGGCACTCAGCATCCTCAGCTGCTGTCCCTTCCTTCAGTGGGCCCATTTCATGGCTCCCTGCCTCAGAGATGGCCCCGAACCAAGGGGACACGCAGGCCCTGAGATGACAGCCCATTTGCCTAAAGTCTGCCTCCGTCCCCTGCAACGCATACATTCTATGATAGACTCAGGCCCCTCTCTGAGCCCAGCCCCCACCTTCCGTCCCTTCCCATGGGCCAAAAGAGGAGCTATTCACCCTCCTCCCCACAGAAGGCACCCCTGCTCCTTCGAACCCCCACCCCGGTGTTCCCCCCTCCCCCCAGGGACCTGGTGCTTGCCACAAACCTGATAGTGTCGGCAGATCAGCACAGGGGTGGGGGAGCCCGCCTCGAGTCCCTGCAGGCGGATCTAGGACAAGATCAGGGATTTTCAAGCATGAAAAGGACCTCAGAGATAAGGGAACTGCTATTCATTTTCTCCCTCCACCAGCAGAGTGATGGGCATTTGCCTTTTTTCTCCTTCCTTGCAGAACCAACTAGAAACTAAAGCAGCCAGGGGGCTCGGCAGGACCCAACAACCTATGGGAACTGCAGGATTTTAGTAGCTTGGCTACGGATAAGCAGGGGGCCTGAAGAGTCAGCTAAACAGGAGAGGCGGTCAGGAGCAGGGGGGACCGCTCTGTCTTCATCCTTAAACACAGCCAAATGAGAGTCGGAGAATTGAGGAAGAGGAGGGGAGCCCTGAGCCTCCAGGGCCACTGGGCCATGAATTAGGGGGTGGGGGGTGGGGAGGTGTGGTTAGTTCAGCTCTGTTACAGTGACCTTGGATGAGTCCCCTCTTGTCCCCGGAATTAGTTATAAAATGAAGAAATTGAATCAGGCCAGTGATTTTAAAGACAGAGCTTAAAAGACACACCCCTCCCAGAGTGGAGTGATGTGGGGACTGCTCCTTACTAGAACAAGCAATGCCAAGTTCAGAATGAGGAGGGAGTTTCTGAGCACTCCTGGCAAGGGGGGGTGGGCTTCAGCCTAACCCTGGGGTTCCCAAAGGGACTTGTTAATCTAATCTAGTGGAGGGCCCCATGGGACCCACTGAGTCCCCACCTTTAAGATGGAGAACCCGGGGGCGCCTGGGTGGCTCAGTTGGTAGGATGACTGCCTTCAGCTCGGGTTGTGATCCTGGAGTCCTGGGATCGAGTCCGCATTGGGCTGCCTGCTCGGCAGGGAGCCTGCTTCTCCCTCTGACTGACCCTCCACTTCTCGTGCTCGCTCTCTCTCTCTCTCTCATTCTCTCTCTCAAATAAATAAGTAAAATCTTAAAAAAAAAAAAAAGAAGAAGAAGAAGAACATAGAAAAATAAAAGATGGAGAACCCGGCCATCGGCATTTTCCAAAAGCTCTCCTAGCAAGACTAGTCACAGACCAGATTTGGAAATAGCTCTGCTGGGCGTTATCTGCCCCCCTGAAGCCTTCTTTGCTGTACAGCCTCGAGCTGGGAGCTCCCTCGAGGGCCCCCCTGGAGCACCGGAGTATCTGTTTACAGTTCATTAGCTACTTGACAGAGAGGCTCCAAGAGCCAGAGACATAAAGAGTAAGTGTCAGGGCCGCCCGGCGCAGATCCGTCAGAAATGAAGATAAAGCTGCTCGCAGATGAAGAGGGCTGACAGTAGCTACCGCAGCTCGGGCTGGGTGCCTGGCCTCGCAGGTGGCCGATGAGCACAGCTCGGCTGACCTGAGACCTCGCGTCCGGGGTCCCCAGCGCTCCCATGGCCCAGTCTGCTGGCTCCCTGGGGTACTCACACCCCAGAAACCGCCAAGATGCCCAGCAAGAGGGGGTTGGCTGGGGAAATCACTCCACAGCCCCTTCACGGCATACTATGGGGCCATCAGGAATTATATTTACAAGGAACTTGCCACTACATGGGAAACGACTTCTATGCTCTAAGAGTACGTGGGGGGAAAGCAAGATGTGAAATGGTATGAACAGTATCAACCCTGCAGAATGAAAATTACACATGGGGGAAAAAAATAAAAACCTAGAAGGAAATACTCCAAAAAGTAATGGTGCTGGACCCTGGGTGTTGAGTGGTCTTTCTCTACTCCCTTCTGGTCTCCATTTCCCACATTTCCCATGCTGAGTGCGATCGCTTTTGTAATGGCAGTGACAAACTTTACTTTTAAAATAAAAAGATTTTTTAAAAAGATTTTATTTATTTATTTGAGAGAGAGAGAGAGCATGAGCAGCAGGGAGGGGCAGAGGGAGATAAAGAGGCAGGCTCCTCGCTGAGCAGGGAGCCTGACGCAGGACTCGATCCCAGGACCCTGCGATCGTGACCTGAGCCACACAGGTGCCCAGAATAAAAAGATTCTAAGTCTCTTCACCGTCTGAACTTATTCCATCCTGCCATTCACAGGGTGAGGAAAGGCCCCCACTTCCCAGCCTGAGGCCCAGCCCCCCTTTTTTTATTGTGTTATATTAGTCATTATAAAATACATCATTAGATTTTGATGCAGTGTTCCCAGATTCATTGTTTATGTACAACACCCAGTGTTCCACGCAATCCGTGCCCTCCTCAATACCCACCACCGGGCTCACCCATCCCCCCACCCCCACCCCTCTAAAACCCTCAGTTTGTTTCTCAGAGTCCACAGTCTCTCGGGCTTTGTCTCCCCCTCAGATTTCCCCCAATTCACTTCTCCTTTCCTTCTCCCAGTGTCTTCCATGTTATTCCTTATGTTCCACAAGTAAGTGAGACCATATGATAATTGACTCTCTCTGCTTGACTTATTTCACTCAGCATAATCTCCTCCAGTCCCGTCCATGTTCATGCAAAAGTTGGGTATTCATCCTTTCTGATGACTGAGTAATATTCCATCATATATATGGACCACATCTTCTTTATCCATTCGTCTGTCAAAGGGCATCTCGGCTCTTTCCACAGTTTGGCGATTGTGGCCATTGCTGCTGTGAACATTAGAGGCCCAGCCCCCTTAACACCCAAACCCACGTCTCCTGACTGGAGCTGCATCCCTGAGCCCATTACTCTCCCCGTAAGCTCAAGGCAGACGCCCCGGTAATGGTTTCCGAGGCCACCCTTCCAGCTACATTTCGGGGCCAAGGGGGTTGGTTTCCTGGGAGTTGGGCGGGAGCTCCAGCCTGCCCCCTCACACCCAAGGACAAGCTGTCTCTACCCCTTGCTCACCAGTGGAGTCATTATCAGTGGGGAATTGGGGGGGGGGGTAGAGCATCGGTGCTTCTTTACCCCCAAGCCCTGGAGATGGAAAGACAGATGGAACTCGGATGTGAGTTTTCAGGAGGGGAGGTGGGGGTGTGGGGAGGGGCTGGCTGGAGACGGTGCAGGGGAGAGTCTCGGCAAGCCCTTGGTCATGATAGTAATAAGCAACAGTTCTGAGACCTTTCCATGGGCCAGAGTGGGTTGAATGGGGAGTCCCCTGAAAGATATGCCCACCTAGAATGGATGGATGTGGATTTATTTGGAAAGGGGGTCTTTGTGAATGTAATTAAATTAAGAATCTGGAGATGAGATCATCCTAGATCCATCCAATGACACCTTTCTTTATAAGAGATAGAAGAGAGACACACAGACACACAGAGGTGAAGGTGATGGGCAGACGGGCGCAGAGGTCCCAGTGATGTGCCCTTGAGCTCAGGAACATCAAGGAGGGTGGGCAACCACCAGAAGCTGAGCCTCCAGAAGGAACAAGCCTGCCGACATCTTGATTTCGGACTTTCGGCCTCCAGAACTATGAGACAGGAAATTTCTACTGTTTAACCCCCACCCGGTTAGTGGTCATTTGTTTGGGCAGCCTTGGGAAAGTAACACATGGTGAAGCCCCTTATACCCATCATTTGTCTCATGAGATAGGCTCCTCTATCATCGGCATCTGACAGATAGGGAAAATGAGGTTCAGAGTGGTTATGCAACTGTCCTAAGGTTGCACAGCGGCGAGCACAAAGGGACTGGGGCCCAGGTCTGTCATCCCCCGGAGTCTCTGACAGTGCCAGGGACTGTGCTAAGGCTTTATACCCATGGTCCGCAGCTCTAGACTCCGGCTCTAGCTCCATCACTCACAGGCTGTGTGACCCCACACAAGTTACTTAACATCTCTGAGCTTCGGCTCCCTCATCGGCAAACTGGAGAGACTATCAAGAGCTATCCCGAGGGCTGTCATAAGGATTCGAAAACTAGCGTGAAGCTCTGAGCTGGAGGACCTCTCCCTGTCGGGGATACCCTCTGTACCCCGTCTGCTCCCAAGGAGACCCCCCGCCCCCGCCACAGCCAAGCCACGAGCCCAGCCTCCCTCCATGCATGTGCTCCGGACACACACAGCTTCTAGCAAGCCGGCGCAGCACCAGCTCTACCGGCAACAGCAAATTATGCTCGTAAATTAGGGTTCGGCTAATTGTGACTTTATAGACCAGTAGTAGACATTCCTTTTAAAACCCTGTCTGTAAACACACAGACGCCCCGCTGAGCAAGTGCCGGAGCTGTATAAAAACTCTTTTAGGCAGAAATACATGGGCTGTGGTGGCTGACTCTCCAGGACGGCACCTCATTCATTACGTTTCCTTCTCCTCCCTGCGCTGAACAGCACTGCGCGGAGCTCATCCGCCAGCACAGCTCCCTCTCGCTTCAGCTCATAAATCCCTGGATTGCAGGCCCCCACCCCCACCCCCACCCCGCACAGCCACCTGCCAAAGGCACGACAACACAGCGGTGGCTGGGTGGGGGCCGCCCCTTGCACGATCCCCACCTCTCAAAAAGCCTGTGAGGTCCCGCCCTCCTGAGCGGGGAGCCGCGAGCAGTGGGGGCAGGGGGGAGGAGGAGGAGGAGGAACTCTGGCATGGGGAGCAAGAGCCCGGATGCTTCTTATTACAACCCCCCACCCCCCTGCCATGCGCCATCCTCACCAGGAGAAATGGGGCTGAGCTGGAGGGTCCAGCAGCAGCATGTAGAGTTTGCACGAATTGCATGGGGGTTGGGGGTGGAGAGTCGCTGAGAGCAGGTCCCCAGGGGAGGAGAGGCTGAGGGGAGTGATCTGGAGGCTGGGGGTGAGTCTCCCACTGTGTTCCCGCAGTCTCCTACCTCTCTCAAGAGCCAGCAACCCGGAGGTCTCCCCGAGGCCAGCCAGGAGCTTCTTTGCAGGGGTGGGGAGAGAAAGAAGGATGCTGCCCCATTCCCCCTGCAGGAGAAAATGCTCTGGCTTTGCAGTCCAACCGTTCTGGGCTCAAATCCACTCTTGCAGAGCACCGGCCACGAGCTAGCACCTTGCTTGCCTTGCTCATTGCCTCTTCACATGATCCTATGTGGTGGCTATGTATGGATACCACTCCCATTCTGCAGATGAGGAAACTGAGGCACACAGACGCTATGAAATTTGCCGGGGTCAGCAGATAACTGGAGGAAACGGGATTTGAATCCAAGTGTCTTCCCCGTGTTCTTATCCACCCTAACGTTTCCTTGGTTAGACCTCAATGTGGCAAGTTGGTCACCCTGAGCACTCACGCCTCATTTTATTTTTGTAAATAAACCTTTACTAGAACGTGGTCACGCTCGTTTATACCTACCTATGGTTGCTTTCTTGCCTCAAGGGCAGGTTGGGTGGAGCCTCTACGTCCTCAAAGCCTAAACTATTTAGCATCTGGCTTTTTGCAGAAAAGATTTGCCAACCTGAGCCTGAGTTTTCTGGTCTCTTCAATGGCAGCTGAAATGAAATCATCTGCACACAGACCCTGCACACTACTAGGCTCGGTAGAGGTCACTCCTTTTCTCCTCCCACCTCTGCCTATCTGCATCCCTGCATTTGCACCCTTGGCTGTCAGCTGTCACTGCCAGCTCACCACACTGAGCACCAGATCTCCATCCCCTCCCCCACTCCCAAACAAATGGGAGGGGTTTCTGGGCCCCAGGTAGGATTCCAAGTCATTAGCAAATCAAAACAAAATTTCCTCCCATCCCCCTTCTTTCCCACACTACTGCAGCGCACCAATTATGCTGAGCCCCAGCCTCAGCTCAGGGCAAAACGTTTCACTTTAAGAATGAAAGGTATTTTTTAAAAGAATGTTGTTATTCTATTGAAACTAAATCCCCAAATAAATCTCCAACCCTGCAGCCACACACAATGGAGAAAAGTCGCTAAATAAACAGTCACTAATTTGCACAGGAGCCAGCACTGACCCACTTCTGGGTCTTGCCTTTCTAAACAGCCTCTTTATGGTTATCTATGCATCACTGACCCAGTTTTCTTCCCTGTGTTCTAAAGGTTGGATTCTCTTCAGCCTTAAGCAGACACTCTGTTTGTTATTTAAATTATTTAGTTTGCATATTTGAGCATTTTGAATTACATTTTGTTTACAACTGTGGTCAGTTAACAAATATGTGATGCACTGAGGTCAGCATGTACGGCTGTGCAAGCTGTGCACTGTGCAAATCTAGGAGACCCGGCTCACCCTTCATGTTCTTAGATTTGTATATGGATGAGGATCACTGTCTATCAGATATCCGTCAACCCTCTTAAGGAAGGGGCACTTTTTTTTTTGAATTTGCACTAAGTGTCCTGGGCTGTGTTCTGAGTAAACAGCTGTCACTAGCAGTCACTGTCCTCATGGAGCTCACAGTCTAGTAAGAAATCAGACACTGAAGAGGGAAGGACAACGGTGACAGTAAAAGGAAAGGGATATGAGGGTGTTCTGGGGAATCTGGCTGGAGGGAGTGGGGTGAGTGGGAACCAGCTAGGTGGCAGGGTGGGGCAGGGGAGGGGAGGGTGGGAGAATGTTCCAGGGCAGGGGACATCCTGTGAAAGGCCTGGAAGCAGTAGGCAGCAGGGACTTTTCTCTAAAAGAAGGTCCTCGCTGACTCACTCCCTGAGCCCTAGTGAGCTAGTTTTCTGCCTCTTCAAAGGAGCACCGTGTACTTTCCCCTGAACATCCCCGAGAGAAGAAGCTGTGTGTCATGCCTTGATGAAAGGAGAGGGAGAACATTCGGCTTGTTCTGTGGTAATGACCTGCGTGGTGGAACAGGGTGTTAGTAAGTACGCTCGGTGCTTCAGGCTCAATCACAGGTGCCCATGACCCAGAACGCGGCGTCTGGAAGAATGGATGAGGGAAGCCAGCAGGAGCTCGGCCATGCCACCAGCCCGAGCCCAGCTTCAGCCGGCTGCTGCCCTGCACCGGAGGCCGGGCAGGGGTGCCGAGGTTCAGCCCCACGTCCCCCCAGCCTCTTCCCGGCTGGGCAGCAGGCCTGGTCCAGCTAGCTCGGGAGAAGCTGCCTGTGTTTAGATCTGACCTCTGCCATGTCTGATCTGTGTGACCCCAGGCAAGTTACTAAACCTCTCTGAGCCTCTGTTTTCTCATCTATCAAATGGCATAACAAGAGTGCCCACTTCAGAAGGTGCTTCCTTCATCCAACAATTATTAATGGAGTGCTTCCTGCTTGCAAGATCACAGGACCCCTGCTGTCCCCGAATTCTCCTTGGGGTGGGAGGGGGGGCTTGTGAAAATCCAGCATGCCAGTCCACACTCGGGTTGCCCCCATAGCCTGGCTCCCCGGAGGCCTCGTGATGATCTTGGTGAGCATTTTCCTCTTCTATCGGTTTGCTGCTCAGACAAAGGCAGGGTGGCTGTAAATCCGAGGGGGACCAGTGTCAGCAGAGAGGAAGTTCCCTCGAGTCATGGCCGTGAGCACAGAGTCTGGGACTGTCCGGTGCGAGGTACCTGCGGGTCCACAGGGAGGGCTGAGAGGTCAAGGCCTCACCTCCCGATGGGGGTGGAGACAGGTCACCGGTTGCTTCACTGTCGGGGTGGCAGGACCCGGTATTGGGGCGCTGAGCTCCGTGTGAGACACGCACACACACGCACACACACGCACACAGAGAGCCCAGGTAGGCAGACTTAATTTCCCCTTGTCTGGGATGGGTGATGGGTTTGCAGAGGACACAGAAGCCCTCACACTTTGGGGGGAGCCCGCATCCCTCTGAAGGGACGATGCCCCTGAGGAAATGGGAGCCAGGGCTTTGGAGCCCAAAAGGGAGAGGAACGAGTGAGACCTGCCCAGAGGGGAAGGGGCAGAGGCCCCCCAGGACCACTCTCTCCCGCACGCTCAGCGCATGCACCCTGAAAAGACCCCCCACCTGAAACGAGAGGTGCAGCACAGGACCCAGGGAAGCACACAACCCAAGCTGGCCGATCGGTTCACTCCATTCCCTCGGCCACCGTGGTCCATGGAGAAGAGTGTCAGCTGCGCGACTGGGGCCTGGGAGGGCCTGTGGCTGCAGCTGCTGGCAGCCACATTGCCACCATGAGGGGAAGCCCATTCAAAGTCAACAAGTGGACAGAGACCTGGGCACGGCCGGATCGAGCTGGATTTTCTCTCCCTCATTGGCAGTGGCCTTCTGAAGCACAGTACTGGGGAGGACAACGGGGTGTGTCTGGGGCCAGTGAGGACAGTCAGGACAGTTTTCTGGGCCTGCCATACATGTCTACAGGACAAAATGGGAGCGTGCGTGTCACACATGTGTGAAAACACCAGGCGGAGACAGCACACACGGGCAGCACAGATGCAGGGAGAGGCTGAGGAGGCCGGCAGTGACTCTCCCGGCAGTGGGGTGCCAACTCTGTAGGTTCGGATCCCAGGTGTGCTGCTTACCAGCTGTGGAACCCTAGGTAATTCACCGCCTCTTGTGCCTCAGTTTACCCAGATACAGGATGGGGATGGAGAGAAGCACCGAGCTCAGGGTTTTGGAAAGGAACTCCCAGGGTGTTTTCAGCAAGTGCTAAATTCATGCACGTTAGATTCATACAGTCAGTGTGAGTTGACTATTTCAGAATATAAACGCCCGCTTTCTCTCCCACACAAATGCATGCACACTTTCTCTCTCTCTCTCTCTCTCTCTCTCTCTCTCTCTCTCTCTCGCGTGCGCACACACACAGACACACACACACACACCTTCCTGATCTCCTCTTCAGACACAGCGGAGAACTGGCCAGAGCTGGGAGTGGCGGGCATGCCTGGGGCAGACACGGCCCCGGCCACCACGCTTCCAACAGTGATTGTAGGGTCTCGCCGCCGGGAGCTCCTGTGGGCACCATTCAGCCGATCCAGGTGGCCGCGTCAGGCGGAGACCGCGGAGACCACATTTGCCCAGGAGCCGAAGTCAGGGCCACGCAGAAACAAAAAGATCCTTTAAGGGAGCCCACCTGCAATGCGGGTTAATGGGGTGGCTTTGGTTCCCATGGCGAGAAGAGGAAATTACAAGCTTGAGAAGATTCAGAGGCTGAGGAGGGCCGTAAGGGGAGCTTTCTTCTAGAAGACCTGGAGCTAAGCTTCTCTGCGGCCGCACTGGCAAGCTCTGGCCAAGGCTGAGCTTCCTCCCACCCCTGCCACCTCCGATTTGGGGCTTTTTCTTATCAAGGGACCAGGGGTCTCTGAACCTATCCAGACTTGAGAGGCTCTAGATGTTCCATTGGGCATGGCTCATAATTACAAAGCAAGTCAATTGCTCCATTAGCGTAAGGTCATGGGGTTTACAGTTTTTTCTCCATTTTCACTATTTTCCTGAGTTGTTTGTGTTACTTTGAAAATAATTATAGCTAATACTGATATAGCCCTTACCATGTGCCAGGCACTGTAAAATGACAAATATTCACCCTCACGACAGATCTCTGCAGGAACAGAGCAGGGATGGGAGCTGAGGCTCAGAGAGGTTGAACAACTTGCTAGGGACCACACAGCGGGGAGGTGACAGAGACTGGCAGTGGAGTCCATGCCCCGAACCACTGCTCCACACTGCCTCACAATGTGCGAGCCTGTCTTTGGGCTTGCAAGTGATCGATCCCTGCTTTCGGCCACCTGCCCACTTACCCCATCTGAAGACACAGGGAGAAGATGGCCATCTCCAAGCCAAGGAGAGAGGTCTCAGAAGGAACCAACACTGCTGATACCTTGATTTTGGATTTCCAGCCTCTGAACTGTGAGAGAATAAATTTCTGTTGTGTAGAAATACTGGACCCTCCTGTGGTCCTTTGTTACGGCAGCCCTGGGATGCGATGCTGGGCCTCAGCCCCAGGGACAACCTTCCTGCCTCACAGCCCCGACAGTGGGTTCGCGGTCAGAGTCGACACCAGTACAAGACCCCTTATATTTCCTCCTTTGCCCTCCCCACCACCCTCCCCGTGGGAAAAGAGTCCTCTTCTTCAAACCCCCAAAGTGGGTTGCTTAAAAACAAAAGTCCTCCCCAAGCGAGGCATTTAATAGATACACAGACTGTATCCAAACACTTTCTTATAGAGAAGTGTCAACTTTGTGGGTCTGGTCACATCGGGATCCTTCCCCTCAGCCATGGTCTCCAATTCCCCCTGCAGTGGGCCCTGGGCCCCAGCTCCTCGCAGGGGTGGGTCATGCTCTGACCCTCACAGCCTGGCCATCTCCAGCATGGGGTCTCTGCCGGTGTCTGGGGGCTCTGAGGTGGGGAGAGAGCTCAGGAATCAGAGCCTGCAGGGTGAGCTCAGAAGGGGGTGGGGGGAAACTGCTTGGCTGGTCTTCTTTCTTTCCTTTCATTTTGCTAAACTTTTTATGGAAGTCTAAAATGCATATGGAAAAGTGCACATTCCAAGTGTTCAGCTCAGTGAGTTGTCTCAAGCCCGGACCCAGATGAATAGCACCCAGTCAAAATACAGGAGACTAGCAGTACCCCAGAGGTCCCCCTCACGCCCCTTCCAGCCACGGCCCCCGAGGGAAACCCCAGCGGTACTACCCTCGGGCCCAGGCTCGGGCCCCGTGTGTTGGAGGGCCTCACGCTTCAGAAGCCTTCCCTTGAAATTCTCTAGTCCTCCTCTGGTGGCTGAGACAGCCAGGGCAAACAATGCTTTCTGGACAAAGCACCCCAAAACCCGGACCAGGGTCTGCAGGGGTCTGGGTCTCTACTTCTCCTCTAGTGTTCTTTCCGGGCTCCTGCCCTGCACATAGGACCAGGCAGATGCCCCATGGGGCTCTGGGAATCACACCTATGGTTTGTCCTGGGGCATGACAGCGAGCCCCCGGTTCTGGGAGGGTAGCCTGGCATGCCGACCACTCGGGCTGGCCAGCATGTATTTCTTCTGTGAGATTGTGCAAGATCAGGCCACTAGAGTGGTGCTGACATGCTAATTTGGAACGACCCACTCACTCTGGACACAGGACGAGCTCAGGGCTCTGGGCTCCCATGGGGCCACTGCCACCTTTGGGCTGGAGCTAGGTGTCACCTCTTGCCCATCTGCCTTCTGGCTACAGTGACACCTCTGGTCTGCAGCACCGAGGATGGCAGGGCTGGTGGCAAGCGTCCTCAACCTTGTGTCCTTCTGCCACCCAGGCCAGTGACCCATCCCCCTCCCCAGGACCCCACCCGTCAGGCAGTCTGGGGGGTGGCTGCACCCCTTTCCAAGGGCTTCTGAGACCGTTGCTCCCTGGGGCCCATGGGCCCTTCTTGCTGGTGTCTTCTCATTTTCTACCAGTGTGGGATGCTGTGCTCTATCGTCTTAAGTCATGCCAGACAAAGGATGACCTAACACTTCCGGAACATGCATTCCCACGCACGCGCTGGGTAAGATTTGCATCTGCGGTCATTGTCATCAAAGGTCAGTAACCGCCTCTGAGAGAGTCGTGAGAAGTGAGGACTCGGGGGCAGCCCGGTGCAGGCGGCGGCACCGTGAGCAGGGCCCCGGCGGCCCTGGGTTGATGCGTCGGGGACCGGCAGAGATGAAAAGATCTATACTATCTCCGTACCAACGGGTTCCAGAGAACCACAGCCCTGTGAATCATAATGGCACGGTTACCTTCTCCTCCTGGTGGGAGAAATGAAATTAGCCAGGAAAGGCACGTCCGGCAACAAAGAACACGAAGCCAGGGTTTCTGGATCTAAATGGGAGAGACAGTGTCTGGACATTAGAAGGAAATGGCACCAGGCATAAAGAAACGGACCATACGATACACAAATACATAAGTAACATTCTCTGTCCCCCTGTTCTAAATCTTCATGAGTAAATCACCATGCCTCATGTGGACCCATGAGCTTTGTGAAATATTTCTCGTAAAGCTGCGTGTCTAGACAAGGGTCCTGCAGAAAAAATACTTGCCCTGAGCCTTGCAGACCACAAGGTTGGCGTGACACCCATGGTACAGTTGCCGGATCATGTAGGTTCGGTTGAGGGAGGCTCTGCCCATTGCCCTAAGGGTTTCCGCCAATTTACACTCCTACCAGCTGCCTCCCAGGGTTCCTGCTGCTCCCCATCCTCGCCAGCGCCCAGTACTTCCTTTTCACCTGTTCACCCAGGTGCTGGGAATAGTGGGATCCTGTTATGGTCTGAATTTGCTCTTCCTTGATCATTAAAGAGATGGAGCACCTTGTCACATTTTCCTCGGCCATTCGGGGGCCCCTCTCTTGGTATTGATTTGCTGGGCTTCTTCATCTTATTCTGGATGTGAATCCTCGGTCAGACACATGTATTGCAGATATCCTCCCCCTCCCAAGGCTTCTAGCTGGGACTTGACATTTTCAAGCGTTCTGGGGCTGCCCCTTACCCAGCAGAAGCTGTCACCACCGCCGAGGGGTCCCGGGAGCAGGCGTGGAAGAGAGAGAGAACAGGAGTGAGGGGAGGAGAGTTGGGGAGGCACCCACTGCTCCTGGTGTTGGAGGCAGCCTCCGTGAGGCTCAGCACCCAACCCCTGAGGTCCGGCAGAGCGGGGTCAAGTCCTGGTGGCCCAAGATTTCAGCTACGTGGCCTTGGATGGATGTCTTGATCTTGGCTGCTGGTTCTTCCGCATCTGAGTCACCTGGAGGGGTCCTTAGGACATCGGACCCCACCCCGGATGAGAATTTACATTTCTAACAAGGGATGCTGATGGTCCCAGTCCGGACACCCCACTTTTGGCACCACTGCTGTAAGCCTGGTGCCCTGTGTGCTGCTGTCTCAGAGCCAGGAAGGGAAATGGAAACCAAAGCGTTTGCGCACCTGCTTAGCTCCCGGTCTGACCCAGCGGGAGGTGTGCGCAGGTGTTCCTCCCTTGTAGGGCCCAGCTCTGCAAGCCGTCTGGGTCTCGCTGCTCCCACAGCCCCCACTGAGACCCCACTGTAAGCCAGCAGGCCCTGCAGTCAGCCAGATCTTGGCATCTCCCTCACTCATGGGCGACCCGGGGCAAGCGGCTTAACTTCTGTACCCCTCTTGTCTATAAAGCAGCCATCAGGAGTTTCGGGGAAGCACGAGGGATGTGACACTTACACAGCACTCAGCATGCAACTGACACTAAGGAAGCCCTCCATCCGTAGTGGACAGTCATTCTTCTTATTATTAATCATACAATAATAATAATTCACTCTTATCATTAATTCCTGAGTTCCGGCTCTACAGAAAAAGAAGGAAAACCGCAAAATGGAACAGTCAGATGGTGATCTTTCTCTAGAAAACAGCAATGCCTGGTGGAATGGAGAGGAGAACCCCATATTCAAAGCTGCCCTGCCACCCGCTGCCCCCTCCAAGGTGCACGTGCACGCACAGACACATACGGACACACAGACATGCACTTGCCCGCGCGCACACACACACACACTCACCCACACACCTGCTGCCTCTACGTACATCTGAGACTTTTTGCTAGTTGCCCTTTAAATGGTCCGACTCCCTTTCTCATTGTAGGATAAGTACCACGTGGGGTCGCACCCACACACCTACAGGATGAGGCCTGTGTGACAGGCCTGTCCCCTTAGCTGTGGCGGGCAACCGCGTACACACACTCCTGCTGACCACCCCTGAGCAGCCTCCAGCCTCCCCCTCATCCCCTGTCCCTGCCCACACCCTCCCCACCAGTCCACGCTTCACCTGAGACGTGAGAACTTGTGGAAAGAGGATTGAGGGTGTCAGAGGGGACAAGAACAGAGGAAAGGGGCTTCCACTGGGCCCCCAGTGCGCTTCATCCATTATCTTACTCCATGCCAAAGGCAAGGAGGGAAGGCAGGAAAGGGGGGGGCGGTTTCTGGAGCCAGTTGCTTGGGTCTGACACTCACTTGCTGTGTGTCGTTGGGAAACCTACTTAACCTCTCTGTGTCTCAATTTCCTACCCTGTAAAGCGAGGATGATAATTATACCTCCCCCTAGGATTGCTAGGAAGAGTTAGTGAGTTAAGGTTCATAAAGTGCTTAGGCTCCCCGCCCCTCACTGCCGCACAGGCCCCAGCTGGTTCCCCCTCTGGCCCCCCGCAGCTCCCCTCCAAGAACAACAGCCAGAGGGACCCAGCAGGCCCCCACTCTGCTTCAAACCCTCCGACGGCTCCCATCTTGCTCAGATCACAGCCAGAGTCCTTATGGTCGCCCCAAGTTCCTGCCTCCCCAGCACCCGGTCCCTCTCTCGCCTGACCTTCTTCTGCCCTCACTCACCCTGCTCCAGCCCCGCTGGATTCCCGATGTCCCTCCAACGCCTCCCTCCTCCACCTCGTCCACTGGGAATGCTTTCCCCCACCGATCTACATGGCTCACACCTACCCTTACTTCAGGTCTTTGCTCATAGGCCGCCTCCTCAGAGAGACCTTCACGGACCACTCCGCTTCCAATGCAAACCAGCCCCCAAACAGCCCCACCTCCTACCTACTTTGTCACTCTCAGAAACTATTATTAGTTCCCATTTCCTGACTTATCTTATTCTGTTTTCTTTTTTGTCCACTAAAATCTAGGCTCCACGAAGGCAGGAATACCGGCCTGCACCATCCCCAGGGTTTAAAACTGTGCCTGGAACATAGCAGGCTCAGTGAATGTTTGTTGAATGAGTGAATGACCCGACAGAGCTCAGAGGGAAAGAAGCCGCGTTCAGCTCGTCCCTCCTCCCTTTTCCCTTCTCACCCCTGGCCAATTTCCCTACGTACACACAGCAGGAGCTCAGTAAGTACGCACACGATCTAGGTCTCCCTGCCTTTGATTTTGTGGCTGGTTAGATTTTTAGAACATCTTTTCTGAGCCATTTACATGTAGATTTCCGCGGAGCGACTGTGGACTGGTAGAGAGGGCACCACGGTCCCCAAGCAGAGCAGCGGTCGGGGTGGGGGTGGGGAGTTGCTTTATGCCACCGCTGGGGCTGGTGAAAGGGTATTCACGTCCAAGACAAGCCACTGATGGAAGGGAGACAGCCAGGAGAGAGAACAGAAAGAGAAGATAAATGCCTTTGTTACTCATTTTTCAGTGCACCAGCACTGGAACAAGAATAATGGAAATCGGAGTAGAAGGGGGAGAAAAAAATCACCCATGGTCCTGACATCCTTCACAAATCACGCCATGACATATTTATTTGTGATGAGAGGCTCTGGGCAGAAGCTGTGGGCAGTGGGGGCAGGGCCATAGAGCAGGGAACCGGGTTCCAGGGCCGCCCCTGGAGTTCCCAGCCTCGCTGCCAACGTGCCAGGTAAGTCGGAGCAGAAGCGGGGCCAGCTTCCACTGAGGTCCCATCTGGGAAATGGGACAGAGGAACCAGAGCCGGCAGAACACAGGGGCAGCACGTTCGGGATGAGAGGGAGGCTGGGGTGGGTGAGAGGGAGGCCAGGCAGGCAGGAGTGGGAACCCGGGGCTTCGACACTCGGCCCGTCAGGAGTCGGTCTCAGCTCCAGGCTCCAGGCTCCACGATCCGGGCTAGGCGACCTTGAACAACGTCACCTCTCTGAGCCTTGGTTTCACCTTCTGCAAAATGGGCTACAGATCTCACAAGGTTATTGAGGAGATGAAATAATACAATATTTATATAGTTAGATGTAATAGTAACTATATACATCTATGTACATTCTATATACAGTTGAGCACAGTGGAAATCATTTTACAGACGCACTAAGTCCTCCTTCAGCGGCAGCTGCTGTTACTACTACTACGGCTACTATTCTATTAAAGGGAAGAGCAGAGTGACAAAGTGAAAGAAATCGGAATAAAAATACCCCTCTTCTCACGCGCTCACCAAGGTTTTGAACCCAGTAGATGGAGGAGGAAACTCCTTTAGAACATATCATTCAAAACACAAGAAAATGGTTGTTTTCCAGCCAAGGAAAAAAAAAAGCATGATAACGTATCACACGCGCACACATATCTTGTTTCATCAGAATCAAGCTGAGGCAATTACCAAGTCTCAGAGTGCTGCCCCAAGTCACGTCCCCTCAACAGGAATTTGCAAGCATGACTCCCACTTCAGAGTCTAAAATCCCGCCAAGTGGGGAACTGACAGCTCGGAAAATTGCAAGAACCCTGTGATGTCAGGAAACACACAGCATGGGCCATAAACAAGCTCCTGAATTCCATCTGCTTCCTGTTTCCTCAGCAGATGCCATCCTGGAAGGAGGGGCGTGGCTGGAGGGAGCACAGTCATGTGACGGGAGGCAGGAGGTGGGGCGTGGGCTCCCCGAGGGTCTCCGGGCTCTGCAGTCCAAAGCCGGCTCACCTCCTGGGCGTGTGTGAGCCTGAGCCAATCCTTTGGCATTTCCAAGCCTTGGTTTCTCCATCTGTAGATGGCGTTCTTGGGTCTCTACTTCCTGGGAGATGGCGGGAGCCATCAAATAGCGCGATGCCTGATGCTTGAGATGCTCTCGCAGTGAATGATATGGGTGGCCCTCCAGGCCCGCAGGCATGCGCCCTTCTTGCCAAAGCCAAAGGCTTCCTACAAACAGGCTTCTGTAGGTCCTTCCCTAAAGTAGAGCCTTTACTCACTGCCTGGACCCTTGCAGCTCTCACACAAGATGGCAGTCAAGAGTTGGCAGAGGGGCGCGAGGGTGGCTCGGTCAGTTAAGCACCTGACTCTTGATTTCAGCTCAGGTCATGATCTCAGGGTCCTGGGATCAGAGCCCCATGCCAGGCTCTGCACTCAGCATGGATCGGTTTGAGGATTTCCTCTCTCTGCCCCTTCCCCTGTTCTCTCTCTCTCTCAAATAAATAAATAAATATTTAAAAAAAAAAAAAAAAAAGAGTTGACAGAGAGATCCCCTGCTTCTTTACCCCTCACCAGGGAACTCTGCTCTAAGACGGCTCCCAGAGGTCCCCAGAAGCGAGCCCATTTGCCCACAGTGGTCACCTGCTCATTAACACTCCTTGTGTTGGCTTCCTTCCCTTCCCTTTTCCAACTTTGCTTCTCCCAATCAGTGTTCCTGGGCCTGCCTCTGGGGAAACTCAGTCTAAGACAGGGCTCAATAAACGTCAGCTATTAAAATAGCAAGAAGGGGGCACCTAGCTGGCTTGATGGGCGGAGCATGCGACTCTTGATTTTGGAGTTGAAAGTTTGAGCCCCACTTTGGGTGTAGAGATTACTTAAAAATATAGTCTTTAAAAAATAGTAAGAAGAAGAGGGGCCAATAATGTGGCAGCGTCTTGCGTCTGAGGTCCCAGTAGAACATCTAGTTAGCATTCCAGCTAAAGCTCAAGAGAAATGACTGGAGAAGACCACTGGGGATCGCCCACAGAGAAGAGATGGGGGATTTTGTTATTGTTTGGTTTTGATTTTCCAAAGAGTTATAGAAACAGAAATAAGTCGGTCAGACCCTGGTTGGGGGTAGAAACAAAACTTGTTTTAGACTGAACCAAAGCACATCCCCAAAAATATTGTATTGCAGGAGATCTTTAAAACAAGATCTGTAGTGAACTTTTCCTCCTCTTTTGGGGAATGTGGTTCTTAAGAACTACCACCTAGTTCTGTTCCAAATCTGTCTTGTGCTCCCAGGAAGCTACAGGAAGTTACTTGAAAGCTGATGCTTTAAAATATGGCTTTCTATTTTGTTCTTACTGCTACAATCTTGACATACTGAGCATGAACAATTTTGCCTTGAGGTCACTGAGATTTCAACGAGTCCCAGGGATGGCCCCTCCACTTTTGGTTGCAAGTTCTCACTTCGAGGGTTCTTTCTCATGCACGTATTCATCACACATTTATTTGTGGGTTGAGACGATAGACACGGTACTGGTGGTTTTTGGGGTGGGTGTCAGCCAGAGAAAGATTGCAGAGGTTGGCTTTGCTCCAATTTACAAGGGAATGTGGAAGAAGAAAAGAAAGTGGCTGGACAAACAGCTGGAGTGCAGACATTTGTAGGACAAGATGGGAAATGGGAGGGACGCAGACAGGACCACCGGTGAAGTCAGAGGAAGAAGAACATCAAAGAAGTGGGGGCAGGGTGGGGAGATTTTTCACGATCAAATTGGAAACAATATTAATGGTTATATACAGTGCTGTTGAACACATGGGGAAACAAGCACTCTCCAACATGATCTGTGCTTATAACTTGATATAATTTTTCTGGAGGGCAATGTAGTAATGTGTACCCCAGAGCAATTTTTATCTCATTCATCGTCAGATTTTGCTTCTGAAATGTTCTTCCTAATTTTGTTTCTAATAGGGGAAAATCGGGATCCCTCTACATTTATTCTAAAAAGTCCCAACAATAGACATTTGGTTCAATAAATTGTGGTTTTATCCAGACCGAAATATTGGGAGCTGTTTAAATGGATGGTGTGAGTGTTTACTGGCGTGAGAGAAGATTTGACAATATGGCAAATGGGAAAACAATTCATGGAGCTACATGCTAAGAATGATCTCGCTATTTTCTTCTGATTGTTAATAGCTGCTGATTAAAATAGACAAGAATCGGGGCACCTGGCTGGCTCCGTTGGGACAGCATGCAACTCTTGATCTTGGGATTGTGAGCTCAAGTTGGGTGTAGAGATTACTTAAAAACAAAAATCTTTAAAAAAAATAAACAGGGGCACCTGGGTGGCTCAGTGGGTTAAGCATCCAACTCTTGATTTCAGTTCAGGTCATGATCTCAGGGTCGTGATATCGAACCCTTCATTGGGCTCCGCACTGAGTGTGGAGCCTGCTTGGGATTCTCTCCACCCTCCTTCCCTCTGCCAACCCCCACATGTGCCAGAAATAAATAGATAGATAGATGATAGATTGATAGATAGATAGATAGATAGATAGATAGATAGATAGATAGATAAAATACTTGAGAACTGTAAGACGGTGTCTGTAGGGGTTCCTCTTGGTGATGGATGGTGAGGGTGTCTGTGGTGGGATATCAGCTCCATGTGGTCCATTAGGACATTCGGGTGGTGTCTGTTTCGTTGAGGCCAGCACCACTCAACCCCTTTCTAACATGGCTCCCCTTCTGCCAATGTTGGAATTGCCCCCTCCTCAAAACCCCACTATATTCCAAAGGCTCCCCTGCAGCTCAGTCCCAGAGTGGGGACGGAAGACGGGAGCAGACACTGAGGAGGAACATTTACGGGCATTGTTCCCTTAACTGAAAAGACAGGCTGAAACAGCACAGTACAGATTTGAGACGACGCGGTATGTGTAATATGCACACAGACAAAAGACTGGGAATGATCACAGGGAACGTTCACGCTCTCTGGGAGTAGGATTGCCATTTCCCCCCACGTGGGTTTTTCTGTGCTTCCCCAGTCTCCTTCGACATACAGATATTGATCTTGTAGTTAGAAAAGCAAATAAAAAATTTTTTTCAAGACTCCAAGAGGCCCGGAAAGCTTCTGGCTTGGAGAAGGACACACACGAAGCAGCTGTTCTGAGTTCCCTGAGATTCACCCCAGAGCCCACCCCAGGCTTAAGAATCGGAATCTTGAGGAGCAGGGTGCCCCAGTGATTTGGAAGGGAGTCCAACTGAGAGTTTTTCTGGTTCTGCTGCACAGCCCGTAAAGTGGACTGGAGGCACAGGAGGCTTTGCAATACAGATGTGCATGCTGGGTCCGGGCTGAGAGGCTTTCAGTGACTTAGACTAAGGGTCCTCCGGGGAGGCTGGCTCAGCACCCGTTCTCAGGCAGCGGCGAAGAAGCCTGGGAGGGCTGCTGGGGACGCATCCGTCACCGGGAGCCTCCCAGCCAGACTGGAGGCTGAGGGACGGGGTCAGCCTGGCAGGGCCCTGGATCTGCCTGTTGCATTAAATTTCTCAAGCCCTCGGACCTTTAATCCCCTGCATCTTGGCAAGGGCTGATTCGGGTCATCCTAGTCTACTCTGAGGTTAAGAAAAAATGAGCTCATGCCTCCCTCAGGGAGTACTATGTGCCCAGCAGCGGGGGAGCACTGGACATGCCTCATCCCACTGAATCTTCCCAACCACCCAGCAGGTGCCGAAATCTGCAGCCCTCGCATTTTACAGACGAGGAAACGGGCTCAGAGAGGTTAAGCCATCTGCCCAAGGGAATGAAGGTCCAAAGATGATAACCAAGCGGCAAAGGCAGAACTCTAACCAAGGTCTGTTCATTGCACAGCCCATCCTGAGCTTGCGTGCTTTCTTTCTTCTTCTTCTTTTTTTTTTTTTTAAACTCATCCAGTGTTTATTGAATAGTGAGCTGTTACCAACACTGCTGAAATCTGCAACTCACTCACCCAGGTCCCTCTCTTCCCGAGAAGGAAGCCAGGAGCAGGACCACCCCAGACGCCAGAGAGTAGCCAGAGGGAGGGGGATGCCGGGAGATGGGAAAAAGCAAGAGGCAAAGAGGAAGGAGCCAGACAGGGTGCAGAGCTACACTCGCAGGGACATACACACACACACATACACACACAGATACTCACACAGACACACACACACAAGGACCAGCGGTGTCAGTTTCTGCCCCCACTCGGTGGCCACAGGGACATCAAGGAAAGACCAGGCATCCACAGGACCTTCCAATCCTTCCTGTCTTGAAGCATGGGCTCTAAGGGGCTGAGCCAAGGCCACTGGACTCTCAGGGCACGTTAGCCCTGAGCCAAGGCAGCTTGGATGGAGGCCACCAGCTTCAGAAACTTGCTCTCCGTGTCCATGTAGCCATCAGCTCTCTTCTTGGAGTGAACCAACTTCCCTGCCACCATCACTTCAGAGAAGCCGGTGGCCTATGGAATCCCCTCACCGTAGATGTCCAGGCATCTGGGGAACTCATCTTCTAACTTCTTGAGCTGAAGATACTTGGACCTGTAGCCTCAAGCACCACAATAAATGACTTGGTTGGCGAGAGCCATGGCTGGGGACCACGGCATGGGCAGCGGCACAAATGGGCGACCCACCTATGGCATGGACAGGTGAATTCTCTGTCCTGAGCTTTCTTACCTTCCTCAGCCCTTGTCGTGCATATCTGTGCATCATGGATGTGGCGTTTGGACTTGAGAGAAGAGCAGAAAGCTGTATCTCTCTCCATTACCCATCAGAAAGGTGGAGAGTGTCCAGGTTGGCCTCCCGAGGAGGGATGCTGGGGGGCGGGGGGTGGCTTTCAGGGAAGGGACCCCTGGGAGGGGGCCCAGAAGGTACTCTGTTCAATACAGCATCATTTTCAACTTGTCAGAACTTGCCAAATGAATTACAAAATAAAGCCCCAAATGACAGAATAATGAGCAATTCATTTGAAATGTAAAATAAATAGGTAAACCTCTGGTGAGAAGGCAGGATAAATGGCATTCGGATGGCATTTGGTGATTAAATTAAACAGTAATGAACTTGTGAATAATGTGCCTAGAGATGGCTGGGGAGGGCGATTTTTTTTTTTTCTGAAACCGAGCACTTAAAGATCTAGCTGTTCTCAGTTCTCGTGGCTGGGAGTCTAGCTGGGGGTCACAGACTCTGGGAGTTGGTGGCGGGTAATTGGTCCCCCTACCCCACCAGAGCCCCAGCCTGGAGGACAGAGCTGGCCTGGAGCTTCCAGAGACCCCAGCCCCGGTCTGTCGGTACTAGGAGAACCTTCCAGACCATCTAATCCGTTTCTGTCGTGGTATATACCATGGGAAGCTGAGACCCAGAAAGGTCAAGAGACTTGTCCAAGGGTGACCAGTAGAGCCAGTATCAAGTAAAAGACCAAGACTAGCTGAGATGCTTACTAAGGCAGAGGGAATAGAGAATGTGCAGTAGAAGAAGGTAGTTATAAATACCAGCCATGACCATGTGACCACTGACAGAAATGAGGACTGCAATGGTCATCAGCATTTCCTCTTTCTTTGTTGTGAATGTTTGTGTGTCTATATACATATATTAAGCAAATATCTTTGTTTTCTTTCCTCTCTTATTCCCTTATCAAGTAACATAAGATGTTCTGACTTACTGTCAGTATTCACACATTGTTGATTTTACATCCCAGTGTTTAAGTTATGGGGCATCAAGCAGAAGAGTAAACAGCACTCAAGGACTTTGCCTCCTCTTCTGGGGAAGGAGTTAGTGTGTTTTTCCTCATATGCAGCAGAGCTGTATCATGTTAGGTGGAATTATGACCTTGTGATTGTCTTTATTTGGAGATTAGGTATGGTTTACAGCGATCAGTGTGGGTGTCAAGTTGACAAGGGGTACACTTGTGATGGTCAATCTTTTCGTCAACTTGACTGGGCTAACGAATGACTAGATAGGTGGTGAAACGTTAATCCTGGGGGCTGTTTCCAGAAGAGATTAGCATTTGAATCAGTAGACTGAGTAAAAAGATCGCCTCGTCGACATGAGTGGGCATCATCCAATCCATCTAGGGCAGGAATAAAACAAAAAAGCAGAGGAAGGGCCAATTTCTCCCTTTGTTTGAGCTAGGACACCCACTGTCTCCTGCCTCAGGCATTGCTGCTCCTGGTTCAGGCTCAGAGTGGGACTTACATTGGTGCTCCTGGCTTTCAGGCTCGGAGTGAGACTTACACCATCGGCCCCCCAATTCTTGGGCCTTCGGACTCAGACTTACACCGTCGGCTCCCCTAGTTCTCAGGCCTTTGGACTTGAGGGAACACCACCACCAGCTTTCCTGTGTCCCCAGTTTGCAGACAGCAGATGGTGGGACTTCTCAGTCTCCATAATCACATGAGCCAAGTCCTATAAAAAAAATCATGTATATGTGTGTGTGTGTGTGTGTGTGAGTGTGTTCTTTACATATATATATAGCCTACTGGTTCTGTTTTCCTAGAGAACACTGACTAAAACAGCTACTAAATTTGGGGGCAATTTGTTACACAGCAGTTTATAATCAGCGTGTAACTGACTTTCAAAAGAAGGAGAAAAAGTCGTCAGAAAAGCTACAGCAGTGGGAGACCAGGGTCCTCGGGTCCCTCCCTCTGTGTCTAATGTGGGTCAAACTTGAACTTAGATGTCCCATGAGAACCACCCCTCCCTGGCCTGGAGGGTCCAGAGAAACTGACACTTTGGTTTCTTTACTTATTTATTCAGCAAACATGAATAAAGTTCAATCATGTGAGCAGTAAAGATATGACTGGGAGAAAAGCAGGTTTTGTCCTGGGGCTCACAGCTCACCAAGAAAAACAGACACGACCAAGTAACCCTGAGGGTTGAGTTACAGAGACAAGTGCTCTGACGAGAAAAACCAGGTTCAGGAGTGGCATAAGCAGACTCCCCGCTGAGCCTGGAGCCTGACTCGAGGCACGGTCTCACTACCCTGAGATCAGGACCTGAGCCAAAATCAAGAGTCAGATGCCTTAATCGACTGAGCCACCCAGGCGCCCGCTTTTCATTATTACCGTTATCACTAATAAAAGTGGAGATGCTTTACAAAGTTCTTCCTTTTTTTCCCCCGAATTAATGGAGAATCTATTGAGCATCTTCTCAATGCCTACTTTGTAACCTGTCTACAACTGGATGCTTTCCAAGTCCCTGAAACTTAATGTCCCCAGATCTTCCTCCTCTCAGGTTTTCCCCCCAACGCTGCTCGACCTGGCTACCTCGCTCTGTCAGTGACTCCAGCATCCATGGCTTGGGGACACTAAAAGCTAGCAGAAGGGACACCGTGGGGAGAGTTGGGAGAATAGGCTTCCAACCCTAGGACTGGAAGACACCATAGACCTACAGCCCTTCAGGGTCACTGACTGCACCCACATCCCCCAGACAATAGAATCAGCTTCCTGACCCAAGAAACCAGTCTCTCACTTGGAAACCAAGCAAAGCATCGCTTCCCATTTTGCGCTAAACCTTTGTCACTCTGTGCTATAAGAGTTGGGGGCGGGGACAGATGGGTATTCACACTCAGTTTTAACCATGATCCTTCCCATTTGGAGGATGACTCTTACCTTTCTGAAGCTTTTGCACCCCAGAAACCCTCGTGATTCTCCCCCTACTCTTTGGGACTACTCCCGCATGATGGCTGCTGTGGCGTCCCACCCATGCCCCCTGGCACTCCCCTCCGCCCACGGAAGCCGCTTACTGCAAACACCTGCAGCTCATTCCTCAAGTCGCTGCAAGCATGGGTGCCCTCTGACACGGCAGCCACTCCCGCTGCCCCCTGGGGTGTTTGGTGAGTCAATGAAAGTGGAGTTAAACTTGAACTTCAGAGCAAACCACAAGAACTATCACTCCCCAAACCTTATCAAGAGTAAGATTTATTCAGCTTCATGCCCCTGACACTAAAGCTCGGAAGCCAGGGCCAAAATGGAAGCTGTCTCCCTGCTCGTGCATTCATTTCACACACATTGACTGAGCACCTACTGCGTGCCAGCCAATGTGATAGCTACTGGGAATATAGCAATGAACAACACGACCTCAATCTCAGTGCTTTCAGGTGAGGTCTTAGAAGGCAATGTGGCTGACACCAGCGAGGTGCTTACCAATCCTCTTTTCATTTCCTTAGCACACAGGAAAACTACATTTCCCAGCTCCCTTTGCAATCTCTCAACCTCTTCAAGCCTCAGTTTTTACCTCTGTGAAATGGGGATAAAAACAGTCGAGCATGAGACTGTGTGTGAAAAGTATTTAGCTTGTGATGGCTGCTTTATTTTTGTTCCTGCTGCTGCTGTTGGCTAAATGAGTCTAAAGAAGAGGTGCGCTCTGTCCCTGATTGTGAATTTCACCACTTGGAACAACAGTCTCTCCCAACCAGGGGCTCCAGGGTCTTGTGTCCAGCCTCCCCAGATTTCTGACCCAGAGACAGGAAGACCAACAGCCAAGGGCAGAGGAAACATGAGTTTGGACAACATTTGCAAGGAGTCACAGTTACCAAGAGACAAAATAGTGTTTTCTTCTGAGAAGTTGGGAGGCCCTTGTCCCCCCACCCCCCTTCCCCAGATGCCACACATGTACAAACTGAGGACAGCAACCTCAGTTTCCCCAAAACACCCAGAAGTGGTTGGGGAAGGAGGAAAATGAGATCTAGAGTGGGGAGTTAGGAACCTCTGTCCATAGGTTTGTCTCCATCCCCCCTGAAGTCGATATTGTTAAACTGGGGGTGCTGCTCTGTCCCCCCACCCCTAACTGGGAATGTCGTGAGGCTAAAATAACATAATTGGGGTGAAAGTTTTCTGGAGCGATGGCGTTCCAGCACTCCTGGGCAATGCAGCACTGAGACAACCTCCATGGTCACAGATAATAGCCCTGTGACGCCATTAGGTTATTACACAGCATTACCATTAAGGTACTTCATGTCACTGCACTTAACTCACGCCCCGCCCCCAGCGATAGGAACGGATTCCAGAGCAAACACTTGGGCTCGAGAGTCCTGCCCCAGGGATGGTAGGACTCTCCTGTTTTTCTTTCCCAAAAGAGGCTTTGACCTTCTGCGCAGTGGCTCTTTCTTAAACCTAGAAATTATGGAAAAGGAAAAAAAAAATGTTCCAGCTAGTGAATTTTCATGAGTCTGAGAAACAGAAAGATGCTTTCCTACTTTCATTAGCCTGGAGTGTGTCTATCCTGAAGCCATTAGCCTCCAGCACAAGGACCTCTGTGTTACGACCTCAGGGCCTCTGCACACGCTGTTCCTCCTGCCTGCATGCTCATCCCCCAAGATATCCACACAGCTTCCCTCTCACTCACTCAGGTCTCCATTCAAAGGTTGTCTCCTCAGAGACCTCCCCCAACCACCTTTCTAAAGAACATCCCCAGTCCTCTTTATCTTCTTATCTTGCTTAATTTTTTCCTAGTTCTTGTCCTGTTCCTCATCGCATTATATATTCATTGGTGATGGCCTGTCTCAGCCGCTGAAGTCTACATTCCCAGAGGGCACGAACGCTGTCTCACTCACGACTGCACTTCCAGCACCTCGGACAGAGCCAGGCACACAGTAAGTGCTCGGCAAATATTTCTTAACGAATACGTAAAATAGATATTTACGCTTTATATTCATTCATCAACGATGTACTGAGTGCCTTCTGCCCCAGAGCACTGGGGATAGAACAATAATAAGCCAATTCTGCCCTCAGGAGGTTCACAGTCCAATGGGAAGCAGAGACATTAGCGTCCAAACAGGAGCACAAAATTGAGAGGTTGGGCTCAGGTTTATCCACTAATACCCCATCTCCGACTCTGACAGCTCCCCTGAGCCCCAGCCTCATTCATCCAGCTGCTCACTTAAAATTGTTACTAAGATGGGAATTCAAAACAGAAAGCCTGATTTCCCTCAACCCCCCGCTCTTCCCTCCTGTTCGAGCCCAAGAGCATGGGCTCCACTTCAGTTGCTCACGCCGAAAGCCCAGGCAGCATCTTGCATTCGCGGTTTGCCCACCCCCTGCACCCAACTGGCAAGTCCTGTGGGCTCTGTCTCCAACACATATCCCAAAATATGCTTCCTCGTATGTCCCTGTCCCTGAATTCCTTTTCCAAGTCAACTCCCTAAATGCTTCCAGCATCCCTGCCCACTCAGCAGCCAGAGGGATCTTTTAAAAATATAAATCGGATAGGACCAACCCTCCCTTGCTTAAAGGCCTTCAGTTGCTCCCGCACCAATTCAAACTCCTTGCCTGCTGATTTCTCTGACCTCATCCCGTACATTCCATGTTACCCACCACCACCTTCACCCTGCACTGGCTCTCCTGTTGCTTCCCAAACACTCCGGCCTCGTGGCTTCCACCCCAGGGCCTTTGCACTTGATATTTCCCCTGCGCATAAAACTCTTTCTGGAGATCCTTGCAAAGTCAGCTCTGTCTTATCATTCGACTCTTGGATCAAATGCGTTTTCTCAGGCTGCCCTTGACCACAAACCCCACTCCTAGTCACTGCCATGGCATTATCCCACTGGCTCCCTACATCTCACGGAACACCATCTGAAACACTTATGTTTCATGTTCACCTGCGTGTTGATCAAGTGTGTGTCTCTGCCATTGACTAGAATGGGGAGACCTGGGCCCAGAAAGCAGCTCGTGGGGAGGTTACAGAAGGAGGATGGCAAGGCCTGCCTGGCTTCGTTGAGTCTGGGGAACGTGGGGTTGTCCAGGTGGGGATGCCTAATGGGCAGGAGGACCTGTGGATCTGGAACTCAGGAAAGCATTCAGAGTTAGAGACGGAGATCTAGATGAATGCTCTGAGAAGGGCATGAAGAGCGAGAAGGGAGGCGGGTAGATTCGCACAAGGGGTAGCTGGTAGCCACAACAGGTTCTGAGCAGGTGACAGAGAAACCTAGAGACAAGCACTAGCCAGACAGGCCAGTGGGGCGGCAGAACCTGTGCCCTGGGAAACCCAGCCCAGTGGTCCTCGCACAGGGGATAGAGAGGAAACCACAAAGGCAGGCCCCCCAGCATGGGATCTGCTAAGAGGGCATCCTCTCCCCTTCTGCAGACAGGGGTCTGAAATGTCATCGGGATCCCAGCCAGGGCCCCAATTTGAGCTACTCTCTTCACTCTGCTCTACAGGGACAGCCTCACCAAGCCCTCGCACATCAATTCTCCTGTCCCTGGGCTCTCAGGGGCAGGAGAATTCAGGATGGCATTGAATGGAGTCAAAAGGGCAGGGCCGGAGGGCCTCAGGCGGAGAGATCATCCCAGTGGTGGTGCTGCCAACGTGCGTGGGGACAGATTTTCCATTAACCCAACGGCCCTCTCCTGGAGCACCCCCACTCGGCCTCAAGCCACAGGCTTCTGGCTCTTGAGCTCTCCGTGTCCCTGGCTCCCTGCTGGCGAGTGATGAACTGGGAACCATGCTGGGCTGGGTGTCAAGAGCCTCAGGAAGTTGACCCTCTTGCAGAAAAGAGCCAATGGGAGGGCAGTTGGAGCCCCTCCGTACCAGTCAGGCCCAATTCCAGGGAGCAGGAGGCACAGAAGTGGAGGTGAATATCCCAGGGGTCCCAGGAAGAGCCTCGGCTCCCAGGGCATTGATGGCAAAGTGTTGGCAAGGGCAGTGTGACCTAGAGGTTAGGGGGCCGCAGCTCCCGCTCCCCGATTCACCGCCCAATCCCTGCACTGCTACTTCCCAGTTGCATGGCCTTAAGCCAGTCACCGGAGGCTCAGCTTGTCCGTCCATAAGATAGGGATAATAATAGTACCTACTCCCATAGGACTGTGGTGAGGAATAAGATAGTCCACGTAAGATGCTCGGTACTGTGCCTGGCTCATTGGTGCTTGAGAAATATCAATATTCGTTAGGATTTCATCTTTGACTCCTTTTTAGAATGAGGTAGAGATGGAAGAAAGAGGACCCCAGGTTTCCCCAGTATTTCATCTCCAATTTTCTCTCTTCCCAGATGGTTTGGCTCAGGGGAATCTGTATTCTGTGTTATCCGGAATATTCTCCAGAGTCAGCTTGGCCAAAGGATGGAAACACGTTGCTGCTCACTACGACCTCCCCACCCAGGAAAGTCCTGCCCAGATGCCCAGGCCCCAGCCCAGAGCCCCACCTCTCGGCGACCCCTCCTCCAGGGAGCCGGGACCGCAGTCCAGCAAAGACCCCAATCAGAAGGTTCCTGGACGCATTCAGAGACTCTAGACTCTGCTCCCCAGTCAAGCCTGTGGCTTTAATCCCCGCACTGCCCAGGCTGCGGGCCTCCACCTGTGCTCCCAGACTCCCAGGGTGCTTTTCCTAATGGAGCGATGGCAACCAGCCCCACAGAGGGACCTCGGCGACAGAATCAGAGGGGCAGGCAGGCCTCCCCTGGGCTCCTTCCTGTCTCTGCTAAAACCCCTCCCTCAGCCGTGGTGAGGGATGACCGGCAGTAAAGGCGCTGGGAAGGCCCTCGCTGAGGCTCCAGGAAAGGGGAGGCCCCAGACCTAGGCCAGGCCCAAGACAGGAGGACTTTTTTTTTTTTTTTAATTTATTTGAGAAAGAGAGAGAGCACGAGAGAAAGCGAGAGCACGAGCAGGGGGCAGTGGGAGAGGGAGAAGCAGACTCCCCGCTGAGCAGGGAGTGCGATGTGGGGCTCGATCCCAGGACCCTGGGATCATGATCTGAGCCGAAGGCGAACTCAACCGACTGAGCCACCCAGGCGCCCGAGACCAGAGGACTTTTAATGTCCTCCCCTCAATGGGAGCAAAGTACACCAACAGCTCATATTAAATACAACATTTTGCCAACAATTTTCTACAGGATTTTTATAATTTGGTTCTTGGAAGTGTTTGGCTACCAGGCGCTGATTAAACTGGCGGTTGGCTTTGCCTTCCTTCTCATCCATTCTCCGGCTTACCCGGGATTTCTTCCCAAGTGAGAAAATGTAGCTGACAAATTGCTTTCACGAGTAATGACACTTTTATGAATACCTAATGTAGTAATTAATGCAGTTGACCCAACGTTACATTTTGTAGACATTTAACATTTATTAATTTTGATTTCACAGTTTTCTTTTCCCATTTTGCAGCCAATAAATATTTTAAGTTCTCAGATATTTTTGCAGGATCCTTAAAAGTTCATAGGCCCAAAGAGCTAGTGTGACCTTGAAAAAGGGACTTGAATCTCCCTGGGCCTCCCTTCACACCCCCACTCCTGTCCTGCTCCCCAGGGGCCCTGCAGGCTGAGCCACCCCAGGGGCAACATTTTAGAACCACAGCTGGTCAGGCCATACCCAGCAGGGGCTGCCAGGCCCCCGATGAAGACGCTCAGAACCCCACGAAGACAGACAAAGACCTCCCTTTCACCCATGAAGAGCAAAGCAATAAAAAATGTTATTTTGCCAGTCGGTTGAATTTCATTTGTGTGGTTTGGAGTGTATTTTCTAGTTAATGAACCTGCCACATTTATGACCACTCTTTTTCAATTCAATGGAGAGGAAGGGGGAAAACAAAGGGGAAAAGCCTGCCGTATTTCCCCCATACAGCTGGCCGGCTGACAGCAAGCAGATCTGGGAAGGGCGGGGCTGCCCAGCAGTGGACCTAATGGCCCGGCCAAGGGCAAGTTCACTGGGGAAGCGTTCGTTCCTGCAGCATGTATGGTGTGGGTTAGACCTCAGGGACAAGTTGCCAGCATAGGGCACTTGCTGAAGGGACGCCCCCAACCCCACCTCCGAGCATCTTTCCTGGGTCAAGGTGACCCGGTCTGCTGTGTTCCTCTGCCGGCCGGCTGCGGGATGCCAAGTGCCAGCGCCCTCTACCCTCGTTAAGCAGGTTTGGGGCAGAAGGCGAGAGACCGGAACATGGCCAGGGGAAGAGGAGAGGAAGGTCCGCCCCTGGCAGACTCGTTCACCCATGAGGCACGCTGCGATCAGGTCCTGAATAAGCCATGACCCGTGGGACCAGTGGCTCCAACTTCAAATACACACACACACACACACACACACACACACACACACACAGAGGCTCCCTCTCCTTCCCCCAGCCCAGCACCACTCCCTGAGCCACTTCCCAGGAGCAATCCAAGGCCTCAACTTCTGGGGGGATTCTGAGCTGCCCACCCCATTACCTCGATGCGAACATCCCCACCCATGCTGGTCGAGAACCGCAAGGGCAGCAAACCGGACCTGACTTTGCAGGGCCGCAGAGGGAGTGCGCTTTGGCAGGCAAGCCCCTACCCAAGCTGGAGAAATCCCTCTTCTCCTCCGGTTTCTCCCTCAATCACCCCCGCGCCCCTCTCACCTTCACAGCAGCCCTGGCTCAACTGTGCAGCCGTGAACCGTGTCTTCGTTCATTCACACACTTCCACCCCCATCCACTGTATGCAGGCAAACATGGCGCACCGCAGCCCCCCCACCCCCCCCCCATGCCCCAGGAATTCTCAGCACTGCTAGAGAAACAAGTAAGTACAGGAGTCACAGAGGAGGAGCCACGTTCTGATGGGGGAAACACAGGCTCAGGGAGCATAGCGGGTATCCTGCCGGGAAGGTGGAGGCAGTGTTCCTAGAAGACTTCCTGGAAGAGGAGACAGCTCATCTGGGAAGGGAGGAGGGGATTCTGAGAGGAAGCGTGGCCACAGAATGGTGCGTCTTTCAGCTCCGCCAGGGCCGGGCAGAGGCTGCCGCAGATGGACGAGGGCAAGAGGGGAACCAGAGCCCTGAGGTTTGCCTTGCGCTGCCGCACCCACGTGGCCGCAGGGGGTGTGAATGGGAACTGAGTCTGAGTCACTGATTTCAGGCTATCAGGGCCTCAAATCTTCCACTTCTCCTAACAGCCGGTGGTGTCCGCTGGCCGGTGCTTGACCCTCCCAAGGGATTTGCATTAGAAGAGGGATTAGGGCCCTGGAAGGGCATCAGCTTGGCTCTCCATTCTCTGCAGAGCGACTTTCACGTGGGCCTCGTTTCCCTCCCTCCCCTGGTCTCCAGAGCCCACACCCCGCCCAGCCCCCCCCTTACGGGGCGATCACCATGGTAGCCCTGGTACTGGCCTGGGGCACACCAGGTCTCGCGCAGCACCCGCCTGGGCCGGGCCAGCACTGAGCTCAGCGTCCCTGCTGGCCGTGCGGAAGGGGGCCGGAGTTGGGGGCGGGAACACTCGGCCCTCCAGGGCGCTCTGATTTCCCACCTGCTAAGACCTCCGCATAACAGGAGTGTGTAGAAACACCATCACCCCGAGGAGGGTAGAAAGAAGTGGAGGGGAGGACACTCAGGCCCCGAGAGCCGGGGACCAGTCAAGGCTGCAGAACTAGTAGGTGTCTTGGCCCCGACTGGAATCCAAAGCCGTCTGGTTCCAAAGTTTGTGCTTCCATTAAGCACAATGGGCCATTAAGCCACAAAACCCCAAACACCTGCCACAACCGAGCGGCTCAGAAGTTGAGTAGAATGCGAGTGGTGGGTGTTGTGGGGAGTGGGCCCCATCTACACAGACGGCCAAAATTCCACCGCAGCTGACAGCTGCCGGGTGGGAAGGGC
>CM052900.1:158846538-158868652 GCA_028534135.1 Potos flavus | reverse complement strand
AATTAATTAATAAGACATTAATATTTAGATATTTAAATATTTAATGAGCACCTACTCTATGACAGGTAGGGTAACCGAATCTTCCCAGTGCACTCAGGCTGTGCTGGTTTCAAGACTGACAGTCCCACCTCCTGGGAGCCCCCTCAATCCCTCTGCCAGATACCGAGCTTTGGGTCTCCAGGGGAGCCTAAGAAAAAAATCCCTGGCCTGTGGGAACTTCCACTGTGGGAGAAGGGGACAATACACGCATCCCCAGGCAAGACAGAAGGAAACAGTATGGCGTAAAGGATAGACTCAGTGGGGACTGGGCGGCGGGGGGGTGGGGAGGTGGGTTGGGGGAGGTGCTGATCAAGGACGACTGCTCTGAGGGCGGGGTGACAGTCATCCTCGTGGAATCCTGAAGGATAAGAAGGAAAGTAGTCACGAAAACATCTGCTGTAACAGATACACCGGCGAAAATATGAAAATGTGTCCCTACGAGCTATTCACGGCAGCTCTGTTTGTAAAAACAAGACTGGAAGTGACCCGGATAACATCAGTAGGGGACGTGGGCGGTGGGGCACCAGGCAGCTGTAGGAGGGAAAAGGAGGAGCTGTGTACCCCATTACGCAGTGCCTGTTGTCAAGGACACACAGTTGAGTGGAAAGCTGGGCTGGAAAGATGCGTACAACAGGCTGCCATTTATCTAAGAAATTGTGGGTGTGTGCTTACATTTAAAAGTAAATAAGTACAGGGATGAGCCGGGTGGCTCAGTCGGTTAAGCATCTGCCTTTGGCTCAGGTCATGATCCTGGGGTCCTGGGATCGAGCCCCACGTGGGGCTCCCTGCTTATCGGGTGTCTGCTTCACCCTCTCCCTCTGTCGCTCCCCCCTCTCATGCTCTTTCTCATTCTCTCAAATAAATAAATAAAATCTTTAAAAAAAAAAGTAACGTAAATAAGCGCAGGGGTGCCTGGAAGACTGTCGATGAAACAATCGACTCTTGATTTTGGCTCAGGTCATGATCTCAGGGTCATGAGATAGAGTCCCGCATCAGGATCTGCGCTCAGCAGGGAGTCTGCTGGAGACTCTCCCTCTCCCTCCGCCCCTCCACCCACGCTCTCTCTCTCTAAAATAAATAAATAAATCTTAAGGGGGGAAAAAAAGCCACTTGAATCTGGAGATAGGCAGGAACCCACGGTGCCCCAGGTAAAAACTCGATAAAAATAAATTAAAACATTGTCAAAAGAAAAAATATATGGGCCAACAGGGGAAATTTTCCCACGTCCTAGATGTCGATGATATTAAGGAAATAGAGCTTATGTCTTCGGTGTGATAATAGTGTTGGGGTTACGTTCTGGTAAAGAGTCTTTTTATCTTTTGGAGATAATGCTAAAATAGCTACAGATTAAATGACAACATGCCTCAGTTTTGCTTCACAAAAGTCCCGTGGGGGAAGTGGGTGGTAGGGCTATAAATAAAACAAGATTGATTGGTCATGAATTAACAATCTTTGGATCTGGATGATGGATAGAGGGGAGGTTCATTATTTTCTCTTCTATTGTATCTGTTTGAAAGGGGGAAAAAAGTAAAAACAAACAAAGGAAACAGGATTTGGGGTGAGAACTTTCTAGACAGAGGTTATCAGCCACCACAAAGGCTCTGGGGGCTGATGTGAGTCTGGCCAGTGCAAGAGTAGGGAAGGAAGTTGCTGTGGCTGGAACGTGGTGGACAATGGGTGGGAGGGTCACCCAAGGCCATACGAGGTCAGAGACACAGGGGTCCTGGCCACGCAGAGCCTGGGGCCAGCGGAGGAGTGCAGGCTTCACTCTGATTGCCGAGCAGAAGTCACTAGAGAACTGTGGGCAGCAGGGACACAGAATCTCTTGATTAACAACATGTAGCCTCCCCACCGGGTGGAATATTACTCAGCCACAAACAGAAATGAAATACTATGCACCCTATAACTTTTAACATACTAAGTAAAAGAAATCTTATACAAAAAGCCACATATTGTAGGATCCCAATTATGCGAACTATCCAGAATAGGCATATCCAGAACTATCCAGAATAGGCATACCGATAGAGACAGAAAGCAGACTCATCGTTTTCCGGGACTAGGGGAAGGCGGAGTAGGGACTGACTGCTAATGTTACACGATTTCTTTCTGGGGGATGGAATGTTCTGGAATTAGTTGTAATGGTTGCACCACATAGTGACTATACAAAAATCACCGAATTATACCCTTTAAAATGGTGGGTTTTATGTTATATGAATCATATGTTTTTTGAAAACCCCAAAAAGACAAGATCCTTTTGGCTGCTCTGGAAAGTAGACAACAGGAAGGGAGTGGGGAAGCAGGAAGAACAGTCCTGGGATAGGACCAGCCGTGGCCATGGAAAGTACTACTGCTCATGCCCCCAGTGAACTGGATGGAGGAGGGAAAGAGGGGTGGGGTGGGTGAAAATGCTACCATCCATCAAGATGAGGAAGGCCAGGGTCCCGGGAGTAGCAGGCTTCTGTTGCATATTCTTTAAATTCTAGGTGCTCAATGGTCCTTAGTCCTTCTCCCCACATCGTCCCCGCCCTTCTCTTCCAGGCTCCCAGGTGTGAGGTGGGGCCATGCAGCCAGTTTGGGCCAATGAGGTATAAGCTGAAGTGAAGTGCGTAAGGAGACCCTCCAGAACTCAGTGCCGAAGTGGCTTGCTACATTCAGGATGGTGACTGCTTCGCCGACCTGGGTTCTGGAGTAAGAAGATGTGATCAGAGCCCCAGTGAGTCCTGGTTCCACCATTACTAAGTAAACGACCTTGAGGAAGCTGCTAAAATTCCCCATGCTTCGTGCCCTACCTATGACATACGGACCATGATAATACCCACCTTTCGACATCACCTGGCCTGAAAAAAGTGTTTGAATATGTGCTGATGAGATTAATAAAGGAATGAAAGTGGGTATGCCAGTCCGGCACCTTTAGTCACCAGGAACCGAAGTCCAACCCAAGCTAGTTCATGGAGAAATGGTACTCAGCAGCTGCAGTCACTGAAAAGTCCAAGTATGGTAGAGCTGGCTTCAGACACGCCTGGTTCCAGGGACTAAACGGCGTCCTTAAACCTCATCTCTCTCTCTCTGTTCTGCACCCAGCTCCCTTCATGTATCGGGGAGAGCAAAATTCCAGCTGACATCATCCCAGTAAGCAGCTTTAGACGAAGGAGAGCATGCAAACCCCCAGAGAAGAGATCTGATTGGCCCAGCCTGGATCTCATGGGCTCTCTTGGTAAGCAGAAAGCAGTCCATTGATGAAGAGCTCCCCACAACTAAATGGAGTGGCCAGGGGAATGTTCTCCCCAAGGAGGGGGCTCTGCCACCAGAAGAAGAGGGAGCAGTGATGCTGAGCAGATACAATATGGACACATCAGAGTCTCCCAGTAGGTGACTGGGCAGCTGGCCAGGGTGGGGCTGCAGCCTGTGACCACTGGGGAAGAAAGAGTGTGGGGAGGGGGTAGAGGAGTAGTGGGGGGAGGAAAGGGAGGAGAGAGGAGGAGAGGAGTAAGAGAGGAGGAGAAAAGAAAGGAAGCAGAAGGGAGAGAAGGGAAGGGGGTGTGCCTGGACCACACAGGGCTCCACCTGAGTTCAGCACCCACACAGACCCTCAAACACCCTGCTTGCATGAGGCCAGCCCCACCCCAGCCCCAATCCACTTGCCACAAGGTCATCCTACACCCCTGGCCCAGAGGTCAGGGTTTTATTCTATTCAGGCCTTCAACTAGTTAGATGAGACCCACCCACGTTATGGAGGGCAATCTGCTTTTACCCAAAATCCATTGTCCACTAATTTAAGTGTTAATTTCATCCCAAAATGCCCTCACAGAAACATCCAGAATAATGTTTGACCACTTATCTGGAGACCGTAGCCCTGCCAAATTGACACATAAAATGGGCTATCGTAGGGTCCCCAGAGGCACCTTGTTCAACCCCCTCAGGTACAGATGAAGAAACAGAGGTCCAGAGAGGCCCGCTGGTCTGTCCAAGGTCACACAGCAATGTAGCAGCAGAGCATGGCTGCCTCCATCCCAGCTCTCAGGCCAGTGCTCTCTGGACAGTCTCCTCACTCCTGTTGTGGCCCCTGGGAACCCAGGGACCCGAAGAGAGCAGGCAGGTGTGAGCCAGCAGGCAGGCTAGCCAATTTGCCAGCCCAACACACCTGAGTAATTGGCCTTCGAGAAGAAATGCTGGCTGGCATGGAATTTGCATAGCATTTACGTGTTTTTCCCCAAAGTTCAAACTATACAGAAATTTCTCAGAACTACCTTTTTCCCTAGAGCCTTGTAGCTTCAGCTGCATTCCTTTGGAAGGACCCAGAAGCACTGGTTCTTCTGTGTTGATCACCTTCCCCCTCACTTGTCCCCCGACTCCCACTCCGGGGCTGCACCAGCCATGAGGTCATGTTCAACTGACCGAGGTTTTCCTCCATGTGGCAAATGCACCACTGCCCATGTGGGAGTTCCTGCAGGTGGTACAAGAAGAGACATTTTTTATTTTAATAGTCATGTATTCATTTTTATGTTGCTTTGAATTTATGACTAGGGATGCTGGGTTCCCATTTATGGAGGTGATATAAAGTTTCCCTTTAAACTAAATTTAAGTTTTTTAAAAGTAAGTCAATGGAAATAAAAATAGTCAGTAAATAATGGAACAGGCAGTACGTCGATATGGCCAAAACCGAGATGAAATAACCAAGATTTCAGAAATGCGGGACTGACCAAATTATCTCCTGACACCATGTCAACCCACATCCACTTGGCCTGGCCCCAGTGGAGGTGAGGACCGAGGAGACATAGTCCCACGTGTCAGGAGGAAGCGTTCATTCTCCTGGTTCAGGAACTATGGCGTGTCCAGCTCCAGAATCCCATAGGTCCCAGGGAAAGGGTCCCAGCACCAATTTTGGGGACTGAGTATCCACCAAAGGAATATCCCACCAAGACCCACTTCCTCTCGTGCCTCCCAGAAGGGGGAGACATAGTTTCCCACCTAGACCACCCACCAGCATGGAAATAAGCCATTACTCCATACATAAAAGCTTGCAAAGTAATTAATATCCCAGCCATTTAACTCAGCTGTAATACCCTCACCGTTAATAAGCTAGCTAAGAGCTCCGCTTGAAATTAATAACTTGCAAATGACCCAAGAGCCCTGGTTTCCTACCTTCTTTTTTTTTAAACCAAAAAAAAAAAAAAGAAAAGAAAAGAAAAAAAACACCAGAATTTAAATAGAAAAGCAATTTTCATTTATGAGCCAGTATCATTATTCATAACTGGAGAATTGTAAGGAGTAAAAGTCTTTTCCACTTAATTAGAATCTTGAGCATCACAGCAAAGGGGGGAGGCCATATGTAGCACAGGGCATTCTGGAGGCAAAAGGTACATGTCGAAAGGAAGGCGGTCCCTCCCAGGTACCTGCAGGCCTCCAGTCTCCATGCATCTACTGCAGGGCACGCCCGGCACTTACCGCCACACGGGGGCTGAGGCCGGCAGGGGAGAAATGTGCAAAGACGCCTGCGTGTCACGTCCATGTCCTCAAGACACAAGTGATAAAGTCTCATCTTAAACTCAAGGGAAGCAGAAGGGAGAGAGCAGAGCCGGCGAGTGGAGCTGCAGAAACCAGATAGAGGAGAGGCTGGGGTGGTGAGGGGGAGGACCGGAGGCAGGACGGATGAAACGGGGAGAGAGAGCTGGCTGTCCTTCCTCCCATTCGGAGGACCCAGCCCTGAGGCTCATGACCCCCAACCACCCGACCCCACATACCAGACGCTAGGCAGGGGCGCTCTCAGGCTAGCCTCACGGTCACCTGCCAGCCTCACGAGACAACCCGTATCTCTGCCTCGGGGACGAGGTGAGACTCAGAGAGGGGAGGCACCTGCCCTGGGGTCACCCAGCCGGTGACGGGCAGAGCTACGAAGCCAACTCAAGTCTTTGATTGCATGCCAGGCCTAGCCTCCAAGGCCACCAGCCAGCTCTGCTTTCCTCTTATTTATTTATTTTTAAGATGTTATTTATTTATTTATTTGAGAGAGAGAGATGGGGAGTGGGGAGGGGGGCAGTTGGAGAGGGAGAATCCCAAACAGACTGCTGCTCAGTGCAGAGCCCGACGCGGGGCTCGATCGCACGACCCTGAGATCGTGGCCTGAGCTGAAAGCAAGAGTCGGACGCTCAACCGTCTGAGCTGCCCAGGTGCCACAGCCCTGCCCTTCCTTTTAAACCTCCCAGCATCCTGGTAAGGTAGACATCGTCATCGCAACTGAGGCTCGGGCTAGCTGAGAGCAAGTACCGTCCAAGGCCAAGGCTGGCACCCCCACCTCCCCCCCACGGCCCGTCCCATTCCATTCCAGGCACGGGCATGCCGAGACCTGACAGCCCCAGGAAGAGCTCTCGGCTCCCAGATGCTCCCCCCGCTGGCAGGCCTGGGTACCCCCTGCGGGCCTCCCACCACAAGCGGACACACAGCCGTCCCCACCAGGGGGCTTAGGTTGGAGTCTGGGCTCAGCGGCCGCTGCCTCTGCAGTCGTGGGCAAGACGTGCCCCGTCAGCTCTCAGGGGAGCAGCGGAGGCAAGCCGGGCCTCAGACAGCAAGGAGCTCGTCGTCCCATCTGAGGAACCAGATCTCTTAGGCAGTGGTTCCCCAATGTCAGGTTATGATCCCGCTACATCAGCATCCCTTCTCCAGAATCCAGCCCCTGGGCCTCGCTTCCCGGAGGGTGCGGTCTGGCGGGTCTGGCGGAGGGCCCAGGAAGCTGCATCCGAAAAGCCCCCTGGCCCGTGCAGCTGACTCTGGCAAACGGGCTTGGGGACTGCGGCTCGGAGCACTTTACTCACAGAGCGCCAAACTCGGGGACATCTTAAGGACCCTCGAGCCCAGCCTACCCATTGCACGGATGGGAAAACTGAGGCTTACAGGGCTCGTCTTGATTCAGTGATGATGCTATTACTCAGAGCCAGGTAGCCTGGCTCCCAGACCGGGGTGCTTGCCCTTCTGCAAAGCCGTCTTGGGGGACGGCGGGAGAGGGCTTCTGGCCCAGGACTGTGGGCCATGCTTGGCGCAGAGTAAGACTCTCATGGAGAATTGTTGGATGGGAATGAAGAGCGTTGACCTGGGGACAGATAGTACCTGTTTCTGCCCATCTGTCCCCACTCCACGGGGTCCTGAAGGAGCTCAGTCACGATGCTTTGTGGGACACATCTCTCTCCCTTCCTCCCTCTCTCCATCTCTGTCTCTGTCTCTCTCCCATCTCTGTCTCTTTCTATCACACACACACACACACACACACACACACACACACACGTGGGTGGGTGGGTGACAGGACTGGGCTGCCCGAAGTTCTTACAACCCCCTGACCTCCATACCCTCTCTTCTTGGGATCTATGAGTGACAGCAGTAGCTTCGTGATCTATTTGTGTCACCACACTTAAATAATCATAAAACTCGACCATAAAACACTGTCTGCACCTCCGTCTCCCCACTTACAACCTGGGGTTGCACCCACCCATCCTGCCCCAGGGGGTTGGCAGGAGTCAAACACAATAACGCTGTAAAAAGCCTTGAAACCACGGAGGGCTCTAATCTTCAGGGAGAGAGGAGGCACATCCGAAGCCAAACGCGGTCCTTTAAGGACCCCACCGCCAGAGTGCCTCCTCGGGACAGCTCTTTGGACTAGGTCAGGCCAGAATGACCCCCCTCTTTCCAAAGAGGTAAAATGAGGCACGGCAAGGTAAGTGACTTACCCAAGGACACACATTAGTTAGCCAAAGATCCGGAGCTGAAAATGAAGAGATGGGAGAAAGCGTCATCCAGGCCGGTTGGGGTTAACCAGGGAGAGCATCTCGGGGGAGGTGGAGCAGCCGGTTCCCAGACACGCGGAGCACGTGCACCCACACACGCGTTCACACCCTCTCTTTGCGCCTGGCAGAATTAGGAATGCAGGCAGTGCAGAGAGCTGGCTAGACAATTACCCTGTCACTCCCGCTCCTAATTCTCCCTCCCTGTCCTTGGACACAATTGAGAATCTCTTTTAGGTTCACAATTAGACCCCTTCTCCGACTGGCATTGTTTCCGCGCCTCACCACGTGACTTCCCCTCTCCCCCAGCTCTTCCTCGGCAGACCTCTCAGCCCAGCGAAGCCTGACAAATCCTTCCCGCAAACGTGTCTCAGGCTCAGAATAGCCTCCCCAAATAAAATAAAAACCCTCACGAAGTGATTCCAGGTTAAGCCGGAGCGTTCCGCGAGCAGCAACATTCCCAGCGTGTCTGCCTTCTCCCCAGGTCACGACCATTTCTCATCTCTGACAGCCACTCGGGCCAAGGCCACAGACAGCCAAAGGAAGCCCGTTGCTCCGAAAGCCCCCAGCGACCGGATCACCATGATTAGATGCCCCCCACCTTCCCGTCTGGAGCGCGCTGGGGTCGGGGAAGGAAGACATCTGGTCTCCCGTGCAGACAGACTAACAATGCTGGTGGATGTTGGCAATGCGGGCTATTGCCACTGACTGCACGCCAGAAGCTTCTCTGAGCCCTGTGGGTTTATTAGCGCACTTGGCCCTTGTTCCAGCTCCCCAAGACAGGCGGCATTACTGTGCCCCTTTGACGACGGGGACCGAGACCATCTGACAATCAAGATCAGCGTCCTCTCCGGGCAATGACCACTGGAGCAGAGAAACGGCTGTCTCTTTGGGTGGGACATGCACACTTCAGTTTGCCCCAGTCCCCACTGCCCCCTATTGTAGTATACCCTGTCTGCCTGGCCCATTTAAGTCCCTTGCTTCCCCCCGACAGGTATCTGAGTTTTTAACCCCTACAGCATGTTGCCTCCTCCCCCATACTTCCTCCGCTCCCCCCCATCTGGCTCTAAAGGAATCGGAGCCTACAGATCTGCAAAAGCCTGCACCCTCCCCCTTCCTTCAGACCAGCTCCTCCAGGAAGCCTTCCCGGTTTAACCATCAGCTCTGTAAATGTCTGAGCCGAAAGGCTTCCCGGAGACCATCTGGTGCTCACCAATCAGTTACAGATAAGAGCCTGAGGCCCAGAGAGCCATGAAATGCTGCTGTTACCCCCTCACACGATCGTGAAACCCTATCCCACCAACAAGGTTCCCACTTCCGCTCCTACCAGTGGTGGGAAGCTGGGATTGTTCTCATGCCGGTATCTCTTTGCCACATACTAGGCGGTTCTCACTTTCAGGGTCTTCCCGCCCTCTCATTCCTCCTGACTCTTCTGTGAGTCCCTGAACTCCGGGACCAGGTCTGGGCCCTTCCCTGCCCCCTTGCCTTCACCTGGGCACAGCCTCAGGGAGGGAGCCCGAGCCTGGAGCCCCCACTGACTCTCCTGTCCCGATATTGGGGTCCTTCGTTCTGCCTGTTTCACACCCACCCCAGTTCCACCCTCCTCCTGAGCTGAAGTGAGACCTGATTCTGCCCCGAATTTCCCAGCTGACAAAGGAGCATCACAGAGAAGCTAAATGTGACCCAAGATCACAGCTGCTCCTGCCCCCGGACTCCTGCTTTAGCTTATTTCCCGCTTTGTCCTGCATTGCCCTCCACAGAAGCAAGAAGGGACTCTGTGACATCGCTGTGACCATTCCCCTGTCTTGGACCTCCCCCTGGGAACTCTCCCCACTTAGAAGACATCCCATTTTCTGGAGAGGGCAGTGGAGAACTTGGACCCCGCCCCCCAAAAAATCATCATTTTCTCAGACCCTTTGTTATAGAGGCCCTGGCAAATCCCCAAGCTCCCACTCCCTGGTCTTCCCCAGGACTCTGCCTGTCTGTGAATACCCCCAGGACGGTCCGTACAGCTGTGCAGGTTGTGCACTGCTTCCCCAGAACAGCCACATGCTGCAGTCCTAATTGTCACTCACCAGGCATCGCAATGCGTCCTACAGGAGGCGGCTGCCAACCGCAGGAAGCGTTGCAGCAGCCCGCCACTCCCGCCGGCCAGGGAGCCTCCCTTCCCTCCACCGTGTCCCCCCCCACCCCCTACCCTGCCCCAGCCACTAAACTCCCTTAAGCAACTGGGAGCGGACCTCCAGGACTGACAGGAAAGGTCCCCCAAGCAGGGGAAACCTCGCTTGGCCATAATTAAACTCCACCACTGCACAGGCTGCAGACAAAAGGGAGCCCATAATGGGATTAGAATTGTCATAAATTAAAATCATAAATTCAATAAATGCCTTATCGGCCTCCCTCTGGAAGTGGCTGGCCCACAGCGGCTAGCTTTGATAGGCATAACGGAGGGGCCTTGGGAAGACGGGTCACTGCAACCGGGTGGGCTGCAGGTGGGGGAGACTCTGGCTCGGCTGCCGGGCCGAGCTGAGCGGGCCAGGTCAGGGGGCCCTTTTCCGGAGAACACTGCCACTAGGACAAACTATGACAGCTGATAGTCTTCCAAAACCAGCGGGGGCTCCTTACCACCCCCAGCAGTTAATCCAGCCTAGCTAGTCACCAATTGCGTGCCTTAGAATTGGTTGACACACACCTCTGTCACCGGGGATATAAGCACCATTAAATGGCCTTTGGCCTCAAATGTGCGGTGCAGTAGAAGACATACATTGACAAAGCAAAGTGCTGAGTTTGAATCCCAGCTCCAGCACGTGTAAGCTGCTTGGCCTTGGCCAGGTGTCTGCATTCAGGAGCATTCCCTTCCCTCCCACCCTGGAGGCGTCATCCGTCTGTCCTTCCACTCATCCCCACATCCGGCACATAGTTATAGTGTTTGGACTGAGTGCCAGACTGTGCTAACCCCTGGGGGAAATGGCCGTGAGCAAGACACATAAGATCATGGAGTTGACCTTCCAATGTGGAGACAGACGTAAGCAGGCAATTTCACAAATAATTGATTATAATCGCAGAGGGGCCACAAAGGAGAAGCCCAGAAGACTCGACCAAGTTGGACAGGAGGATGTGCAGGGAGAGATTTGTATGAAGAACTAAAGCTCGAGCTGAGGTCTAAAGGAGAAACCAAGAGAAGAGGGTGGGGGAAGCATAAAGAGCTCTCAACATCAGGAAGAATATGTGCAAAGGCCCTGGGGTGGGAGCAGCAAGGGATCCTAGTTTACGGGGACCTGAAGTTTATACAACCTGGGTGGGAGACGGGGCTTTAAAAAAAAAAAAGAATGCAAAGTTAGGCATTGAAGTTAATGTTAATTTAGAATGAAATAAAGTTCTAAATAAAGTTCAGAATGAAATAAAGACTGCTTATTTAGAATGGAAAACATTATAAATTATACACTTTCTAAAGCTGACAAATACCACAGACATCACGAAATCCAGGAGAGAAAAATATACTTCTATTAACTGTTTAACATATCTCTATAATATTTTCTTCTTACATATATTGGCTGCAAACTCTTGTATTCCCTCTTCCTATGTCAAGATTTTGTAATATCATTTTCTAGAGGATAGAATAATCATCTGATAATCCCTCCAGCATGATTGAGGGAAATACACACGTGTGCATGTATATAAATACACATATGTAATACACACAAATGTAATAAATATATTTTGTTATACGGGATGCATAAAGCACGTGGCTTCACACGTAGACGCACTCAATGTCTGTAGAGCTACTACGGATGTATGTTCCACTGTGGTCGGCAGAGTAATGACCCCACAGGACGTCTACACCATCATCCCCGTAAACTGTGAACATGTTAGGTTACACGGCAAAGGGCAACAAAGTAGCAGTTGGTATCAAAGTTGACCTTGAAAGACAGAGACAATACGAGACTATCTGAGTGGGCCCCATGTAATCCCAAGGCTCCTTAAAAGTGGGAGAGGGAGGCAAGAGGGAGAGAACCAGAGACAGCAGGACTCAGCCCAGTGTCACTGGAGGCAGGGGCCGCAAGCCGAGGAGTGCAGCCAGCCTCCAGAAGCTGGAAAAGGGCAGGAAACAGATTTTTCCATCAAAGCTTCCAGAAAGGAAAGCAGCCCTGTCAAGACCTTGATTTTCGCCCTTGATGGGAGACCCATTTTGGACTTCTGACCTCTGGAACTGTAAGATACCAAACTGGCATTATATATCCACCGAGTTTGTGGTAATGTTTTGCAGTGGCAGCAGGAAAGAAATGTACCCACAAACACAGGACTTCTAATCATTTCCATTTCACATGATCACCATTGAGAAAGGAAACACACAAGCACACACGCACACACAGAGTGTGTTTATACTGGTATATCATGTGTTCTCAAGGATCTTCTTGACTGGAAAGAACTGGTTTTGACAAGACCTTTGTGAGAACCACCTAAGAATTTCCACATCCAGGATGCCTGGATGGCTCCGTCTGTTAAGTGTCTCACTCTTGATCTCAATTCAGGTCTTGATCTCAGGGTCGTGAGTTCAAGCCCCACATTGCGGGGCATGGAGCCTACTTAAAAATAAATAAATAAATAATAATAATAATAATAATTTCCACATCCAACGACTGGCTTCCTGCTCTATGCATGCCACATGCCAAACTTTCTGAGACAGGCACCTCAGGACACACACACCTCCCAAGTCAGGTCAACCCCTAGCCCATGTCTTCATGTCACAACCTTGGGCAAATCATGGGTAGCGGGTAGTAGGAGGGCTCCTTAACTAGACTCAGAGACTGTGAGCCACATACGTAGATCCCGCTGAAACCACACTAAGAAATGCCCCCTCAGCTTTGCCTTAGATGGATTCTAATGCTGCCATGGCCACCCCAGCCCCCTGACCCACAGGCAACGGGAAAGCAGAGCATCTGAGTGGACAGAGACAACAGTCTTAATGGGCTACAGTTAACACATCTCCTTTAGCGAAGTTTACAAACACACCTGACTGTGTGGACACGATGTAAGGGGAAGGGACCTGTGCCTTGAGCACCAAGCTTGGGCAAATCCACATTTGCCCCATTCAAGTGACTCAAAGCAGGTACGGTGCCTGGGGCACAGTGGGCCTGGAGGGGTGATGGGGGCAGGTGGTGGGCCGGATGCCTGGGCCTTGAACCCATGTGATTCACCAGTGGTGACTAAGACGGCGACAAGGTGAGGTCCCAGCAGCTGCTGGATGGTGAACAGCTGGAGGAAGGGCTGGATGTGGGAAGGTTATTTCGGGGGTCCCGAGAAGAGCTGATGGGGGCTGGGGAGCTGGGAGGAGGAGCAAGGCCAGGCAGGAGAACCACAAGACCTTGGGACAGATTGGAGGTAGGGTTTGAGGAAGGGGCAATGTCAGGGGTGACTCTGAGGTTCTGGCTGAGAGATGGGAGGGTTGGAATGGGGCAGGGGCTCCAGGAGGAAGGGCTGTGAGGGAGAAGAGGAGACCCTATGTATTTACCTCTCCTTGCACCCACAGGACAGAGAAAAGAAAGTCTTCCCTCACTTCCCCTGCAGCTGCCAAACCACAGCACTGGGACCAGGCTAAGATCCCTCCATGCTAGTGCTACCAAGTGCCTCAGACCAGGAGGCAGAGCAAAAACTCCAGAAACAGATATGGGTTCTTTTCTTGGGGACAACGTTCTTGCAGCTGCTCAGGCTCCCTCAGGACCCCATCCATTCCCAAGGTCAGTGCTTACTCACCCCCACCACTCAAGCCCCCACTCCTCACCCTCTGGGGGTATCCATTTCCCCCACCCCAACTCCCAAGCCAAGCCCAGAGTCTTTGCTAGTGCTTATTAAGCTACTAATTAATTGAATTTTTCCCCCTCATTGCATGCTGTTAATTAGTTTCTTGTAGTAACAGAGACTATTATTCTTGGAAGTAATAACTTGGTCCAGGAGGCAGTTTTAATGTTACTTATAATTGCTGAAGGAGGTGGGTTCTTGGGCTTAGGTGGGTGGGGCTAATTCAGGAAAGGAAGTAAAGTCGACATGATTCTCTTATCTAAAAGATGACTTTTATGTTTGTCTTAATGTTGTCCTGTGTTTTCCAAATTTTCTCCAATGGAAAGCATTATCTTTATAATATCAAAAGTATGCTGGAACTAATACATGAATTCGGCGAAGTCTCAGGATATAAAAATCAACGTTGCATTTCTATATGTCAATAATGAAGCAACAGAAAAAGAAATCAAGGAATCAATCCCATTTACAGTTGTGCCAAAACCCATAAGATATCTAGGAGTGAACCTAACCAAAGAGGTGAAAGATCTGTACCTTGAAAACTAATGAACATTTACGAAAGAAACTGAAGAGGACACAAAGAAATGGAAAAATATTCCATGCTCATGGATTGGAAGAACAAACATTGTTAAAATGTCTACGCTACCCAAAGCAATCTACACATTTAATACAATCCTTATCAAAATGCCACCAGCATTTTTCAACAGAAATAGAACAAAGAATCCCAAGGTTTGTATGGAACCACAAAAGACCCTGAATAGTCAAAGAAATCCGGAAAAAGAAAAGCAAAGCTGGAGGCATCACGATTCTGGACTTCAGGCTCTATGACAAAGCTGTGATCATCAAGGCAGCATGGTACTGACACAAAAACAGACACATGGAACAGAATAGAGAGCCCAGAATTGGACCCACAACTATACGGTCATCTAATTTTTGACAAAACAGGAAAGAATATCCAATGAGAAAAGACAGTCTTCAACAAATGGTGTTGGGAAAACTGGACAGCAACATGCAGAAGAATGAAACTGGACCACTTTCTTATACCACACACAAAAATAAATTGAAAATGGCCAAGAAACCTAAACATGAGACAGGAAGCCATCAAAATCCTAGAGGAGAACACAGGCAGCAATCTCTTTGACCTCAGCCATAGCAACTTCTTACTAGACACATCGCCGGAGACAAGGGAAACAAAAGCAAAACTGACCTATTGGTTCTTCATCCAGATAAAAATCTTCTCCACAGCAAAGGAAACAATCAACAAAACTAAAAGGCAGCCTACAGAATGAGAGAAGATATTTGCAAATGACATATCTGATACAGGGTTAGGATCCAAAATCTATAAAGAACTTATCAAATTCAACACTCAAAAAACAAATAATCCAGCTAAGAAATGGGCAGAAGAGGGGTGCCTCATGGCTCAGTTGGTTAAGCGTCTGACTTGATTTTGGCTCAGGTTTCGATCTCAGGGTCATCAGATGGAGCCTTGTGTCGGGCTTCATGCTGGGTGTGGAGCCTGCTTAAGATTCTCTCTCCCTGCCCCTCTACCCCTCCACACTGCTTGCTCACTCTCTCTCTCTCTCTCTCTCAAAAGAAAGAAAGAAAGAGAAAAAGAAAAGAAAGAATGAAAGAGGAAAAGAAAAGAAAGAATGAAAGAGGAAAGAAATGGGCAGAAGACATGAATAGAAATTTTTCCAAAGACGTTCAGATGGCTAACAGACACAGGAAACGTTGCTCAACATCACTCATCATCAGGGAAATACAAATCAAAACCATACTGAGATATCACCTCACACCTGTCAGAGTAGCTGAACTTACAACACAAGAAACAACAGGTGTTGGTGAGGATGCAGAGAAAGGGGACCCTCTTGCACTGTTAGTGGGAATGCAAACTGGTGCATCCAACTCTGGAAAATAGTAGGGAGGTTCCTCAAAATGTTAAAAATAGAACTACTCTATGATCCAGCAATTGTACTACTAGGTGTCTTCCCGAAAGACACAAAAATGCTGATTTGAAGGGATACACGCATCCTCATGTTTATAGCAGCATTAGCAACAATAGCTAAACTATGGAGAGAGCCCAAATGTCCATCTATTAATGAATGGATGAAGAAGATGTGGTCTATATATACAATGGAATATTACTCAGCCATCAAAAAGAATGAAATCTTGCCATTTGCAATGATATGGATGGAGCTAGAGCATGTTATGCTGAGAGAAATCAGTCAGAGAAAGGCAGATACCATATGATTTCACTCGGATGTGGAATTTAAGAAACAAAACAGATGAGCATATGGGGGGGGGGGGACAAAAAGAGAGAGAGGGAAGCAAACCAGAAGAGACTCTTCACGATAGAGAACAAACTGAAGGTTGATGGAGGGAGGCGGGTGGGGGAGGGGCTGGATGGGGGAGGGGCGTTAAATGCCTCATCAGAGGGCACTTCTGATGAGCACTGGGTGTTGTATGTAAGTGATGAATCACTGAATTCTACTCCTGAAACTAATTTTGCACTGTGTATTAACTAATTAAAATTTATCTTTTTAAAAGATTTTATTTGAGAGAGAAAGAAAGAGAGAGAGAGCACAAGCAGGGAGGAGGGGCAGAGGGAGAGAGAGAAGCAGACTCCCCACTAAGCAGGGAGTCTGATGCAGGACTCAATCCCAGGACCCTGGGGATCATGACCTGAGCCTAAGGTAGATGCTTAACCGGCTGAGCCACCCAGGGGCCCCTTAACTAATTAGAATTTAGACAAAAATTTGAAAATATATATATATATATAATATCAAAAATTTTTTTTAAAAAATGCAAGGCAGGAAAGGCCTCAGAGTGTCTAGGAAAGTTGTGCTGGAGCATGGAGCCACAGAGTGCTGGGCTAGGAGCTGGGAGAGTGGGCTCCCTTTGTTCCCACAGCTTCTGTCCCAAGCTATCCCTTCTGTTCCCTCCCCATGATCCCACAGCTAGTAAGCACCACAACCAGGGTGCAAAATCTGGGCTCTGACTCAGAGCCCAGGGACCTCATGTGGACCCCCAGGGAGTTACAGAAAGAAAGCACCTGGGAATGATGTCTTCCCCAACCAGGAATCAGGGGGCCACAATGAGGAGATGATCAAGAAGAAGCATCTGAAATTGTACCCCAAACTGCTAAGTCCCACTTTCCCATCTTCACAGAACTTGCATTCTAGTAAAAGAAACAAGAAGTAAGCAGAAAATAAAGCAAAAAAGAAGTTTGTGGGAGCGGAGAAACATACCATCGCTAGGATGGTCAGGGTCTCCTCAAGGAGCCGACACTGAAGCTAAGGTCAAAAGTATGAGGGGGAAACCCAGCCATACAACACGGATATTCTTGAGGACACGTCTGTGTTTACCTGGGAGGAGGGCCTCGGCGCACCCCACCCTCCCTGGCCAGATTCCTGCCTAGCCCTCAGAGCACGGCAAAAAGCTATCACTCACACCAATAAAAGCACCAGTTAACCTTGATGAGACCGCAATTAGCCCGCAAGGTCTTAACTCCATCATTAGCCTGGGCGTGGGAAGGGAGGGCAGCGGTAACCACATCGGATTCCCGAAATGGCCCGTGATGTTGAAAAGTGGCCAGACAGAGGCTGAACACTCCTGACTCTCCCACGGGAATTCATTCTGTTGTTCCTCAGTTCTCCCCAGACGAAGCAGCCACTTGCAGCCAAGAGGGACATCCTTGGTGGCTCCCCACTATACCCCCATCCTTGGCGGCTGCTTCAGAAGACAATACCCATCAAAGCACTTAGGTGCAGTGATATGCTGGTGAAGGCTTACCAGCCCGCTCTCCAAGGGGGGAAAGCCCTGATCCGTAGCATCTGCCAATGTCCGTGGTGTAAATACTCCCACCAGGGCCCACTGCAAACAACCAGCCTGACCTCCCTGAAGACCAGGTTGGGAAGACATGCAGACAGGTGCGAGTCACCCCCCCCCCACCCTCCCACCTCACCCCCACACACACCACCACGCACACTACTGCTGGAGCCTTCGTAAGTTTGCTCATCAGCAAACTGCAGATTAAGGGAGATAAGGTAAATCACCGTCACCACTAGGAAGAGCTTGACAAAGGTCAGTGCTGATAAAATACAGGTTTCCTTTTCCCACGCAAGGAAAGCATGGGAGTCCTGGCACAAAACTGGAAAATGTCACCGGAGCATTTAGGGATCGAATACCTTGTTTAGCCATCTGGACAGAGATGGCGTGGAGTGGGGTTGTGGGGGACAGGCAGGACAGAGAATGTAGGAACCATCAATTCCCAGTCCCTACCAGCGCTCAGTGCAATCTCGCCTCCTGGGTGGTAGCAGAGGGAGGGCTCCCCAGGACAGGGGCCAGGCTTGGCTAGTTCATGCCGGCATGTGCAGCCCCCAGCCCAGTGCACAGCAGGAAACAGCAGATGTTTGAGAGTGTGTGCCAAATGAGTGAATGAATGAATCATAGAGACCTCTCCAAATGAAGGAAGGTAGCCTCCCCCTCTCAGCCCATGCACATGCACGACAAGCAGCCTAAATTATGGGTCGGGCTCTGCACCCCCCAGCACCCCCCACCTCCCAGACCCCCCCCCCACCTCAGGACACTGGGAAAGTATCATGGGACCCAAGGATGGGCATGTGGTGCTGTGTGAGAGCAGGTTAGAGACAGCCCTGTGATTCATAGCAGCAAATGCCGGGGAAATAAATATCACACTGCCCTAGCCCTTCCCATCTCAGCCTCTAATATCCTTTCTGCGGAAAGAGGCCTTATTATTCAGTGCCCGTGGTGACAGCTAACGAGTAAATCAGTGGCCCGGAGATTGCTCCCTGGGGAAATTGGCTATGGCTTCTGGTGACGGCCACTCTGTAGGGGCTAGGTGGGAATAGGAGGGGTCACACTGGGGCAGGAGTGGGGGCAAGGGTTGGGTATGGAGAGAAACTCCCTGCCCATCTTCTTGCTTCCTGTGAAGCCCCACTCCCCACCCCCAGCCCACGCCCATGCTGTTACTTGCCTTCCTGGAACAGAACCAGCTCACGAGGGAATAGAGGCACAATTCAAAGGAAGTATCATATAGTCTTCTGGGCACTATTTCCCCCAGGGCCCAAATCCTGGAGCCAAATCCTGGAGCCAAATCCACTCTCCTGGGCTGGAATGGGTAAGAACCAAATTCACCAGTTACAGTGATAAGAGATCACTTCTGTTTTCCCAGTGTCAATACCTGATTCTTGACTATTTGCCTGGCACATAATAACCCCTCAATAAATATTTGTGAATGAATAGATGAATAAATGAAGACATGAAGGAATGATGACCGAACAGAATGGGCATGGCTGTGCATTTTCATCTATTTCTCTGCCTCGTTATCTTCCTAATCTTTCCAAGGATGCACCACCACTTTTCATCATGGCAGTGATATAATTCACTGGGTCACACCAATTTCTAGTCGCCTACTTCAAGCGCCGCTTGGTTTTGCTTTCCCTTCCTCCCACTGTCAAAATGACACTACCCCGAGGTCCTCTCCCTCCCTGCAGATGGTGGGCATCATAAGCAAACTGGACCCTGTCCTCCTGGCCGGTGTAGTATCTTCCGACATCCCCAGCAGGCCCCCACGTGATGGCCTTCATGGTTAGAATTCCAGATGTTGGGCCAAGCAAGAAGACACTTTGGGGGTAAGAGGGCTCTCCTATCACCTTAAAACCTCACAGAAAAGTAAATTTCAGGGGACGAGTGCTCATGGGGCTCTGCAGAGAATGGGAGCCACGCACTTGGTGAGGGTAAAAGGCCCAGTTCTGAGTTTTCCCCAAGGTCAGCAGGATAGAGCAGCACCAGTCCTGCTGCCTGCCACTCTGGCAAATCTTTCTCCTAATTATATCTGAATTATGCAAATCAATACCAATGTCGATATACGATTTCCTCTAACAAGTCAAGAACATGCAAGAAGTAAAGACCTGGAGAGACGGAAACCCATCTAATTAGGAGTGAGATTCTCTGGTTTTCTCTTGGCTGGGGGCGTAGTCGGCTGCATGACAATCCCAAAGAAGAGAACACTGGGGTTCGGAGCAGGGCAGAGGGCAGACAGAACATGAAGATGGGGTGTGTGCAGAAGGGGTCAGGAGACAGGGGCCATGGTGAGAGCATGATGGGTTTAGCTCCAGTCTCAGAACAAGCTTGTAATCTTGGAGACTCTCCTTCCACGAAGCAGTCTAAAGTGTCTCGAAACTGGTGGTTGGGGACCCAGGAACACAGAGCAGGTACAGTCTGCTCCCCTTAGACATGGGCTAAGAAGGAAAGAATGAATGAACGAGTGAATGAATGTTATAGTTAGCATACATTCTGTATGTATCTCTGCGCCCCCAGGCTTTCATTTAACCCTCAACACTCTGAATCAGATACTACTATGACCCCATTTCAAAGATGAAGATGGTGAGGTCAGAAAGGGGAAAAGTCCTGTCATGGTCCCATGGCTCTAAGTAGAAGGCTGGGACACCAGCCCTGGTTGTCCCACTGCACCCCACTGCTTCATTAAGTACAAACTGGGGGATCATAGAGTGTGGACAGGCAGAGAGTTGACTATGGAAGGGTGGGAGAGGGAACAAGATCAACTGTTTTAAAGCCATGGGGGCCTTGGGCACAGTGACCCCTCCTGCAGACCCCTCATGCAAGGAAGAAGTACCAAGACCTGAATCCAAGAACAGGAAAGTCATCAAAGGAAGGAGCTGGCTTACCCCCCTTTGGCTTTTATGCCCAATCATTTTGTTATAGCATCTCCTCCCCAAGCAGAGACTGGAACACACCTGGTGAGCTCTTTATCTGGTCAATGAATAAACTGTCACTAAACTGAGGGCTCAGCATGAAGCACTATCTCATAGTAGCTAAGAACCTAGCGTCTGGAGGCAGACTGTCTCCAATCCCAGCTCTGCCGCTGGTAGCCATCTGGCTTATAACAAATTACTCTCCATGCCTCAGTTTTCCCATCTCTAAAATGGGACCGATGGCAGTACTTGACATATAGTAGGACCTCAATAAATGTTTGCTATCATGATTGTTCAGGGCAGGGCGCCATGCCTCAAGATGAATGAGGCACCATCTCCGTCCTTGAGGGGCTCATAGTATAAGGAGAATGGGAAAAGACAGCACTGTGGTAAGTCAATTACGGAGGTGAGCAAAGGGACCATGGGAGACCAAGAAGGAAGCTCTTAACCTTGCCTGGCTCAGTGCTCAGGGGAGCTATGGAGCAGTCAGGGAAGACTTCCCAGAGGTGGCAACACTAGGGCTGAGTCATGAATGATAAATGGTGTTTACCAGGTAGACAAGAAAAGCAATGGCTTTGCAGGCAGAGGACCCACCCTGTGCAAAGGCCTGGAGGAGACGGCATCCCCATGGCAAGAGATGAAGCTGGAGAGGTGGGCAGTACTTTGCCTTTGAGAGCCCTTGAATACCAGGCTAAAAGATTGGGATTTCATCCTAGAAATGCCAGGAAGACCCTGAAGATGAACAAGATGAGATTTACACTTTGGAAAGAGAGCCCTGCAGGTTAGTGGAGGCTGGAGCAGAGATGTGGAGTGGGGAAGGCAGGAGGCTGAGTCCTGAGGCCCAAGCCCCAAGCTCCCAGCTCCGAGATCCCAGCCAGACTCCCTCTGTGGGGCCTGAGGTGCGAGCCAGAGCTCAGCGGGACCAGAGAAGTTATTAATCGCTCCACGACGCCGCAGGCCATGGTCCATTTGCTGCTTTTCTTGGTCTGTTTTGAAACTGTGAAATGAGCTCCAGTCTTCAAGGCGGCTATAATAACCATCCCGATTCTGACATTTAAATTACAGATGGCATTTTCAATTAAACAGGCGCTCTCAGCAGGTTTAATTTAGCTATCAGTTCTGGTCTGTTCTTTAAGTGCTTAAAAAAAAAAAAAAAAAGGCCAACAGTGAATTCTAGGTCTCGTTCCAGGAGGAGGGAGGGTCTCAGAGATATGACACCAACTCTCATCTTCCAGCTCCCCCAGGGACTGACGTGGCCTCCTGTCCACAGTCACACTCCACTGAATCCACCCTCGTGCACATCCAGAGGCACTCACAAAGCCACACACATAAATACGGACCCAGCCTCTCAGCTCTAAGCCCAACAGCTTTGGAGTCATTTTTGTCACAAGTGTACAAAGGCTGTGCCTCTCCTGTCTGATCAGAGTCATAGTAAGAGATTCCAGAGTGAGACAAACCTCGATGGAGGTCCATGCTCTACTACTAACTAGCTGTGTGACCTAGGACAGCTTGCTTAACCTTGCTGAGCCTGTTTTCTCAGCCGTAAAATGAGAATGAAGATAAGGCCAAGTTGGAGTAATGTATTAAGGTGTCCAGCACTGGTGTGGGCTTCTATGAATGCCCCTTAATCCTTGTGCCTCCCACTCTCCTTCCCTTAAACTCCTCTACTCTGCCGACTTGTGGTTCTCCCATTCAGCATTTCCACTCCTGGATTCTCCAGTTTTTGGTCTTGATGGGGGGGGGGGGGGGGGGGGGGGGGGGGGGGGGGGGGGG
>CM052900.1:158792379-158846038 GCA_028534135.1 Potos flavus | reverse complement strand
CCGTCCAAGTTCCTTCTCATGACTACCTAACGAGGTAGGCCCAATCTTGCTCCCTATTTGACGGAGGAGAAAACAAGCCCAGAGAAGTCTGGAGTCTTACTCAGAGTCTCACAGCCAGCAAGGGACGGAGCGCCTGAGCTGGGGACCTCCGCGCTCCGCCGGCTCTCAGAACCCGACTCCGGCTTCGCTGCTCTGTGTCATCAGCGCCTCTTCCTCTGGCTCCTGAGGTCCCACAGGCCAGGCGGTCAGATCAGGCACCTGAAGACCCCCCTAGAAGACCCAGCTGTTCTTAGTCCCTACCTCATTTCCTTTCTGGCTCCGGACCCTTCCCGATGCACGCAGGTCCCTCCCCAGCCTGGATTCTCCTCCACCCAGAGGACAACGATGTGGGACACAACCTCCCTCTCCACACACGCCTGACCCCAGAACCGAGGTGGCTGACTCTCAAGAGAGGCGTGTTCATTCCCTCCTGCAACACGGCCTCAGTTTCCTCATCTGTACCTGGAAAGGTGCAGAATAGGGGGTGCCTTGAGTGAAAAGCCCTAAGACAGAATGTGCCGGCACTCCATGGTGAGTAGGAAACAGGACTGCTCCTCTTCTCCATCCTCCTCCTCCTTCCTTGATCCTTGGGGCAGGTGTCTAATCGATACAGTAGAGTTCATCAGAATCTCAGCATGGGGTGGGAGGAAGGGCTTGTGACATAAAAAGGCAACCGCGATATTATAACATAACTTTATATTTGGGGAAAATAACAGATACCAAGGGCTTTCACAATACAGGCTAGATATAATCAAGCCTGGCAAAATTCTCTTGGCCATTGGAGATAGTTCCTGCATGAGGGGGATCGGACGGTGATGGGGCATTGAGAAGGGCAGGTGTCTCTGGAGGGTTGGCAGTGCCACTGCGGGCTGAGCAGTTCTCAGCTCAGGGGGCACAGAGCCCCTCTGCCCCATCCCTCTCTCCCTGGCCAGGCCTCCAGCTCCTGCAAAGCCTCAGCCTCGGCCCCCTCCCCAGCAACTCCCTCCGCCCCAGCTCATTAGCCCAGAAAAATCTGCTCAAATCCAGGGGGAGGGTTTTTCAGCTAAAATAGCTCCATCTCGGGCTAGCTTTTTCCTCTCTTCCCCACATCATTAGTGAAAATGCAATCTCGGCAGCTCCTGGGCTGTGCGGGGTGAGGAAAGCCCCCCTCCCTGGGGACCCCTGGCCAGGCAGAGGGCCAAGGCTGGGATCTGACCTGGGGGTGGGCTGGGGGAGCAGATGGAGTGGGAGACCGTGAGGGAGGCAGAGGGAGACTGGGCAGAGCCCCTCGTATCCTATCCTGCCCAGGCCGACGCCGCATGGTCCTCACTGAAAACTGGCAGCACTCACTGTCAGCAGGACTGCGGTTGGCAGAACACATGCCCTATGCCCAGCTCTGTGTCAAACACCCACTCATTCTCGCCTGGAGCCTGTGAGCAGCGGGGCTCCGTCCCAGGATCCAGTCCCCCTTCTTCAAGCCCCACAGCCGTCTACCCCCTTCTCTCAGCCTGTGGTCCTCCCTGGGTGAGTCTACACCAGACCTCACCCACGAGAGGGCCATAACCGGCTTGGAGGCGGGCGCAGGAACGCATCGGACTCAATGCTGGGGGTGCCAGGCCCCTTCCAGAGTGAGCCTGCCTGGGATGAAGCCACACAGAGCCGAGAGACAAATTCTGAATATGCCGTTGGAGCCCCTGGATCCAGCTGTACTGGAGAGAAATCTACACTGGGCTTTTCTGTTCCACGAGCCCCGAATTTGCTTTTTCATTAAGCCACCCCAAATTGCATTTCTGTCATTTGCAGCTGACAGAGTGGCAGCCAGTACAAGGATTTTAGTAAACCCATTTTTTGGATCGGGAAACAGATGCCCAGAGAGATTGAGCTACTCGTCCCAGGTCACACAGCTATGCCTGGGCAGAATCAGTACCCCGGAGTGAAAAGCTCTCAACCCCAACTTGTTCCACCTGAGATTTGGGGGGCGGGCGGGGGGAAGGGGATGGATTTGAGGCCATTTTCAGCTCGGCCCAGAGAGGGAGGGACAAAAAGGTAACAGGTTGCCATAGTTACTATTCGCTGTGTGGCCTCAGACAAACAACCTCACCTCTCTGAGCCTCAGGCTGGGAACAAAATGTCTCACCCCTGCAAAATGCAGATGGCCTCTTGGGCAGGTGGGATGGCTGCCTCTTACCCCCCACCCCAGAGGACTGTGAGCAGGGGGCTTCCCCAGCCAGGCGACAGAGGCCCCGGTGGTTGTCAGACACTCTCCACCAACGCGCACACTCCACCTGGTTTTAAATTGTCTCTCAAAGACCAAATCCAATTTGGTACAACTCCGCCAGCTCTGCAGTGCAGAATTCATCGGATGAGGAGCCTGCTTTTGGGAGAATAATTCATTTTTCCGGTGTCGGAAAGCAGAGTAATTGATCCAGGGGGCCGATGCCTCCCTCCCTTCTCCCTCCCCGGGACCATCTGATTCCAAATGCAGCCCAAGACGGTTAGGTCAAAGTCACGGCAATAAATAGGAGGGGGGCTTCTGCTTTAATATATTGGATTATTCCACTCAGTGGTGACGAAAAACAAGATTTAATTCCCTGAGAAACGCCAGCTGAGAAAATCATTTCCCTGCCTGCTTCTCCTTTCCTTTTTTTTTTTTCCAAAGACATCTTTGTCTTTATGCAGGCCAGGAGGGCCTTGCTATGTCCTGTACAACAAGAGATTTCTCTGCACCTGCCCAGGATCGTCTTCTATCTTAAGAGACGATTCAGGACCCTCTTGGCCTGCCACCCTCAATCGTGGGTCCCTGAGGACACAGATTTCTGCTCAAATCCGCACGACACTGTGGTGCTGAGCACATTGATAAATCATAACGCGAAGCCCCAGGAAATGACCGGTTACTACCACGGCTCCACCTGATGAGACAGGAAGCAAAGAGCTGGTTAGGGAAGTGATTTACCTTCCCGCTACTCCTCAGATCGAGAGTCCACTCACCGCTTCCTCCAGGAAGCCCTCCCTGATTAAGGTCCAAGTTAGATGCCTCTCCTCTGTTCCCAAAATATGGTGGGCCTTTTCTTCATAGCCCTTTTACTTGATTATAAGCTGCCAGATTTGTTCATTTTACTTCTTTAACAAACTCACATATCGTACTTGCTATGTTCAAGCCCTGATCTTTACAAATATTACTTCGTGCATTAGCAAATATTCATTCGATCCTCATAACAACCCTATGAGGTTAAGTGCTATGGTCAGCCCTGTTTTATAGACAAGGAAGCTAGGGCGCTGACTGGTTAAGTGACTTGGCCAAGGTCACACAGCAGGGAGGGTCAGAGCTGGCAATCTAGGTATCAGTGCCTTTAGTCGGTGAGCTCCCAGTGGACAAGTCCTTCAGGGGTTCACTGGAGCCTGAGACTCATGCCCTTCATCAATCTCACCCCTTACAGGACCAGAATCTGCCACGAAAATCACGTCATGTAGGGATAGCCTCTTGGTGTGGACAGGACTCCCTCCCTGGAGTGGATTCCAGCTGTGTGGCCTCTGGCAAGCCTGCATTCTCTGGTCCTTAGTGAGAGCCACATACTCTCACACAGGAAGGAAAACAGTGCCTAGGTGTGCTGGAAGGATTCAAAAGCCACGCACCAACGCCTAGCACATAGTGAGCGCTCAGTAGGTGTGCAATACCATGAACTAGAAAAGGCAGACTTCGGGGACACTCTTGCCCTGCTCAGAAAACAACAGAGCCTTATCAATCCCGGTAAATGAAGCAAGGCCTGAGATCCGGATGGAAGGGTGGATTTTTCTTAATAGTAGTAGTAAGACGGGTGAGTTGCCAACAATTCCCAAGAAGAATTTTGCAATCACGCACAATCCATTTACTTCTGGGAACTACCAAGATGTGAGACAGTCTGAAATGGGGACCTACTGGGCCAGAAATGGCAAGTGAGGAATGTTTCATTCATTCAGCGGAGTGTGGGTTGAATGCCTTGCAAGTGCATTGAAGCAACATAGAGTTGGGGAGGGGCACAAGCTCAAGGGCCCTTCGGACCCAGGCCCATCCCAGCTAGCTGTGCAGGCCACAGTTTGTGATCTTGATCGCTAGACCCATGTCTCGGCATGTCAAACTTCTCTTCCAAAAATTGGGGTGACAAGTGAAGCTTCCCCCTGGGGGCTGCTTTGGGGAGTCTGTGAGATAATGTAGATGGGGTAGGAGATGGACAAATGTGAGTCTCCTCCCCTACGCCTCGCCTCTCCCCAGTGGCCCCAGCGGTGCGGCAGTCCACCGGACCCACGTGGCCCCCTGTCTTACACAAAGAACCCAGCAGGTGCCAGGAACTGGGCCTGGAAGCTTTGGTGCTTGAGCTCCTCAGAGCCGCAAAGCAGGTTGGCACGTGAGGTTGAAGGTCCCATTTTGCAGCTGAGGATGAGGGGCAAAGCCAGGTGAAACCCAAGTGTTTCTGTCTCCAAATCCACGCTCTTAGCCCTGATTCCTGGGACAGGAAAGGAGAAGGGCAAGCAGGGTGGGGAGGAGGCTGGAGACCCCTGCATGCAAGTTCATTTACCAAAGGCAACCCCAGAATGGAGCCCATAAGGCTGAGACAGGTCACAGAGCGATATCCTAAGGGAGGAAAGGCAGGGAAGGGTGTCAGGTGGCCTGGGATGGAGACGGGTGAGAGGTCAGGGCCTCAAGGAGCAAATGCCTTGTACATTCAGGGACGCAGATGCTCCCTGGGAGCCTCCTGCTTTGTCCTACGAACCTCACCTGGCCAGGTGATTCCATACCCTTCACATCCCCCTCCTTGGCTTCAGCCCCTTCTCTCATCCAAGTAGTTCTTCCTCACATCTAACAGAAAGTTTCCTGCTGCATCACCAGCAGACCGCTGCCGGGGCACTAGGAGGCAGCCCCCAGCCCTGCTCACCCTGTCTGCAAGTTAGCGGTGGCTCCCAGCTCAGGGCAGTAATCCTGCTGGCAATTAATTGGCTGTTGTTGGAGGAGAATGAATACCATCTCATCTTAATCTTCTTCATTATTCTCCTTGTTCAGCAGAGTCAACACAAGATTAGGTTTAATTTACGGGGGAAAAAATAGCAAAGTCATTACTCACCAGGAGATCAGGACTGGATTTGCCTGGTGTTCTGTGTTCACTACAGGCAAGGGGCCAAGACGAAGGCCCAGGGCTCTGCCAAGTTGGGGGTGAACTAGCAGGGGTAGTGGCGGGGGGGTGGGGGTGGTGTCTAGGCCCCCAGACCTATAAGGGCCTGGATTCACGGAGACCACAGTCCTTCCTAGCCTTGTAAGACTCTAGCCTCAAAGTACGTAGCATCCTAAGTATTTCTCAGGAGGCTTTGGCGTTAGAGCAGCCCCAAAGCAGGCAGGAAGCCCAGCCTCTCAGGCCCAGACTCAGCCCCAGACAAGAAATCAAGCTTGGGATTCAAATCCCCCCTGCTGGTGCCCCCTTCCTCTGCAGAGAACCAGGCAAGAGGAGCCCAACCTGGGAACTCTCTTGACAATGCTGACATCTAGTGGTCATTTGAGGAACTGGTCCCTCTTCCCTCCTCCCTATACAGCCACTACTGAACACACCGTGCCTGCAAAAATCCAGGATTACAAAGAAAATAAATCAGAGCTGAAAAGGAGAACTTTTCCCATTGCAAAACTGCTAAATAGAGGGATGTATCAGGAAATCTAAAATAAAATAATAATTTTACTTTCCCCAACCCCATAACCAAAATGGCCCAGAAACACTTAGCATCCCCTCCTTCTGCCGGGGGCAATCAATACTATGCTTAGAAGGCCTGGAGCCCAACAGCCATTGTCATCTCCATCATTTCCATGCTTCCTCACCTCCAAGCCCCTAGCTTCTACCCTGGCTCCGTCCCCTGGCATGTGCCCATCTCTGACCCTGTGCCAGAGGGAAGTGGCTGGGGCTTGAGCAGGAAATTCAGTTCAACCGGATTTGAAACTGGAAAACCACGACTATCTACACATTGTGTATATGCCTGGGCAAGTTACCCAACATCTCAGAGTCTAAGCTCTTTCATCTGTAAAATGGGAATATCTGTATCTACCGGAGAGGGCCACTGAGCAGATCGAAGGAGCCTGTGTGCTTAGCACAAAAATTGGCTCCCACCAGATCCCAACAGATGCCTGTTATCATCCCCATCACTGCTGTTATCAGCATCCTCTTCATCCTGTTACTCTTGGGACGTTTGGTTTCATCATCTAGACTGTAAGCTGCTCATGTCTAACTCTCCATTCTTGGGTCCCCCTGGATAGAGCAAAGGTTTTTCCTTAAAACATGTATACTTCGTGAGACAGAGCACACAACAGGTGCTCAGGAAAATCTCGGGATTGCCTGCCTATATCTCCAACCTCATGTCAAACCACTTTCCTACTTGCTCACTCAGCTCCAGCCTTTCTGATCTGTGAATGAGTTCATTTCCACCTCAGGGCCTTTGCACTTACTGCTTCTACAATGCTCTTTCCCCCATATCCCTGCATGGCTGGTTTCTCCTCATCCTTCAAATGCCCCTTCCTCAAAGAGGTCCTCCCTAATCAGCTTGACCAAAGTGACCACTCTCACTCTCTAGTTTGTTTACTTCACTATGAAAGTGCCTAAGTAGCTAAGTGGAATTCCAGTTCCACCACATATTAGCTGTGTGACCTCAGGCAAGCTACTTAACCTCTCCGTGCTCCAGGTTTCTCACCTATAAAAATGGAAGTAATAATAGTTCCCCCTCCATAAGGTTATTTTAATGAATCTATATATATAAAGCTCTCAGAGTAGTTCCTGATATGAATATTAAGTGCTCTGTCATGTTGGTAATTATTTTACTCATTATTTAGCTGCTTGTATTTAGGTTTCTCCGTCTAGACTATATATTCCAGGGGGCAGAGTCCTCGTCTGGTTTTACCCTTCCTGGCAGATAGTAGGTGCTCAATAAGCACTGACTGATGAGAAAGGACCTTCCGGAACGTGCACCTCTTTCTCCTGAGCCTATGTTCAGGCACATGGAGGCATGCGGCTAACCTGAGGACAATCCACACTCCCCACTGTCCAGAGAGGGCCCTAAGGCGCCCCCTGCTGGACAGCGTAGGTTTTCCCTTGAAGGAAGCCGACATCAGCAGTCCCACAATCAACGTTGGGGAGGGGCGGTTAGGGGTTTAGCGCCCCCTCTTTGAAGCCCATTGCACCTAGGCTGAACCTTGTGCTTCTCGAATGAATCTGTGAGTCATCTGCCAAGTCTTGGCTTCTCAGTATCCTCACGTGTACAGCAGGGTTAACAATATCCTCTCCACCTTCCCCATCGCCGACTAGGTCATTGGGGTGGTATGACAGGCCATGCCCCATGCAGGGTGAGCATTGCTGGCCCACTTACCCCTGAAACATCAACCCTTTGATGACTCAGGAGCAGCTGTCTGGTCTTCCCAAGCTAAATGCCACCAGTGTATCCAACTATTCCTCTAGTGACAGGCACTCGGGGACAGTGGGTCTGAAGCACCCCATTATCTGAGCCCCTCCGGTCTCCTCTGTGGGTTCCATGCTCTGGACCCCAGGACAGAGAATCTGGTCTCTGGATTTCTGGCTCCCTCCTCCTGAGAACAGACAGTTGTCTGCAGGTGGCCTCAGGGCTGGCTGCTCTGTCTCCCCAATCGTGGCCCCGGAGGCTGAGGTTTCTCTGTGCCCTCTCCCGCCTCACTCCGCCTTCGTCCCCAGCCCTCACCAGCAGCCTTGGCTTTGGCTGCCGGCCACATACACTGCCAATCCTGTCTCTCCAGCCCGGAGCCCCAGACCCCTCAGGGGCCTCTCTTCTGACTGCCCCGTGGTGGGGGGAGCACCTCCGAACCCCACATCACAGCCTGTAAAATGGCCTGACGTCCCGTCCCCACGGGCACCTGGATTCAACTCCTACCTCTCACGCTCACTGAGCCTCCATGCAGCCTCCTCCTGCAGCGCCCGGGGAAGGGAGGGTGTCCCAGTCCTCTCCCAGCTCACCCTCATGGGGCTCCCCACACGCCCATCCTAGTCCATCCCCCTAGAGCACTACCTTGCCTATCACTCTTTCGTGTAAACCTGGAAACTCACAGAGGTGACCCTCTTCCTTCACGCTTTCATCAAACCAATCAAGGCATCAAGTCCCCTGATTGGCAACTCAGGTAGGTGTGGACGCTGCCTTCCCCACCAGACTGTGTGCGATCCCCTAGAAAAGACTAAGGATGCCCATAGGGCAGGGGCTCTGCCTCCACCTTCAGATTGGGAGTTCTCTGAGAGACCGAGGGTCTCCCCAAAGCTGGGACTCCAGCTGGAGCCCCCCAGGACACTGGATGGATATCCATCTTCCTGGGACAAAGAGTGTCTTCCTCGCCCCTGGATCCTCAAGGCCCTGGGTGGAGCGTGGTGCCAGGGCTGGGGCTTCAGGAATCGTGAGCGAATGAATGAACCCATGAAGGAGTGCCCCTTAAACCCTGCCCTCCCATCTGATCAGCAGGTTGCAGCGAGGCTCAGAACCAAAGGAAAGCCCGGCGGCCGATGAGATTTTATTGGTCACCATTTCCAAGAGGAGCGCAGCCACGTGGAGACTCTCAGTCACCCCCAGGACCAGCAGCTGAGCGTTCTGGGGACGGGCAGGGTGTGAGAGGAGGCCAGAAAGAGTGCCGGGCATCACAGCCCTGCCCCTTCCGCTCAAACCAGCGCTGGGGGGACAGCCTCTGGGCAGGGTTTGGAAAATGACCAAAGACCAGATGCGAGTGACTCCTACTCAGTCCAACACCAGGGACATCCCGCAGCCACCCTCCCCATCTCCCCATCCCCACCTGGGCCACTGGCATCCAACCCTGCGCCCAGGAGAATTCGTATTCTAGGTGAGCGACTGCTACCTCCACCTTCCCCCCCCCCCCCAAGGATCCTGCCCTCAGAAAGGAAAGGGATCAAGGGATCCAGAGAGGCCTGGAGGGCAACTCCCCCCCACAAGCCCTGTTCTGGCCTCTGGGCAGCTTGGGTGTCAGTCAGGCGCCAGGCCCAGCTCCCCACTCCCCGCGCTCACAATCCCAGCCTTTGTCCAGCCGGCCCAGGCCTGGCCGACTCTGCACCGGCCCAAGGGCCCCTGGAAACCAGAGCAGCTGGAGCCCCACCAAGTATTTTTCCAGGCCAGGCCAGGGGCCCTCAGGAGACAGAGGATGCAAAGGGAGCGGTATTCATTCATCTGTTTGTTCATTCATTCCTTCCTTGGACAAATAATATTTATTAGGCGCCCACTTTGTGGCAGGCACGGTACTAGGTACAGGGGATTCAGCGGTGGGCCCACCCCAGGCCCAGACCCTCACCCATCTTATTTTCCAGATGCAAATATATGCCACCAAAACCCCTCTTTCCCAGTGTGGGGGCTGGGCTTGGAGTATGGCGCAGGAGAGGCGTGTGTGTGGGGATGGGGGCGGGGGTGGGAAAGGTGAGGAGGCTACCGACTAAGACCTACGTACCCCAGACCTCTGCCCCTCCGAGGCGGCTGAGGTTGGAGAGGGGGGGTCACTCAGGGCTCCACCCACACGCTGCTGTTGGTCACCCGGGCCCCGAACCAGCCCTTCCAGTAGACGGAGTCCTGACCTCCGTGCTCGAAGCGGACAAAGCGGACGCCGGGCCCATAGTCGGTGAAGGTGTGGGAGATCTGGGGAGTGGACGCAGGAGGTTAGGGCCCTGGTGCCTCCCCCAGCCACCCCACCCCGGTGCACTTCTCCCCCCGCCCCCATTTCTCAGCCTGGGTCCCTCTTCCCCACCTCTCCGCCAAGTCGGCCCTACCCTCGTTCCGTGGGCGGGGTTCCCACGAGCCCCGCCCCTCGTTCCCAGGCCCCGCCCCATCGCCCGGAGCCTCCAGGCTCACCTGGATCCAGCCCGCCTCGTCGCTGTCTGGGGGCACCGCCACCTGTCCGCTGCTGAACTCAGCCAGCACGTCCTCGTGCTCCGACAGCAGCTTCACGGTGAGCTCGTACAGGCAGCCGGCGTCGCTGCGGCCCGAGTACCTGCCCCGAGGGAGGGAGCGATTGCCCGCCAAGCCCCGCTGCGCTGGTGCTGTGGGCCGTGCCTGCTACCGAACCCCGCGGCCGGTACTACCAGGGTCCCCGTTTTACAGATAAGGAAACCGAGGCCAGAGAAAGGACTCGCCCAAGGTCCAAACCCAAGGACTACACCCCAGACTCAACTGTGAGGCTAAAGCCAGCCCACAGTGACACGTTTTGGTTTTTTCATTGCCAACATTTAGAAATCGGGAGGGGAGGTGGATTTCTACCTTCTCCTGAAAACCCCGTGACCACGACCACTAGAGTTGGCAGGGCAGCGGCTCCAAGTTGCCACAAACACACACACACACACACACACACACACACACACACTCCCTCCTTCACCCCGTCCCCCTTTCCTTCCCCACAGTCCTGGCCCATCCCCACGGCCGCTCACCAGTCCTTTGCCACGATGGCGGGCTGCGTGGTGTCCAGCAGCTCCTCCCAGTAGCCCTCGGCCTGCAGGTCAATGACCTGCGCTTTGCGACACCACCTGGGGAACTGGAGTTAGGAGGGAGTGGCGACCCCTCTCCCCCCTTTGCCCTCCATCCCCCTTCTCCTTACTCAAAGGAGGAGGCGAAGTACTTCTTGACGCTCTCATCGTGGATGAATTCCACCCCGCAGTCTCCGGGCAGGTCCTCCACCCTCCAGCCGTCCCCACCGTGCTCCACGTCGCACCAGCCCTCCAGGTCCTCTGTAGGAATAGGACAGCCCCACGCCGGTCACCCACTCCCTGCTGAGGGTGTGGCTGGGCTGGCTCTTGCTCCTATAGTTGGGGGGGGGGGGGACGCCGGACTTGAACCGTGTGCGCTGGGCAGGTGACGGTGCGGGTAGAACGGGAGGCACTTCCTGTCCGTCCCCAGATTCTCTCTCCCGCCTGGGAGGTCTTGCCCCGGCTCGCTGAGGGTGGAAGGACCTGGGAAAGGGAAGCCCCACCCCCTCGCCCCGAGAACAGGCGGCCAGGGAGGCAATCACACGTACAGTGTTCGTTGGGGCCACTCTGCAGGGCATCGGGCCGGGGCTTTATCTCATGGAGCCCTCCAAGCGGGCCAGCATCGTTACGGCCCATTTTGCAGAAGGGGACGTGGAGCCCGCCGAGCTCCTCACCTTCCCCGCACGGGTTGCGCAGCAGGTTGCGCCGCCGCTTGCTCAGGAAGTAGAACTGCTGCCAGTGGTCGCGCTCGTCCTCGGCGCCGCCCTCGGGCACCAGCCCCTCCTGCTGGCACTTGAGCAGCCAGAGAGGGGCGCCGTCCACCAGCTCCTTCCAGCGCAGGCACACCAGGCGGCAGGCCTGCACCAGCTGCGCGGCCGGCAGCTCCGCCAGCACGCGCAGCAGCAGCGGCTCGGGCAGCTCGGCCAGGTACGCCGCCGCCGCCTCCTCCTCCTCCTCGGGCCGCTCCTCCCCGGCGCTCGCCTCCTCCGCGCCCGCCTCCTCCTGCTGCCCCTCCGGGCTCACCTCCTCCGGCTGGCCCACGCTCTCTGCAGGCGGGGGCGCGGGGGGGTGTGCTGTGACTCCGCTCAGACTGTCCCCCTCCGAGCTGAGAACCCCCATGCGTCGGATATCTGCCTCCCACCCACCCTCGGATAATCCGCAGCTGGGGCCCGAGATTCTGCACCTAGAGACTGGTGCCCAGTGGAGGAGGCCCACCCAAGGTGGGGGGAAGGAGGGCCCCCCCGAGGGCCACAGACCAGCCTCCAGGCCCAAGAGTGGCCTCAGAGACCTCAGTTGTCCCTGCAGGGCCAGTAAACCTGAGAAGACAACAGCAACTGATAAAATATCCCTATAAGGGCGTCCATCTATTGCACAAACTCGACTTGATGTATCATACATCCACTCCTTTATCCTGACCACCACCCCCTGAGATCCCTGCTCCCCTCACCTCCTCCGGGAAGTGCTCTGGGACTTCCCACCAGGACATCTTCCCACTGTGGCGTTCCTGGCCTTCCTAGCTGTTGTCCTAGCGCGTGTGGGTTTGGAAACACCTCTCTCAGGACCAGACTCGGTGCGAGAGGGCAGGAATTGGGGCTGGGACACTCACTGCTTCATCCCAGTGCCTGGTATCTGGAACCCTCCCTGGCACACTGTCAGCAGCTAATGTTTACTGGGCATTCAGCAAGAGCTCGGCATTGTTCTAAGTGGTTTCTTCACTCTAAATTCTTGCAGCATCTCTTTCAGGTTGTTCCTACTGCCATTGCTATGTCATTGATGAGGAAGCTGAGGCGTAGAAATGCGAAACCACCCGGGATCACACAGCCAATGAGTGGCCGGAGCCTGGACTTGAACCCAGGCAGTCCAGCTCCAGAGCCACCATTAACCACCCTGCCCGCAATAAAATAATGTATTGGCTTTGGAGGCACCGTTTTGAGTTTGATTTTGACTCGCCAAAGGTTATACCCCCTAGTATGAAGGCAGGGCTGTGGGGATCTGAGGCTGAAGGGAAGGGAGAGCAGGTGGCATGGGGGCTCGCTGAAAAAGAGCAGGTAAACCGAACAGGGACATGTAATAAATGCTGGAGGAACGAAGGTCCTTTCATTCCCTTCTTTTCCTATCCCAACCCTCTGTTTCCTCATCTGTGGAATGGGAGGAATCATCGGGCCAGGCCATTCAAACAAGTGCCGATGTCCTGATCCCCGGGGAGGGGGCCGGGGCACTCTAAATCGTAAGGAGGGGGACAGATGTCAGGAGATGCAGGCAGGAATGTCTCCCGGAACCCAGCCGGCCTCAGTTGAGCCATCAAAATCTTGAGTAAGCAGATACTGAGAGCACAGTGTCTCGGGAGGAGGAAGACACAGTGGCGAGGAAATGGGGCCACTTGGGGTGATGGCGGCGCAGTGCTCTCAGACCTAGGATGGGGGGGGGGTCCTAAGGGTTAGAGCCTGGAAAGCCCAGGCAGTGGTAGAAACAGGCTGGGCCGTGGGGGAGGGCACAGGCAGGGTCTAGACCCAAGTCGGGGTGTTGCCAGGACCCCCGCCTGCCAGCGCTTACCTCCCTCCCCATGTGCAGTATTTTCCCCTCTCCCGCAGTCAGACCCTCGAGCTGAATCAGAGTTTACCTCTTCTTCAGAGCCCAGAGCACAGTCAGGCCTGCATAACACTTTCTTTCATTAATAGGTCTTTTTTTTTTTTTTTTGCCACATCTTTATGATGTGGGGGTTTACCCTTTCTCTTTTGCAAAGAAGAAACTGAGACCCAGAGAGGCTTACTCACTTTGCCCAGGAACAAAGGGCATGCAGAGAGGAAAATGCCAGGCCCCAAAGCCACATCACCTGCTCGTCCTGCTGCCCACAGCTCTCTGGGGAGCTGGGCCCAGTGTCCTCACCTCTCCACCCCTCCCCCTGACCTGCCCTGGCCCTGGTGGACACCTGATGCTCCCCCGAAAGGTGCACCTTGCCCGGTCCCCTCTCCTGGCCTCAGGCCTGGCACTCCAGGCCCCAGATCTGATTACAGGCCCCCGCACCCTTTTCCAGCACACACAACTCCCCACATTGTTGCCGTCGGAAAGTTATCTGGCCCCTGGAAGCTCCCTCCCAGGCTGACTCACCTGCACTGGGCCCTGGAGTCCAAGGAATAGCTAAGCCCTGGGAAAACGCAGGAGCCCATTCTGAGACCCTATAGAGGGTGTGGCAAGGGGGGCACGGGTGGGGAACAGGGGCTGGAGGAGCTGGGAGTTTCAGGGCTAGGGGAGAGGGGCTTGGCCACCTGAGCGTGCATCGGTGTTTCCCGTGGCCTGCTCCAAGCGAGGCCCACGCTCCAACGGGCCCGAGGGGGCAGGGGTGGGGGAATCCGCAGACAGGTCTTGTTCCCACCCTGACTCAGCAGGCAAACCTTACAGGCTCGGTAAGGAGTTCTAGAGATGGGGGGGGGGGGTCTCTTGTGCCAGACAAGATGACTGGGCAGTCTCAGAGGGCCCTGAGCATAGGCGAGAGCTGTGCCCAACTCCCCCTCCTGGCTGGCCTGATCCCCACTGGGCAACCGGCCATGCAGTTGAAGAGCAGCCCCTCCAGCCAAGGGAGCCCAGGAAGAAGACTGGGATGGGGTGGGGAGAGGCCGGTAACCCCAAGAGATCCATGGGGATACAGGCAGCTCAAAGGCCAGGGCTGGCAAATGAAAGAAGTTGATGGAAGAAAAAGGCATGCGGCCTCCTGCATTCCAGATGCGTCCCAGCCAGGACCCAACAGACCCTCAGGTAGCGGAGAGGCGGGAACGTGGGATGACTCCCGTGCTATTTCCCTGGTAAACAGAACTCAGGAGCCTGTCACCTCTAGACGCCTCCTGCCCGAGGGCTATGCTCTTTTAAGACTGTCTCAAGGGCTTTGCTTGGGCGAAAGTTTGCCGCGCTGGATGTCGGGGACCCCCTGGCTCTCTGATGCCCCCTCTCTGTAGCAGTCGCCCGCCTGCCCCGGTCTCCCCTCCCGGGCTTGAGCGAGTGGATCCGGCTGGCGGCAGCTACCTGGTTCACCGTCTCCGTCCATCGCTGCGGAGGGCGGTCTTGAGAGGAGGAGGAGCCGGAGCGCTGCGGGGCTGCGGGGCTGCTGGGATGCCCGAGTCCCGCGGCGGCGGCGAGTCCAGGCGCGGCCCGCGTCTAGGCCGGGGCCCGGCTGGCCGCGGCTCTTAAAGGCCCCCGCCTCCGCCCCCGCCCCGCCTTTGGCCGGGCGCCGGGACGCCCCGCAGTCTGGAGCGATCGGCCCCAGGCCTGAGGCTACCGGTTCCTCGGCGGACCCAGGAGGCAGGGAAAGGTCGGGAGTAGGGTTTTTTAATGGGGGGGTCTGAGGGGGATCCGATTTGGGGCGTCTTCCAGCTCCCTCCAGGGGTGGCTGCTGGAGGAGGAGGCGAGAGGGCAGCAAGTCTGGGTCAGGCGGAGGGTGCGGGGCGCGCAGCCCTGGAGGAGGGAGGGGGGCAGAGGCTCCTCCCGGCCCCCCCATCCAGGTAATTTTCCTACGGCGCGATGGGGGGGCGGGGCGCGGCGCGGGGGAGGGCCGAGGGGGCGGGTCCGGGGCGGGTCCGGGGCGGGGTCTGGCGGGCCGGGGCGGGGCCGCACGCTCCGGCTAAGGCCGGCCGAGGCCCGCTCAGGCCCAGGGCGGAGCGGGACCGCGCAGCGGCAGCAGAGCGCAGGTGACCAGGGGGAGTGGGAGCGGGGAGCGCCGCGGTAGGGGTGCGGGCGGGCCAGGGCCCCGCGGGCAGGCGGACTGGGCGGTTTCTGGGCAGGGCACGGAGGGAGGGCCCGCGCGGACAAGGCCCAGGCCTCGGGTGAGAGCGGCGGCGGAGGCGAGAACCCGGGCTGGGGTCGCTAATCGATGCCCAGGGGTCGGAGCCCCGGCTTTGGGGGCTACTTGAAAGCCACAGCGCGAGGTGGGAAGGCTGCAGGCGCGCCGGTGATCCTGGGGCTGAAGCCCAGGCGCGGGGGTGGAGGTGGGAGTCTGGGAAAGGCTTTTCCCCATCGCCCACCCCTCTCGAGTCCCAGCTGGGCAGACCATTTAATTCTGCGGCCTTGAGAAAGTCTCTTGAGCTCTTTGGACCTGCGTCGGAGACAATGATAATTATCCCCCTGCCCCCAACCTCTCTCCCACCTCCGTTTGAGGACTTGCTGGATGGTTCTACGGGACTGCGCAGTGTCACTTACACTCTAAAGACTGCCTATTGGAAAAGGCTTGCTCTGGAATCAGAGAAGACTCTGTCCTCTGTCCCTGTCCGTGTGACCTTGGGCAGGTACTCTCTCGCCTCCCGGCCTCCTTAGCGTCCTTTAGAGGCTGTTGTGAGGTGACAGTAAAATCACTTTTTTTTTTTTTAAGATTTTATTAATTTACTTGAGAGAGAAAGACAGTGAGTGAGCAAGAGAGCATGACCTGGGCAGAGGGAGAAGCAGACTCCCCCGCTGAGCAGGGAGCCCAATGCCGAGCTCCATCCCAGGGCCCTGGAATCATGATCTGAGGCCAAGGCAAGATGCTTAACTGACTGAGCTACCCAGGCGCCCCCAAAATCAATCAACTTTTAGCAAGTATCTGCTGCATCAGGTCATTTGAAACCATTTTAGTACCGTTCCTGGCCCCATTTTACAGAGGAGGAAACTGAGGCTCAGAGAGGCATGGTGAATTTCCCGAGATAGTAAAATGGCAGAGCTGGGATGGGAACGTCCACCGCCATGGGGTGCTGCAAATATTCGATTCTGAGGAGCGGGCCTGATCTCTGTATCTTTCTATATATCCTTCAATAACCACAGGGGGGCGTCCAGAAGCCAGCCACACGCCATGGCCGTGGGGAACATCAACGAGCTGCCCGAGAACATTCTGCTGGAGCTCTTCACGCACGTGCCCGCCCGTCAGCTGCTGCTACGCTGTCGCCTGGTCTGCAGTCTCTGGCGAGACCTCATCGACCTGGTGTCACTGTGGAAGCGAAAGTGCCTGCGGGAGGGCTTCATCACCGAGGACTGGGACCAGCCCGTGGCCGACTGGAAGGTCTTCTACTTCCTCCGCAGCCTCCACCGGAATCTCCTACACAACCCGTGTGCTGAAGGTGGGGTGCAGAGCAGGTCTGGCATGCCCCCAACGCACACACTGTCATGATAGCAGCTGGCTTTCATTAGGCACTTACTATGAGCCAGGCACTCTGGATGGTTTAACTCCTTTAATCCTCTCACAATAATCCTAAAAGGTAGGTGCTGTTAGCGCTCCCATTTTTCAGACGGGCAAACTGAGGCCAAGAGTGGCATTTTTGTATTCCACCCTTATTTCCCCAGTGACCTTTCCTAGGAGAGGGACTGTTGGCCAGTTGGGACTTCCTGTGCCCGGGACACAAGACCAGGAAGTCAGAGCCATATTCTGTTGGCCTAGTTCCCAGACTCCAGGGCTAGGCCTCCTAGGACTGCCCCGGAGTGCAAAGGGGACTTTACTTATGGAAGAATGAGAGATCCAGTCTTCTTTCCAGCATATTACAACAACAGGTAAAACAAAATTTCTGCATCATCTAGATCTCCCTTTTTCCCTTACCGTGCTGTTACTCGTCGGCTTGGGATGAGATGGGAGCCTCGTTTCCCATTATGTGGCCAAATTCTAGGGCAAAATAATAATGACATGACTCCAAGCTGTCCACAGCTTTCAGATGCCTGCCTCGCTTGACTCCCCAACAGCCATGTTCTTGACCAGCAGTTGGCATACCGTGGTCCATAAGCCAAATCTGGCCCAGAAGCTAAAAGTCATTTTTGCAGTTTTAAATGGTTATTTAAAAAAAAAAAAAAAAAGACTGCAACAGAGAGAGAGAGCATATGGACCACAAAACCTACAATATTTTGGCCCTTTACAGAAAAAGTTTGCCAGCTCTTGTTCTTAACTCCAGTTTACAGAGCACAAAACCAAGGCTCAGAGAGGGAAAGCAACTTATCTAAGGTCACACAGCCCAGTATTGGTAAAGCTGGGACAAGCCCCAGATCTGTCTGGCTAGTGTCACCAGTCACCAATCAGCCAGACACCAATCACCGCTATTGATTTGCAGTGTCTTACAGCATGGGGCTCGAGGGCAGCTGCAGAAATTCAGGGAGAGGATCAGGGAGGAAGGGGCACTTGTGAGAAAGAGACCACTGAGTGAGGGGAAGGCTTCCCTATGATGTAAATTCTGCTTTCTGGCCAGAGGGCTTTGAATTCTGGAGCCTGGACGTGAATGGCGGTGATGAGTGGAAGGTGGAGGATCTCTCTAGAGACCAGAGGAAGGAATTCCCCAATGACCAGGTCAAGAAATACTTCGTGACTTCTTATTAGTAAGATCCAAGGCTGGGGAAGTATTGGGGGGGCTGGGGAACCCAAGTCACTTCACCCTGGGGTCTCCTGCTCTGGGAAGGGCCGTCCTAGCCCCCCAGCTCCCTAGTGCTGAGCCCCAGCCCCTCCCACCCCTCTGCCCGCCCCCAGCACCTGCCTCAAGTCCCAGGTGGTGGATCTCAAGGCCGAAGGGTATTGGGAGGAGCTGATGGACACCACACGGCCGGACATCGAGGTCAAGGACTGGTGAGTGCCTGGGGCGAGGGTCTGGGGGAGGGGGGGCCTGCCACTCAGGCGCCCCACCCCCACCCTGCCCCCCCATCTCCAAGGCCCTCATGGGCCCTCCCTCTGCCCGTAGGTTCGCAGCCAGGCCAGACTGCGGGTCCAAGTACCAGCTGTGTGTCCAGCTCCTGTCTTCAGCACACGCACCCCTGGGGACCTTCCAGCCAGACCCGGCAACGATCCAGCAGAAGAGCGATGCCAAGTGGAGGGAGGTGTGTGGGCCAGGAAGAGGGCAGGTGGCATGTCTCCCAAGGCCGAGACTGCAGTCAGACAGGCGTGGGCTCAGATCCCAGCTCTGCTGCTTCTCACCTGGGCCTCGGCCGCTCAGGGTCTGAAATGATGCTGGGAAAGCCATGTTCGAAAAGGTTGACTGTTATTAGTTATTAATATCAGTTACTACTATTATCTAGACCAGGGGCACCAGACATTTTCTTAACAGGCCAAATACAAATATTTGGGGCTTTGCAGGCCGAGTTGTCCCTGTCACAACCACTCAGCTCTTCAACTCTGCCATTGCATGATGACAGCAGCTTTATGGACGTGGCTGTGTTCCAATAAAACTTTATTTACAAAATTTTACAGAAGGGCAGTGGGCCCCTGGCCCACAGTTTGCCAATCTGACCAGTGCTGTCCAGTAGAATTTTCTGCAGCGATAGAAACGGTCTGTGTCTGCAGCCGTGTGGTACGGTAGAGCCACCTGTGACTATGGAACACTTCATAAGGGCCAGACTCTGCTGTGACTGAGGAACTAAATTTTTAATTTTATCTAATTTTAATGAATTTCAACTTAAATAGCCACACGTGTCCAGGGGTGACCGTAATGGACATCCCTTGGCAGTTTGCAGACTTTCCTTCAGTTCCCTTCCGCTCCTTTGAGCTGCCCTTAGGTAATCCTGTGGAGTGGACGCAGGAGGATTTTGCTCCATTTTACAGATGAGGAAACTGAGGCAGAGAGGGGAAGTGGCCTGCCCAAAATCACAGAGTTAGGACTAGAACTCAATTCTGCTGACTCCTGGTCCACCTCTAAGACCTTGGCCCCTTCCTTGCTCCTCGACCTCTCTCCCTCCCTCCACCTGTCCCCCACCCAGGTCTCTCACACATTCTCCAACTACCCGCCCGGCGTCCGCTACATCTGGTTTCAGCACGGCGGCGTGGACACTCACTACTGGGCCGGCTGGTACGGCCCGAGGGTCACCAACAGCAGCATCACCATCGGACCTCCCCTGCCTTGACGCCCCCCAAGCCCTGATCTGCCGAACCCTGACTGCTGTCAGAGAAGGGCTGGGTTAGGGAAGGGGAGGGGGACCGGGCTCCCCCAGACCTCCTAGTTCATCCTTGCCCCTCAGTTGCCTGTTTTGTGGAGCCTCTCGGTTTGTGCGGCCCTCACACACCATGGGGGGAAGAGGGCAGTGCTCTAGGCCCGAGGTCTCAACCTGATTGATGCCAGGGGAGGCCTGTGTCGGCCCCTTTAAGAGATGGGGCCCCCGAGGTTGGGGAGGTGCAAGGTGTTCTCCCAGGCTCCTCCAAGAGTGATCTCCAAGCTCAGATGCCAACCCAGATGTGTGTCTCTACCTTCCCCTTCTGGGCCCTTTCTCCTTGTCTCCATTGGGGGCCCTCGGAGCAGGGACAGTCTGGACGTCTGGCAAGCCTGTGGCTGCCCTGGATAGTGCAGATGCTGGGAGGTGACCAGCTCAGCCAGATCTGGGAGTGGAAGGGGGCTTTGCTGGCCTGTCCTCTGCTTCGTCCTGCCACTCCCAAGCTCTTTGCTCTGCCCACCTGCTCAGAGACGTGACTTTGACCCAGAGGCTCAGGCCTAGTCTGAGATGGGCAGGGCCAAGATGGAGTGGGGGCCAGGCCAGGTCTGGATGGACCTCACTGTCAATGAAGCCCAGAAGTCAGATGGGTATCAGGTGGGGGCAGGATCTCCAAAAGACCCCTGGAATCCTGTGCATGATAACCCAGGGCAGGTGGGGGGTAGGACCTGATTCTGAGAGCTGGGGCGCATAAGCCCTGGATGAGGTGAGTGGGTGGTTTCCAAAGACCACTTGTCTGCCTCCATGCCTAGACCAGCTTCCCTGGGGCTTGGAATGCCCTATCCCCCCCACCCTAGGAACTGCCTTTCCTTGAACCTCCCCACCCTGCCCAACCTTGCTCCTGCCTCTCCCTCCTGCTGGAAGGACAGCAGTGCTCGGATTCTGCCCTTGCTGCATGCAGCTAAATAAAAGGTGTTTCCAGCCCAACCTGTGTCCCGTGGTTTCTGGAAGGAAAGGCAAATTTCATGAGAGGTCCTGCCCTGACCTGCAGAAGGTGAGCCTGTGCAGCTTCTGTCCAAGGTACAGGGAATGGTTGACGCCTCAGGAGCCAGACTATGGCAGGACCAGGACCCTAGTGCAGATCCCTTAATGAGCCACCAACATCTCACCCCAGCAGCCCTCCAGTACTGCTAGCTTCCTCCACAGGCCCGGCCACAAGGCTGGGGTGAGAGGGGACCATTGGATATCTGAGTGGCCCGTGGATACACCTCATGCTGGGTGTGCCATTGCGGGCACTGCTCACTGGTGTCTTACTTATTCTGCCAAGAGCTTTACTGACATTAGATGAAGCCAAAGCATTTAGAACAGTGTATGGCACACAGTAAGTGCTCAATGTACTGTTTCATTATCTCAAGAGCAAGCCAGATTAGGGACTCAGCCATGGCAGGAACACCACTCACTAGCTGTATGTAAGATAGCAGAAGACACCCTTGGGGGAGATGCAGCCCTGACGAGTTAACAAGGTGGCCTGGGCCCGGCACCCTTGCTCAGTGCACAACCTGCACAACCCTTTTTGGTTGCCTTAAGTAGGTGCTTGATGATTACTTGTTGAAGGAGTTAAGGAATTAATGACAAAAATGCAGAGATTTTTACCTTTGAGTAAACTGAGGTCTCCCTGAGGCCATGCCCTAAGTGAAGATAAAAGCCAGGCTCCCGCCCAGAGTGGCAGCAATCACCTTCCGGGGAGAGTCCCGCCTCCCTCCCTACAGCAGAGGGAACTGGTGGAGTCCTCAGAGTGGCCCGCGCGGAGGTGGAGACTGGGTTAGGAGAAGGCCCGGAATCCCCGGAGGGAGGAGAAAGCAAAGTGAAGCTGTGGTACCCTGCTGCCGAGCCGCCGATCACCTGGAGGGGAAGACAAGTGGAGACTACGAGGTCGGGGGATCCCGTCACGCGACCCCCAGCACTGAGGACCCCAGGATCCCCGCCGGGTAGCCGCGGAAGAAGCGGGCTGCGGGCTGCGAAAAGACGGTGGGCGGGGGGAGAAGGCGGTGGGCGGGGCGGGGGCGAAGCGGTGGGCCGGAGGAAGGCGGTGGGCGGGGCGGAGGCAAAAGCCGTGGGCGGGGAGAAGGCGGTGGGCGGGGCGGGGGCGAAGCAGTGGGCGCGGCCCCGGAGGCCGAGGGGGCGGTCCAAGCGCGGCGCGTGACACGGGGTGGGGCGGGGCGACAGTGGACAGCGCAGCGGAGGCCGCAGGCTCCAGGCGGACGCGGAGGTCCGGTCCCGCCGGGCGTCCCGCCCCGCGTCCAGGTTGCGGCCCAGCCGGGGAACGGGCGCGAGGGGGGACAGGCGGGGGCAGGGCTGAGTGTCCGACCCCCGAGGGCGGGGGTGGGGGGCGGGGCGTTAACTGAGCCGGCGGCGCAGCCACTCGCGGGCGGGGCCTGCGGGGCCTCCGGGGCCGCGGGGTGGGGGCCCGGGCGGCGCGCGCTCCGCGCGGGACTAGATCCCGCGCGGCCGGACCCTGGCCCCGACTCCGGGAAGTGCCGCCTGAGAGCGACACCTGGCCACACCTCGCTGGTGGCGCCCCAGCCCAGGACCGATCTGGGACCTCCCGGGACACCCACACCTGCGGGTCCTGGGACCGGCAGCAAACTTTCCGAAGCCTCAGCTTCTGCTTTTGAGAAATGGGCTTAGTAACCGTGCCTACAGGGGTCGTTGAGAAGGTCGCGACTGGGCCGGGCAAGTGGGAAGCACAGGGAACCCCGGGTGGGGGGAACCTAACCCCATGCCCCATCCGTGCACAGTCAGGCTTCGCCCTAGACCCAAGAACGGCAGAAACTAGGGAAGGGGGTGCGACTGATAACGTGCGACCAGAGCCAGAGACCGGACTCTGGACGCCTGGGTGAGGAGCTCCTCCTACCTTAGTCACCTCTGACTCCGACCCAGCGACTTTTATTTGGCCTAGATGGTGCTTTTAGAAGTTGGCAACATTTAAAAACTGACAGGTTTCATATTTTCGAAACTGTTTAGAGTTCCTTCTGAAAAAGCAGAAGACCTAGCCACACGGAGTTTTTCCCATCATAACATTTTCGCACGAGGCGCAAGTACCTTATTTATTGTTCTCTGCGGTGCTGCCATGCTCCCGTCTGGGCAGGAGCCACAGTGTGCGCCCACTCTCATTTTTGCTGGGATGGTAGCTTTGAGAAGTCTGTGGAAGGATTCTTTGGCCAAGTCTCTATGGAAAATGAGAAGCCTCCTCAGAGACTCTACGTGTGGGAGGAGAGTATTCCCTCCCTCTCCCACCTGTGAGCCATAAGGCCCATCTGAGTGTGGCGGGCTGGCCTTCCCTCCCCCACCCCATCCCCACCTGGGGGGTCCCCTTAGAGATCTAGATAACCAGGCAAGATTCAGGCCAGGATGGTGGCACTGTAAATTTCCCAAAACCCTTGTGCCATTCAGGTGTAGAGGGAGGAAGGTGTTCTTGGGGGCCGCTGACTACTACCGAAGAGCGTTTTCGCTCTAATGATACAGCAGAAGTAATGATGCCCGCCCGGTGCTAAATGCTTTCCTTGTTCTAACCCAGACCTCCCGGCCGTGCTGAGGTTGGGACAGTCGTTGGCTCCTCTTAAGGCTCCCCAGCTAGCCACAGCAGGCCAGGATTCAACCCCCGGGCGGTCTTGCTCGGGGTCCCTCAATCGGCCTTGCAGTATCTGAGCATTTCAAAGTGGGCTCTGGCTTGATGCCCCAGCCACAAGGGAGAGGCAGGTGCTGCTCGTGGTGTTTTATCACATCTGGCTTCCAGGCCAACGTGAGCAATTCGGGGAGAAGAGGTTGGTTTTAGCACTAGCCCCACCACCTAACGAAGCTGTGACACAGAACGTGAAATCTTTATTACACCCCCAGACGAACGGCGAATTCCCAGCACTAAAATAACCTGACCACAGACTTCTGCAGAGCTCGCAGACAACGGCGTGGCCTGGGCAAGGTCTGCCAGTTCACTGGGCCCGGCAACTTAAAATTAAGCAATTATGTTTTTAACGGGGCAGAGAGGGGTAGGGCAGGGATGGACACAGGGGGTAGGGGTCAGGGGAGGGCCTCTTTAAATATTAGCCCCTAAAGTCTTTATTAATATTTTTATTATACTTTCAAACGTGTGTAACGCGTGTGAGTGCTCCCTATTCTGACGGCCCACTGCGTACTGGAAGAAGGCTCTGACCCCTCTAAGAGCCCCTGGCCCAGGTCCCTGAAAATGTGAGGGGTCCACCTCCTTGGTCAGGGCTCATAACCACTGTTGTCCCCCAACAGGCCTGTGGACGCGCCCTGCCTCCCCCTCTCCCCCCAGCCATGGCCCTGGTCGGCATCAACGAGCTGCCCGAGAACATTCTGCTGGACGTGTTCACGCACGTGCCCGCGCGCCAGCTGCTGCTGTGCTGTCGCCTGGTCTGCAGCCTCTGGCGAGACCTCATCGACCTGGTGTCGCTGTGGAAGCGCAAGTGCCTGCGGGAGGGCTTCGTCACCGAGGACTGGGACCAGCCGGTGGCTGACTGGAAGGTCTTCTACTTCCTGTGCAGTCTCCGCCGGAACCTCCTGCGGAACCCGTGTGCTGAAGGTGGGCCGGGGGCTGCCCCTGGGCTGGCTCCCTCCCTTTCCTGAAACTCAGGGCCTTTGCGCCTGCGATTCCCACACCATCTGGAATGTTCTCTCACAGCCCTCACACACGTTACACGCGTTACACCACTCGCCCTTGGTTCCTCCTTGTTCTTCGGGTCTCCGTTCAGACACCTGGCCTGGTCCCCCATCTAGAAACTGTGCTCCCCAACCTCTATCCTGTCCGTTCCATTTCGTAGCGCTTTCGTAACCTGTAATTATCTGTTTTATCTCGTGGTTTGGGTTTTTTTTTTTCTCTGCAACAAACTTCAAGGTCCAGGGTCCCCATGGGTCTTGGTCACCACTCTACCGAAACCGAGTGTCCACAGTGATGCCTTCACATAGTGCTTGAAAAACGTTTGTTGAATGAACAAACCACGCGTTCACCTTTCCCTCTCTAGCTCCGTCTAAGCTGCCTGACACGTACGGAGGGCGCCCTCTGTGCCGGGCACTAGACTTCACCGGGGTCAAGTCTTCACAAATGTCCTTATCCTCCCATTGTCCCCATTACCCAGAGGAAGGAAAGGATTTCCAGAGGTGACCGCAATCACATCATTTGACGGCAATCACATGTTTAACTTACTATGTTCTCTTGTACTTGCCAGGGTCTTTTTCCTTCATTGAGCACCTACTGCATACCAGGCACCAGGCTTCTTGTGCGGGCTAGGGCAACAATTAACAGAGGCATAGTTTGTACACTTAGAATCCCTGTCATGTGGATTTTCTCTCTTGAGCCTCACGAGGACCCCGGGAGTTGGCCAGATAAGTAGGGTTGGCTCCATTTTATGGATGAGGAGTGTTAGGCTCCATGGTGAGGATCTTACCCCGGAACTGCGCAGTTGCCGGGGCCTGGTCCTGACCGATGAAGGCCCTCGGGCCCCTCTTGGAGGCCCTGTAGACCGTGGCTCAGACACTCAATCTCTCTGCCTGCCCCAGATTCCACTCAGAAGCTGCCCAGCCAGGCCACCGGCTCAGCTCATGCGGCTTCGCGGAGCCTGCCTGCAGCCCCGACTTGCACTGGGCTGTGGGCCGGCAGCTGTCAATCCAGCCTTACTCGGACCTCTCCTTGAGCCTGAGCTGGACACAGCCCCGCTCCTGAATTTCTGTGTTACTTCTCTGCTGCTCTCCCGGCAGGCCCCACGGCACCTGGGAAATAGGTGCGGGCTCCTAGTAGAGGGAATGATTTGGAAAAGCTCCCTTGGTGATTGTTCTGGACAGCCTTAGTAGGGAAACACTGCTGGGTTTTTCTAAGGTACTCTCGGTTCAGTCTGGAGGAGACCGGAACCTGCCGAGCCAGCCTGGTGGGGATCGCAAATACGGGGTCGCTACGTGCCACCAGCACCGAGGATGGCCACCTCCACAGTTACCCCTCCCACCCTGGGCAGAGTGGCTCCGAGCTGGCACAGCAGCAAACCCAGAAAATCGGTCCATGGGCCCCCTGGGATCTTCAGTTACATAGTTAGGGTGTCAGGGGAAATGTGAGTCGTCAAGTTTGTCTGTGTGGGGAACAAACGGATGTTAGTCATTAAGAACAGAAATATAATCACAGGCCCTTCATAACTTCCTGTTTTGAGAACTGAAACCTCGATATTTCCCAGAGCCCCCCAGCAACACGAAAGGAAGAAAAGGCTAGTTCAGAATTTCTGGTAATACTTTTTTTTTTTTTTCCCTTCCAGCTTCATGTTAGGAGTCAAGCCAATCAGGGACAAAGTGGGAGGGAGAAGGTCCCAGATCAGAGCTGATATGGCAAGGACAGGTGGAGACGCGTTGGAGGAGGGGCACTGTGTAGGGGTGCTTCAAGGCACGGTTGGGGTGCATGCTTGTGATGGGAGCCTGAGCAGGCCCCGCCTTAACCCCCCGCTCCACCCTCCCCGGCCCAGGTGGGCAGGACCGGACCAAACATTTACACAGGGGATCTGACCTCAGCTTCTGTTTTTCCCTAGAGGATCTGACATCCTGGCAAATTGACTCTAATGGGGGAAACCAGTGGAAGGTGGAGAGCCTCCCTGGACACCATGGGACAGATTTTCCAGACTCCAAAGTCAAGAAGTACTTTGTCACATCTTTTGGGTAAGAGGAACAACCGAGCTGGCGGTGTCGAGGGAGAAGAGGCTCAGGACCCCTTTTGCCAAATCTCAGGCCTAAGTGAGGGCCTCCCTGTGCAGCTGGAGGAAGGCGGTTCCCAGATGGGCTGAGTCTCCCGCTCTCCTAGAGCAGTGGAGGGCGGAGACCAATACCAGGGGGCTGGGAGCCACTGGGTGACTAGGGTAAGGCAGAGGTGTCTGCAGGTTCCTCATCTAGGAACAGGAGTTCCTGGAGGTGCCCTGGTTGGGGCCCTTGAACTAGGATCACGTGGCACCTAGGCACAAGTGGGTCAAGGCCCCTGCGTGGTTCTCCTAGGCCAGCGCCAGCCAGAGGCAGCGGTCCTGCAGCAGTCCGGGGACACTGCTGGGTCCTGGCCATGCAAAGCACACCCGGGAACGTAAGCCTTTCCTTTTGCTCCCCAGGATGTGCCTCAAGTCCCAGCTGGTGGACCTCAAGGCCGAGGGCTACTGGGAGGAACTGCTAGACACGTTCCGGCCTGAAATCGAGGTTAAGGACTGGTGAGTGGGGCTCGGGCCACGCTCCGCCGCCTTCCCTCTGCTCTTGCCGAGGATACCTAGAGGCAGCGCCCACTCCGTGCCGGGCGGTGTCCTGGGGTAGGCGCTGGCCCGGGAGCCGGCACTGCTCATTCCGCACCTCCTGGCCTTCCTGCCACCGTGCAGCAGCAGGTGCTAATTCCACTTTACAGATGGGGAGACTGAGGCCTACCGATACGCTGTCACGAACAGGTACTAGAGCGTCAGAGGCAGCAGGACCCAGCCTCCCTGGACCTCGCTCCTGTGCCTTCCATCCCACCTGCCTCCCCTGGGCTTCCCTCCGCTCCTTCCCAGGCTCCTGCTCTGTGCCCAGAGCTGTGCCGGGCTCTGGCTTGGCCCACGGCGGAAGCAGGACCCCAATGCCAGCCAGGCCCCAGGGCCACCATTCTAAGGGTGGGGAGGGGGGTGTTGAGTGTGCGGAGGGGCGGACGGCAGGGCTGAGCAGAGGGTGAGCTCTGGACCAGCCCCCATCACACAGGCCGCCCCTTGGATCTCCCACTGAATCCCCGGTCTGAGCCACTGTAACGTGCAGATGGCTCAGCTCCCACAGCCCAGGCCTTTATCTCCGTAGAGAGCCTTTTGTTAAGGGGACATCTTCACTGGACACCCAAAAGCGTTGCCACTTTGATGTGGCCCTGCACAGAGAGACTGCAGACCCCAGGGGCACAGGAGGGCCCAGAGAGCAGTGAAATCAGCTGGGCCCCAGGGGCAGAGCAGGGAAACCCAACTCAGAGCTCCAGTCTGGGCGTCTGCTGCCTGCCCTCCTCCAGGGCCCCCTTCGGTCCGGGGGTGCACAGTGTTGAGCCCCACCTTCCCCCAGGTTCGCCGCCAGAGCCGACTGTGGCTGCACCTACCACATCCGAGTCCAGCTGGTCTCAGAGAACTACATCGTCCTGGCCTCCTTCGAGCCCCCGCCTGTGACCATCGATCAGTGGAACAATGCCGAGTGGACAGAGGTGAGGCCTCACCTGCTTGGCCCTCACCACCCCTTCTCAGAGCCCCTGCCTTCCAACCCGGGTGGCTGTCTCCTGCGGGACCTGCCACCTCCCCTTCCCCTCTGCAGCGGAGTGATCACCCCATCTTGTCCCCTCCCCAGTCCTGGTGATCACTTCTTCCTCTCCCCTCCTCCCAGGTCTCCCACACTTTCTCGGATTACCCCTCAGGGGTCCGCCACATCCTCTTCCAGCACGGGGGCAAGGACACCCAGTTCTGGGCAGGCTGGTACGGGCCCCGCGTCACCAACAGCAGCGTCATCATCAGCCCTAGGATGACCAGGGACCCGGGCCCCTCCACGGCTCAGCCAGAGACCCTGCAGGGGCAGAAGAAGGCTGCCCGCCTGCCCTCCTCACTTCATCTCCGCAGGCCCTTCTGACGGTCTGACATCCACTGGCCATTCAGCCGTCCTCTCTCTGGGCCGGTCGACTCCCAAAGGTCCCCTCCAGCTGAGCCTATAGTGGGCAGTGAGGGCCCCTGCCCCGGGAGCTCCTACCCCAGTTCCAACCGTGGGCAAACCCTCCAGTTTGTGGCAACTCCCTGTCATATAGTCTGACGTTCCGTGACAATAAATGTTTTCAGTAAAACCAGCCTGGGGTTGGGTCTAGTGGTGGGAGCCCCTGGCACTTTGGTAGAGAAGCCGCCCCTCCTCCCAGGTTAATTTGGCTGCTCCTGTCCCTCCCCCTCCACGCAGAGACAGCCCGGCTCAGCCCTTGGGGCACTTTATTGAGACGACAGTGTCTGCCGGCCAGATCCCAGGAGGCTAAGATCAGAAGTCAAGGTCCGAGCATCCTTCCCTGCCCTCCTGGGGAGAGTTTCTCCACGAAGGCAAGCGGCCCTGAGCAGCGCCGTGCTGGAGGGCGGGCGGTCCATACACAGAGGCAATAAGAGCACTTGGAATCAGGGGGGCCCTACAGCACCGCCCTAGGCTGGGGCCCCCAGTGTCCAACGGCAGGAGCATCCACGGTGGGGGCAGGCACACCCTCAGCTGCTTTTATGAGCTCGCTCTTCCACGTAGAGCTGCATCTGGCGGACAGGAATACATGGCCAAGGTCAGGAGGACAGCCGGGCACCTCCTGAGGAGGGCCCACAAGCCCCAGGCAGACAGATCTCTGCCAGAGGCCAGGGCCGTACGGCGCAGCCACCGGTTAAGAGAAAGGCAGCTTGGAGCCTGACACCAGGCATTCCCTGGTCATCTCCTACGTGCCTTGAGCCACACACAAGCCTCTGGCAAGGCCTCAGCGAACCTTCCGTAAAGCTCACCAGGTCCCCACGCAGCTCACCTTTAAAATGTCTGACGTCATGGTTTTTAGTGGGATCAGCCGGGGGTCGTGCATGTGGACATCTTGTTCATCTGCCAGGATCCAGGGAAAGTCCTAGGGCAGGGACCAGGGGTGGCGAGGCTAGATCGTGGCCTGCCCTCACTTCGGTACCCCCTCCCTCTGCAGAGTTGGGGTCCTCAGATTTCAGGGAGCAGCAGAATCACTAGGGAGCTCCCCGCGGGACAGGTGCCCAGGCTCCTGAGAGGCCGAGTCTACAGATCCAAGCTGGGCTGGGAACCCAAGTGGTTTAACCGGCCCCAGGCACCAATTCTGAATCTGGGGGGCAGTGAGAACTGCCATGGAGCCAGCAGCCCCGGGATGTGACTCCGCCCTCCTCTCCGTGCTGAGTACTCAGGTCGGGCAATGACAAGCTCGTGCCCGCCCAGTTAACACACCACAAAAGCCACTGGCTGCCGGGCGCTGCTGTAAGCAAGGTAATGAGCGCGCTGTCAGCGCCACCCCTGCCTGCTCTGGTTTTCAGGGCCTCCCGGCTGTGTCTCCCTGCCCACCCTCCCCGACCAGTCTCATCTCACCTTGATGACCTGAATCTTCTCCATGTTGCGCGTCGCAGCTTCTCTCGTGTGCACTAAGACGGTGAAGGTGCAGCCTGAAGAGGCAAGTTTGGTTAGGGCTGGGCCACCTCATGCCTGCCACTGGGCATAGCCTCTCCCCACCTCCCCAGCTGGCTCGGGAGCCTCCCAGAGGAGAAGAGTGGAAACCAAGGGCCAGGACAAGACTTGGTCAGTAGGGAGGCTGAAGCCAGGTGGCAATCAGGGTAGCTTCCTGGAGGAGGTGGACTCTCAGGTTCTAAAAGGCAGGAAGGAAGAGGCGGCTTGCTGCAGCCAAGTAGGGACCTGAGAACGCAGACCAAGCCAGGGGGCCCTGGACATGCCCGAGGATGAGGGCGCGGGGGTGAGCATACCTGGGGGGTTGTGGGCCAGGACAGCATCGCATACACTGATCTTCAGGATGAAGGCTCGGAGCAGCTGCTCCACATGAGACAGCAAGGAATCTGAGCTGGGAGGAGAAAAGGAGGGTCTCCCATCACCCTGGTCCCCCATACCCCCAGCAGGCAGTCAACCCTGGGAGCAGGCCTGGGGGTCCAGAGCCCCTCTCTGCTTCTGACTGTGTTGGTTTCTAAAGGCCTGGCTACCTATCTTGTCTACACACTTAAAACCGTCTGCAGAGTTGAAAACCAATGGTAGGTGCCATCCCAACTAAGTCTGAATGGGCCACAGGGAGCTCCCATAGGTCGTTCTAATATGCAGCCCAGTCTGAGAACAAGGACACATCCCAAGCCTCTTCATACCCCGGGACACCAAGCCAGGAAGGGCGAGGGCTTGCCCAGGGCTACACTTTGCCACAGGAAGCCAGTAGCTGACCAGCCAACACCCTTGCCCAAGGTCAGCTTCTGGTTGCCTACAGACTGGATGTTTGACCGAGAAGGCCGAAAACTGGGCCTGTGTCCTGGCTCTGCCACCATCTGGGTGACCCTGGGTGGCTCATGTCATCTCTCTGGTCCTTGTCCGTCTGTAAAATCAGGTTGGGACTAGCCCTTCAGCAACACTATGATCTTCCAAGTGTGGATATCACAGAGGTTACATGGAGAGCACTGGGTAGCCAGCCGTGGCCAGCCGTGGCTTAGCCGTGACTCAGCGGCCAACAGACCTTGGGATGGCGCACCTTGCCATTCTTCTCTTTACCAAGCTTCCTGGAGGAGGTGGACTCTCAGAGGGGTTCTAAAAGGCAGGAACGAAGAGAGGCAGCTTGGTGCAGCCAAGGAGGGACCTGAGACTGCAGACCAAGCCAAGGAATTCAGGGGCGCCCTAAAGCGGTGAGCGCGAGGGCTGTTTCTAGAGACTTCACACCAGCCTCCGGGAGACCAGGGGGAGGCAGCTTACCTGATGGACAGCAGTGGCGGCTGCGTGATTTCAAAAACGAATTTCTCCACTGGGCGGTGCTCTTTGTCCAAAATCACCACCACCACCTTCTCCACATCATTCTGCAAGGACAGGAATCCCCTATTCCAGAACCAGGTAACCCACCCACCACCACCACCTCCCGGCCCCAGGAAGGATGGGAAGGGCCCACGCACAGCCCCGCTCAGCTGCTAGGCTGAGAGTCCCTGAGAGCCCAGAAGGAGGTTTGAAAAGTTCAAGTAGGCACCCCCTGACATGAGTGGTACAGACCGAGACGGGAGAGGATGCCTGGGCCCTATGGGGGTACATCTCAGAGAGCAGGACAAGAGAGAAGGAGGAGACTCTGAGGGGCCAAGCCCAGACAGAACTTGGGGGTGGGGAGAGAAACGGATGTGGGTTCTGGGGAAGGCAGGCCCCACTCAGCCAACTCCACTCACCGGGGTTCCCGGGCCCCAGCACACACGGACTGTGGCTCACGTGCCCTGAGGTCTGTCCCTGGGCAGGGGTGGTTTCCAGGATATAAGAGACAGGCTTTAGGGTGTAGAGTCATGGGAACCCCACACGGTCCTAGCATCACCCCATCCTGGAGCACTGGAGGAGCAGACTGGGGAGGGGAGGTGGGCTGGGGGACTTGGGGCCCTCACCTTCTCCAGGAGCGGCTTGACACAGTGCAAGGTGTCCTGGATATACTGGTTCAGCTCCGGGTGACAGGACATCTGCGCACAACCCCATGATGGCTCATGAGGCCCGAAGCACCAACAGGGAAACCGCCCGACACCACTCCAGGAGCCCAGGGAGGGAGGCCCGCAGTTCCCCAGGGCTCCCCACCCAAGGCACCGACTTCCCATCATGGGGCTAAGAACTGCGAATTATCCAGAGAGAGGGAGAAGCTAGAAGAATTTAGTCTCAACATCAGCACTTAATATAGCATTGGGGGTTTCTTTTTTTTTTTTTTAATCTTTTTTTTTTTTTTAAGATTTTTTTTTTAATTTATTTGACAGAGAGACACAGCGAGAGAGGGAACAGAAGCAGGGGGAATGGAAGAGGGAGAAGCAGGCTTCCCGCCAAGCAGGGAGCCTGATGCGGGACTCGATCCCAGGACTCTGGGATCATGACCCGAGCCGAAGGCAGCCGCTTAACAACTGAGCCACCCAGGTGCCCCAGCATTGGGGGTTTCTAATGTGGGGTCCGTGGGCTCCTCCAGAGGCTGAGAAGTCCCTAAATTGTGTGTGTTTGGGCATGCAAGCATTTTTCCCAGAGAAGGGATCCAAAAATTTAATCAGTTTTCAGAAACCGAGAATCTGGAACTAAGAGCTATGTGGCCTTAGGTAAGTCACTTAACTTCTCTGAACTTGACTTACTTCGTCTGTGGAAGATCTCATAAAGACAAAGGGAGGAGTGAGATGAGCACCCAGTACACAGCAGGTGCTCAGTAAATGCTATTCTGTTTTCCTTTCCCTTGTACGTCCTTCAAGCTTCCACCACCTTCCAGTATTGGGTCATTCATTTATTTTAACATTTACTAAGTGCCTTCTAAGGGGCCAGCACTTCTGGAGAGTGGAGATAGGGGAGCACATACTTACCACTTTGTCTGCCTTTTGACCTGAGACAACCCATTACAATGAGGGCAGAAAGAAGGTACCTGAGGTTTCCAGGAATCACCTTCTCAAAGCAACCATTCATCAGCCCAGGAGCTCTTTTATTTAAATACAACCATGCCCCAGGGGCAACTCTGATGCCAGGGCCCAGTCCCTAACTTCTGGCAAGGGGAACTCTGAGAGGGGAAGAAAAGAAAAACCACTGCAGTAGGGGTGGGAGGCTGTCAACTGGGAACTAGAAGGCAAGGCCAGGCCGCTGGGGGTGGGGGGGGGAGGCTAAGCCTGAAAGTGGAGGACAGTTCAAAATTCCACCCTCTAGGGACGCCTGGGTGGCTCAGTCGGTTAAGTGTCTGCTTTCCACTCAGGTCATGACGCCAGGGTCCTGGGATCCAGTCCCACATCAGGCTCCTTGCTCAGCAGGGAGCCTGCTTCTCCCTCTGCCTGCTGCTCCCCGTGCTTGTGCTTACTTTCTCAATCTCTCTGACAAATAAATAAAATCTTAAAAAAAAAAAAAAAATCCACCCTCTACCCACCCTGAGGTGACCCAGCGGCCCCCACACAGATGCAGGGAGGCTCACCTGGACAGGCACGTTGTACTTCTTACGCTTCTGGAAGATGCCCACCGGGTAGACCTCGCGCACGTAGAGGATGAGGTGCACGGCTACCTCCAGGAACTCGCAGAGCACGTCGGCCACCACTGCCAGGGGACAGAAGCCGGTCAGCTGGGAAAGCCCGCCAGCCCAGGCCCTCCCTCGCCCCCACCCCGAGTCCACAGGCCCCGCCTCCCTACCTTGACCAAAGTTGAGGTCCTGGCGCGTGAGCGTGGTCATCCTTACACCCACCTAGGAGAGGGGGCAGGAGTGGGGGGCTAGTTCCAAGGGGCCAGGGAGCCGCAGGGTCCGTCCGCCTCCACCGCCCCTCCCCTCCGTCTGGGGGGTCTCGGGGCAGGACGCCCCCCTTCACACAAAATCAGGGCCGCTAGAATGGACTCCCCCCACGCTGGCGTCACAGCTCGGGGACATCAGCTGCGCCCCGATCAGACTCTGTCTACTGGACCCCTCGCCCTGCTGCCTCGGCGGGCAGGAAAGGCCAGAGCTAGGCTCGCAAAAAGGGCATGGTCACAGAGGGAACGGCGGGTTGCGCAGGCCCGCGGGCGTAAAATGGGACGCGCGGAGAGCGAAACTAGGCTGGAATAAGACTCCCCCAGCTCTGACTGGCCGGAAACCTCCCCGGAGGGAGCCCCGCCTCTCTTCCCTCCCCTCCCCCGATACTGGCTCCGGCCTCGGGGCCCGAATCGGGGCCCGGCCCCGGCGCGGGGAAATACCGACCCAACCACTCGCGCCTCCCGCTCAACCAGCGGCCTGGACGCCGCTCCGTGACGTCCGCGGCGCTCCGGCAGGCCCTAGTGACCGCCTCCGGCCACGCCTACTTTCCCGCGCAGCCAACCGTAGGGGCGGGAGGGAGGGGCATCCGGGGGCGGGGCCCGGGAGGGGCGGGGCCCGGGAGGGGCGGGGCCCGGCCTCTGCGCCAAGGTCCCCCGGCCGCGCCGCCTCCCTTCGGTTTGGGGTGGGCGCGAAAAAAGACACCTTTGCAGATCGCTACGCATTTTGCTCCCCAGGCCATTTTTCTGAGAGGGGACAGATAGGTGCTGCTCGTGAGGACCAGGTGGAGGGCACAGAGGGGGACTAAAGACAGCGACATCTACTGCTAGCTCCAGAGTCACCATCCCCGGACCTCAGCTGCCCAACCGAAAGCGAATCCGCCGGCTCCGGGGGCGGGGACAGAGGAAGACAGGGTGCACCAGGGACGTCCCAGTTCCGCCCCCGCCCGGAAAGTAAATGCAGCCTAGGTTTACCTCCCAAGGAGGTAAAACCTCCCGGGCCCAAGCATTATAGGGGTAGCTGCCCTTTATAGGGCGCCAGCTGTGTGCGAAGCCCTGGGCTGTGTGCCAGAGGATTATCTCACTAAATCCTCAAAACAAGTCCGTGGGACAAGTACTATGATTGTCCCCCTTTACAGATGAGCCAAACGAAGTTCAGAAGGGTGAAGTAACCTGTCCGAATCACACATCTATTGAGGAAGGGGACGCATGGAGTTGTCCTCGGGCACTACACTTTACAGTTTTGGAATCCCCTAGAGACACAGACTCTGGAAGGGCTGAGAGGCCCCTGGGGATATAATAATAGTAATATTGAAATCGTCACTAACACGGATTGAACATTTATCTGCAAAGCACTGATTTCTTTAATTCCCTCACTAACCCTCAGAGCTAAGCACCCATTTCCCAGCCCCACTTCATAGATGGTAAACAGGCTCCGCGATGTTCCCTAATTTGACAAAATCACAGCTAGTAACAAACCCAGTTCTAACTTCTAATCTGACTCCAGGGCCTCAACTCAGTTTCAGCCCCTTTATTTTACACGTGGGAAAACTAAGGTCAGAGAAGTTGCCGTGGAGTTACAGGCAACTAATCATGACCGCAAGCCTGGGGACCTTGTCCCTGACCTCCAGGGACATAAGAGCTTGTTAGGAGTCACCCTGATCTGAGAGTACACAGCTCTCGCCAGCAATGTTTATCGCTTACAGTTCAGTATTGGAGACCTGTACCCCTTTTTGCTCCAGATGCCTTTAAACCTGCATTTGCCCACTTCTGATGGGGTGAAGGCAGGGGAGAGGATAAGTAACTTGGCCCATTAAGCCAGGAATACCAGCAAAGCATTTCACAGAAGCAGTTCTAGGAAATCTGCATCAGAATCCCTGAGGAGCCCATCAAACACCTGGAACCCAGGGCTCCCTAACCTACTAGACCAGTCTGGGTGCAAAGTGGGGTATTGGCCCTTTAACAAGTTCCCCAGGGGCCCCGATGCCCAAAAAGTGTGAGGATGGCTGTAACAGTCTGGACTGTTCCCAAGGAAAGTCTGCATTTCATACAATTTCTGTGCTTACCCCAAAGTGATAGATGATTTATTTCAAGAATTGATACACCTGACAGCCCATTTTGGGCTAGTAAACATCATCCCCTGCCTCTTTGATATTTAATCATTGTGGATACTTTAGTACTGGAGAAAGCGAGGGTCCTTCTTTGTCCCTCTCTGGGGCTGTTCAAGCAGCTTTTCTCACTGGCGACAGGAAGTGGCAGTCTTGCGGGGGGGCAAGGGCAATTCCTTGTAAATTGTTTCTCAGGATTGGATCCTGGGGTGGGAAGCTCAGAGTCCAGCTACTCCTGCGGGGCGGCCTCCGGGGTACAGTGTGAGCAAGGTGGGGACTCGCGCCAGGTCCCCAGCCTTAGCCCCCTGCCCTGAGAAGACACAGAGCAAGCCACCTGTTGGTCTCCTGACCCACGGAGCTAAAGCACTTCAAAGAAACCTTGGTGGACATACGATCCAACACTCAACGTTTTCCAGATGCAGAAAGTGAGGTCCCAACAGCCTTTGTTTGACACCTGGGCACCTCCTAGAAACCCATAGATGAAATGCCTACGTTTGGGGCTTTGGATTCAAAGCTAGCCATAAGCAGAGGAAGACAGACCAGGAGACAGATGAGGAGGGATTCAAATTGATCTGCCCCCTAACCCCGAAAAGGCCTCTGTCTCCTCGTTTGTGAAATGAACAGGCTGGACAGATGTTCCCTAACCCCTGACGGCCTTGGGTTCCACGGGGGCCAAGAAGCTGGAGAGGGGCGGGGGGGCCAAGGGGGAGCTCTATGAAGTCTCATCTGTCATTTTTATCCATAGGGCTCTGCGGCATCTGGGTTTCTAGATCCTAAGCACATCAGTGTGATGGATAGTCTTGGGACCCAGATTACATTATGGGGTTAATTTATTACATTTTTGAATACCCATTTGCGGGGAGACTGTTTTTCAAAGTTATTTGCATATTTTTCACCATAATGACAATATGTAGGAGGGCATCTGGGAGGAAAGGATGGCTGTTCAGGAGGAGAGAGAGCTTATTTGCCAACTGGACCAGGTCTCTGAGGGTCTGCAATGAGGACAGAAAGAAAATCACTCTCAAGAGACATTGAAATTGAAACCAAGAGACGGCAACATGTAACAAAGTCTTGCAACCACCGAGGACTTCAGGGGCGAAGGAGGATTCCTGGGCCCCCTCTGAACGAACACGCAATGAGTGAACTGGGTAAAACAGCGGGCACTGAAGTGTCCAGAGCCCTAAGACGCTTCCAAAGTCCTCCCAGGCTGGTCACAAGACTCAACATTCGTCCCATCCCTGCCTAAGATTCCTAAAACACCAAACACAGGAGGGGGTTGGGGGGGTGGGCACAGAGAGTCAGCCACATAGAGTCTGGTGACAATCCCACTGGTCCCCCGCTGCTCAAGGACCGAGCCAGTTAGAACGCCCCCCGTGAGCAGAGACCCAGCCTTGTTCAGTCTTTCCGTCCGGCACCTAACCCAGGGCCCAGCCATACCCAGGTGCTCAGTGAGGGCGTGCAAATGGATTAATGAAAGAGAGGAGAGAGGAAGTCGTGGTGCACAGTGACTCATTGCCGGTTGCCCGGCTTGAACTCTAACTTATTCTGGATGAGAAAAAAGACCCGGGGTTTCAGTGCTGGCGCTACAGGTAGCCGTGTGCAGAGAAGAGCAGCTTTCAAAAATGAAGCAAGAGCTGGGGGGGCGCTATCCGCCCCCTCCCCGCACCCACCAGGCTGCTCCTGGGCCTAACATGCTGCTCCTTTCCCCACCACTGCTCCTTAGCCAGCTGTGAGGCCCTTCCCTCTCTGAATCTCAGGTTCCTCATCTGTAAAATGGGATAATGGTAGCAGCCGCTCCGTAGGGCTGGGGTGGGGGTGAGGGGTGGGAGACAAGTGAGATGTTTGTAAAAATGCGAAGTTCACAATGCCTGGCCCATAAATTCTCGATCGGTGCTGTTATGACAATGAGATTAAGATCTACACGCACCATCTAAGCCCCTAGAGCAAGCACTCTGTAACCAGCCACCATGATTTTCAGAACCCGATCTAAAACTCCCTCGGCTGCACCCCCTTCCCCATTTCCAAAAAGGCAGCCCCCAACGTGCCCTAAGGGAGGACATGCATCCCCATGGCCAAGATGCCTGAAGACAAGGGACTGTGGCCCACACTCGGCTCCTCCCCTCCCTGATCTGGCCTTCTGAGATGGGGCCTGACCCATATAGCTCCCCAGACCCTCCGCTGACCTCAGACCCAAGCCGGGGCCCTGACCTTAGGCCCGCAACACTGGGGGCTGCCAGCACCTCGGCCAGGACAGAGTCCCCGCACGCCATCCCCTCCCCGGTGTTTTGCTGGTTCCCCAACGTCATTGTCCCCTTGTCGGTCAGGAGGACCTTACAAATCATCTCTTCTTGGACTTAGAACCTCCACCCAGAGACACAAAATGTCATCCACAATGTCAGGGGTTCCTGGGCCCTCTGAAGTCATCCCAGACCACAGGGTAAGAACCCTTGATCCAGCTCAACTGCCACTTTTTTTTTTTTTAAATAACTGCTTTATTGAGATGTATTTCACAAACCACGAAGTTCTCCCTTTAAAGTGTGCAATTTAGTGAGTCTTAGTAAGTTGTGAGGCAATCAGTACTAATTCTAGAACATTTTCATCACTCCAAAAAGAAAAACCCCCACACGCAGTAGCGGTCACCCCCCACCCCCATCTCCCCTGCTGCCAGCCCCAGGAAACCCCTAAACTACTTTCTGTCTCCATGGGCTTGCCTATTTTGAACATTTCATATAAATCATACAACAGAGGGCCTTTTATATCTGGCTTGTTTCACTTAGCATAATGTTTTCAGGATTCATCCACATAGTGGCGTGTATGGGTATTTCATTCCTTTTTATGGCCAAACAATATTCCATTGTATGAATCCCCCCCCACACACACACACATTTTCTTCATCCACTCATCAGTCAATGGATATTTGAGTGGTTTCCACTTTGGTCATACAACTCTGGGGAAACTGAGGCCCAAAGTCACCACAGCCATGATGGGATAGGAGTCGGAGCCTCTCCTCACATCTGTCTTTCCCACGGCATCACTCTGGGACAACCCAGAGAACAGAGAGCATGACAAAACATCACCCCATTGGTGAATGGCCAGAGCAGCAGCCTTTGAACCAGAGTCCCCAGGGATACCTGGCCACAGTTCCATTCCTGAAAAGGAAAATCACGGCCGCAGAGCCCCCTCTCATCCCAGCCACCATCACCTCTTTCCAGCCACAGTTCCTCACTGTCTGCCCACTTTTGTCCTTGCCCTCCTGCAGTCTACGCCCAACTTTAGGAATTGGAGTGAATTCGTTAAAACCTATCAGGTCATGTCTCTACTCTGCCCAGAACCCAGTCCATCCGGGCACCCATCGGGCTGATTATATTACAATAACAAGAGCACTTAATTTTTCTAGAGCATTTCCCATGAGGCCCGGATCTTAGGAACATTATCTCCTTACAAAGGCCATCGCACTTAATCCTTGAACTCTAAGAGTTAGGGATGATGATGAGCCCAGAGAGGTTAGGCGCCTTCCCCAAGGTGACCAGGAATGGCATCCGCAGATAAGCCCAGGCATCTGGCCTGACCACAGAACGGAGCTCCTAAACCTCTGAGCCATAACTGCCACATTCTGGAGGAGGAGGAAAACAGTCGAAAAGGAAGCCACTGGGCGAGCTCCCGCCGCCTGGCAAGACTGCCGCTTCTGGCGCGCGGGGGTCCCGCCCCACCGCTCTTTGATCTTCGCAGTGTCTGTGGCCCCACTGACCCCGCCGTGAGTTATGGGGGCCACGGGACTCATAACACAGCATTCCCGGACTCCCAGGGTCGTCGGGACGCGGCGCCCCGCGCGGTGATGGATGAGCCGCCCCCGGAGCTGGCTTTGTCCCGGCTGGGCTGGGTTGAGGAGCATCAGCCACACTTTGGACGGGGCGTGGCGAGTGGAAGACTGTGTGTGTGTGTGTGTGTGTGTGTGTGTGTGTGTGTGTGTGTTGGGTAGAAGAATTGTATTTCTCCCTTCCCTCCCGGGGTGGGGAGCACACATCCGTGCGGCCGTCAGCGCCCGGGATTCTCACCTGGTAACGTTTGAAGACCCCCTATAGCCCCACATCGACGAGCAACCTCTCCTAGAACCCCGCCCCCCGCTGCGCGCACTTTTCCAGGCTACAAAGGCCCGGCGGTGCCCGGTCCCGCCTTCCTCGCACCGAGCATTTCTTCCGTCCCATTTGACAGCCTAGGCGGAATAATCCTTTTGGGGACTGGCCGGCCCCTGCCCGGCCCCTGCCCAGCCAGACGCGGCCGCAGCTGAGCGCTCAGCTCCGATCCATTGTTGGGGTCCGCTAGGGACCCCCTGCCGCGACCCTTTGTCACCCGCTCCCTGCGGGGCCACTCCAGATGCGCCACCACTGCCCGCGTCCCGCCCGTCCCACGCGCTCCGGGCAGCGCGGAGGGAGCTCTTACGCACCGGGAGGAGTGGGCCCGCCTCGCCCGGTGCCCGCACGGCCGCCCGACTGCGCCCGCCTTTGTCTGCCTCCTTTGTCTGCCCGGCGCCCTCGCGGCGGCGGCGGCTAGGACTCTGGGGAGCGGGCCCGGAACGCCGAGCGCAGCTGCCGAAGGCGCGCTGGCCGGGAGCGCGCGGGGCCCGGCCCGGCCAGGGGCTGCCCCTCAGCAGGGGGCTAGCCGAGCCCGCTCCAGCCGCCCCTCCCCCTCGCCCCTCCCCGCGCGCCCGCCCCCTTCCCGCGCGCCCGCCCCCTCCCCTTCCCTCCAGCCCCACTCAGCCTGGGCACATCTTCCTGCCGCCCGCGCACCTCTCCGTGCGGTCTCCGCTTAGCGGCTCGGCCCTCCGCTGCGGTCGGCTCCCGCAGGCGCTCGGCCCCGCGCCCCTCGGCCCCCGCCCTGCCGGCCGGACAGGTAAGGCATGGCCTTGGGCCCGCCCCTGGCCCCGCCCTCCCGCCTCACCTGGTAGCTGGCCGGGACAAAGGTGGGCTACCCGGTGCGCTTAGGGGCGGGGCGCGCGGGGGTCTGAGGCCGGAGGTGAGGATCCCGCTTTCTTCCCTGCCCGCCCCGCCCTCGGAGCCGTCGGTCTGTGTGTCCGCCGCCTCCGCTCCTCGCCGCTTCTCCGCTGGGCTCCAGGCTCTGCTCCCGGTTCCCCGCGTCCGCCCACCTTCCCGCCGGACGCTCACTTTTCTGAGCTCTGACACTCTGCCTCTCGCGCGCCCTCGCCGCCCTCTCTGGGTCGCGGCTTTCGCCCACTCTCCTCTTCGCTTTCTCCCTCTGGGACCGCGTCTCTCTTTGTCTCTCTGTCTCTGAGTCTCTGGGTGGTCTCCAAGGCTGGGGAGAGGACTGAGGAGTTCGCCACCGTTCGAAGAAGCTTCGAAGACTCCCGAGCCCCGGACAGAGCTGGCAGGCGTGTCCTCCTGCCCTTTTCGAGGCTGCCGGGAGGGGCAGAGGGCGACTGAAGTATTTCGGTGGGGAGGAGGTTCTGGGTGCGCCCCTGGGTGCGCCACTGCGGGTGGCCCCGCGCCCGGGCGGGTTCCGCGCCCTAGCAACCCCGACGGCCCGGGCTCAGGCCCTCTTCCTCCCCACTGGCTTTTCTCTACTCGCGCACCCGGGTCTCAGCCGCCTGCGGGAGCCAGGAACCGAGGTCTGAGACCGGAGGGCTCTTGGGTTTCCCGCCAAGTCTTCTTGCTTTCCTCCACTGGGTGTTCCCTCGGCCTTCGCCTCCATCTGGTCTCCTGCCCGTCCTCCACGCTGCGCTCCTCCCAGCCTGTGTGGCACGCCGAAGTGTCCCGGGGCGGGTTCAGCACCATCCCTCTGGGATCCAGCAGACAGAGGCCCTGGGAGTGATCTTGGACAAAGGAACGCATGTCTCTGAGCCTCAGTGTCCCCTTCATAAAACGGGGATCATAGTACCTACCTACGGGGACGTGTGTTGGAACAGTGGAAAAAAAGCAGATTGGATGCCAGCTCGATTGGGGGTCCCGGGGGAGGCTTCGGTCCCTGGCGGGGGTGGGAATGGGGGCGCCGCAGCAACGGGGGAATGGACCACCAACTCCAGCCTTAGAGATGCTGCAGAGAAGGGGGACTGTGGCCCCCTCCCGCATGGGGGTCACAGTTGCAGCCCCGGCCCATTACAGTGTTCTGGCTCTCATAGGCACTGTCCTCTCTTCTCCATCCTCCTCTCCACCTGTCCTAAAATCAGTTTAAAAATCAGGGTGAAAGGGTCTCTGCTTCCCAAATGAGGAGTGTCTCTGTGTGAATGTTGCCAACAGCTGGTCATTCATCAGGAGACATCCATGTGACTCATTCCCAATTCTGAACCTCTGTCTTGCAACCATTTCTTTCTGAATGGCCCTAGCTCACAAGCCATTTCCTTTCCTCTGGGGGCGTTGTTTTGCTGTATCGTGGACCTGCTGTGTAATTGCCCAGAGCCTCTGACCATCATAGCATCCCTGTCCTCCTAACAGGTGGCACCCCCCCCAGGAGTCCAGCAGTGACAAGGGCCAAGTGGCTTCACGAGGGTCACTTCAGCAGAGGGAAACCTCCCAGGTGGCAAGTTCTAGGCTCCCTTGGCTAAGTGCTGGTTTTCAGCCCCAGCCAGAGCTGGCAACCCGAGCCTTTCTCTTTAGAGAGGCAAGGGTAGGACTAGGGACACAGGCTTACCCCATCCAGCCTCCTGCTCATGCTCCCGCCTGGCAGACCCTCCTGCCATGTCTGCCTCCTCTGGCCATAGCCTTCCTCGGGAAAGCCAGCTCAGCAGCCCCTGCAACCCCTCAGAAATCTGCTCAGGGCCTCCGTGCCTCTCACCCATTCTCTGCCTTCCGCGTCACTCAATCCACCCCCTCTCCCCAGCCCTAAATCCTGCAAATGGCTCCCTATTGCCACTCAATTAAGGACTCTACCTGCCTCCCACAATACTCTCATTTGCATCTTGGGTTTCAGCTGCTGAGCCTCTCCACGCCGACTTCCTCTGAGCTTTGGCTAGCGCTCTTCCCTCCATCTGGAATGTCTCCCCTGCCCTGCGTTCAGTCGAAGCCTGCCCTCCTTGCAGGCCAAGGTTAGCTGTCCCCTCTCATGGGAAGCCCTCCTACTCCCCCTTGCCTCCCTGGCTCTCTTGGGGTCTGCCCTTCCCTGGGCTGGGTCTTGTTCCGTTTGTGGTCCCAGTACACAGAGTAGGTGCCCTGGGCACACGTGTTCTCTCGACTGGAACCCTTGGTCAGGGGGTTAGGAGTGAACTGAAACTTGCAAGCCACAGGTTATCCAGGGTTGGCCCCGGAGCAAAGGACCGTTGCTGGGAGGGTTGGAGGGGGAGCAAGCCACCTGGAAAATCCCCATGGTAACTAGGGGCTCTTCACCCTTCTGGAAGATGAGGGTGATTTCTGTGCCTGGTTATAGACAGGGAAGTGATTGCCCAAGTCCCGCAGAATGGGTTTGAATCCCGCTGATGGCTTCCTCTCTATTTGACCCGGAGGGAGTTCCTTCACTGCGCTCAGCCTGGAATGTGGGGGCTCGGGGATTTGCATCCTGGCCTCCCTGATTCTACAGCCTGAGGAGAACAGGAGCTCCATCCAGGGAGGGGTCCTGGGCAGGTTCCCAAGGGCAGGCGACCTACGAGCATCCCTATTCCGGCCCTTTCAGGTGACACTTGCCTCCCTTGCTGCCCCAGCCCCTCTGCCCTTCTTAGCCAGCCCTTCCTCTTGAGGGGCCCTTTTGGCCACCAGAGCACAGGCCCTCCCCAGGAAGGACACGGGAGGGCGACTGAGCCCTTGCCGCTCGAGGCCCCGCCCCTCGCCCCCTGGGTCCCAGCTTCAGCAGCTCTCCGTACCACAACGCCATGTCTGGCATTGATCGTCTGGTACACGTCACTGGATGGTGTAAGGGGACAAGGCCCCTGCCGGAATCCAGAGCAGTTGAGATGGGTCATTGTAGAAAGTACAGGTTTTTGTAGAAAGTTCAGGTTTTTCGAGGCTCTCTCGTGCCAGGCTCTGGGCTACGGCCCCCTGCACGAGGCATTCTTGAGAGTCCCAGCACCCACACTGGTATGGGTCACCGAGGGTAGTCTGAGGAGTGGTCAAAGACCCTCAGATCACCGTGAGTTCAAGCCCCAGCTCTGCCACTTTCTCTACCGTGTGACCTTGGGCAAGTCCCTCAAAGCTTTGTCCTGATGCTGAGTCCTTTTCACCCACTTCAAAGGGCTGAATTAGATAATGGGCATAAAGCTCTGGGCCCTGATTAGTGAATGGCCAATACAGGATGCTCAAACAACACATTCCTCTCTCAGATATGGGACTGAAGCCCAGAGAGGTTAATTGCCTTGCCTGGGGTCACCCGGCTGTGATGTGCGGGAGCCAGGATGCGTCCCCAGGCCTGCCTGACATCAGGTGTCACGCCGGCCTCTGCCAGAGCCAACAGCGAGCATTTTGTCACTTGATGATTAAGTGGTGGGTCTGCCCAGACAGCAAAGTGGTGTTAAATTGTCTGGGTACCGAGATAATGAGGTTTGGGGAAGAGGGGGGCCAGAGGTTGCTTGGAGGGGGAGCGGTGTCGACCTATATAATGTAGCAGGAGGCAGGATTTGGCTCAGGAGGTGGGCGTGGGACACTGGGAGCCTCTGGGAAGGGGAGTCCTCGGCCCCCCAGCTCAACACCCCTATGTAGGTTTTTTTGAGGTGTGAGGCCTTAGGGGGATGCTAATTCCCGAGGCTAGGGTTGGAAACAATGCAAGCAGATGGGGCCGCCCCTGCGGGGAAGCCAAACCTCATTTACCAAGACAATGGTCCTCCCCAGGCAGGCCTGGGCCTGTCCTGCCCCACTCCGCGGAAACCATCGATCACCCCCCTGAGAACTGAGGACATGGCCACCTGTGCTTGCCCCCCTTCACACACAGGCACAGATGCGTAAATGCTTCCAGGACCAACCCCACTCCCCCTCTCCACTGGCCACCGACTCTCTCTCTCCCTTTCCCCGTAAAAACGAGGGCTACTGCTGATTTCGCCCTTACTGGAGACTGCTCACTTATGTCTCCTCCTCCTTTCAAGGTCTGGCATTTTACAGGAGAAGAAACTGAGGCTCAGAGAGGGTCATTGACTCGCCCAAGGTCACACAGCTCTTCCTATTCTGCTCCATGGGGCCCTCCCATGGCTCAGTCTCATGGATTTGTGCCGCCATCCGTGTTTGAATCAGTGCTAGTTATGTCTGGGCCTTGATCTTTCTTTCTTTTTTTTTTTTTCTTAAGATTTTATTTATTTATTTGAGAGAGAGAGAGAGAGCATGAGAAGGGGGAGGGTCAGAGGGAGAAGCCAACTCACCACTGAGCAGGGAGCCCAACGCAGGACTCGATCCCGAGGACTCCAGGATCATGACCTGAGCCGAAGGCAGTCGCTTAACCAACTGAGCCACCCAGGCGCCCCCGAGGCCTTGATCTTTCATTAGACCTGCAGCCTCTCCACCTGCTCAGAGTGGGGACACCAGGAGCACAGGGGACTGTGTCTTTGCCTGTAGATTAGAAACTCCCTCCAGCAAAGGCTATGTTTTCTCCATGTTCTGGGAACTTCCAAGGGCGTATCTGAAACTCTCCTATCAGGTTGGGAAACCACTAAGGGTAGCAATTGAATCTGCCCCTTTAGACTGCAGGCTTCCTTGGGCCCGGGGCGGAGAGCTCCCCGCGGGCAGGAGCGGTGTCTCTCTTATCCGTCTAGGAGTCCTTCCTCCTAGTCCTCCCTCCTAGTCTCCCAAGGCAAGACCCGTATCTCCCCCATCACACTGGGAGCTCCCTAGGGCGCAGGCTAGTGTCCCCACTCAGACTGGCAATTATCAGAGCAGAGACGAGGTCTCCTTCTTCAGACTGGAGCAGGCTGACGTGACATCCAGGTCCTACACCCAGAGGGGCTTGGCAAGTGGTGACCACCGGGTGTCCCTCTCCCCAGCAGCCTCCATCGCAGAGAAGCACCTGGTGCTCAGCCCCTGGGGCTCCATGGGTCAAGATGCCACATCCTCTGCGTGAGGCCAGCCCCCCCATTCACACAGCACACAGAAATACTGGTTTCCTAAGTAATCCAACCTCACGACAGGCTGATAATCTCATTTCACAGACAGGGACATCATGACTCATGAGGAGATCTGATGGTGGGAGTAGCTAGAGGGACGAAGTCTAGTCCCAAAATGCCTTGGGAAGAACCCAGCCCATGAATTTAGGAGCCACCTGTCCCCCCTCCCCCCGATCTAGGCTATAACAGTTTTGATTGTACAAGCAAAATTACTCATTTTCCAGCCCTGGGGGAGTCAGCTCCCTCTAAAGAAGACAGGAGTCTGCTCCCGGGAGCTCTAAGACCCCCAGCCAGAGCTCCAGCTTGGGCAGCCCCACTGTTCTAAGAGCAGAAGAGCAGAAGGAGGGCCTGGGGATGGCCCCCTCCATTCTCCACTCCCAGCCCTTCCAGGAAGCCGCCAACCTGGTGAGAAGGAGGCGCCAGAGGGAGGAGTCAGGCAGATGGGTTCCAAGTTAGGACATTCCTAAAATCTTCATGGACATATGGGAACGTAAATCCAGCGATGATTCTCGCATCGAACAAAATCTGTCCTAAGCACTACTGAGCCAAGCTTCCAGGCCTGTAGTCGCTGCCAGGGCTCCCAGGCTGGGGGTGTCGAGGGGCTGGGAGTGGGTGAGAGCTCTTTATTTTTTAAAGATTTTATTTATTTGTGTGGCAGAGACAGAGAGAGCACAAGCAGGGGGAAGGGCAGGGGGAGAGGGAGAAGCAGGCTCTCCGCCAAGCAGGGAGCCTGACTTGAGGCTCCATTCCCGGACCCTGGGATCATGACCTGAGCTGAAGGCAGATGCTTAACCGACTGAGCGACCCAGGCGCCCCGAGAGCTCTTTATATATTGAGGAGTTCATCTCTTGTCTGCTGGATAGGTCGCAAAAACATCCCCCGAAGAGTTTTAAGCCTTAGAGGCAGTAATCAGATTTGTTCTTCTGACCACGAGGTGAGAATGTTTTGGTGAAGAGCAGGATCAGAGGCAGCCGGGAGGGTTGAGCCACTCGGAGGCTACTGCTCTGAAGAACAGAATCATCCCAAAGAGACCGGCATGCTGGTCCCAGGGTGCACATCCCAGCAGCTCTGGCGGTTAGGGTCCCACTGGTGACCGAGGGTCAGCGACCGTTAGAGAGACGGACAGAAAGAAGGACAGGGCTCCTCCAAGAGCAAGCGAGAGGGAGGGCCAGCCCTGGAATGGGGTTGTTATCATATGATGGTGCTTTAATTTTTAGCCTGCACCAATATGCCCTCTGAGTTCATGCTGCCTCGGGAGATGGTCCTAGCCATCAGTGAGGATCTGGGTCCTTACTCCAGATCCTGGAGGATATCACCTGTTACCACTCCCCATAGGGGGCTGTCGGTTAGACAGGCAGAAGGATGGAGAAGGCTTGTCACTTCCGGTGGGCTGTAAATCCCCAGGCTCCGCTCCCCAGGCAGACAAGACCCTGAGGCCACCCAACCTGTTGATCAGTGGTCTTCTTCTCCCAGCCCCTCACTCCAACTTTTTTGAGCAGTGCAGATCATTTCCCATGGAATCTTATTCACAATCCCAACCCATCAAACCAGGAAAGGGAGTGTCTTGTGAACAGTCCCCCGACCACCGCCACCACGAATCTCTTCCCAGAATCAAATTTTCTCCGTCCCATGCAGACACAACTTCAAGCTCTCCTCAGCAGTCATCCTCCTGCGTAGACATGCCAGGTGACCACTCTTATACCCCCTGATTTACAATCCTGCCTTAAAGCAAATCAGTGAGAAAAAAAGAACTCATCCCCAGGGATATGAAGGCAAGCAGTGGATGTGGGTCACTCTTGTCCCCAGGAGGCTGGGCCTCTAACTGGCTTTGGTGGGTCACGTCCAGAAAATCCTGGAGTGGGTACATAAGTAGGTGCACATGGCCACAGTTCTTCTTTGAAACTGCTCACCTTGCGTCCTGGGGACACTCTTCAATGACCCAGGAGAAGCCTGAGTTGTGATCGCACAGTGCTCGTGTTCCAATCTGAGCAGAGAACGCGCCTGAGAGGGCCTGCTGTTTTTTTTACAGCTTTCAGAATAGTTTAAAATATATTTTTTAAAAGTGACGTTAGAATCGAACATCTGAAGGACCCTTGAAACATCCCTACCAAATGTGGGGGCTCCGATGTGTCGTTTTCCCACGTAAGGAGGAGACGCAAAGTCAGGGAGAGGGGTTCATGGCCAAGTTCTCCCAGTGGGTGGTCGTCTGGCTCACAGCCTGGACTCCATAATCCTCGGCTCCATCAGAGCATCACTGATATGGCCCAGAGCCCCATCAGCCAGCCCTCCTCCCACCCCCATGCAGCTCCCCCCTGCTCCCCGCCCCCACCCCCGGCCCACCATCCCCTAACCCACCATGCAGCGGGTGAGCTGTTCCAAAGGCAGGAATGGGAGCCCTGCAGCTGTCCTGGGATGCCCAGTGGCAGCCCAGCTCCACAGTTGTCTGCCAGGCAGGTGGGGCAGGAGTCCCCCTAGTCTCCCGCCCCCCCATGCCGGGCTGTTGGTGGGGGAGGGGCTCAGGAATCAAAGCCGACTCCAGGCTCAATTAATTGCCTTCATTTGCACGTGCAGCCTTTGGATGGAGACAGTTCCCAGGTCAACTGTCCCCACCGTGTAGGGACAGCTTCAGGACGTGAGGTCAGCTCTTTCCCCTCCGTCCCCAGCTGCCAGCGCCTGGTCCCCCTCTTCGGCCCTGACTGCACTCACAGCAATAACTGACTATGAGGGGGAGGCAGGGGGGACCCCTGATGAAGCTCAGTGCGCGGGCAGTGGCGTGCAAGGACCATCCCGTGTCCGCTGCGCGAGTAGCATCATCTTGGATGCGTGGCTTAGCTCCCCCGCCCCAGGGTCTCGGCTTCCTCGTTGTAAAAACGTGGAAAATGGCACACCGCGCAGGGCAGCTGAGAGGACTCTGTAAGAAGCGGGTGAAATCAGCACGTGAGAGCCTGGGCCCTGCATTTCCCCAGGAAGCAGCGGCTCCGAGGATTACGTTTGCTTTTGTTTTGTTTTGTTTTTAATGAGTCACTTAGATCTCAGTTACGGGAGGACCGAGGGCCATCTCTGGGCTGTGGATGGTCCTGATGCCCCTTTCTCATCCGGGCTGCTGGGGAGAGGGTGAGACCCTGGCCCAGAAGAGCAGACTTTGTGAGCGAGCCACAGGCAGAAGCGTCCAGGGCTGCCAGGGCTGGGGGAGGCGGGCCCCCGCTGCCCCTTTCTGCCTGGATGCTTGGCGCTTTGTGACGCTGCCTCCCGCCGGCTTCCAGAGTGACAGAAATGGATTGGAGCCCTTCATCGCTGTGGATCCCTGGCACAACTTGTGTAGCGTCCCACGTTTCCCGAGTGGCGCTTTGCCAGGCTGGCATCTTGGCTGCGGGGCTGGGCCAAGATCCTCGTACAAATCCAGCGGGCTTGGAGAGAGGGCTCCAAGTAGTCCACGGGGCAAAGTGGTGCCAGGACCCCAGCCCTCACTCCAGCACTCCTTCTCAAACACACGTGCGCGCGCGCACACACCCCCCCCCCCCTGAGAATTTATTTATGATTTGCTTGGCTCTCAGTTTGCGCTCAATCCACCTCTATCCCGACCCATAGTAGTGCCTGTTATTTGCAGGGTCCTATAGACGTGATAGGAACAGAGAGAAGAGTGGGATGGAGCCCCCTAGGATTTTTCTGTCCCGTCAGAGTCTTTAAAAAAAGGCTGCTTGCCCCAGCACGAGACGGCACAGGCGGTCTTCAAGAGCTGGGCAAAGTGTGTGGGAGCACGGGCGGGGAGCACTTATAACTGGGGGATGGACGAGGCTTCCTGGAGGAGAGGACATTTGGGGCGGACCCCAGAGGATGGGCAGGATTTGGACGGAGAGAGATGGGGTGGAGAGAAGAGGTTGTTTCAGGCAGAGGGAACAGCCCAAGTGAGAATAGAGACGGGAAAGAAGGGGTGTGTTCGGGGCTCAGGGAATAGTCTGTTGGCTGTGAAGGGGAGGAAGAAGCCCAGGCTGCAAAGTCAGGTGGGGGCCATATTATACAAGGTCTTGAGTGCCAAGGTAAGGAGTCCATGGTTGAATGGGAAGGCAACAGGGGGCCAAGGACAGTTTTAAGCAGGCGAGGGTCAGGGACAGAGGAATCTGTCAGCAGTAAGGGCCGTAAGCAGTAAGGGGGACAGGGTGGTGCTGAGAAGCTCTGGGGAGAGGGACGGTTCCCCGTGGGTCCATCAGCACTGCGCCCTGAAATCCCACTCCTGCTGGCCCCAGGCTGGCTCGTGCATGATTTGTGGGGTGCAAAGGGAGGGAGGGAACAAAGATGGCCCTGAAATTAGTTGGGGTCCATTAAACAGACCCACAGCCATTGGAAGAGTCTTGGCAACAGGACTTTGGTGAGAGAGAGAGAGAGAGAGAGATGTGATGCCTGAGAGTGTGGGATGGGCTTGCTCTCCGGGGCTCTGCAGAAGAGGGGGCATCCTCAGCGCTCAGACCGCGGCTCTCGGAGTCACTGGCTAGCTTCGTGTCAAGCACGCTGCCCACACAGGCCCGGGACCCTGCCCACCCCTCCTCCTGGGCCAGCCTCACCGGCCCCTCCCTGGGATTCTGGAGCGACCTGCCTCACCCACTTGCACCGCGGGAGGGGGGATTCCAAAGCTCCCCTCCCATGAGGCGGCTCCGTGGGCTTCTCCCGGGCTATTGTCCCCGGAGACGGAAGGGCTGGGCCGGGCGGGGGACCGCATTGCACACCAGCCTCAAAGCCTTTCTCAGCCCCACGGAGAGCGAAGTCTGGCCAGCACCGGCCTGGAGAGTGGCCCACATCTGCCTCAGGCCTGGAAACCAGGTTTGAGGGGTTCCTGGGAGCAGAACAATACTTGACTGACAGGCCTTTAGAAGGGGCCCCTCCTCTCGCCCAGCTGCCTCAGGATCTCTGAGCGCGCAGGCCTGGCCGCCTGAGCTGGGCCTCCAGAGCCCTCATTAGGGAAAGGCCGGAGGTGAGGCCGAGGGGGCAGAACCCTCTCGTGGCCCGTGAGGCGGCCAGGAGAGTGGGCCGGGGCTGCCTGGTGTCCGGTCTTAGGAACGGAAGGCCTGTGATGAGACAGGAGCTGTCACAACACGCCATCCCACAGTGCCACCCAGGCCCTGAGGCTCTCCCAGAATGTGCAGGCAGCTCCCGGGCTGGGAGGGGATGGGACAGCGTCTCTCTCTCAGCCTGTGGTTCTCGGAAGAGCAGAGCTGAGGGCAGTGGTGGGGACAGGGCCTGGGCCTCACAGGGGACCAGCACACTCCAGGCTGGGAGGAAGGGACAGCAGGAGAAAGGATGGTGGGGACCAGGCAAGGTGGGAGGAGCTGTCCCCCCACCTCCTCAGAGGGCGTCAGCCTGGCGAGGCCCCAGCCTCCCTGTCCCACCTACCCGCCCCGCCCATTCCCAGGGCCTCACTGGGAGTTGGGGAAAGGTGGACCTGGTGGGCGTGCAGGGGGGCGGCGAGGTGGGGGAGAGTTGCAGAGGGCTGGAGGGAGACATGCTGGGAATTATCACGGGCTCACCAACCTTTCCTCAGCCCTGCGTAATCCGATGGCCACAAATCACAAGGAAACGGTTTTGTAAGCACCTTTGCCAGCCTAATGGGACACGTAGGAGGCCCAGGGAGGCCATAAAAATTCAATCAGCCAGCTAACCTGGTCCCGAGCTTGCCCGGACGCCATGAGACTTGGCAAAGGGCAGAGGTGATGTGCGAAGAAAGGGATTCTAGACTCATCTGGAACCTGGATGTTGCTTACACTATTTAAACCGGGCCTTCCCAGCCTTGGCAGTGTGGTCTCTCCGGGCCAGCAAGTCCCCGTGGTGGGGCCGTCCTGTGCGCTGGGGGGCGGCCAGCAGCATCCCTGACCCCAGCCCGGAATCAGCAGCCCCGCCCCGCTGTGGCAACCAAAAATGTCTCCCCTGGGGGCAAAGTCGCCCTCCGTCCCTGTTGAGAGACACCAGGCGCTAATGATGTGGGCGAGGGGACTTGGAAATGGAGGCAGAAGCGGAGGAGGGCTGCTGGGCCCTCCACTCACAGTGCTGCTTTTCTTCCAGACCGGAGCTCATGGCTGGGCCCAGCACCCACGTTGTCCCTCTGCTGCCCCTCGCCCTCCTGGTGCTCCTGGAGCTGAGCCTGGCAGGCTCCCTGGGACCTGGAACCCCTGCCCGGAACCTCCCCGAGAATCACATCGACCTCCAGGACCCAGCACTGTGGATGCCTCTGGCCAGCCACCACCGCCGGCGGGGCCTGGGCAAGAAGGAGCGGGCCCCAGGCATGCCCGGCCGGGCCCAGGACGGAACTGTGGTCTCCACCACCAGGCAGGCCTCCAGGCTGCCAGGGGCAGGGGAGCTGCTGCCTCGGCAGAGTCCTGCAGGCCTGGTGCAGGACAAGGAGCTGCTCCTGGGGTTGGCGCTGCCCGACTCTGAGAAGGAGAACCGGTCTCCTGGGTCAGAGAGGGTCAAGAAACGCAGCAGGGAGCACAAGAGACGCAGGGAGAGGTTGAAACTGCACAGAGGTAGCCGGAGGTCTGCGAGGGGGTGGGGTCCTGCCCCGGAAGGGAGGGGTGGGGGATGGGGGAAGGTCTTACCCAAATGGCCAAGGGTATGCTCCCCTCCGAACAGGAGGGGGAGGCCATGAGGGAAGTGTCAATGATGTGAGGACCCTGGGAAGATATCCAGAGGCCCCCAGAAGAGGGGAGGGGTCTCTCAAAAGTCAGAGTGATCTGGGAAGAGGAGGGAGCTGGGAGAAGCCTGGTGGTAGAGCATGGGAGGAGAGGGATACACAGCCGTGGAAGTACCATCTTCACAATGAACGATCCTCCTAAGTCAGGAAGTTCTACCTTGTGTCTGACCTAAATCCACCCCACGATGAGCCCCAAATTGAGATGCACTCATTCGGTGCCTCCAAGCACATCCCTTAACCAACTCTGAAGCCCAGAGTGGGGACCAAGCGTATAGAGCCTGACGCTGGGTCTGCCCAAGTTCGGGTTGTGACTCTGCCCCTTCCTGGCCGTGTGCCCTGGGCAAGTCACCTTTCTGTGCCTCAGTTTCTCCCTCTGCAAAATGAGGATAATGGCCCCATCTACCCCCAGGGTCAATTCATAGATGACTTAGATGCTTAGAATGGTGTCTGGCAGGCATCAGGGGCAATGAGCCTAGCTAATTCTCAACTTGCTCTCGACGTGGGATCACCGGCCCCCGACCCGGACGCAGATGACCCAGGGAGAGACGTGGTGTCCTTGTCCCTCCTGCCTCTGCCCTGTGTGTCTCTTGGGGTGCTCCCCGCAGCCCTGCTCACCTCCTTTTAGGCTTCCCCACATCTTCGAATCCCTGTGAGGGCCCCACTGCCCCCTGGCCCCAGCTGCCCCCTCCCTTGGCCCACTCAGTCCTGAACAAACACGCCCAGGCAGCTCCGTCCATGTGGCTCCTTCTGTCTCCCCCGGCCCCAAGGCCACCAGGCAACCTCGGCTTCCAAGTCTCTTCAGGTGACCAGACAGCCTCCAGGGACAGACCAAGTTTAGCAAACGTGGGGCAGGTATTCTGTAGGAGAGCAATGGAGACTCAGCCCCCCTCCTCTTGCATCAGTGGGGGCTTGCTTCCCTGCCAGGCCTCCTGAGACCTCCCCGCAAGGTGGACAGACACAGTTGAGAGACCCCTGCTTAGACTCAGCCTCCCACCCCTAGAGGTCACGTGTCAGGTTGGGGAGGGGACGCTGGCATCCTCGAGGCATGAACTCATCCCGGCTCAGCCCCAGGCCCCAGGTCCATCAGGCCAAGGGGGCCCTCCTAAGGGAGTCGGTGTGTTGGGTGCGTGGAGGAGGGGACAGTGGAGGCCTAGAAGCCAGGCCCAGCCCTGCTAACCTGCCATGGAGCTCCGGTTGCCTGGGCCCCAGTTTCCTCGTCTGTAAAATGAATGGAGTGGATTCAGTGGCCCCTAAGTCCCCTTTCTACTCTCTGGGGTTCGTTTCTGGAGGGCGGGGTGGCCCCAACGGACCCAACCAATCTTAAAATCAGATCTCGCCTGAGAAAAAGAGGCAAGAATGAGCCCGAGGCAAGAAAAAGAGGCAAGAATGAGCTCTCAAAATCTCTTTGTTCTTGATAACCCCCAACCCTGCACACTCTGTCCCCCTCACACTTAACCTACCCCAATGACCATGGGTCTTGGAAGGCAGCATTAGTTGTAAAAAGCATTGGCTTTGC
>CM052900.1:158773154-158791879 GCA_028534135.1 Potos flavus | reverse complement strand
GAAATCAAACCCACCAGCAGTTTTGTCTAAGACTGCACCAGACAATACTCATGCTATGTGTGCTTCACGGGGGGGGGGGGGGGTGAGGACTGATTTGAGATTGTACTAGAACCCTAAGGGGGGGGGCAGGGTTTGCTTGCAAAGGTGCTTGCAAAGGTGAGTGGGTACAAACCTCCTAACCCCAGAGTTAGCGATCCCAAAGCCCCCCTCAGTATTTAAGAAACCTCTCTGCCCAGAAGTTCTTCCTCAGTTCTATCTTAAACTTCTTTGGCTAGTATGGAAGTCACTTCCCCCTAATCCAGGATTCAGCAAACTTTTACCGTAAAGGGCAGGTAAATATTTTTGACCGTGTGCCCATAAAACTACTGATGGACGCTGAGGTGTGAATTTCATATCACATTCGCATATTACAAACTACTATCCTTCGTTTGGTGTTCTGAAACCCATTTATAAACGTAAAAACCTGTCTCAACTTGCAGATTACCCCAAAACGGGCGACGGTTTGGATTTGACCCACGGGCCATAGTTTGCAGATTCCTGCTCTAGTCCACTGGTCTCAGACCTGGCTGTATGTTAGAATAATTTAGGGAACTTTCAAAGGTACTGATGATGGCCAGGGCCACCCGCAGAGCTGCTGGTTTCATTGGTCTGGTTGTGTTTGGGCTTCATGTGTGTTCAAGGCTCCCCCAGGCGACTCCATTGTACAGCTGGGCATGAACCCTGCCCTTGTTCCCCTGACTATGGGAATGCCGCTGGCGACAAACCGCCTGCTCCACCTCTCACCACCGTGGCGACCTGAGGAAAGTTATTGTGCCTTGATTTCTTCATCTGTAAAATGGGAATAATGACTCTCCCGTCATAGGGATGCTGTGAGACGTAAACATAACATCCTTACAGCGTATTTAGAGCAGCGCCAGCCACAGAATAAGCTCCCAGCGTTGGCCGATTTGTTTTCTAGGATAATTTTAGTAGGTGGTCTGTTCTTTGACAATGATCCATCAAAGTCACCATTCAGGCTCCTTCCCCTGGAACACTGGGTTCAGGATATTCTCCTTTAGAAAAGAGAGGGTGGAGTTCTGGGGTCAGAGAAGTTTGCAAAACTGCTCTGGACCCAGCCCGGGGCAGCAGGGTCAGATCTGGGGCGCGGAGGCAGAGCAGGAGGAGGGGTAAGTGGCGTTGGTCTAGGGTGGGGTTCATGAGTTTCAAAAAAATACCACCGGAGGGAGGGCTGAGCAGGAGGCCAAGCGGAAACCAGTAGCTGCTGGGCGGGCAGCCTGTGCCCTCCTGCATTCCTTCCGAGGAGTCTTACACATTCCCCAGAGGTGTGCCCGGTTCCCACGTAACTCCTTTCTGGGATTTGTCCCGGTGTCAAGAGCGGCTCCCAAGCGTGATGGGAATGGGCTGAGGGGCACAGGACGTGAGGGCCGAGCCTCCTGGGAAAGTGACAGCTTTGCTTGCCCCTTGAGGGGTGACCGAACCACAAGTCAAATCCCAAAGCCACGACCTCTTCCACCGCCGAGATGGATGGTTACTCAAAGCCATATTCAACCTGCCGCATAAAATCTACTCTTAAGGGGGTGGGCGCACAGCTCCCTGGGATGGGATCTGCCTTGCGGCCGGAGAGCCAGTGAACATACACATAACCTGCAAGGCACGTGTTTATAAGACAGCAGAGCAGCAGGGAAAGTGGGTGCTGGGAAGGACACTGAAGGAGCCAGAAAAGTAAACCATTTAGGACTTCGTGGGGCTGGCACCATCACCTCCGGGATGACCTTTCCTCTCATGGGAGACAGGAGTGCATGTGTGCCTGTGTGTGCGTGTGCGTGTGCATGTGTGTGTCAGGGAGGGGGCAGCAGGAATTGGTTTGCAGAACCAAGGAATTTCATTGCAGGGAGCGTGTTTTCTGAATTCTAAGTCAGGACAGGTAGTGCGATCCAACCTCTTCTGGGTGCACGAGGCTTCCTAGTCCCTCCTTCTGCACAGTGTGGTCCTGGACGGGCAGCAGGGAGGCATCACTGGGGAGCTCAGGCAGATCTGCTGAAGCAGAATGTCGGGCAGTGGGGTGCAGCCATCTGGGTTTTACCAAGTCCCCAGGCCGTTCTTGGGCACGATAAGTTTGAGAGGCCCACGTCTAGGATCCATCAGGGGAAACAGAAAAGTTGGACGGTCAGGGACTTTACCTTCAGGTGTGAGTTGGCAAATCTGAGTTCCGGTTTGCCTGGTTAATAACCCACAGGGGCAACTCCCAGGCTCTGAGGCCCCGCCTCCTGGGCTGGGAGTGGTCTATTTTCGGAGGAAATCAAGTGGAGCCCCTGGGCTGGGCCCCCTGCCCCCCGCCCCAGTCATTGGGTTTTCTGACTCTTGGGAACGCCCCGGGGTGCTGTGTTTCCTCTTTAAAGTGTGGGGGCAGCAGGGGGAGGGGGGTGCTATGCCCTTGCAGTCTTGCGTGTTGCATGTGCTCTCTTAAGCTGTAAATAAAGAGCTGATGGTTAATTAGCTGCCTTCTCGTTACTCTCTGCCCCTCCCAGCGACGATCTGTGTGTGCAGGCGGCGGGCGAGTGTGCTCGGGGCATCTGGAGGGAACCCTAAGCCTAGTGTTTCCTCTGCCACATCTTTGAGCATTTGCTCTGAGCTCGGCAGTAAACGAGACGGATTCTCTATCCTCGCCTGGCCCTCATCCTTCTCCTTTAACCGGAGCTCTTGGTGGGAATTTCCTATCTTGACCTCCCTCTCCATTTTAGGGTTGGGGCAGCTGAGGTCCCAAAGAGAGGACAAGACTAGTCCCAGCAGACTGGCGTCCTTCCAGGCCTGGGTGGCCACGGGCAGAGAAGAGCAGACAGCACCTTCAGCAGGGTGGGGAGGAACAAAGCACCGCCACCGGACGCCGCTGGGCCTGGGCAGGCTCAGATGCCGTCTTGGGAAAGGGCATGCATTGGCCGGGGGCAGGTGGGGACTGGCTTGGCACCAGGAAGGCTGTCTCTTATCTCGGCGGCAGCTCCAGCAGGCTCCGCTGACCGGGCCCCGCTAGGCCTGGCCGACTGTAACACAGAACAAGGCTGTGTTATGGCTCTCAGGGGCTCCATGTCCTGAAGCCAAGCCAGGGCCCAGACTCTCCTGGGGAGCGGGGTGACCACAGACGTGGGAGGCCCTTAAGGGCCTGCTGTCCCTGTAGGAACCTCCCTGCCCAGACACCATAGACGGACCGGCTTCTGCAGCCTGGATGGGAGGGAATCCTGGGTGTCCCAAAACACGGGTCAGGGATCCCCAGCAGCAGGATCCTCTGGGGGAGAAAACCCAAGTTTCTGAGCCCCACCTAGGCCTGTGACTCAGAATCTCTAGGGGTGGGGCTTAGCAAAGCTGCATGTTTGATGAGCCCCCTGCCCTAGGTTTGAGAACTGTGTCCTCAAACCTTCCTGAGAACTCACTTTCCTTCCCACTCAGGCCCCCAGCTGGCTGGTGAGCCTCTCGCTGGGGGATGGTTCTAGGGAATCAAGCCTAGAGAGTCCCCTTTCCCAGAAGCCTCAAAAGTCCTTCCCGCGCTGGCCCAGCTGCTCAGCTCTGCCATCGCTGTGCAAGGCAGTCAGACAACACTGGAAATGGATATGCACAAATGAATGAGTATGGATGTGTTCTAATAAAACTTTATTCACACAGAAGGGCAACAGGTTGGATCTGCCCATGACCTGTAGTTTGCCAACCCCCTAACCTGTACTGCTGACTCCCGGGTTCGGTGTTCTGCAGAAAGGTATGCTAGGCTTTCTGTCCTGGGACGTCAACTCAAATCCCTCTCTACTCATGAGGGTCAGAGCAGTACCGAAGTGAGGAGTCAAGGTCAGTCGAACCCAAGGCCACAAGGATTTCAGCTCTATGGCAGCCTGAGTGCTGCCCTCAGGGGATCAGGTAGCTGGATTGGGGGTGTATCAGCCAGGGTTCTCCAGAGAAACAGAACCAAGAGATTTGTATTTATATATCTTTAAATGTCTGTGTATATCTTCTCTCGAGATATATTTATACAGATTTATTTTAAGGAACTGGCTCACGTTGTGGCAGGGGCTAGCAAGTCTGAAACCTGTAGGGCAGGCCAGCCACCCGGCAGGAATTGATACTATAGTCTCGAGACCACATCTGTTCTCTGAGACCTGTTTTTGCTCTTAAGGCCTTCAACTGATTGGACGAGGCCCACCCACATGATGGAGGGTACTCTCCTTTACTTGAAGTCAGTTGCTTGTAGATGTTGACCAAATCTGCAAAATGCCATCATAGCAGCACCCAGATTAGTGTGCAATTAAATCCTCACGTACTCCAGCTGGCCAAGCTGAGACAGAAAACCGATCATCACAGAGGGGCCTCTGGAGCTCAGCTCCCCAGCTCTGGATCACAGCCTGTGGGCAGGTGGCAGAGTTGTCTTTGGTGTGTCATGAAGTTCTGGGCTTCCTCTCTCCTTTGTCAGCTTGAGTGTCAGGTGGCAGCAGAGACCGCCGTCTGTCATGTAAGTGGGCACGTGTGTCCTAGTGTCAGGACATGAAATCCTGGTGGGCATGGAGCTGGGGCAGGCGTATGATGGACAGAGGCACTCCTGTCCCTTCATCCTACCCCTCCATGATGGCGTATCCTGAAACCTACATACTTGTGCCTGGGGGACCACACCGGTGATTGGTCCGTCCAGTGGGGCAGGCCGGGCAGCTCTGGGCATCAGGTCCTCAATGGTCTCTCCATGCCCCAGCCTTGACCTTGTGTCAGCGCCTGGCGCAAAGCGGAGTGCATGTTGAGAGAGGGAATACATTCATCCAAACACAACTGTGAGCTCATTTATGGAGCTGCGCCCACAGCCAGAGGCACCCTCCTCTTGTGTAGCTAGAAATTCGTAGAGCCCCCTCTTCAGAGCAGGCAACTAAAGCCCCGAGAAATAAAGGCCACTTGTCCAAAGTAGTGTAGCTGCTCAGTAGTAGCGTCAGGGACCCCAGCCAGGTCTCTCTGACTCCAAAACCTGAACGTGTCCACCGATGTCATGTTGCCTCTCAAATGCCACAAGTTTGCTGAGCACCTACTAGGAGTCGGTCACCGGTCCTCCCTGTCCCCCACTGTCCCCACCCACACCCCAGGTCCCAGGAGCTGCTCAGTGCATCTGGGGTCACCAAGGGGACAGGCTGCTGGGCAGGCTCCAGCCCTTGGCCGCCAAAACCCAAGATCATGCACTCACCAGGCCGCCTTCTAGAAAACCCCTCGGGCTGCGATCCCTCTCAGGGGCTTCCCAGAGGGTGGAACCCGTGGAGATACCCTGCCTGACCCCAGCACCCACCTCCCCCTTCTTCTCTTATGTCCCCCCCCCCCGCCCCCACATGGGCGCAGGCTCCCTTACTGTCCGCCAGCGAGGAACGTGAGACCTCACGGAGCCTGTCGCAGACCCGCACCCGAAAGCCATCGGCACTGAGCTGGCCCAGCAGAAGGGTGTGGAAGTAAACACAGGTCAAAGCCCCACGCAGATAGGCGTCTTGGGGCCGCAGGGCCGGGGGCCATAACTGGCCTTGTTTGTGTATCCGTGCGATCACTAAGGTGCAGCCGGAGCCCTCAAATGCCTCCCTTGAAATTCCAGCCCCAATCACGCGGAGAGATGGGAGGCCCGACAGGGAAAAGAGGTGGCAGCCTGAACTCGGGACAGACCGACAGACCCGGGACAGGCAGTGGGAGGCAGGAGGCACGTAGTTAATGAGAGCCTGGGCACGCGCACACACGCACGCACGCAAACACGCACACGATGACATAAAGAGGGTTCCTGGAGCGTAGACCAGGGGGTTGAAAGCCACAGAGATGTTGGGAATTACGGGCTGCACTTTAAACCTCGAGGCTTTAAGAGTCTTCAAGGAGCCTGACTGGGGCCTACGAAGGTCAGCCGTGGATGCTGCTAGAAGTTCGAATTCTGCGCCGCTGGAACAAATATTTCGGAATCAGACCCCCCACCTGTGATTTGACTCATCATAAAAACAAATGTGTCCTCTAGAGAGGAGTTCTCTCCCACCTCCTGGAATGTCCAGGCACCTCCAGAAAACCCAGGAAAGGAGAAGTAGCAGAATCGCCCGCCCCAACTCCCTCTGGGTCCGGGGTTCCCCAGGATCCTGTCCCTCTCCTGGCTCTGCATGAATGGTGCTACGGACACGGTGACTTTCCTGACCAGTTACACGGCGTTTGACACTTTCAGGATCTTGGCCTCCACCAGCGACTGGGCTGAAGGACAGGGAATGAAGCCTGGGAGCCCAAGGTAGTCACCCCGACCCCAATCCTACGGGGTTCCACTGGGTTCCATCAGCTCCAGCCCCCAGCCCTGCTGTCTGCTCAGGGCAGTGGGCCTTCGGAAAGAGACAGAAGACCACAGCCACAGAGCCAAAGGCCAACACCGACCTACAAAACTCCTAGGCCTTCGCTATAACCCCACTAGACCCTCGGCCAAGAAACACAGAGCCGGCAGGTTGGAGACAAGGTGACACGAACACTGGAGGGCAGGTGTCCAGATCAAACCCCAGAAACAACCCCTGTGTCACCAGGGGCCGCGGCTCTGCTTCCAGGCCCTTCTCTGATGCGCTTCTTGCGGGGGGCCCTGCTTTCTAACAGGCGCGTGCGACTTTCCGACAGTGTTTGGGTGATCTCTGCTCTCCTTCTTCCCGTTTGATTTACCCACTCGGGAAAGGACATGGCTGGGCCCCCATCACAGCTGTGGGCCTCCAGTGCGTTGGGAACCAAAGGTCGGTGGGTTGGTGGGTGGGAAAGCATCTCGAAACCTTTTCATATTTGGTGCCTCCTTGTGCCTCCCACAGCGCCCCCGCCCCCCGGGGACTGATGATCACTGTTCTCATTGTCAAGATGCGGAAAAAAATTCGGAGGGATGCAGTGACAGGTGAAGTGACATAGATGCAAAGTGGCAGCTCTGGGGGTGGGAGTGAGGCGGGGGGGGGGTGCACCGCAGAGTCTCTGCTAATAGGAAAGGGGGGAAGGGCATCTTCCCTCCATCAAAGGGGTCTGCCGGGCATTTATTGTGGGCCAGGACCTGCTGGGAGACGCAGCAAGACGCGGTGGGGGGTTGTTTTGTTTTTTTATAGCAGCAGGAAGCTATTTGCCTACTGAGCATTTATGAAGCAGAGGAGCTGGGCCAGGCACCCTTTGTAAATCATCTTGCGTGACCCCTGCAGTCACCCCGGGGCTCCGCGGGGCTCCCTAACTTGCCCACATCGCTCTGCTAGGAGGAGGCAAGGCGAGGATCCAAAAACACACCTTTGCGCAAAGGACACCAGCAAGCCCGGGAAAGAGAGGGGATAGTGTTTGTGCTGCAGGCGAGCCGCGTCTTGAGCACCCGAGTGGAGGGGGTCCCGTGGGACCCGCCCGGGGGGTCCTTGGCTTTGCACACGATGAAAAGAAAATGTGCACCAGAGGAAGTGACCGCACAGTTTAACGAATAGCGTGAGTGACCGCGTGCAGCAGACAGAGGGTCTGGGAGACAGAAGGGAGAATGAGCCTTGTCGTCGGCTGGGGCTAGGGCTTTCCACTGGAAAGGAGTCTAGGGTACGCGTTCCTTTGGGAATCCAGGGTAGGGTCGGATCAAAGATGAGTGATGGTGAATAACAGGTGTTTATCTTATAAATCACCGAAGGGAGGGGGTACTGAGGCCAGTGTCGGCCGAGGTCTGTTGGAAGCTGCTCTCCGGGGATGTGCTTGGGATGTGGCTCTTCTCAGATGTGATCGGGTGTTTGGGGCCTAGGACAAAAGTCAGACAATGATTAACTTTTTGCTTCCCTGGAAGGGGGAACATAGCTTCTCTGGGTTCTTTAGAGGCAAAGTAAAGAACAGGAGCAAACGGGGCCCAGCAGAAAGACAGTGGGGATGGAGCCTTTCTATTTTTTGTTCTTTTTTTTTTTCTTTTTAGATATTTCCTGCGTGGTTCATTCCCTTGGGCATTGTCCCCAGGGCTCTGAGAAGCCACACGAGTATGTAGGCGCAAGACCCAGTTTCATCTCCAACATAGTGGAAAAGGATCGTACGTCATGGGGCTTAACCCTGTGCTCCCCTACGCCGTCTGGACAGCGCCCAGGTGATGGAGGAAGGACATCAGGGTTTGAAGCCAACGGCTAAGAAAGAATTCTTGAGATGTCTTGGGTGTAAAAAGGTGGTTTATTAGAGCACGGGGACAGGACCCGTGGGCAAAAGGAGGTGCATTGGGGTCGTGAGGAGTAGCCCATTACATACTCTCAAGTTGGGAGGGGGTTAGGGATAGCGGAAGTCCCTGAGGAATTTTGGAAGCAAGGTTTCCAGGATCCTGAGGGGGCTAGCTATCGTTGGGCAAAGGTCACTTATTACTGTCTAGTAAACCCGCAGTCATGAGACCCTTCAGATGTGTCTCGGTGGGTCATATGCTTGGGGGATGATTGCCAACATGTATCTTGGGGGTAGAGATAAAGGAATTCTCCAAGGGAATTTTTATGTTAAAGTAGACTTACAGGGTCCTGCGGGTCGGGCTAAGGTGGCCTTTTGCCCTTAGCGAAGTATTAACGTCGGGGAAGCTGAGCCCCTAGAGGAAGGTCACTCTGCCTGTTTCAGGAACTTGTCAGTGGGCTGGAGGGGGTGAGGAAATTTAATTTTTCTTTTGCCTCTGTTTCCCACATCACAGGGAGAGGCACCTCCCAGGGGGACCCATGTTGCAATGCCTCTAATTAAGCAGCATCACCCCTCAAAACATTCTCAAAAGATTTCATTTTTTTTTCCCCATCCCATACTACACAAGTGAATTTGAGGACAGCCTGTCTATTTTTTTGTAAAGATTTTATTTATTTATTTGACAGAGAGGGACACAGCGAGAGAGGGAACACAAGCAGGGGGAGTGGGAGAGGGAGAAGCAGGCTTCCCGCTGAGCAGAGAGCCCGATGCGGGGCTCAATCCCAGGACCCTGGGATCATGACCCGAGCCAAGGCAGATGCTTAATGACTGAGCCACCCAGGTGCCCCTTTTTAAAAGATTTTATTTATTTATTTGTCAGAGAGAGAAAGAGAGAGATTGAGAGAGGAAGGCAAAGGGAGAAACAGGCTCCCCGCCGATCAAGGAGCTCAATGCGGGACTCGATCCCAGGACCCTGGGATCGTGACCTGAGCCGAAGACAGATGTCTGACTGACTGTGCCACCCAGGCATCCCAAGGAAAGCCTGTTGAAAAACCAGTCATTACTAGTGACTTTCTGGTGGATCTCCTTAATGAGCTCCTCGGTGTTCCAGCGGTATGCGGGTAACTGCGCCTGTCTCCATCTCCGGTGCCACGGAAAGGCCCTCTGCCTGACACCAAATCCTGGGTGTCCACGGACAGACTTTGAGGGGGTCCGTGTGTTTTATGGACACAGCTCCCAGGCAAGCTTTGCTCACTGTGACTTTGGCTAAGTCATCCGAACTGTAACAATTTCTCCAACAACAAAGTAGGACTTGCTACCCTACCCGATGAGAATTAAAGATGTGAAAAGAGAGATGAGCCTTTCGAAAACCAGCGCCACTGACTGATTGGCCTCCTGGGCAGATCCTGACTACTAGTGGCACCTGGGGACAAGCAGGAGTTGGGGGGGGCGGTGGCAGGTCTTCCAGGTGCCTGTGATGGGAGGAAGTGGTGGGCACATACATGTTCAGCGGGTGTGCGTAGGCTCATTCCCCGAGTGCCTACTATGTGCCAGGCACGGGGCTGAGCACGGGGGATGAAGTAAATGGAGAGGCGATACCTGCAGATATTGATAAGGGCTACAAAGAAAATAAAACAGGATGCCACAACCATCTGGGAAAACAGTTGGGCAATTTCTTAAAAAGGTAAACAGACACCTGCCATATGATCCGGTCATTCTGCTCCCAGATATTTACCCAAATGGGTGTCCAGTGACCAACCCCTGAATGAATGAATGACTCTGTTCTGCACGTCTGTCTGTACTGAAGTTACCGAGATAAAACTTGGCTGAGGCGGACGGGATGGGTGAAGGATAGGACAGACTTACACTTGAATTCCAGAAGCGTGCTCATAAAAGCTATCACTCCAGAGCCTCGTGGAATAGGCTTTGCGGGGGCCCATTTGTCCTTGCACAGTGGGGACTGGATCATGGCAGAAACTCTGGCTCCTTTGAGAACAGTCACTTTCCTTTGTTCCTGTGAGCTACCCCCCACCCACAGCCAGCTGGGCCTTGTGCCCCCTCCCCCACGCCTCCGCGCCAGCTGGTCAGGGTGAGTGCAGTGTCACTGTGTGAGCGGCAGCAGCGACATCCCACAGACCCAGCCCTGTCCTTCCTCCGCAATCTGTCTCCCCCTCTTTGCCTCCCTCCATCCTTTGCATATCCCAGCCTGGGCTGCGGCTTCCTGAGATGGGGGCCGTGGCCCAAAGGGGCGAATGTCAAGTTCCCAGGGCCAGCCTCCTCGGTCCCCAGCCCAGGTTCATACCAACCACTGACTTGGGCAATCCTTCCAACTTCTCTTAACCTCAATCTTCTTATGCAAACAAGGATGAGGACAGTACCTACACCATGCGGTCGCTGTGAGAATTTACCACTGAGGATTCACTACAGAGCCTTTTTCACACTGCCTACCGCAAATTAACTACTTAATTCATGTCAGCCTTAATCTAGGACTTGTTTGGCATTTTCTCCTAAGGTGATCATGGTCTTATGACACACCTATAGGCAGGGATGAAAAACCTCTAGGATCTCAGGTGGATGGGGACTATTTCTTAGAAGAGAATTGTAGTGGCCCCTGGGTGGCTCAGTTGGTTGAGCATCTGCCTTTGGCTCATATCATGATCCCAGGGTTTTGGGATCGAGCCCCTTGAGGGGACTGAGCCCTGCCTCAGACTCCCCAATCACAGGGCAGTCTGCTTCTCCCTCTCCCTTTGCCACTCCCCCTGCTTGTGCTCTCTCTGTACTTTCTGTGTCAAATACATACATTAAATTAAAAAAAAGAGAGAGATAATTGATGAATAATAATGTAATGTATAATATCCACCATTTGTTGAGGAATTACTCCCTTCTAGGGATCACATAACCAGTGATTAACAATAATACTGAATAACAATAGTGACCAATCCTGATTTAGCCCTTACTATAGGCCAGGCCCCTGTTCTAAATGCTTCTTGTGTATAAACAAAACCTAACAACCCTTTGAGGAAGATAACTATTATTATCCTCATCTTACATATGAAAAAACAAAGCACAGAGAGGCAAAGCAACTTGCCCAAGTTCAACCAGTAAGTGGCAAAGGCAGGATTCAAACGCCTCTTCCCCTGTGTGCTAACTCCGCAAAGATCAAACTAGGTGTAGCCGTTTCCCAGTTCAAGATCCCAATGGCGGGTATTGGGGTGCTCTGTCCCCTGGGCTGGAGGACTGTATCTCCTTGTAAACAAGGCATCAGATTAGGCCAGTGGGCCCTGAAGCCCTGCAAAAGTCCCCCTTCCTTTGTCTCTGGAGAGAATACTTGTCTTGATACCATCTCAGGAGCCCCCCCCACTCCCCCCCACCAATTCCAGGCAGTTTCATGGTTCCCCCCCCCCCCCAGAAACGAGAGCAAGCACCCGGACCGACCCTAAGGGGACCCTTACCACAGTGACTCTAATAAAAGCTGGTGTTCTCCAAATGAAAATTTTCTCTGGTTATGGGTGAAGGATGGAGTGGGCAGGAGTGGGAACTAATGTTCTTGTTTGGGACAGGGAGAGGGTGGTCAGCAGTCTTGAGATGCCAGGTAAGAACCCTTTCTTTCCTCAATTCTTCCCACTCCCAGACAGTGTTTAGATAAAATCTTTCTGTTCTCCAGTTTTCTTCCTTCTGGAGACAGGTGTGTCCTATAGGTTTCCTGCTGGTTTTCCAGCTAGATTTTCCTAAAGTTTTTGGTACATAGACTCAAGTGGATTCCAACCAGTATATGGATAATAACCTTCTGTATTGGTAATAACAATAGCTCGTGTATTGCTCACTTACTAAGTGGCAGGTACTGTTCTGGGCACTTTACCTTGACAAAGACACTATCCTTGACCAAATTTTAGTTAGGTTCCTCTGAGGCCTCTTCTAGACTAGGCCTGGCCTTCTCCGTCCAGCCTGTCCTTGCTGGGGCTGCAGGATCCAGTTTTAGCAAGAATCCTACTAAGTCGGTTGAGTGAGGATCACCCACCCCCACCCCTGATATCTGGTCACCCTCCATATCTGATTAAGTTCCCCATCCCCCATCTTTGGTGTCTAAGTCCTGGCCTGCTTTTAGCAAGAATCCTGTTGGGTCAGTTTAGCGAGAATCTCCCCACCCTTTATATCTCTTCTTGGTATTTTCCATCCACTGAGCCCTCCGTCTGCGCCTGTCCTGGCTGCCCTGGGAAGCGAGCTTCCTCACACTCCCCCTACTGCAATACCCCTCTGGCAGCAGTCTTGAATAAAGTCCCCCTTACCGCTCCAGCAAATGTCAGAATAATTTTTTCATCAACAACATGAACGAGCTCATCTAACCCCACAAGGATCCTAAGAGGTAGGTACCGTCAACGTCTCCACTTAGAAGCCAGGAAGGAGGAAGGAGGGAGGATGCCCTTCGGGGTGAGACATCAGCTGTCGGCATCTGGACGGTCCCCCAACTTCTTCGGCGGCAGGTGGTCCCATCAATCCATCTGTTAGGATACTAACCAAGCAAGATATCGCGCCCTTTGCGACACAAATCCCAATATTCTCCAACAGCCTGCCGGAATGAGTGGGAGGCGGCTGGAGCGAGAAACCCCGAGGAGGGTGCGAGCGGCGGGACGCCGTCTCCTAGCAACCGGGTCTGGATCACGTGACCTGCCTCACGTGGCCGGGCGGGGCGGGGCGGGGCCAGTCAAGTTTGTTTCCCGAGTTTGGAGCCCAGGAGCCCCCGCGGCTGCCGCGCAGGTGCCCTCCGCCGGGGTCGGGATGGAGCTGCCTACCGTGAACCTGAAGGTGGCGACGGGCAGGGCGGGGGGGGGGGGGTCCCCCAAAGGGTTGTGGGGGGCGTTTGCTTTTTTCAAGAAGGATTTCAGAAGTGAGAGGATCGAGAGCTCGGGGCAGGAGGGGGTGGTAGGGAGACAGCGAGAGACGTGGACCCCAGGTGGGAAGGAGATGAGCAGACCGGCCATAGAAGGGAGAGGGATCCGGGGAAAGGCCCGCAGGGAAGACCGAGGGCGAGCTGGAGGCGGCGGAGGAGGGAAAGGGCCGCCGGTTCCCCTTTCCGGCCTCGGCGCCTCCAGCCGCGAGCCCCCGGAGCCTGAGGATCGCTTTGGCCTGCGCGCCCAGAATTCCCTTGGAGAGAGGGAGGAAGGGAGCCGCGGGGCGGGGGCGGGCCCTGAGAGCCCGAGGGGTCTGGGCGGGCGGTGGACACCTGCCCGTCACCGAAAGAGGGGCCGGACCGTTCACCTGCACGCCCAGCACCGCCCCGCTGCTTCGTCCGCTTCATCAACTTAAGAAAACCCGAAATTCCCAGACCAGTGGTTTCCAAAGCTTATAAATCCTGCGTCCTTATTTCCTAAGAAACAGGAACTCCAATAGAAGTTACTTAGAAGCAGAAAACCCCAACTTTGTGCCCTTGGGGAGACACTGCGAAGCTTCCTGGGGTGTCTTCATTTCCTGTGGCATGTCCTCAGGTCCTCCAGATGCCAGCGGCTTCTTCATTTTGTCCCCGCCCCCGGCGGGCTCTGCTTCTGGGCTGTGCCGGCTGCAGAGGGGCTGGGGCCTTTAGCTTTGGGCAGGAAGGTGTGAACGTTGGCCAAACCTGCCATTTGGGGTCGCGGTGCTGTACCTTGAGACCAGGAACGCCCTTTTACTCACCAGTGACAAAGCATTTAGCACACGTGCTATCCAGCACTGAAGGACTCTAAGGGACAGAGGACCACAAAAGTACACAAAAGTCATATTTGGATTATTAGACCAGGTCTGCGTTATGACTTCACGGAGGCAAATTTCCCTTAGTCTCATTTCCCTCCCAGAAGCTTCCAGCCAGTTTGATTTACGGGAGGGCAACCGAGGTTTGTTGGTATCAACATTCACTGTGTTCCGGGGAGTGTCTGGGAGGCAGTGTCTGGGAGTGTCTGCCTTTTCTCTCTGGCGAGAGTTTTGCCTAAAATCATCGCTAAGAGAGCATCAGGCGAGGGACGGAGCTATGGGAATGGAGAGGGCAGGGAGCATCTGTGGCGGGCCAGGTGGTTCATTTGATCACAGCCACCTTCTGAGAAAGCCGATACTGTCACCTTTTTTACACACGAGCAAACTTCAGCTGGGGCAGAGAAGTAACTTGCCAGAGTCCCACAGGGATTAAGTGGTGGAATCCAGCTTTGAACCCACTGGGGTCATACTTCAAAGCCTTGTCCTTTCCTGGCCACCAGTTAGGGCTGGCTTTGGCCTTGACCGTTTCCATCCACTGGGAGGGCTTAGTCTGTTCGGGGCTTTTTTTGGGGTTTTGGGGTGTTTTTTTTTTAGCAGCTTTATGGGCCTGACAGGTCAAATGCGCCCACAGCCGTGAGCTATGCTGGCATTCTCTGCCCCCTTGGCTTAGGAAATAGGACCCCATGTTTCCAAAGGTTTTAGCTGCTACCAGTCAGAGACAAGTAAGTGCCGGGAGGCCCTGAGGAGCCAAGGTTGCCAGGGAACATAAAGGACATCCTGTTGAATTTAAATTTCAGATCAACACTGGATAATTTTTCAGCATAAGTATATCCTAGGCAATATTTGGATCATACTGACAAAGGGCTTATTAACCAAAATCCAAAACTAACTGGACATTCTGCATTTTTGTTGTTAAATCTGGCCACCCTAGGGAGGGCGGCTGTCGACTCCTTGCTTGTAGGCCCTTCAGTGGGATGTTCTGAGATCAGGGCCCCCGGGAGCTGGGAGAACGCACCCCCATGGACCTGTCTTCCCTCATTTCATATATTCCATGGCATTTGGTTGAATCCTGCTCGTGCCCAGCCCCGCCAGAGCGGTCAGTGGTGCCAGGTGAAAGGAACGGCTGCCCCAGGCCCTTCGCACAAAGGGCCGTCCCCTAACCGAGTCCCATCCAGGAGGCAAGTCCGAGCTGGAGAAGTGACACTGTGACAAAGAAAGGAGCAGACTTGGGCTCAGGAGGTCTTGTGAGAAAAGTCCGAGGGAGGAGGGCCCGGGGAGTAGTGTAGCATGAGGGTTTAGGACTCAGGAAGCCGACTTCCTGATGGTGGCAATGAGAATGGCCGTGCACGGAGGGCCGACCATCTGGCGGGCACTGTGTTGTGTGTTTCTCACGCCTCTCCACCTGCCTGTACCACTGGATCCACAGAACAGCCCCGGGACATAGGTGTGATGGTCTCCACTTTATAGAAGAGCACACGGCAGTTCCGAGAGGTCAGGTGACTTGCCCAAGATCACACAGCTTCCACGTCATGGAGCCCCGGTTCTTGGGATCGGATCTGCATATTCGGCTTCGTTGCCCACGCAGTTAGCCACTGCCTGACTCTGCCTCCCCCGTATGGCTTTCCTGACCTAGGTCTCTTAGCCTCAGCCACCCTTGGGGACCTTGCTACCTCATGTAACGGGCTGTGTTTACACAGGACTGATAGAACTGTATTCTCCATATTAATCTGTCTGTTGACCTTAGGTCTGTCTATCGTCCATCTAGGAAGTCTCTCCCCCAACCCCATTCGCCCCCGGGCCCTCTAGTGGCAAACAAAGGGTCTGAGTCCTGGTCCCCATGTCCCCTTGGCTTCCCCTTAGCCTTCCCTTCTGGTTAAACCTTCTCATTTCCATCCACCCTTCCCTTGCTCTTCGAGATCCTGACGGCGTAGCATAGACTTGGCCACTTACTAGCTGTGTGACCTTGAGCAGGTCTCCTAACCTCTCTGACTATCCGTTTCCTCACTGTAAAAAGAAGATAAAAATAACCCCTACCTTCTAGGGTGATAAGAGGAGGATCCTGGAGCTGGTGGGCAGAACATTTTCAGTAGCAGAAAAAGTCAGAGCAGATAGAGCGCTTGGGACACTTGGCTCTGAGCTCTCTCGTTTGTAAGCGTCACAGTGCGGGCCGATTGCTTAATCTCCCGCTGCCTCCGTGTCTTCAGAAGTAACAGAAATGACTGTTCCCCCCCACACGGCGGCCAAGTGTCCAGAGCAGTGCAGACACACGGCAGGCAGGTCCTCGCTGGCACCAGGAGTTGTGTTGTTAGTGCTGTTACATGGGATACCTCTTCCGTGCGGGTACGTAGGGTCGTACGTGGATCCGTACAGTGACCGTCAGTCGCCTGTCTCTCTGAGGTTGAGGAATAGTGGGGGTGGGAGGGAGGATAGGGATTGCCTCCATTTCACAGAGACCGAACCTGGGGCACAGACACAAAGGGACATGGCTCCTGGACCAGAACCCAGGCCTCCAGTCCAGCATCCTACGACCCCCGGCTGCCTTGGCTCATCCGCCCTCCCCGCCCCGGTCTTCTGGGGGAAGAGCCAAGCAGCCCCCCGGGCCCCGAGCACTGTATGAAGAGTCCAGGAGCTCAGGTCTGTCTTTGCTCTTGCCCAGCAGGGAAGGGCTGCCCAGTCACATTCTCAGAGGCCAGAGCCTTCCTCCCCCCATCTCTCAGGCAGTACCTGAGAATCCCTGGTGTCCCCTTGGTTACGAGAAACTTCCCCAGCAGCCAGCAGACAGTTCTTTGTGCTGAGATGAGTCACCGTTCCCTCCTGTGTCAGGAGGAGCTGGGCCCATTCGGCTCGGTTTCTGGTTGGAGCTCTCCCGGACAGCAGGCCTCCCCAGGCCGGGGCGGGTGCGCCCTCCCATTACAAAGATGGGGAGACTGAGGAAGAAGAGGCTTTGTCTTCTGGGGGTTTCTATTCCCAGGGGCTTCAGAGACAGGATCAAAAAGTGCTGCTAAGCTTCTTAACTATAAAACAAAAGTGATGGCACACGCAGGGGACACAGTATGTCTTCAGGGGTCCTCAGTATTTCCAGGTCGCACTCTTCCCAAAACATGGCTGAGTTTTGGACTTCGGGCAGGTGCTCCCTGCGTATCACAGGTCCTTCTGGCTCTTGGCTAGATCTTTGTGTCACAGGTGACACAGAGCCCTTTCCCCACAGGCTTGCCTGTGTATCCGCTGGCTTCTGGGTCTTAGCTTTTCAGCTCCCCCTCATCAAGCAGGGCTCTGCAGGGCCAAGAAGCACCCGCGTGTTAAAGACCCGTCGTGTGCATGGTCTGGGTGTGGGAACCAGAGCACTTGGAAAGGAAGACGGTTTCTGGGATAGAAGCCAACAGCGGGGAAGGCTCAGGTGTTGATTTTCAGGAGGACGATGGTCATGTGAGCTGCCTCCCCCGTGCTCCCTTCCTCGGTGTCTCCTCTTAGTCCGAAAGCCGGACACCAGGACTACTGCGGCCGGTCACATGCTGTGGTCTTTGAGGCAGGACTTCTCCCCTCTGTGGGCAGGGTTTCCTGTCAAGACAGAGGGGGTAGTGGTTGGCTCTTGAGATAAAGATCAGAATTCTCTACAACCCCCAGGCCTGGCCCTGCCCACCCCGCAGCTTCCTGTCCGTCTTTCACTGTCTTCCGTCCAGCTACGTTGGCTTCTTTTCAGTTTCCAGACTGTTCCATGCCATGTGAAATGTTGGAGAAACTTAGCACCATTTCATCCTGTCTCTCGAGCCTCTGGGAAAAGAAACCCACGGCAGACTGAGCCTCCCTCAGTCTCCTCATCTTCGTAATGGGAGGGGCACACCCGCCCAGCCCCGGAGAGGCCTAGCGGTCAGGCGATACCGGCCTCACGGTCAGGTTGAGCCGTGGCTCCGCCACAGGGCAGCTGTATGACCGTGGCCAAGTAAGTCACTCGCCTCCGAGCCTCCCGATTCCTCAGCTGTAAATGGCGCCTCCGCGGGCTGTAAGGGTTAAACGCATCCGCGTACAGAATGCAGCGTGGCGCCCACACTTAGGAAGCGTCCAGAACAAACGGAGGTAGCCAGTCACGGAGCTCCCTTCTAGCGCCAGCCTTCCGTGGCGTGCAGACGTGGCTTTATCAGAGGCTCGGCCCCTTGGTAAGGGCAGGAGCATTGGTCCTTGCAGAGCTCTTCTCCCAGCCTAACGCCTTGCTTTCAGGCCACGGCACCTTTGGGTTCGCTCGCACTGGGCCCTGGGGGTGAAGGTGGAACGTCCTGGCCATCTGCTCCAGATTTCAGCAGAAAACGTCCACATTTGTCACAAGCTCCCCTCCGCTGAAAGCCCAGGCTCCCCCCGCCCTGCGAAGGTTGGGAGCACCAGAGTCAGACTTACACTTGAACTTGAGTTTCCCACATACCATCGGTGGAATCTGGATCAGCTTAATTTTCCTCAGAGTCTAGTTTTCCTGTCCGTAAAATGGGAATGATCATGGCATGTGTTCCAGAGGCTCCTGTGAGGCCCAAAGAAGGTGGCATGAGGCATTTGGCACAGAGCAGGTGTTCGATAAATAGGACCTCTTCTCGAAGGGCTTTCCCCTCCACAGCCGGAGTTCTTTCTTGCGGGTGGCAAGCCGCACTTCTTGCGCTTTTACTGGTCCGGAAGCCTGGGCTGTTCACTGCCCACCCTTGCCGTGTCTGCCCTCGCTCCCAGGCTGGTACGCTGCCCCCGCCCCGGGCTCTTGGCATCCCCCCTCCCAGCTTGACCCCCTCAGTCCCTTGAGTATCTCCTTCAAGGTCCCCCGTCTACCACTGGGACCCCATGGAAGCTCCCGACTTGGGGCTTCCGGCCCCCTGCTGGTTCGGGTCCAC
>CM052900.1:158680317-158773054 GCA_028534135.1 Potos flavus | reverse complement strand
CTCCTTCATTTGCTTTCCAAGCAGGGCCCTTTTGATTCCCAGGAGCAGAGACAAGTTCCAGTATAGGGGGCTCTGGTTTTAAGGACATATAGGACAATGAAAGGGATGGAATGGTGCAGAAATCTAGAAAAAAGCCAGAGGGATTTTTTTTTTTTTCTTAAACCCTACCAAGTTCCTTGCTTGCAGAAAAGCCTTTGGTGGCTTCCCTCTGTGCACTTAGGATAAAATCCACGCTCCTTGCTGAGGCCCTCAAGGCCCGCCTCTCCCCCTGGTCTCCCGCTCCCCTCCCCCTCGCTCTTCCCTCGTGCCCCCTGGTGCTCTCCCGGTCCTTGGATGCCAGTGGCAGACAGCGCCTGTGCCCCATACCACACCCCAGCTCTGTGTGCCAAGAAACCAGCCTCGTGTGACTCCCCCGCGCCCCCCCCCCCCCCAGCCACTTCCAGTCCAGGGATATCCTCTGATGCCAGAGCGGATTGCAAAGCAGGAGGCGGTGTGGGTGTCTGCTGCCCCGAGGGAGTAGGGCAGAACGACATGGCAGCTCCCCCTGGCCTGACCTGCGCCCTTCCTCCTTCACCCCTGCATCACTCACTGTTGCTGGTGTTCTATTGGGTTTGTTTTGTTTTGTTTTGTTAACAGATATTTATGAAGCCCTGTTAGATGCTAGACAGGGGCTTCCTGTGTGTTCTGGCTCCGGAAACTCTCCCCACCCCTCCCCAGACGATGGTCTCACTCCTAGTTCTCTTCTTTCCTTCCCCCAGACGATCCTGCTGGTTCACTGGCTCCTGACGACCTGGTGAGTGACTCGGCAGGTGTCTACCCGTCTCCCGGGATCCGGGTCCACAGCCCCCCAGGCTCCCGTCCGCGTGTTTCCCGGCCAGTTCCAGAATTAAATAACACCTTCGTTAAGAATGTCATCAGCAAGCTCCCCATGTCCCAAGAATGTCTGAGGGGCAGGCAATTTCCAGAGGCCTCTGCCATCACTCCCCCCCCCCACCGAGAAGCTTTAAGTCTTCATCCTAGGGGAGGCGGCTGGCCCAGGACAGTCCCCACGGCTTAGACCCCCCTCCAGACATTGCCCAGGCCCCTTTGGGGGCTTGGCATGACTCTGGTTCCTCCCCAGGGCCTTTGTATCTGGAAGGCACGAGGTGCTAAAGCCAGGGGGCCGGTCTCACGTAGCCTGCTGGACTCCTCAAGGCAGCCGTGGGGTGTTTGCCGGCTAGAGCTCTGTGTGTCTTTGACCTCGGGTCCGTCACTTAGACTCCCTGAGTCATTTTCTCATCTGTAAAATGAGAGCATTACTGACCCTCCCATTTAGCTCGTAAGGTCATTGAAAGGTGAAAGCCCAGTTTTAGAAACTGTAATAACCACTAACATTTCTTGAGGGTGTCCGGGAGCCAGCCACTGGGCATGGCTGCACGGCCCGGCAAGTAGATACTTTACGATTCGAGACCCAGGGTGGGATCTTGCTTAGGGGATGGGCCACACCCTTAAATCACACTGCTGCCCAGAGATGGCAGACTCGGGCTTCAGATGGACCTGGCCAGGGCCTGGCTCAGCACTAGCTTCTGAAAACCAAAAAGTCAGGTGACTTATTCAAAGACTCTCAAGCCGAACCACGTTCTACGCCTCACAGCTTTGTGCGCGTTCTCTGTGGGGTACACTTCAGAGTCATGTAAGTTTGTGAGGTGCCCCACTGCGTGCCGGGGGCCCCGTGACTACTGTGGGTAAGGGCGCGGCCTCTGGAGCCAGGCTGTCTGAGTTCAAATCCCAGCTCCACCCCTTAGAAGCTGTGTGGCCTGGGGCAAGTTACTTGATCTTTCTGTGCCTTAGTTTCCTTATCTTTCAAATGGGGATATAATCATGCCTCCTTTCTAGAGTTGTTAACATAAAGGCACATAAGTGAGTTCATTTAAAGCATCTAGAACCGTGCGGGACACTTTTAGGGGCTGTGTGTTAACTAATATTCTCACCGGGTTGACGAACCAAGAAGTAAACCTATCAGTTGGTAGTTGGTAACGATACCTTAAAGATAAAATAGTAAGTAACAAGCTGGTATTTAAAATTCGGCGATCAGGGAACGAGTCTCAGAGTTAACGCGGGGGCTGAGACTAACACGACAGGGCTGAGTGTTCAGGGTAGAGGACGCCGTGCGGGCAGTGGCCGGAGGTACAAGGGGGCGACTACGTCACGGGCTGGGGCCCATAGGGCCCCTCAGGCCACGGCAAGAGTCTGTATTTTGTTGCAAGTGGGAAGGAAAACTGTGGGAGACTCTCAGCCGAGGAGTGACGTCACCGGATTTACACGACTCCTCGCTGTTTAGAGAAGGGCCTGGATGGGCAGGAGTGGAAGTAAGGAGACCCGTGGGGAGAGGCCGCAGTGATAAATCCCGGCTGCAGAGGATGGGGTTTGGAGCCGGAGGGATATGGCCAGATTTGGGATCCATTTGGGAAGTGCAGGCAAGCGGCTTTGCTCACGTTTCCAGGGCCCAGCTGGGGAGGAGGAGAAGCAAGTGCCCTGTGGCCTCTTCACAGAGGGCCCGGGACTCGGGAGCGGGAAGCAGGGGGCCCGCGGGAGGGAAGGGGTGGGCCCCTGCGGGGCGGTCACCTGACGCGACCCGGGTGCTCCTTCCCACAGGGGCTGCATCACGTTCTCAGGCCCCTATCCCTGGGCCAACTTCACCATCCTGGCCGTGGGCGTGTGGGCCGTCGCTCAGCGGGACTCCGTGGACGCCATAAGTCTGGTGAGGCAGGGGGAGCAGCGAGGGGACCGGCTTCCGGGTGGTCCGGGCCCCCGCTCTTGCCCCCTCGCCCATCCCAATCCTGTCTCCTCCTCGTGAGGAAGGGGCCCCCCAGCCTGCCCCCCGTTTTCCATTTCGTAAGCCTGTGAAGAAGCCCTCCCCAGCTGTCCCAGCTGTGTCTTCACGAGCTAGGCCCGCTCTAGGCCTGCCTGGCTCCGGGAGCCCCGAGTCCGCTCACTGCCTTCCCCGAGGGAAGCCTGGGGGGGTCCCCCCAGGGCGCTGGAGCGTGCCCCCGATAACCCGCCTCTAGGGCCCTCTTAGCGGGGAGGGGTGTGGTGGGAGCCCCGCGGAGAGGGAGCTCCAACACCTCGCGATGTCAGAGTGGACACAGCCCCGGGGACCTCTGCCACGGGGGCAGCTTCCCAACACCCAGCGCGCCCCGAGGGGCGGCGAGCGCTCCCGCACGGGCCTGTCAGGGTGACTGAGAAGGGGGCCTCCCCGTGGTGCAGACGGATTGGGGAAACTCCAAGGGACCTTCCATTTCGGAGGTTCTAGAACCGAGTCTGGTGCCCCACCGTGGCCTCAGGTGTCACAGGGGGAGTGGCGACAGGCTGCGTCTAGACCTGGGTCCCCACATCCCTGCGCCGGGTGCTGTGGTCCTTGGTCAGGCGTCTCACCCGCCGGGTCCTGCCAGCTTGCCGATCTGTTTTCCAGCAAAGCCTGAGGGCGCAGGCGGGCCCAAAGGGAGCTTCCGGTCGGGTGTACGGGGTAGGGCAGCCGTGAGCACGGGACGGGGTGTCAGGGCATGCATAAACCCTGATGGCCCGTGGTCACCCCGGGCCCCGCGCCTGGCCTGTCTTGCAGTTTCTCGGTGGCTTGGCGACCACCGTCTTCCTGGACATCGTGCACATCAGCGTCTTCTACCCGCAGGCCGGCTTCACGGACACCAAGCGCTTTGGTGCCGGCATGGCCATCCTCAGCTTGCTCCTCAAGCCCTTGTCTTGCTGCTTCGTCTACCACATGTACCGGGAGCGCGGGGGGGAGCTCCTGCTCCATACCGGTGAGGCCACCACCTCCTGCCGGCTCCCTGACTGCCCTCTCGCCGGCCAGGCTGCTGGCGGCGCCGTCTCCCACGTCTCCCCTGTCTCTGTCTTGCCTGACCAGCAGCCCGAGTGAGCTGACCTTGCCCTGGGGGACAAGGGCTCAAGGCACAGGGCAGGGGGGATGGGGGGCTGGCACCGACCCTGAACACCAGGCTAGAGGGGATCAGAGCTCCGGTCTCTGCCGCACGACCCCAGTGCCTCTGTCCCCGCCTGCTGTGAGCTTTCCTGGGCGTCAGGCTGCGGGCAGAGCTGGCGGCGGGACCAGAACCCCCGTCTCAACCCCAGCACCGAGAGCCGATGCAGCTGGGTGTGCCCCAGTCCCTCAGAAGCTCTGGGCCTGCGGCCTGAGGTGGGTCGGCATTCCCGGGGCCAGCCCCTCCTCTCAGCGACCGCCAGCCGTGTGCCTAGAGCCTCCCCCTCCCGCCATGTGGGGTCTGGGTGGCCAAGGGGGAGGGGCTGCTGGCATGGGCCATGGAACCTCGGCTGAAGCTGGCCCTGAACTTGGCCTGCTGACATCCCGGTCACCTCAGCCTGACCCCCCGCTGCCCCTCCCACAACTCCTTCTCATGGCAGCTGGGCCATTTTCCTCTTCTCTCTCACCTACTGCTCCTCTCCTTTCTCTCAGAGAGGTAGGGAGAGGGTGGGGAGTGGTCTTCCACTGTTCCCTCCCAAGAAGAGAGGCCCAGAGGGGCCCATGACCCGCCTACGGAGCAGCTGGCCCAGGGCAAGAGGGGCCTGTGGCCTCCCCGGGGCTGCTCTCAGCATTGACCTGGCCTGCCCTGGGGTTAGGCGGCACCAGTAACGTTCCTCCTATTGGGCAGATGAGGGAGCTGGGGCCCAGAGCCCGCGAGACTTGTCCAGGGTCAAGTGTGCAAGGCAGGGAGGGGAGCAAAGAACGTGGGCACTTAGAGCCCTCCCCCCCTACCTTGCACCCCCAGCCCAGTGCTCCGGGCTCTGCAAACTGTGCCAGCTCTGGGCCTTCTGAATCCAGTAACACGGTGTCCGCTGTGCCCGGGAAAGGAACCTGTGGGCCCAGGGCCGGGCGTCCCTCTGCTCAGATGCGCGCTGCTCCGAGAAGGCCCCAGCACGATGGCCAAGAGCACTGGCCTTGGGTTTATGCTGCCTTGCCTTGAATTTCAGTGTCCTGTGCTTCAAGCGCCATACTGGGGCAAATCGGTTCATGTCTTTGACCCTCAGTTTCCCCATCTGTAAAGTGGGGCCACCCAAATACCTGCTCTGGAGGGTTACGGGAGGGTTGGCTGGACACCTGCTAAAAGCTGGGGAGGGGCTGCCGCCGCCGTCACTGTCATTCCTGGTGGGGGGGGGGTCTTGGTTGGGACTTACAGTAGACCGTCTTGGGTCCTCACCCTTTGTTTTTCCTTCCCCCCTCCCTCCCCACCCCTAGGTTTCCTTGGACCATCACAGGAGCGCAGTGACTACCAGACGATTGACTCGCCAGAGGCGCCCACAGACCCCTTTGTAGGCTCGGAGGGCAGGGGTCACTCCCCGCAAGGGTACTGAAGCCAGTCCGCTTTGGCCCCAGCGCGGGGGCCGGTGGAGCAGACCCCAGAGACCGGCCCAGGCTGCATCGCCCTCCTTGTGCCTCGGGTGGCATCCCAGAGCTGCTCCTGACCCCCACGCCCCTTTCTTGGACTGTGTTCTCCCGTTCCCCATCTCCCCAGGCAAGTGCCCTGAGTGCCCATGAGCCCGGCGCACACCTGTCCCAGACTCCCCGAGGCCTCCGCTCCCTTCGAGGTGCCCCACTGGTCTGAGGCTGGGACCGTGGTCTCTTTCCTTGCCTCCCTTAGCGGCTCTGTGCAGCCCCGTCCAGCCATGCCTGAGCCAGGCCTTGCCCACAGTTTATTGACCTCACCGACAGAAGCTCTGAGAGCTTTGGGTCGTGCTCAGGCCCCAGAGCAGTCCGGCAAGGAGTGAGGTCCCTGTGCTTCTCACTGCCTGGTAAGTTGGTGCTTGGGGGCCTTGGGGCTGGAGGCATCTGCAGCCCCAGAAACCCCCCCCCCCAACGGCTGCCAGCTGCCCTTCCCACGGCCATGGCATTCAGGTCTGGGGAATCCGTAGCTGGGGGTGTTTTGAATCATGGTTAATTTCCCAGCTGTGCTGGGGCCTGGACCTGCCATTCCTGGGATGATTTCTCCTTTGAATCCACAGGGAAGCTGGGTTTAGCCGCCCGGTCTATTGTGGCAGGAGGAAGTGGGGGCTCACGTGGGCCCACGACCCAGCTTTGGCCTAGCCACGGCCCCAGCAGCAGAGGGCGCTGTTTGGTGTGGCCGGTGGGCATCCGTGTCTCAGAGTCAGATGACTTGGACGTTGGTTTGCCTCCCTCTCAGCCTCTTCCTGGCTGTGTGCCTTTGAGCAACATCTCTGACCTCAGTGTCTTCTGGAGAAGAGCCAGCGCCAGCCCCGGGGGTGACGACGTGAACCAAGTGTGTAATGCCTGGCCCTTGGACCGCTCCCCAAGCCGCAGCGAAGCTGCTGGGTTGCTCCTTGATCCTTTGATGATGTGGGGTCAGTAAGCAAGGGGCGACCTCTTCCTGGCAGACCCCGTGTCTTGGTGTCAGGGCCGACTGAGACCAACACCCGTCCAGAAGCCCCGAGCGCCCCATGGCCAGGGTCCTAATCTACATCGACTAGACCGAGTGTTGACCTCTGGCTCTCCCAGGCCATCCTGGCTTGTCCCCAGCACAGAGAGACCAAGGCCTAGTGCACGACCCCACGACCGTCCTGTGTGCATCCATCCTCTGGGGCTCGGTACGTGCTACTGCTCGACGAGGGCTGCAGGCCTCAACTCCGGTGCCTGCTCTCAGGGAACAGACTTATTAAGAGTCCTCTGTCAGGAGGCAAGAGCTCCAGAAGGGACCCCTGGGAAGGGACCTGTGCTCCGGACCAAGGGACGCGGAGCGGCTGCAGCCGCAGGAAAGCTGGAAACAGCTTCACCGTCGGAAGGGGATGAGTAGATAATCCGCGGTACATTCATTGTATGGCTATGGTTCGGCGGTTCGCAGGAGTAAACCAGACCTCTTTCTGTTGACGTGGGTCCCCTGTTGTGAGCAAAACAGATTCCAGGATGGCATCAGCAACGCGAGAGTGTTGGCCTGAATTTAAAAACCTCCAAGCAATACCATATGTCGTTCACGAGTGTGTATGGAGTGAAATAGAGACATGCGGGCTAGATGGAAGGACCCTTCAAGTTCATGGTTGAGGCAGCCTTGGGTAGGGAGAGGTGTGGCCTTTGGGGCGTTGGACTAAAAACCCCGGTTCCGGTTCTCTTGTTTATACCAGGTCCTGGCACACGGCAGGGTCGCGCTGTGCCCACCCCTGGGTGTATGTGGTCAGTATGTCAGTTTCCAAAGGGGATGAAAAGGTGAGGGGGCGCAGTGGGGGCACAGCTAATAGAGCCTGTGTCAAGCGGAGGGGAGAGTATATCCAGAGACCCCGGTTCCTCATAGTCCGAGACCCTCAAGTCCAACCAGATCTTTATGGGGTCCGAGGAAGGCCCCCGTCTTAGGTAGGGCTCCCCAGAAGCAGACACTGAATGCAGTGTCTGGCTTGGTGCAAAGCAAGGGGGCCCGGGCTTTCTGCTCATTGACCAAGGGCTGCCCTGGAGCTGGGGAACGGTGACTTAACCTTCTAGGCTATTCTGGCTCCCTGACCATGCAGGCCAAATGGTCCCAGGAGCTGGAGGGCTGTCCCACAAGAAGAGTGCCATTAGAGGCACAGGGACAGCGAGGGCCACCAGTGGGATGCCCCCTTTCCAAACAGCAGGTCTCATAACTGACATCCTAACATTCATTCAACAAACAACCAAGAGCCGATGGGAGCTAGGAGTCTTCTAGCTGCTGGGGATGCCAGAATCGGGGGGAAAAGCCCCAAGTACCGGGAGATTCCATTTGGCATGAGAGGTTCCAGGAAGGGGAATAGCTCATGGGAAGGCCGGAACAGCTGTGTGCCTGCCCAGCCTGGTTCTGGGCACGGTCGGGAGGCCGGAATGGCTGGAGCCAAGGGAGGGAAGAAGGAATGAGGTCGGAAGGGCAGCAGGGATCAGGTAGCAAAGAGCTAGTAGGTCGTTTTGAGGACTTGGGCGTTTTGAGTGAGATGGGGGCCTCTGGAGGGCTTTGGGCTGAATGGGACACGATCTGATTCACACTGTAAAAGGACAATGTTGGTGGCTTGGGCTGGGAGGTAGAGATGCGGGTGGTGACGAGTGGCTGTGTTGAGCAGAACACTAGGCACCGATTGTCCCTTGCAGGGAAGGACATCAGGCAGCTCTGATGTCAGAGCAATCAGAGGCACCACGGAAAGCCGCGCAGTCAGGCACTGGCTGGACCGCGCTTTACTCACGCCAAGAAAAGACCAGATCAGCCTCGGGGGCAGGCGTCGGTCCCCCGTGGCCGGCAGTGACTGACACAGGGCAGTTGGCTCACTCTTACATCTTTCCTGCCACAGCGGAAGGACACTCCCCTTCCTGCGGAGGACAGACATAGCCGTGGCGCTGGCCATGTGCCACGTGTCACGCATGCCTAACCAGAACAAAAGAGCGAACCCTGGGCTTGAAACGGGGGACGATGTTCCCACACGAGGTGACAAAGTCAGCACAGGCTGTCGTGCGCTCTTTATCTCCTGGTAAGGAAGTGTTCCAGCCTCAAGGCCCATTGTTACCCAGCGAGTGGGTTTGAAAGCAGGCAAGCAACTGCCTCGCCCGACAGGCTGCTTTTGCAGATGTTCTGCAGGCAAGGTGCTGGATTCACTCGGGGACAGGACGTAAGAGAAAAACAAGAATCCACGATTGCAAGGTTTGGGGCCTGAGCAGCTTGGGGCTCGAGCTGCCACTGACTGGGAGGGAGGGTGGCAGGAAGGCCAAGTTCAAGGAAAGGCCAGATGAGCCACACTGAGGAAATAGGGCTTCCCACCGGACCTCAGCTGTGAGGCAAGCTTTTGTAGACACTCGGAAGTACTCTGTATTTTAGCCCAGAGCGTCTGCCGTCCCGGAAACTGTCGGCCACAGGAAGCAAATTCCTCGTGCCTCTGGTCTCCTGCCCGTGAGGGCTGAAGCCACTTGGCTAGTTCCCAAATCTTCTATTTCTTGTTTTCACAAAGCTGAGCCTCCCAGATGAGGGAGCCAGAGGCAAACCCTTGTCCCCGGAGAAGTCACTGTCTTCTCTTGGCCCGAACTGGACCAGAGCCAACCGTACCCGCAGGGGCCCCTGCCTTAGGCCCATCCTGTGAGTCCCCTGCACAGCCTGGAAATTCCAACTCTCCCAGCCTCCCTCCAGACTGGCCCTAGAGCCGGCAAGCCTTGATCAAATCCCTACTGCACCCCGTGACTGGTTGTGTAAGAGACAGGACAGTCTCTTAACCTCACTGTGACTCAGTTTTCTCCTCTGAAAAGTGGGGATACAGTGCCTGACTCCGGGATTAGTGAAGCCTGACAATGCGTAACATCAGTGTTTCTCATTACCCGTGTTACCGTGTTAATTATTCGGAGACAGGGAGAGGGTGGCGCGTGTAGGGGAGGAGAGAGTTTTCCGCAGCCCTCTTGGGGTCCCTGGCTGGGTCTGGAAATTAAACTGACAAAGATTAACAGGAGAAAAAAGCATGTATGTTTTCTCGAACTTTTACAAGTATACAAGAACTTTCACAAGAGAAGGAAGGCCTGAAGAAGTGACAAGAACAGGGAGCTTTTATATTTCACAGGAAGAAACAATAAATGTGTGAAGAATTGACAAGACAGGGGCGCCTGGGTGGCTCAGTGGGCTAAGTGTCTGCCTTCGGCTCAGGTCATGATCCCAGGCTCCTGGGATCAAGCCCCGCATCGGGCTCCTGCTCAGTGGGGAGCCTGCTTCTCCCTCTTCCTCTGCTACTCCCCTGCTTGTGCTCTCTTTCTCTTTCTCTCTGACAAATTAAGTAAATAAATAAAATCTTAAAAAACAAAACAAATATAGAATGAATGATGCAGAACACCAAAGAAGAACACTAAGACCCCCAAAGCAGGGGCTCCTGGCTGGCTCAGTCGGTAGAGCATGCTACTCTCAATCCCAAGGTCGTGAGTTCAGGCCCCATGTTGGACCGTAAAGATTACTTTAAAAAATTAATTTAAAAATAAAAATTTAAAAACTCCCAAAGCAAGCTGGTAGAAAAGATCTTGTCTTAAAAGAAATGACAATTACACCGGCAACTGATGTCTCACCAGCAACAAAAGGAGCCAGAAGACAGGGGAGTGATATCTTCAAAGTGGTGTGAAAAACAACCATCAACCTACAATTGTGTACGATGAGTTATCTTTCAGGAATGAAGGAAATAGGGGCACCTGGGTGGCTCAGTCATTAAGCATCTGCCTTTGGTTCAGGTCATGATCCCAGGGTCCTGGGATTGAGCCCCACATCCGGCCCCCCGCTGAGTGGGGAGCCTGCTTCTCCCTCTCCCACTCCCCCTGCTTGTGTTCCCTCTCTCGCTGTCTCTCTCTCTGTCAAATAAATAAAATCTTAAAAAAAAAAAAAAAGCAACGAAGAAAATAAAGGCCTATTCAGAGAAATGACAACAGATTTTATTACCAACAGACCTTTGATACAGAAACATCTAAAGAATCTTCTTGTGGGAGAAGGGCATTTTTCCATAACGAAGATCTGACATATACAAAGGGAACAGTAAACGTATGGTTTAGTGTTCAGAACAATACTGGCACATTTCAGGAGGGGCTGGCCAGGCACAGAGTGTTATAAAGTCCTTTTCTGTCTGGAACCAGGGGAAACACTGCATTAACTTTAGACGTTGCCAAATTAATGTCTTGGAGAACCACTGAAAGAATAGAAATAGAATGTGTCATCTCCAAGTCAATGTTGGGATGGGGGGGAGGGAGAAAGCTTTGATTAACTCTTTTGTTGTTATTTGATCACTTCTTAAAAAGCCAAGAAAAGAGAAAAAAGAAACATGAATATGGACCATTGGCAAACACAAAAATACGATGGGTTTTATATATCCACGTCATGATCATACCTCTGTAAATGATTTTCTAGAAACTTCCAGCCCTTTTGTGTTTATAAAAGACACACCTAAAATATACAGACCCAGGAAGGCTGAGAATACAAGAGTGAAATAAGTTAAACCATGCAGGGGCACCTGGCTGGCTCAGTCAGTGGAGCACCTGACTCCTCATCTCTGCAGCCTGAGTTCGAGCCCCACATTGGATGTGGAGTTTACTTAACAATAAATCTTTAAAAAAAAAAAAACCAAAAGTCAAATTGGGCAAAGAGAGCTGCCGTAGTTAAATCAGTATCTGACCAACTTGCCTTTAAAGCATCAACTTCTTGGACTAAAAGAGCACCAAGATCTAAATAACAAAAGATTTGATCCACCAGATTTAGGAGGAGATGTTACCCATACAGTTTCAGGGAGGAAATAATAATTACCCCCTCCTTCAAGAATTGCTTTAGACTTTAAGAGGCTCTTTGGCATTGATTTGTTAAATGTTCGCAGCAACCGGTGAGATAGTAGAGGAAGTGTTACCACCTCCCTTTTGCAGATGAAAAGTCTGAGGGTCAGAGAGGTTAGGGTCTTGGTAAGGCACGCAGCTTCAGAAAGGCCAGAGATCACAGGTCTTCTGACCCTAGGTCAAGTGCTCTTTCCTCTCCCGGTTTGCCAAAGGGAAAGCATACAGTCTGGACAGAGAGTGGAAAGGCTTGGCAGGGCTCCATGGGGAACAGCGTGGGCAAAGGCTTGGCAGGTGGGAAAAGCCTAGAAGGCACTGTTACTGGGCCGAGCACTTCCCACGGGAAGTGGTAGGGGGGTTGCAAGGGGACCCGACAGCCGGCCGCGTCGCCTATCTTGCACGTGCAAGAAGCTTGCACAAGGTCACGTGGTTCGCCACTGGATGCGCGGCGGGGCCGGGACCCCCGCGGAGGACCGCGCGCTCGGGTGGACCGCCCCGCCCGCGCCCTGCAGCCCACGTGGCGGCCCCCCGTGGCCATGCTCCCGACTCCTGGCGCCACCGCGTGCACCTCCAGGCTCTGCGGCCGCCGGGCGGCGCGTTCTCTGCCGTCCTCTCCTCCCTCCCCCCACCCGCCTTGGGTCGTTCGTTAGCCCTCGCCAGAGGTCCCCTCCAGGTTCAAGCCCGACAGGGTGAAGGAGGACCCGAAGAAGACAGACGCCAGAGGACCGGCCCGGGAGGCCAGGAAAACTGATAGCGGGTTCTTTGGGTGGGAAGAGGAGGGAGGCTCTGAAGTCCTTAACCGGGCAGGGATGGGGGGGCGTGTCCAGAGGGCAGACAGAGGTGGGAGAGGTGAGGAGCACATGGATGGACAGATGCGCCCCGGCACGGGGTGGGGGCTCCAACCTGCGGGTTGAGCTGTCTCATGTCTGTTTCGGAAAAGGGGGCGGGGGTGGTCCCGGTTCTGAGCATGCGCTGTGGAGTTAGTCCCCCTTCCACCCTTGGCCGCTCTGCAGCCTCTGACCCGCGCCGGGCCGTGGGCTAAACAGGTAGCCCCTTTAAGCTCCAGTTGCCTCATCTCTAGAACAAGGGACCGAATGCTTAGGGCAGTGTAGATTTGACACGGCGTGTCCTAAAGGCTGCATGGCGGTTACCCTGGTCCGGGCGCTCATTTTGCCGATGTAGAAGCCCGTGTTACGGGACAGGTAGGATTCCACGTCCCGCAAATACTGAAGGGGAAGAAAAGACAGTGGCTCGCAGCCTCCCGAAGGGAGAGGAGCAAACTATACTTTCTTTCCTCTGTTAGGTGGTGGCAAGTCATGGAGAAAAACCACGCAGGGTTTTTCCATGTGCTGCAAATTTTTCTTTGTCCAAGAAAGGACAGAGTGGGGATGATGTGATTTGATGTGGGGTTCGGGAGCAAACAGTCAAGAAAGAGTTTTTGAGATGTTTTCGGTGTAGAAAAGGTAGTTTTCTTAAAGCAGGGAGACAGGACCCATGGGCAGAACCTGCTGCACCAGGATTGTGAGGAGTGACTGATGATATACTTTTAAGTCTGTGGAGGAAGGTGGGGTAGAGATCATGCAAGTTTCTCGGGAATTTCTGTGCACAGAGAGCAGGGTCTACAGGACCTTGGAGGTCTGGTTGTTGTCAACATAAGGTTGCTTTTCGTCTCTAGTAAACCATCAGCGTGAAGGTAGTCATGAGTTCCTTGAGGAAGGTCACCTTCTGCCTGTCTTGGGTATTCAGCAATCCCCGCCAGGCAGGGAGCCCAACGCGGGACTCGATCCTGGGACTCCAGGATCATGACCTGAGCTGAAGGCAGTTGCTTAACCAACTGAACCACCCAGGCGCCCCCCTGCTGAACAGTTTTGACCCTTAAATCTTTAGGGTTTCGGAGGGAGGAAGATCTTCTCTTCTGTAACTTCTTCCTGCTGAATAGGAGCGTAGCGATGTCCCTACCTTTGGGTCAACATTGCTCACCTGGGGAACTGTTATATATACATACAGGCCCGCACTCTGGATTCCTGTGAGGAAGGGACAGGTTTCATTCCTGATACTGGAGCCCATGAGGAATGGCCTTCTAATTTTATGCCCGTGGGAGAACAAAACACAACCCGGTAGGACCCTTGCATTTTGGAGTTAACCTCCCCTGCTGTATTAGACTTGAAATCCTTGAAATAAACCATGTTTCCTGGGTTTCTACGGGGTGGGCTGCTAGTAACTGTCAGACCGGGTGTAGGGAGGATACGGTCTGTGTGCTCCTTTCGCTAGATATTTGAGGAAACCAGAAGAATTCAGAAAATAGTGTTAAAATCTAATATCTGCAAAGATGTTATTGAAACCTATTTTCCCTCTATAATCACCCTCATTTTTTATCAAAGATAGCCGAATCAAGATTAATTCATTTAAAAAATGAAATTTAATTCATTTTTTAAAAGTCCAATTTTATTTTATTTTATTTTATTTTTAAAGATTTTATTTATTTATTTGACAAACAGAGAGATCACAAGCAGGCAGAGAGTCAGGCAGAGAGAGAGGGGGAAGCAGGCTCCCCGCTGAGCAGAGAGCTTGATGTGGGGCTTGATCCCAGGACCCTGAGATCATGACCTGAGCCGAAGGCAGAGGCTTAACCCACTGAGCCACGCAGGCGCCCCTCAATTTTATTTTATTATATTCTTCTTATTTTTTTAGAGAGGTGGGGAGAGGCAGAGGGAGAGGGAGAATTTTTTTTTTATTTATTTGACAGAGAGAGAGAGATCACAAGTAGGCAGAGAGGCAGGCAGAGAGAGAGGGGGAAGCAGGCTTTCCACCTAGCAGAGAGCCCGAAGCAGGACTCAATCCCAGGACCCTGAGATCATGACCTGACCTGAAGGCAGAGGCTTTAACCCACTGAGCCACCCAGGCGCCCTGAGAGGGAGAATTTTAAGAAGGCTTCATGCCTAGTGTGGAGCCCAATGTGGGGTTCAATCTCATGATCATGACCTGAGCTGAAATCAAGAGTCAGATGCTTAACCAACTGAGCCCCCCAGGCACCCCCAAAAGTCCAGTTTTAACAAACCTGTCCTAATTATTTACATAAGCTCAGCAAGAATAGTGAGTGATCACATAGATCTTTTAAACTCTGCTTTGCTGGAAGTTTTATAAGGAATCTCAGTTGAACTTTGAGTAGCCTCTCTAGGCCAGAAGTGAAGCCAAGAGCTTACCATCAGACATGCCTTCAGTACCTGCAAATTTGGGCAGACTCCTCTTCTCAAGTTCCCCAAATATCCTGAGGCTCCTGCACCTGCCAGGAAATGACATCCTTTACTCACCTGGTGAGGCCGCTGGGACCTTGGTAAGCAAGGTACCAGGCCAACATTTCCAAGGGGATCTATTGGCTCCATGTTTCGTAAAGCCAACCTCAATTCCTTAAAGCCGTCTGGTCATATCTGAGTCTATGCATGTCTCTCAAATACAACATTCCAGCCAAAGCCTTGGTAAAATAACCCATGTTTCCAAGGGTGTCCTGTTACAAGGAGAACAGCTTCTTATTGAACTTATGTAAATGATTATGATTGCCCTGGAAGAAGGAATATTCCCTGAGAGTATTTGAACTTCAAAGAGGGTTCAAGTAGAGAGAAAAGTTCACAAATTGTTCTTTGCGGACAGAACTTTGTGTTCTTTGAAGATCACAACAAAGAATTGTTCACGAAGGAATATTTTGACGTATTTCTTTAAGTCAAGGATATCTTAAGAGAAAGTTTCCCTAATCTGGAACCAGCGATGCTTCAAACAAGAGTCACAGAAACTATAATCATCTTCCTCAGTTCACGTAGTCCCCTGTTACTAATTCTTGTTTGGTTTGAAGGCAGCTTTTTAGTTAGTTCTGGAAATTCTTAACTATTTCAGTTTTACGATTTTAAAGATATCAAAAACCTGTATTTGTCAAGATGAAAGACACTTTGCAAGAAAATAAGAAAAATAACTATAAATGACAAGAGACTCAAAAACGGACGTGGTTCAAGATCTGATGAGATTTCATTGTGATAGAGCCCACAAGGAAATTCTGTTATTTCTGTGACATCTAACACTTCAATAATCAGAATATGAAGTGATGCCCTTAGAGCAGAACATTAACATACCAAACAAACTAGCCTAATTCATCAAAAAGACTTCATTTACGATTTAAATCTCAAGGAAGTTGATTAAAACCTCAGAAAGTGACAGCGCCCACACCTAAATAGGATCACAGATCATGACAAAACTCAAAACTTAATTACTTATTTAACCAAGGTGGCCATAAGAGAGTCCTTGGTAGAATAAAAGTTTTATATTTAACGCTGATAACTCTATAAAGACATGTCTTAATTAAACCAACAAACGTAGAGTTAGTTTAAATGCCGAATATGTCCCTCCTGGGTCCACTTAAAAGTCAATCAATTTGTTCCCCATTGTCAAGTTTTACCTGGGGCAGTGGTGGGGAAATCGGAAGGGGGTGGTGTAAGTTCAAGGGGGTGCTCTAGGCTCCCGGACAGCGAGGGGAGGGGCAGGAGCCAGTGGGGGTGGAGGCAGGGAGGATGGTCTAGGAGCCCCCTCTGCCGGCCACACCCAAGGTAGGGCAGAAACAGGAGGAGGGAGAGGGGGAGGCTGCCCCCAGGAAGGCCAGAGGTGGACAAAAGCCTAGAGGGCAGAGAAAAAGGATTCCCAGTCCTAAAGCCCATCAGCTTAGACAGATAGAAAGACAGGTTTTCTTTCCATCAACAAGTGGAAATAGGCATCAAACTGTCAGGCTGGAGAAGACAGAGAACCTCCCCGAAACAAGAGGAATTTCGGCAGCTGCTTGGGAATATTCCTTAAAGTCCCCATCCCAAGATAGACAGTTGGCTCCAATGATCGTAGCCATGAGCCCGGGCTGTGAATGAGGGCGAAGCCCCCACATACAGCTGGAGTAGTCTGGGTCCATCAGGAGGAGCCGTGGGGTGTCTGGGTGGCTCAGTCGGTTGGGCGTCTGCCTTCAGCTCAGGTCATGATCGCGGGGTCCTGGGATCGAGTCCCGTATTGGACTCCTTGCTCAGCGGGGAGCCTGCTTCTCCCTCTGCCTGCTGCTGCCCTTGCTTGTGCTCGAGCTCTCTCTCTGACCAAAAAAACAAAAAAAAAACACAAAAAACAAAAAACCTTAAAAAAACAACAAATAAATAAAATCTTAAAAAAAAAAAAAAAGGCGGAGCCGTGAGAGAGAGTCTGTGTCCCCTTTCTCAAGGATGGCTTGCGTTTCCTCCAGCAACCTGGGTTGATTCGGAGGAAACCTGTTTAGACAATCATCATCCAATATGTGGGGAGGGGGTTTTCTAGATTGTTTAGTGGCCAAACACATTCTACAAGAGGCCCTTAGTTCGGGGTCCTGATTAGGGCCATGAAGGCCTGGACATAGGGTACCTCCGTCCACTTGCCCTGTTTCCTGCAGAAGAGATCTAACGGATAGATCGTATTGAAGCTTAATGTCCCATTAACGGGCCACTTTTCCTCATCTTTTTGTTGTTGCTTTTTTTTTTTTAAGATTTTATTTATTTGAGAGAGAGAGAGCGCGCGCGCATGCACGAGTGGGGAGAGGGGCAGAGGGACAAGCAGACTTTCCACTGATTGGGGAGCCCGATGCAGGGCTCCATCCCAGGACCCTGAGATCATGACCTGAGCCGATGTCAGATGCTTAACTGAGGCACCCAGGCGCCGTTCCTTATCTCCTAAGGAGTCCTGAGGCCATGCCGTGTTACAGAAGTCCAGTCCTTTCTGAAGTCCTGCAATCAAAATTGTTTCCAGTGGGTAAAAAGGCATCCCAAGGGAGAGTCCTTGGGAACTGAAAAGGTCCATTATCAAGAAAATCCTCCCTCCCCGCCCCCACTCCCAGGTGTCATCCCATGTTGGATATTCCTGGTGTCAAAATGACCCAAGATGTCCCTCTAAGGAAATTGCTATGATCACCACCCCGCCCTGTAAGAGGGATGCTAGTGTTCCCCTCCCGCCCCCCACCCGCTTCTCGATTGCATCCTAGCCTACAAATGGGAACCAGTGAGTGGACCAAAATAACCATGCCGTGCCTTGCCTTGCCGTGCTGTGCCAAGACGAACCCACCATTTTTAACCCATGGAACACACTAGAAAAGTTTCACAGGTGGAAATTATCTGATGTTGTAATTTAAGTAGTAGAGGACATTGACAGGAAACAGTAAATGTAGAAATCCATCATGGTCTAAGCAACATTCCAACACATGTAGTCCTCATAGCCGACTTCCCTAGGAAATGGTCCCAGTTGGGTTTTAATTCAATCAGGTACTGGTTCTCGCCGGCTCCCCAGGAGGTCCCGTGGCTAGAAGTGGTTGGACCAGAGATGGGAAGGGGGTCACATTAAACCCAATGAGGAGGAAACCTCACACGGGAGTCTTAAGATTGACAGCCGTGCTAGTCGCTTAGGTGGCTGTCCCGTGCCCAAGACAGACGACTTTGTATAAGAACAGGAATAAAGAGGGGCACCTAGGTGACACAGTCGTTTAAGCATTCGACTCTTGGTTTCGGTTTGAGTCATGAGATCGAGCCCCACACCAGCTCTGCACTCGGCGAAGTCTGCTTGAGATTCTCTCTCCCTCTCCCTCTGCTCCTCCCCCCAGCGTGTGCAATCGTTCTCTCTCTCTCTCAAATAAATAAATAAATCTTTAAAGAATAGGATAGAATAGGATAGAATTCTCAGGACCTTTTCGGTGCAAAAAAAAAGTGGTTTTATTAAAGCATGGGGACAGGACCCATGGGCAGAAAAGGCAGCACCAGGATTGTGAGGAGTGACTGATGATATACTTTTAAGTTTGTGGAGGAAGGGGGAGTAGAGATAATGTAAGTTTCTCAGGAATTTCTGTGCGCTGAGAGCAGGGTCTACAGGACCTTGGAGGTCTGGCTGTTGCCAAGATAAGGTTGCTTTTCGTCTCTAGTAAAACATCAATGTGAAGGCAGCCCTGAGTTCCTTGAGGAAGGTCACGTTCTGCCTGTCTCGGGTATTCAGCAATGGGCTACTAGCTGTAATGTAATTTAAGCTACATTTCTCTGGCTTTTGTTCTTCTCATCAGGGAGCAGCTACAGTCGAGGGAGAATGGTCAGGGAAGGGCTCACTGCCATGGTTAAGTCAGGCCTTGAAGGAGGGAGGGAGAAAGTTCCAGGCAAAGGGAACAGCAGGTGCAAAGGCCCTGAGGCAGGGACACTCACAACATTTTCAAAGAACAGCGAGGAGGCTGGTGTGTTTGGAGCAGAGAGAGCAAGAAGGACAAGGGGTGAGGTCGGTAAGGTAATGGGGAGGGGGCAGATAATGCAAGACGGGGGATCAGCAAAGGTTCTTAAAGGCCAGAGAATAAATAGATTAGGCTTTGATGTCCATAAGGTCTCTGTTGCAACTACTCTACCATTGTATCAAGAAAGCAGCCAGAGACGAGCCATAAATCACTAGGGGTGGCTGGGTTCCAAGAGAACTTGACTTATATAAGAGACAGGTTCCCTGCTATTGGGCCTTGAAGGCAAGAGCTCAGAACAGGAGGACGCAGCAGAGGTGACTGGGAAGGAGGTGGCAGGCAGGAGGGAGGGAAGGAAACTCAATCAAAATCTAAACTCTGCACATTGAATAAAACCAGGCAGAAAGACTGAGTCATTGCAAGTCTCTCACCCTGCGAGCCAGGAAACTCAAGGCTACGGGAGCGTTGAGTTCCGACTGCTCACAGAGTAAGGGGTTTTTATGGGATAAATGCAGAAGTTATTTGGTTTTTAGAGCTGATTGGTCTAGAGCCAATGGTCTTTCTTATTTGGATTCAAGGGACTCCAAGGGAACAAGGAAGTCCAGAGAGAGTGAGAACAGACTTCGGTGGTCGGGGATTGGCTGGTGTCCTCGGCTGATTTCTGAGAAGAGCTGTAAGTTCCTGTAAGGTTAGGTTAAGTGTCCTTTGTGCTCCTGCATTGGCCACTCCATTCTGTCCTTGACATAAGGGACTCCATTTTAGTTTGGTTCCAAGTCTGAGAAGGGAGCATCCTGGAGTCAGGGAAGCCAGGGCTCCCGGGGGGTGGGGGGACGAGTGAGTGATCTCATGGTACTAAGGCTTCTGCCTCCAGAAGGCCCAGGGCTGCGGGCTGGCCAGGGACATGGCATCTCGGGGATCAGCTGGAGGAAAGCAGCTTTGGGCGGGCAGGGGTGGGGGAAGCCGATTGCAGGGAGGGCGGCAGAGGTGGAGATGGGAGAGGAATTGGGATTTAGGTGTGGTGAGAGTGAGAGAGGTGACCCGAAACCTGGAGGCTCAGGAAGGATGATGGGGGGTGGGGGGGTTTGGCTGTTTTTTAAAGTTGTTTTTTAATCATAGCAATGATTAAGTGCTTAAGTGCTTATAGGAATGATTCAGTAAAAAAGGGGGATGCTTGGTGGGGGATTGTTTCTGGAACAAGGACATCGAAGCCTGTGTCCCACCGCCCAAGCTCGGCACCCCGGTTCAGGCCCGAGTCTGCTGTGGGGGCTCTGGGGGTCATGGGTGCTTTTCCTGATTCACAGAATGGCACCTCGGAGGCCAGTGGTGGCCCTGGGCGCTGTCCTCGGGGAGGCAAGACGGGATGGCCCCCAGAGGGCAGGGGAGGGTCAGGCTGGGAATGAGACCGCACAGGATGGGGGAAGGGCTAGGAGGCTATGGCCCGGAAGCTGGCTGGTAAAGGAACGCAAAGCATTTCTCTTCTGATCACCCGATTTTTTGAGCGCAGCAGAAAGCAAGGTCTGCTGGAGGGAGTGGGAGGAGAAGAGGTGATGGCAGGGGTTTGAGGACAGAGCAGAAAGTGCGACTTGGCATCTAGGAGGGAGAGGGAGGGAACTAGAGTGTGAGTCTCCCGCAGCCTTTGCCCCCACTTGGGATGGAAGGTGGTCATTTGGAGTGAGGTTGTCGGTGCAGCAGTCGGTGAAAAGCACTGAAGATCTTTGAACAGAGAGAGGAGGGGTGCGGGGCCAGGGGGAGGGTGTGCCAAGGGGTGCTTAGAGCCCGGGTGATTAAACCGTGGAAGGAGGGGTGAGACAGCAAAGCATCGCGGGACCGTCAGAGGGCAGCAGGGCCAGAGGATGGGGTCTGATGGGGGAAAGACCACCGCACTGGGTGCAAGAGGACGGGGGTGGGCTCTGGAGCTGAAGTTATGGAGTGCGTGCAGTTCTTTAGGATGACCAAGCCCCGGGGGCCCCATGGGAGCAGGTGGCTGAGGTGGGACAAAGGGCAAGATGGTTGGAAAGGAAGAGAGATCAAGGACTCCGCACAGCAGGAGTGGGAGGTATCGGCCGTGTGGATGGTGAGATCGCCAAGTACAGTGATGTGTGTTGGAAACTGCGACAGTGAGCCAGAGCTGAAACCTTCAAGGAACGAGGGGACAGGGCCTGGACTGGTTTCAGGGCCTGCCTGGAGCTTCGGGCTGGAATGTTCTGGAGAGAGGAGAAGGCGGTTAGTGGCAGCAGGAAGCAAAGAGGGCCCCCTTTCCTGGCCCAGTAGTCTGAGAGAGCCCACACCTGAGAGGGCTGCCCGGGAAGCAGGGGCCACAAAGAGAGGTCTGTAGTCAGTGTTAGAAGGAGCAGGTGCTGGAGGACACGAGACATTTTCAAAGGAAAGGGGGTGGTGTGGGGGCCTGACCAGGACAGCTGGGATTGGGTCCCAGGCAACCAAGGGTGCTGGTGAAGGGCGCAGTGTGGACCAGGGCTGGGCTGTGGCCTGGCGGGAGCCGGGCATCCTGTCCTTGCCCTTCAGAATCCATCCGATCAAACAGGCCAGACCGCTGGCTGTGGTGTGGACCAAGGACGCTGTCGCCTTGGCTTTGCCCCGGAGCCCATGGAGCTGCGAGCTGATCCTAGCCACAAGGAGAATGTGCCCCCCCGGCCCGCGGCGCCCTGGACGCCAGGCAAGACGCTGGATGGGTCTGGGTTGGGTGCGGCAGGAGCAGCTGTTGGCCCAGAGCTCCTTTCCCATCAGGCCGGCCCCGGGCCTCGCTTATTCCGGAGGTCAGCCGGACAGGGTCAGCGGGGTAGGACGAAGTCTTCCTAGCCTGGGGCTGAGCGGACCAGGAGAGAGCCTGGCTGGGACCCCTGGCTGGGACCCCTGGCTGAGAAGGGACCCCCCCCGCCCCAGTCCCCAGGGCGGTCTGTGCCGGGGTCGTGGCTCAGGCTCTTGGGACTTCAAGAAGGCTACAGAGCTGGGACGACCAAGAACAGAAGCAGCCCCCAAACAAATTCAGATTCTGATTCACACGCCACTTTCTCCAAGTTCTAGCTGTGTGACTGTGGGGCGAGCGGCCAAACCTCCCTGAGCTTTAGTTCCTAACCTCAAAGGTGCAAGTCTTCTGGCCCACTCCAGATGTCCTCCCAGGCAGCCCCCAGGAAGCCTAGTCTCCCACTGTGCAACCGGCCTTGGGGCCCAGGGAGACTACACCCCATTCCCGAGTCCCCCAGAGCCGCTCCCTTGCAGCGGTTGGATGTGCTGGGTCTTGTTCTAAGCCCCGGGGCTGTCCCCCATCGCCTCTGCCCAAGCCAGAAACCAGCCATCCTTGACCCTTCTCTTCCCTTCACCCCCGCTTCCGAGCCCACAGCAGATCCGAATCTGTCCCCAGTTCCCTCCTCCGTCCCTGCCACCCCTGATCCCAGCCCTGTCCTCTCTCACCTGGGACGCCCTCAAGAGCCTCATTCCTGCCCCCTGCTTCCCTCTGCCCTCCTCCCCGCCTGCACCGCACCCCTGCTCCCTGCAGCCTGGCACTGAGTCAGACCACCCCTCAGTCCACTGGGGGAGTCCTGGCCCCCTCCCACCCGGGGCCTGCCTCTGACCAGCACCCCCAACCCACCCAAGACCTGACCACCAGCTCCTCCCCCAGGGCACGACTGTCTCTCCTTTCTTTAGAGCACCGGAGATTCCTGAAGAGCCGAGGTGTCGGCCTGGGCAGCGGCCATGCCCGATGGGTGCGCGCGAGCCAGGCCCAGAGGGGACGGCCTGCCGCTACCCCCTCCCCCGTGGGGGCCATGCCGCGCCAGGAGCCTTGCCAAGTTCAGACCAACCTGGCTGGCCCGGGCCCCGGCCTGAAGGACACAGCTGGCCAGCTGGTGAGCGCAAGCTTGCGACAGCAGAGTAACCTGCAGCCCCCGGCCGGCAGGCCCCAGGGGAGGGCCCGGGGGTTCGCCATCCAGCAGAGTAACCTGAGCGTGAGGGGGACCAGCTCCGCCGAGTGCAGAAGTCCCATCAGGGCCCGCCTCTGTCCCCACGCGACACCTCAGGGAAGGCCTCGCCCCCAAGGATCACCGGCCTGCCCACCATCCAGCCTGAGACAGTCCCGGCTGCTGGCCACAGACACCCCGGGCCCAGACGTCCAGCCTGCTGCAGGCTTTGGTCCTTCCCGCGGGTGCACACGGCCAGGCTCCAGACCCTGGTGTGGCCTGGGGAGCTGGCCCTCGAGGCTCGGCGGGGAGCCCCTCACCCTGGAAGATCTGACTGTCCCCATCCAGAGCCAGAGCCAGGCTCAGGCCCCATCCCAAACGGCCATCCACCAGCTGCTGGCCTCCGTGCGGCACCTAGAGCGCGCAGTCGCCCATCTCAGGTGCCGGGCGTCCTGGGAACCCAGCAACGGTCAGGTACTCCCCGCCCACCCCCAGCCCAGCCGACCTGTTCTTGCTTCCTGGGACGGGAGGAAGGAACACCTGCCAGGTCTCAGGGAAACTGCATGTTTCCCAGAGACACGGGGGACCCAGGCTGGCCTCTCAGACTCTCAGGCAAGCAGGAAGCCTGCGTCCCTGGAGACCACGCTGGGGATCCTGACTGGGGATTTCCTTGACCCTAAGCAGGGCGTCCTTCTGGCCAAGCCCCCGAGGCGAGGAGAGAACTTCTCCCCGGGGCCGACATACGGCAGCGGACGGAGGGGAGACCCCCGGCTCCCTCGAGGGGCGGGCAGCAGCGAGGCCAGACTCCGCTCTTTGGCCCGCTCCCGGGCTGCCGGGGGTGTCCCACCCAGGCGGGAAGGAGGGGAGGTGACTCTGCAGGAGCAGGTCAGCAAGGAGGAAGAGAGGACAGCTTCCTGCCCGCTGGACGCAGCCCCAGCAAGGATTGCCGTGCAGGTAGAGGCCAGAGGAGGCTGGGCGTGGGGGCTGGGGGACCCCTGGAGGGCTCCTGCCAGGAGCTCTCACGGCCGGCTCGGCTCGTTGCCACTACCCTGCTGGGGAGGCAGGCTTGGCAGAGGGTGTCCTGTCCTGCTCGCTCCTCAGCCTGAGGACTGTGTCATATCTTTTGGCTTTCCAAGAAAAAAGCCCAAAACGTGGTGAGCCTGGAGTCCGAGACAGCCCGGTGAGGCCATGGGCTGGGGGGGGTGGGGGCTGGCCACCCTCCTGGGACAGCTGCTCCCCCATTTGCCTGGGCCAGGCGAGACTAGCCCCTGATGGAGATCAGGCCCTGGTGGCAGGTCCTCACAGGACTTCCGGGGGAGGGGCCTTCCTCCCACTGCCCCTGCTGGGGAACGCGAGGGGCCTCCCGGGGCCCCAGGGACAGGGACATGGGGACTGCTGTTGCTGCTGCTGGAAGTCTGTAACCTCTAAGGCTGCCTGGCACTCTTGGCCATCAAGGGGGCGCTCTGCGGCTCCGGGAGCTTTCTTGGCCGGGATTTCCTGGGCTGGCCCCCAACAGAGGGCCGATGTTCCAGATGTTCCAGTCCGCAGCTGGTCTTCCTGCTGCAGCATGAGGCATCCAGGCTGGACAGGGGACCTGGGTGGTGCCGGACCCCCAGCTGCTTCCTGGGGCCGAGGGGCCAGGCCCACCCCCCTGATCAGCCCCGGTCTGGCCCCAGCCGGCGGTGGCTCTCCAGATGTTTCAGAGCCTGGCGGCACCTGGTGCAAAAACAGACAGCGGCTGCGGTAGTGGCACTGGGCCGCCAGCAGCTGTCGCGCAGAGGCCTGTGGGCGCTTCGCCGGGCTCCGCGGCTCCGGGAGGCCCAGCTGGAGGTGGTGTGGCGGCGACACACTCAGGCCCTGCTGGCCCAGAGCTTCCAGAAGGTCAGGGGCCCCTGGTTGGGCCATGGGAGGTGATGAAAGGCTGGTATGTCTGGGGAGGGGGTTCCCCTGGGCACCTGTTCTGTCCCTCCTGAGTTGTCTCCGGGAGAGCAGGGAGGGCCACCCGGACACCTGCACCAGCTCTGCTTGAGTTCACATCCTGCCTCCGCTACTTTCTGGGTTCCACAATTTCTTGCTGTGTGGCTTTGGGCAGGTTACTTAACCTCTCTGTGCTAGTTTCATTCGTTCCCAAATGGGATGATAATAATAGTACCTACCTCTCAGCGTTGTTGTGAGGTTAAATTAATACATAGAAAGGACTTAGAACCCTACTTAGCACATAACAAGCGCTCTACCCTATGGGTGGTTGCTGTCTTTTACTACTGGTTAGCTAGCCAGGACTGGCAAGGCACATCTGTGTTCTTCCCTCCTTGGGAAAGGGGTGCTCTGGGAGGGCCCAGCTTCCTTGTCTTCCTTGTCTTCCAAGGAAAGCGCTGCATCTTGGGCCCCTTCTCTCCATTCATTCATTTATTCCCAAAGGGGCCGGGCATTCTGCAGGTTAAGACCGAAGGCTTTGGAGTCAGACATTTCTGTCCCCGCACGCCACCCTGGTGCCCCCTCTTGGGGCACATTTAAGGGTGCCGCTGACATCCTTCTTTCCCTCTCTCTTCCCCAGTGGAGAAACCGGACTCTGCAGCAGAAGCAGGGGCAGCCCCACGTCCAGGCTGGGCCGGGACCCCCACCCTCTGGGGCAGGACAAGGCCAAGGCCCCTCAGGAAGGGAGCCAGTGGAGGACCCCATCAGGAGAAGCAGGTACATCCCAGTGGTCCATTGGTCAGTGTGGCCTGGGCAGTGCTGGTGGCCTCTCCTCCCCCACTTCCTGCCTCGGTGCCCCTCCTCCCAGCTCCCCCACAAGAGAATAGGATGAAACCCACAGATGTGGACAAAGATTTGTGCAAGAGTATGTCGATGGCAGCATTATTTACACTGCCTCTTATTGGCGTTATTTCTAATTATAACAGTAATGCATGCTTGATTTGAAAAAACATTCCAAATAGTTAGGTGAACGTTTCACCACCCTTCCCCACGTATCCCCCTTCCTAGAAGTAGTTTCCTGGGTATTCGCATGGAATTTTCAGTGACGAGGATAAATGGTTATGCTATGTTAGATGGGGGGAAAGGCTAAAAAATGGTGTGTTAAGATATTTTTCACGCACATGAAACGATACAGAAGGAGAAACAGTGAAATGTCACACATTACTGAGCACCACCAAATAGCTTACTTAGAGATTGTTAAGATGCTAAGTTTCATGTATTGTATATTTTACCACCGCTAGAAATGAGAATCAATAAATATCTCATCCAAAAAAACATGCCGAAATAAACAGGTAGTGCTTCTCTCTGGAGCAGTGAAATTCAAGTTGGCTATTTCCTCTCCATTCCCTCAATCTTCCACTACAGCAAAGTAGGGGTTTTGTTCCTATTTGTAAATGAAACAAATGTGTTTGAAATAATTATTCAAATGCTATTTGTTTGAATACCTGTTTGCTGCGAGAATCCAAATAGTATTGAAGAGAATGAAACAGGGGCGCCTGGGTGGCTCGGTCGTTTAGCATCTTCCTTCTGCTCAGGTCATGATCCCAGGGTCTGGGGATCGAGGCCCGCATCGGGCTCCCCGCTCAGCGAGGAGCCTGCTTCTCCCTCTCCCTCTGCCTGCTGCTCCCCCTACCTGTGCTCGCTCTCTGCCAAATAAATAAATAAAATATTAAAAAAGAAGAAGAGAATGAAACAAAAGCAGACCCTCCCCCAAGATCGCTTCGATAATCAGGGATGACATGGAGAGAATGGGGTGGGGGAGGGGCAGCTCAGCGCGTCTGTGCACCTGCCGTGTTGGGCGGCGGCCGGGTGGCAAGGCTGGGACTGTGCGCTCTCCCTCAGCCCAACCCAGGGCATCGGTTCCTCTCTGGGCAACTTCACTCGCAGTCCAGGGAGTCCGAGGGAGGAGGCAGGATCCTGGCCGAGACCAGCTGGAGGCGATAGGGTAGAGCAGATGCTGCAGGTCTTAGAACAACTGGCTGGTGAGCTGTGGGCCCCGGGAAAGCAGGGGAGAGGGAGCGGGGCTGGCCCTGAGCACCCACACTGGGCAGGGCTGCGGCTTCTGTGCAAATGAGTGTTTACTGAGCGTCCACTCGGACAGCTTTCCAGACACGATCTCATTTGAGCCTCCCGGAACCTGGGCAAGGGTTTGTGCCCAGTTTATGGATGGGGAAAGTGAGGCACAGAGAAGTTTAGTGACCAGCCCAAGGGCACACAGTATGAGAGGCGCACATCCTGTATTCACGTGCCGTTGATGCTAATCCAGGTCCTGCAGAAGCTTGAGTGTTCAAACCGGAAGGTCCCTCAGACATCACTCACTCACAGGGAAAACTGAGGCCCAGAGATGGGGAACGACAGAGCCTGCTCCTGTCCTGAGCCTCCCTATGCTCTCTCTTCGCTTTACAGCCTTCCTCTTGTGGTTCCATCAGAAGGAATGGGCCAGGCAGGAGAGGGGGGTCCAGGGAGAGGCCTCCCAGGTCGCACTGAGGACTCAGAGGAGGGGGAGGCCCCTCCCAGCCCCATGCTCTCCTGCGACAGATACACCCAGGGGGGCCTCGCTGGACACCCAGCAGCGGAGAGCCTGGCTCTGCAGGTAGGGAGAAGCGGAAGAAGGTAGGAGTGCGGACCCCCTTCCTCGAGGCACAGGGATTTGGTCCTCAGCAAAGCTCGGTGCCGGCCGCCCTCCAGCCCCCCTCCTGGAAGCATGGCCATCACAGAGGGTGCCCCCTAAGTTAAGTGTTGTGAGGCGAAGGAACACAGATCTCTAAGAGGGTTTTCCCGTGTTACTTTTTTACGATGCGACATTTACATCTCACGCAAAAGTCGAAAAAATAGATACTAACCCCCAGTGTGCCCATCACCAGTCAAAAAAATCACCTCCTGGGGATGTCCGAGTGGGGCAGCGGGTTGAGCGTCTGAGTCTTGGTTTCAGCTCAGGTCGAGATCTCAGGGTCCTGGGATCAGGCCCCGCGTCAGGCTCTCTGCTCAGCGGGGAGCCTGCTTCCTCCCTCTCTGCCTGCCTCTCTGCCTACTTGTGATCTCTCTCTCTCTCTGTCAAATAAATACATAAAATCTTAAAAAAAAAAGAGAGAGAGAGAAAGAAAAAAAGAAAATCTCCTCCCAAAAACCCTGTTTCATCCACACACAGTTGCTCCCCCCACGATATTTTAAAGCAGGCCCCCCCCCGCATCATACCGCCATCATACCGTCACCACCCGTAAATACTTCTGTAGCGTCTCTAAAAAATATGGACTCTTTGCAACAACATAACCACCGTGCCATGATCACGCTTAAAAGTGAACATTAATTCCTTAATACCAAAAAATATCTGGTCAGCCTTCACATTTCCCACTGTTTTACAGGTACACATCATGTCGTAGTTTGTTTGAACTGGGATCTAAATAAAGTCCTTATGTTAAAGTTGGTCGATAAGCCGTTAAAGTCTTTTTGAGCTCTGGGGTCCCTTCTAGTTTTTTGTTTGTTTGTTTCTTTGCAGTTTATCTGTGGAGGAAACCAGGCTGCTGGTTGAGTAGAGTTTCCCTGGGTCTGCCTCCTGCTGACTGCACCCCCCAGTGTAGTTTTTTCTCTTTTTTATTTATTTTTTATTTTTTATTTTTTAATTTTTTTTATTTTAAGTTTTTATTTATTTATTTGACAGAGAGAGAGAGATCACAAGTAGGCAGAGAGGCAGGCGGGGAGGAGGGGAAGCAGGCCCCCTGCTGAGCAGAGAGCCCGATGCGGGGCTCGATCTCAGGACCCTGAGATCATGACCTGAGCTGAAGGCAGAGGCTTTAACCCCCTGAGCCACCCAGGCGCCCTTTTCTCTCTTTTTTAAAGATTTTATTTTTATTTATTTGAGAGAGAGCTGGAAGGAGGGAGAGCGCAGAGGGGGAGGTAGGAGCAGACTCCCCACTGAGCAGAGAGCCCCACATGCGCTCAATCTCAGAACCCCGGGATCATGACCTGAGCCCAAGGCAGATGCCTCACTGACTGAGCCACCCAGGTGCACCCCCCCCCCCAGTGCAGTTTTCTAGGAGAACTTTGAGCTTGACTGTGGTTCCACGGAGATGTGAGGGTGAATGCTTGGCCTGTTGAGGGAGAGCCGGCAGGAGAGCACCGGGCAAGGGAATTGCGCAGGCAAAGGCCTGTGACAGGGGAGTGTGGGAAACTCAAAGGACACCCTGGTAGCCCAAGGCAGGGGCCTGGGGGCGCGGGGGAGGGGTTAAGGTGAAGATGGAAAGGCAATGCGGGGCCAGATCACGCGTGGCCTTGTAGGCAGTGCTGAGAGGCTGACATTCTGTCCTAAGCACAAGGCGGAGGGTTGGGGGAGGGCGCAGGAGGTTTTCAGCTGGGGAGTAAGATGACTGCATTTGACCTTGGGAAAAGATCACTCTGGCCACGGAGCAGCCACTGCCTGGAGGGGCCCCGAGCGGATGCGGGAGGCCAGGCAGGAGCTGCTGAGGCCATCCGGGCACCCAGGGGTGAGGGCGCGGTGGCCCGAACGGGTTCAGGGAGTGAAGGGGCTTGTCCACGGCCTCAGCAGTGGCACGGCACAGATGGCTGTCGCTGCAGTCATTACTACCAGTACCAGCACCTTCTCTTGGCTCCCCAGGTGCTTTGGGGCCTGGCAGCTGTTTGTGCAAAGAGCGGCCCGGTACCGGGACCGCCTGGCCCGCCGCCGGGCAGGGACCCTGAGGTTATGTCTGCTACAGTGGATGTGGATGAAGCAGCTCCGGGCCTCGGACAGAGCGAAGGTGACCCAGCTGTCCCTCTGCCGCCAGAAGGCGGGTGAGCGAGCGAGTGGCAGGCCAAGGGGCTCCCTTTCCCTCCCACCCCAGCAAACGTTGTCACCTGAGCTCCTTCTCTTGTGGGCCCCCGTGGAACTGATGGCTTCTCGTGATGGGAGGTGGTGGTACCCGGAGCACCCTGGGGGGTGCAGTCTGACGGCCCGGGAGGGTCCCGGAGGGGTCCCCGGCGTGGGCAGGCCTTGGCTGGGCCCCATCCTCACTCCGGGTCATGAGCTTCTCTAGGCAAGAGACTTTGTTCCATCTTCCGCTAGGAGGGGATGTGGTCCCTGCTCTGGGAAGCTCCTGATCTGGGAGATAATTCACAGCCTCCCCCCCCCCGCCCCCGCCAAATCTGATAGGTGAAGATGGGATCTTTGAGGTGTCTTGGAGTGGAGGATTTGGAGGCAGTGGGTGGGGGCAGTGCCTGTGAGGGGAGCTCCTAAGGAGGGGTGAGGCGGGCTGAGGCTGCCACGGGTTCCACCAAGGGCTTTGGGTGGAAGGAGGTCACTGGGGATGAGGCTGATTCATCCTTTGACGGCTCCTTAGGGAATGTGGCCCTCCGCAGCTTGGCGCCTGGAGGGGCCACAGCCCAGGGCCTGGGGGTTGTGGCTCAGGCCCAGGGGCTGCCCCAGGAGCAAGGCGGGGGCTCCCTGCAGGAAGTCTGCCGGAAATTGGCCCTGCACCGGGCGCTGCTGGTCTGGAGGACGCGTCTCTCCCAGCACCAGAGGTCTGAGTAGGTGTCTACGAGCCTGTGACCCGGGGTTGGGCCCAGGGGGTACGGACAGGGTGGGCATGTGAGCGGAGCTCAGCCCTGGGAAGTGCCCCACGGGGGATGGGCCAGGTCCTGCTCTTCCCCCAGGCTCTTGCAGACGTGCTCTCCCCCATCCCCCCCCCCATGCGACGATACCCAATACCCGGCAGGTGTGGGGCTGGGGGAGGTGGCCCAGGGGCCTGGAGACAGTGACTGAGCAGAGAGTAAGCTGTGGGAGCCATGGGGTAGCCAGGGTCACAAACAGACCCCTTACCAGGGCGGCTGGAACCTGATGGAGAGCTTGCTTGCTCTTCTCCGGGCTGGGTGGGAGCCCCCTGGTGGCTGCAACCGTGTCTGCGTCAGCGCTGTCTGGCATATTAGAGGCATGGTCCGGTACCCCGGCCTGCCTCCTTATACAGCTAGAGAAACTGAGGCTCAGAGGGCCGAGCAGCTTGCTTGAAATCACACTGTGAGTTAGGAGCAAGAAGGTCCCTGTTGCTTTTCTACAAGACAGTCATTGTAGGGGGCAGAGTCCAGGCTGGTGGCTGCGGGGGAGGGGGTGTGGGGGTCAGGAGGGGCCGGCTGCGCTGGTGGGATGTCAAGTGGAATGTAAGTCAGCAGTTGCAGGGATAAGTTGAAAGCCCCATAGTGGAGCACTTGGGTGGCTCAGTCAGTTAAGTGTCTGCCTTCGACTCAGAACATGATCCTGGGGTCCTGAGATCGAGCCCCAGGTCAGGCTCCCTGCTCAGCGGGGAGCCTGCTTCTCCCTCTGCCCCTCGCCCCCAGTCATGTTCTCTCTCTCTCTCAAATAAATGAAATCTTAAAAAAAAAAAGCCACATGCCTAGTATCCATCATCCCACACACACTTGGTCCCCTTGGACCCTCTGTCTCTTTGAGTGAAGCCCCTAGGACTCCCAGGAAAATCAGTTCACCATGATCCCTCAGAATGCAGCTCTCCCTCCTGCAGTCCATCCTCTAGCCTTTGGGCATCAGGGAACAGTCAGTATCTCCTTCCAACATAGCTAGGGCTGTCCTGTGATCTAAAATAAGCATTTGGATCCCACGTTTCCTGCTATTTGGAGTTTGGAGAAATGACCTTCCACCAGGCCTCAGTTTCCCTATCTTTATAACTGAGCAGAGGCAGAAGTACTGATGTGGCCATACGTGTGGTCTCCTGAGTCTGGGGTCCTTGGGTCTGGGGTCCCCTCAGGGGTGTGGCAAGGATCGCGAGCTGATACAAGTGTAGAAAGCAGCGGCCTCAGCCTTAGAAGCCCGTTGAGTCACTTGGGGAGCCCTGGAAAAGTGAGGAAGCCCGGGCCGCAGCTAGACCGCTAAGTCAGAATCTCCGGGGTTGGGACCCCAATGGGCATGAGTGCATCTCAGACCCCCCCCATAGTCCCCTATGTGGCCGGCTTGGGAGACGATGCTCTAGCCTGGTGTCCGGCAGGGGTGGCCCCCCTTCCAGATCAGCTCTGGCAGAGACCCGGCTGGGGCAGCTCCTGCTTGGCAGCCCCATCAGCCTGGGGGTGAGGCTGGGGACTGGGGACTCACCTGCTCCTTCCTGTAGCTCCTTCCTCCAGGTCATGCGGCGGCAGGTGACTCGGCGTATCCTGAGGGGGTGGCATTGGAAGGTGTGGGGTCCGAGCACCCCATCAGACAGTGCCAGGACCACCTTGGCCCCGGAGCTCCCGGGCAGCATCCCGGGAGGGGAGCCGCTGCTGGACGGCAGCCCACCCCGAAGCTCACTAGAGAAGGTGAGGACAGGGGCGGGAATGGGCTAAGGGGGGTAGGGGAGCAGGTGGGAGGAAATGGTGGGGACAGGGCAGGGCTCGAGGATCCAAGACTCCATTCCTCCTTCCCCAGGCTTCCAGGGCCGCCGCCCTCTTGGAGCCCCTCCGGCTGAGCTTTCTGTGGGCATCTGGGCAGCAGCAGGTGCAAGCCCAGCAGTCCCGGGGTGCAGCGAGGTGCCACCGGTGTACTCTTCAGAGACGGTAGGGACCCCTCCCCATGATGGGTGAGCCACGCCGCCCACCGCTCTGTGGACATCCTGTTTCCCAGTCCCCTTCCCATTATTCTCCCAGAGACTTCATAGCTGTGGCTCATTCATTTATTCATCTGCAGCACAATGCTTCAGCATCGGTCCGCCTGGGTTCTAATCCCAGCTCTCCCCCTCCCTAGCTCTGTGATCTTGGGCAAGTTGCTTAACCTCTCTATGTCTCCATCTCTTGTTCGTATGGGGATAATAACAGTAGTCACTCCAATGGGCATCAACGAGGTAGGGGCACGTAATCCCCTAGCCCCGTACCTGGCACATAGTAAGCACTCGGTTCACAACAATGTTTATCGCTAGTGGCTGAGCTCAGGACTTGGTTGGGGTCTGCGATCCCATCTCATCCCTAACCTGTCATTGTGACACTCGGAGTAGCGTTTGAGCAGTCCAGCCCCCAGCAAGCCATGCTTCCCCATTATGGAAACAGGGAGAAGAGTCCCCCCAAGCTCCTGAGGGAGGGGATGGCTGGGAGAGCCCGGGGCGTCAGTGACCACCCTCAGGGTGGACGCTTCCCTTCCCACCCTTCCTAGCATCCTCCTCAGCTGGAGCCACTGGGCCACAGCCCAGGGGGCCCAGAGAGAGCTGGCCGTTGCCTGGGCCTGGGACCGGAGCTGCAGGGCCACGCTGCGCTTGTGGCGGCGGCGGCTGGCGCAGGGGCGAGAGGTGGAGCAGTGGGTTCGGGCGCGGGGCCGCACACTGGTTCGAGGCGCCCTGCACCGCTGGCACTCCTGCTGGCAGAGTGAGTCGGGGCCTAGGTCTGGGTCACTGGGGGCGGGGGGGGGGAGGGAAGGGCCAGGTCCATCAGGGAGACCCAGGGTTTTGTGCCCTCCAGCAGACTCCAGTGATGGGACTCTCACGGAGCACACCCAGGACGGGGAGGGAGCAGAGCAGAACCAGGGGCTTGGACGTTGCCCGTCCATTCCCCGGCTGTGTGGACCTTACATAAGCTACATAACCTCTCTGAGCCTTAGCTTACTCACCTGTAAAATGGGGATCACAGCAGCACCCTCCCCGGAGGCTGATTCTGGGGAGTCTAGGAGACCATTCCCGCACTGTCGGCTCAGAACCCAGCTTACTGTCATCATCATCATCATCATCTTCTTCTTCATCCTCATCCTCATTATCCTCAGGTGGCCTTCAGGAGTCACGGGCCTGAGCACCGAGTCATGGGGTCCTCAGAGCCCAGCATGGGAGGTGGGAAGCCCTGGGGGCCATTTCCGAGGCTTTCCACTGCACCAACACTTCCTATCAGTGAGCTGGCGGGTGGGGACCTGGTCGTTCTGGAAAGTTCCTGTCCTGTCCACTTGGGACAGCTGCTTCTCCAGCCCGATCATTGCCCTATTATGCTGACCTTGTTTTCAAGGAAAAGCTGGGAATCTAGATTTTTACATGAATTGTCCTGATCCCTAAACGTTTCCAAGAAATGAAAAACAGTGAGCTGGGTTGGCCTGGTCATCGCAGGACACTTGTAACCAAAGCATTTAAGCCCAGGTGGTTAGGGGGCCTCCTCTGTCCCTGCTTGAGTCGCGTGCAGAGGGCTGGCCGAGGAGGGGCCCACAGTTACCCGGGGCTGAGGGGCGAGGCTGGGATGAAGGCCCGGGGGCATCTCAGCCTCTCTCCGGCCTCAGGGCATGAGTTCCTGCGCTCCAGGTACCAGACGTGGGTGCAGGCCCATCTCCGGGCCTTGAAGGGGTCCGTGTTCCAAGACTGGCGGCAGGCAGCAGCTCATCGGAGACACCCAGGGGCCCCCCCAGAGCGGCTTCTACTGCACAGGTGGGTGGGCCCGAGGGTAGGAGGATGAGGGAGGGTCCTCCCCACTCTGGAAAAAGCAGAGAGAGAGCCCAGGGGACCTAACGAGGGAGCCATAGAGCCGTGACCACCGACCTTCCTTTACCTGCTTTGTTTGAGGGGTGCCTACTCGATGCCCTGATGAGCCCCAGGTCTCCAACTCCTGCCCAGGTCAGTCCTGTGGTTTGAGGGGACACGGGAAGGGTGGGGGAAGGCCACGCCTCCAACACCCACCACCACGTGTGTCCCAGTGTCTTGTCTGTGTCTTGTCGGAGGACAGGCAAGTTCTGCCCTATACAGTTGCCAAAAGCGTGAACTCTTCATGCAAATAGAGATGTTCCAGGAAAACAAACAGAGCTCATTTATGCATAGTTAAAAGCTGCGGGGACGGATGATGCTCGCTCCCACCGTTAGCTACAAATTGGCAGATGTTCATGGTGTCCCCGCAGGGGCGGCCGGCCGTCGACGGCACAGGGGCTGATACCGCACTTTCAGACCTGAGCAGTGGGCACTGTGCTCCCCTCACCAGCCTCCTGCCCCCGGGTGGGCTCGTGAGGGGCGACCAGGCCTGGCTGCTCCCCCGGTGGCTCTGGGCCTTGGCCCCACACCTGCTGTGTTCCCACGACCTCCTGGGGAGCACCTGCCGTCCTGAGTCCGTCTGCACATGTGGAGGCCCTGGACCAAAGCCGGCACTTTGACCCGTCACACAGCGGTGCCTGTGTGCCGAAGGCAAGGGTTGCGTATGCAAAACCACGTATAACCTAGGACACTTCGGGGGTGGGGGGATTTGCGGGTGTGATTTGGAGTAAATGGGACTTTTGGACGCTGACAGCCAGCTGGGCCCCTCCTTCCGCTCCGGTTTTTCAGCCGCTTCCAGGCCTGGCATGGAGTTGGGAGAGACACAGGGGTGGTCCCGGCCACGGGAGCCTCTCAGGATGGCCCGAGAAAGGCCGTGGGGGCCACATTTGCCACGTGGCAGGATGCCCAAGCAGCCAAGGCCTAGGCACGGGAGCGGCATGTGGCTCGAGGCCTCCGTGGCCCGCTGGAGAAGCCACGTGCGGGGGCGGCCGGGCGCACAGGCCGCTGAGCAGGGTCCCGGGGCCCAGCAGGACTTCGGAGCATGGCCAGCGGCTCTGGGCTGGTGCCGCGAGGCCCGCCGGCGGGCAGAAGAGAGAGCGGCCCCTGTGCCGGACCCAGTGGGCGCGTGAGTCCCACCTACACCGAGTCAGCCGAGCCCGTGCGGCCCGGAAGCTGAGCGCCAGGTGGGTGCGTGTGGCCTGAGAGCAGCCCCACACGATGCTTCCAGCTGAGTCCGTTTCTGAGGCCTGGAGCTTGTTGGCAGAGGTAGAGGGTATTTGGTGGCTGGTGGCGGAGCTCAGGAGGTTGGGGTCAAAGGGAGGGGCGATCCCAGCCACTGCAGCTCATCCGGGGGTCCAAGTCCAGACCCGCGCTTTCCAGCAGGGCAACCCCTCTCTGAGCAAGTCTTTGAAGGACAAAGGAAGGTAACAGGCCTGCCTTAGAGAGAGAACGTGTGCGAGCGCTGGGCTCCAGGGCACAGAAACAGCCCGTGCTCCTTAAACAGTGCTCTTGTGAGAGAGGGCGAGGCGAAGTGTAGCAGCCGGACTGCCCGCTCTCTGTCCCTGGGGTGTGATGTTCTGCTGCTCTCCGGGCCTCTCTTCACCTGATTTCCCCAGAAGAGGGATGAGGGGAACACACATGTGGGCTCCTCCCTCTGTCCCAGGGTCCTGGAGTCCTGGGCCCAGTCAGCAGCCAGGGGCCGTGTCCAGCGAGCCGCCATCACCCAGTTCCAGCAGGCTGGGTCCAGACGCCTCCTGTGGACCCACTGGGCCCAGTGGCAGGCAGCGCTGCTCGGTATGCGGATGGAACCACAGGCGGAGGCCCAGGAGGCCCGTGCGGTTGACCTCAGGCTGTGGCCCAGAGTGGCCAGCAGAGGGCGCCTCCTAGCGCTGACTGCCGCTCCGGCCCTGGGGGAGCAGGTGAGACTGCCTAGGTGGGGTGGGAGCTCCAAAAATGACCTGAGGGCCGGCGGCCTCAGAATCAGCTTGCTTCAGCCCATGGTGGCGAGCGTGGCGGGACGCTTATCCAGGGGACCCATTGGCCTTATGGACACTACCCCTACCACATTCTCGAAGAGCCTCCCGGCTCTGGAAGCCTGCCATCTTTGGGTCCATCAGCAGACATTTACTGAGCCCCTACTGAGTGCCAGCCCAGCACAGGTCCGCCACAAAGACAAATGCTGTGGTCACAGTCTGTTAGGGACACAGACACCTGAACTCCCATGTATCCTGGTGCAGCCTAGGGTCAGGTACATAGGGATAGGGGCAACTGTTTGCCAAGTCCCTTTTATGCCGTATTGGAAAAATTAAACATGCTCACTACAGGCAAATCAGGAAGTATAAAGGAAATGCTTCTTTCATAACTCCCTCCACCCAAAGATGACCACCAGTCCCTCTCCAGACCGGAAGCACTTAGTTCTGGGGCGCCTGGCTGGCTCAGTCAGTGGAGCACAGGACTCGCGATCTTGGGGTTGAGTTTGAGCCCCACATTGGGTGTGAAGAGTACTTAAAAAGAAAATAAAACCTTTAAAAGAAAAAGAAAAGAGAAGCATTTAGTTCTGACACCTGCAAATGGTGACAAGAGCTTAGTGGTGAACAGAACTGAAGAGGCTACAATGAAAGCCGGACACAAGAATTGACACCGCGTGGCAGTGTAGGGCCATGTCATTGAGGACACACAGCCCGAGTTACTGGCAGGCCGCACAGTGTTCCTAAAGATGTACGGGAATCATCCGGAGTCCTGTTTCAGAACGTCAGGAAGCATGTAATAGATTCTAGAAAGGTTCTTAGAAAAAAGATTAAATTGTTCTTTTTTAAAGATGCTATTTATTTATTTAAGATTTTTTTTTTTAATTTTTTATTTATTTATTTGACAGAGAGAGAGATCACAAGTAGGCAGAGAGGCAGGCAGAGAGAGAGGGGGAAGCAGGCTCCCCGCCGAGCAAGGAGCCCGCTGCGGGGCTCGATCCCAGGACCTTGAGATCATGACCTGAGCCGAAGGCAGAGGCTTTAACCCACTGAGCCACCCAGGCGCCCCTATTTATTTAAGATTTTATTTCTTTATTTGACAGAGAGAGATCACAAGTAGGTAGAGAGGCAGGCAGAGAGAGAGGAGGAAGCAGGCTCCCCGCTGAGCAGAGAGCCTGATGCAGGGCTCGATCCCAGGACCCTGAGATCATGACCTGAGCTGAAGGCAGAGGCTTAACCCACTGAGCCACCCAGGCGCCCCTAAAGATGCTACTTAGAGAGAGAAAGAGAGCACACACATGTGTGAGTGCAAGCAGGGGGAGGGGCAGAGGGAGCGAGAATGTCAAGCCGATGCCACACTGAGCACGGAGCCCGAGGCAAGGCTCCATCTCACGACCCTGGGATCATGACCTGAGACATAATCAAGAGTTGGACACTGAACTGACTGTGCCATCCAGGTCCCCCTACTTTTTTTTTTTTTAAAGATTTTATTTATTTATTTGTCAGTGAGAGAGAGAGCACAAGCAGGCAGAGCGGCAGGCAGAGGCAGAGGGAGACGCAGGTTCCCCGCTGAGCAAGGAGCCCGATGTGAGACTCGATCCCAGGACCCTGGGATCATGACCTGAGCCAAAGGCAGCCGCTTAACCGACTGAGCCACCCAGGCGTCCCTCCCTACGTTGTTTTTTAAAACGGAGGCCTGCTTCTGGTCAGGGGCAGGACAGGAAGGACCCTGCCACGTTGCCTGGGATGCACGGCGTCCAAGCCCCCCCGGTTCAGGTTTTTCTCTCTGGCTGTTCCCTCAGACCCATGGCTGCCGGACACTGCCCCGCCCAAGCCAGCACCACAGCCACGGCGGACAGAGGAAGCAGAGAGAAACGTCCTGGGCCCAGAGTAAGGAGACCTGCCCCTGTGGCCAGACATCTCACAGGCCTGGAAATCGGCTTCCAGCAACGTGGCAAATCCTTTTTAGGTACGGATTGTGTTAACCTCTTCTTCCCAGGAGGCAGAGAGCCCCCTCTCTGCCGTGCCTTCCCGTGGCAACGGCCTGGATGCGCGGGCCAGACCCAAGGCCGGCCCCCTACAAGACCAGAAGGGGACTGCAGCTGCGAGGCCGGAGTCCTCGAAGGCCAAGGCGAAGCCCCTAAGAGACAGCTGGCGTAAGAGCCGCTGCGCGTGCGCGCGTGTGTGAGTGGGGTGGGCGGGACCCGGGCACTGGGCGCGGCCTGGCCAGGGCGGGGCTCGGGGAACTGGGCGGGGCGGGCCGGAGCGGGGCCGGGCTCAGCCGGGGCGGGGGCTGGGCTCTCTCCGCCCAGTGCTCTTTCCAGGAGGATCCCGGGGATCCGTGGCTGTCCCTTTCTTCCTGGTTATAAAGGGGTCCTGATGCTCTTGGCTATCGGGGTGCATGCCAGGGCCTCTCCCCACCAGGAGGAAATACCTGCAGCGCTGGCACCGTGAGGCACTGCTTCGCCGGCTCCGGGGCTCCCAGCGGGCCAGGAGCCTGGCAGCAACATGGCGGCACTGGGTAGATGCTCAGGGTGCCGAGCAGCTGGCACGGACGCTGGTGAGTGGGGGGCACCCTCTCCCCAGCCTCAAGCTGATCTCGCAGCTCACCTCGTCCTCAATCCTAACACCCCTAGAAATGAAGTCTCGCAAAGCATATTGGTCTCTGTGTGGACCAAAGTCTGAAAGTTTGGGGTCAGGTGCAAGGATCTGCAAACGCACCTTAGGGGACACCCCCGTTGTCACAGCCCCTTCCCCCTGGTGCTGCAGAGCTGTAGGGGAAAGACGCAGCAGAGGGGCTAGGGGGGCAACAGCCCCCCGCTCGGCGCCTCTCACCCCCCACCCCCACAGCTGAGGCAGTGGCACTTGAAGCGGGCCTGGCGTGTGTGGCGGCGACGGGCTCTGCGGCTGTGGGTGGCTCAGCGACTACAGCAGCAGGAAGGTGGCCGGGTCCTCTCCCAGGTATGGGGGTGCCTCCCACCCCCAGCAGCTCTTCTGAGCTAGGGCCCCTCCATTTTCAGGGGAGGGGTTAGTTTGATTAGAGAAAACACAGCTTGGGTCCCGATTTAGCTGGTGATCATGTGCTCAGCCCAGTCCTACCCGCTCGGTGTGGGAACGAGGCTTGGCCACAGCATGGGTGCCACTCACACCAGCCCATGTTGGGTATGGGTCCCTAAGGGCCCCCTCCCTTATGCACCGCACTCTGAGCGTAGCTTCCCAGATCTGTTCTGAGCCTGTGCATTTGGTCTGGGGCAGAGCTGGCTGGCTGGCTGGCTGGCTGGGGCAGAGGGAAGGGGGGGATGTCGCCCATCCCCTCTGGGGAGAGAAGGAACTGGGCACAGGTGTTAGCCTAGCACAGACAGCAGACCCAGGAGGGAGCCAAACAGCCTTTCCTTCCTCCTCCCTGATTTCAGGCCTTTGAGAAGTGGCGCCAGCACCTGGCAGCCAGGGGCCGGAAGAGAGGAGCCACCAGCAGCCCGATACCCCTGAGCCAGGCAGGCATCAGGAAGCCTGGGAGTAGGCTGGAAGCCGCTGGAGCCCATGTGTACGGTAGACTTGAGGCGGAGCGGGGGACCCAGCTGCAGCTGTGACTTGTTCCCATGGAAAGGAAAACAACACGGAGCCCAGCCTCCCTAAGGAAGGAGTGAGGCCCCACCCATCAGGGGAGTGCAGGCTCAGGCCACCAGGCACTTATCCCACGGCCTGGTGACCCAGGGGCCGGCTCTCTGGGCTCTGAAGGACAATAAAACACCGTCCTTAGTCCTAGCTGCTTCTCTTGCTCAGTGTCTCCTAAGGGCTGCCCCTCTGCCTCGGTCGGCCACCCTGGGAAGGAAGCGAAGAGGGTACACCTGTGCCCGTGCCTGCCTCTTCTGCCATCGGGCTGCTCTTTGGCAACCCTCGTCCAGCAGGCAGGGACTGGGACTAGGACAGGCAACAGCTTCTAGGCATCTAGCCGTCACTGTCCCTGGGCAGTGGGGCTCGAGGGTTGACTCCTGGAGAGCAGTGCCAAGCAGACAGCTTCGGGGACAGGCTGAGCAGAGGGGAGGAAGCAGCTGGCAGTTAAGAGGTCCCATCTAAAAAAATAAGCCAGGAAGAAGTCAGTCCTGCTCGGTTGAGCCTTATCTTTGCCCTTGACAGTAACAGGCAGGGTATCCCTCCACGGCCAGGGGGGATAAAGGACAGGCCAAGGGCTCCACCAAGTATAAGAGTTCAGATGCCTTTAACCGCTACGAGGCCGTTTCGCTCCTGAACCACCAGAATACAGAAATAGTTCTTCTGAAAAGCAGCACAGTAGAAAAGTGAAAGCCCAGCTGGTTCTCGGGCAGACGTGGGGGCAAGAAATGCTGGCCTTATCAGGCTCCAGGCCAAGGCCTGTTTGAAGGCCTGGCGGGCAGCCCGCCAAGCAGGTGGGCAGGGCGGGGTCTGCCCCTCCAGCCACAAGCGGACATGCCAGCAGCCACCACCGCCCCTGGGCCAGTCTCTTCGGCAGCGCCGCAAGTCCCTGCCACCCGGGGTTTACTTTGCTGCCCCGAAGGTCCCTAGTGCAAGGTCACCGGCAGCCCCAGGCCGGCTCCCAGCGGCTGCCCTGGTTCAAGGGCTCGGTCAGCAACAACTGCCCCCTCTTCTTCTTGGGGAGGATGTTGTTCTGCCCACCATGGCCCTCTGCAGGACGGAGGTGCTCCTCATAGAGAGCACAGACTCTGGGCCGAGCGAGGAACACCAGGCTCCCCCGTGGGGCTGACTCCGGCCCGGCCAGAGCCCGGAAGCCTCACACCAGTCTAGCTGCCGTCATCACGTAAGGAGTGGAGGCTGGGGCTGGGGGAGAAATGACAGAGAAGAGGAGTTCTTCTGGAGAACCAGGCCTGGGGAGGAGGAAGGCAGGACAGCAGTGGCCTCCGGCTAAGGCCACGAGGGTATGGGGGTCACAGAGCCTCCGTGTCCTGCGCTGGCGTGGGCCTGTTGAGAAGGTCGAATGTGTCTTCCACCACCTGCCACAGGCAGTTGTCCAGCGGGAACTCGTTGTCCACCAGGTTGACCAGGAAGTAGTTGTCGTGGATGTACTGGATGATCATGCGCGACGGGGACTCCTCCTCGTACAGCTTGCCCCACTGCTCGGTCCACAGGGCGAAGGCTTCATCCTGCAGCCACGCGCGCGCACACACACATGCACAGACACACACAGGCAGGCAAGGTGAACAGAGTTGCCCTTGGATCAGGCAGGGCTCCATGCTCGGCGCCCCAAGGGCCTCTAAGCAGCTCCTCAGGACATTTCCAGGAATAGAACAGGGCCCACGGCCAAAGTCGCCTCCCATCCCCCAGCCCAGAAACCAACACCCTGAGTCAGAGTCAGGGCACAGCCCGGAAGGCGGAGCCCACCCACCCTGGGGGCGTGGCCCCATGATACCACCCGCCTAAGGTTTCCCGGGTGTGCAGGGCACACCCACTCCTGGCCCCCTTACCTTCCAGAACATGAAGCTGACAGGATCCACCACCGTAGGCTGGATGATCTCTCGCCCGGGGAAGATGCCCCAAGTGACTGCGTTGGGCTGCAGCTCAGGGGCATTGGTGATGTTTTCACCCTGAGGGCAGATGGAGGGTGGTCAGAGCAGACCAGACCTGGGCATAGACACTGCAGTCCTTTTCTTTCCTGGGAACTCTGCAGGGGTGGGAGGGGAGGTGGAGGAGGCTTTGCTCCATCCCCTCTACCTGCCCCTCCTAGCCCTGCAGCTCTGGGAAAGGGGAGGCGGGGCATTTCCTTCCTCCTTCCTGTGCTCCTAGCTCCACACCCCCCACATCATGTCCCCCACATCCGGAGCTCCTGCTGGCTCCTGCTGGCTCCCTCTACGGGTCTGTGATCTGTCACAGTATGTCTGCCCAGCCAGGCCGCTCCTTGCTACTCAGATTGACACAAGGGCCTCTGTGATTCTAGTCTTCCCTGGTCCTATTATCCACACCCCCATCCACCGTGACCTGCCTATGACAAAACACGGAGCTGCGCCATCGCTGCCGGGAAAGGCTCCCTCTGGCTTTAGGGGAAAATCCGAATTCCCAGCAGCACAGTCAGCACTCTTAGCCTTACTCTGAACCCACCCAGCAGTGTCCCCATAGGCCGGCAGACAACACCTTCGCACACCCTCCACCCTTTCCCTCTGATGCCTGCTCCTTGTCCTCAAAGATTCCAACCACAGGGGACCCCTCCGAGCCTTCCCTGACCTCCCAGATTAGACATCCCTCCCCTGGCTCCCCAGCATCCCATACCGAACTTACTGTTAAAAGTGCAACCGGATTTGTAATTACCCACGGACTGGGCCCCCTCCTAGACCAGGGGCCCTCTGAGCTGAGGGCAGGGGCCTGGCTCTGGGCATACATCTCCAACAAGCCTGGCCAGCGCTAGGTGCTCAGTGCTCGCCGAGGGGACGTGCCCTCAGTTCCTGGACTCCTGGCTTGCTGAGCGCTGGCTAAAGCCCGGAAGCCGGCCTACCTTGACATCCACGATGTGGTAATTAACTCGGAGCTCGTACTTCTTCAGCACCTGCAGAAGCGCCCCCACCGTCTCGCGGGAAGTGAAGAACTCCAAGTAGGCCTGGGGCGGGGGGAGGACGGGGACAGACACCAGCACATCAAGCCCAGTCCTTGCACGTCCCTGCTCTGTGTGCACCGTGACTCTGGACGCTGGCCCTCCTGACACCCTGGGGAGGCGCCCACGCAGACACGCGTGGCAGGACTTGAGACACTAGGGCTGGTGTGGCCACACGGACCGAATCATGAACTGAGAACGGGCAAATGCAAGCAAGGGGGAGGGGAGCAGGTACGTGGGTTTTCTCGGTCTGGACAGGTCTGAGGGGCATCTTCCTCCCTTCTCCCAACCAGGGAAGGCTCCACGGAGAAGCCGCTTCAGGAGCCGGACTGGAGGCCTGTGAGGTAAGCTGAGACCCGGGAGGGGTCTCCCGGCTGCCCCACTCACTGGAGGCTAACACGCACAGGGAGGGCTTCTCCAACACCATGTGCCTGTCAGGGATGAGGCCAAGTTCATAGCCTGCAGAGGGACCACTGCTACCCCCATCTCACGGAAGAGGAAACTAAGTCCGGAGAAGCTGAGAAACGTGGCGGCGCTGAAGGGAAAGAGCAGAGCCGGGACTCAAAACCCAGCTCTTCCAAACGCCAGCGCCCACGGGCCACCGTTCTAGAATGTCGTTTTAACTCCAGCAGCCCTAGGGGAAAGGTGCCAACTTGGGACGCCAATAGCAGTTCCATTTAGTGAATGCTTCCTACGTTCTTCCCACGTGCCGAGTGTTTCATGTGCTTTGTCACATTTCGGCCCCAGAACATGATGGGCTCTCCCTGCATCTTACAGAAGAGACGGCTGAAGCTCACGGCGGTCAAGTGACCTGCATCCCCAAGTCTGACTGAAAACGTGAGCTCCTGTCCATGCCGATCCTCTGCCCCTCAGAATAAAGGGAGGGAGGGAGGCTTCTCCGCCTCCATCTCTGGGGAACCCCCGGGAGCCGGCCGAGGTGGGCCAGCCCTGTGTGTCCCTGCCGCACCTTCTGAAAGACATAGCCCCCACTGGGGCCCCAGCCCACGACGGGGTCAGAGGACGGCTTCCCGTTGATGTTGGGCTGCGAGTTGATGGTGAGGATGCCCTGCCGGTTCACACGCAGCAGCTCCTCCTTCATCAGGCTGGTCTCGGCCGCCAAGGGCTCGTCATTCCAAGGGAGGCAAGTCACCTGGGGCAGAGGGCAAGCCGGGCTGGGACAGTGGTCACACCAGGCTCCCTGGGCGCCCTCCGTCTCGCGGGCTCCGCCTGTGCGTTTGTCAGCCCTTTTAGGCGCCCCAGGTGGGGACTTCCCAGCTCACCCTCCCCTTTGCTGAGGTGCCCCATTCAGACAGAGATGGGAGGCTTGGCTGAGGAGGGGCAGCGTGGGTCACAGCCCCGAGGTCTGGCCCACAGGGAGACAGGGCGGAGGGTACAACCAGGGACCACACCCCAGCATTACTCACCTTGTAGCCATGTTGGTTGGGCTCTCCCGAGAGATAGCGCGCAAAGACCTCAAAAACACTTTCTTCACTGGTCAGCTCCTCCCCCCACATCTTCAGTAGTTCTTCCCTTGGGGACTTACTCTTCAGGTAGAAGAGGTAGTAGTCCTTCAGCTCCCCGAAGGCTGGTGAGGAGGAATTGCCCCTGGCAGAGAAGGTGCCCAGAGGGCAAGGCATACTCCTGACTTGGGGCTCCTGACAGAGAGACAGTTGCCCCCACCCACCCCAGGGGCATTCCTGTGAATCTTGTCTCACACCACTCCCCAAAAAGCATGCCAATAAGCAGGCAAACTCCCTCTGCCTCCCTCCCAAGAAACAGGATGCATCTGCAATGGGTTGCCTGCGGGTGCTCACCAGCGGCCGTTGGGGAACTCATCCCACTCCTGCGTGCGGTAGATATAACTCTTTGGTCTGGAGGCCCAGAAGATGGGACGTACATCTTCCTCCCGGCGCTTGGGGTGGGCACTGACAGCCCAGGGCAGGGGACGCCTGGGCGAGAATGGAGACAGAATGAGTAAGGGATTGCCTAGAGGAAGAAAGAAGGGCGGGGGTGGGGGGGGGTGGGGACACCACTCAGCCTAAGTTCTCTGACTATGCGTGGAGTTCCCACTGGGACAGAACCCTAAGTGTATGGCTGGCCATGGCAGACATCCCTCTGTATCACCGTGGTAGCCAGCACTGCTAGGGCATGCTCATTCTGTGACCTCTCTGACTTCTCTGCCCATCGGACTTTCCTCTGTGCCTCCCAGGCCCAAATTCAGGGTCAGTGGCTTCACCTGGGGTCCTCAATCCACATGCCCAGACGCTTCAGCACCTCTGTGGTGGCCATCTCACGGTTGAGGGTATAGAAATGGAGGCCTGGCACCAAGCCACTGGTCAGAAGCTCCTGGCACAGGCTCACAGCCTGCTCGATGCCATAGTTTCGGATGGCAGCGTCATTGTCTTTGATTGGCTCGATCACATCCTTAATCTGCTGTGGTACCTGCAGCCTGGACAGTTTCACGAGCTGCCGAAGGGAATGGTAACCCTGTACGGGACACAAGGGGCTGTGGGGTGCCATCTCCCAGCCCATCTCTCCCCCGAAATACTTACCACCCTTTCCATCCCCACCAGGCCTCCCGGCCAACCGTAGTGTGACACAGAGTGACTCAGGAAAGTCAGTCCAGATTGTAGGAGTACCCCCGCCTTGTCCGGCTTCTTCCACTCAGTACTGCAGCTGCCTACAGCGTTCCTGCCCTCGGGCTGAGCTAGCCCTTCTGCCCCTAGGTGTATTTATTGATAACTTGGCGGGCATCAAGGCCAGTGGCTCCCAAGCTGCACTGATCAGCAGCGCCACCTGTAAAATTTAATAAGTAATATGCAAGTTCTCAGGCCCCACCTCAGACCTATTAGAATCAAAACCTCCAGACAGGGGATCTGGAAATCTACCTTTCAAAAAAATTTTTCAAATGATTTTGAAGACAGTCAAGTTTGGGAAACACTGATTTTTACCAAGATTTATAATGAGAGTTCTAATCCCTTTTAGTGACACTTGTCAGCAAACCCCTCCAACAGACACTGTTGCTGTTTTGGGGGCAGGGGGGTGGTTCAGAGGTGACCAAAGTGGGGTGGCATGTTGCAAGGCTGGAGCCTCTGTCTGAAAGGAAATCTACTGAGCATCAGGGACTGGCATTTCACCCCAGGGCCCTGGCCTGTGCTGGGGAGGGGGGGGGGGCAGGGAGTCCTTGGCCCTCCTGGGACCCTCACCTGAATAGGAAAGATGCCGGGGAGGATGGGGCAGGTAATGCCTATCTCGCTGCAAGCCTTAACAAAGTGGAAGAATGTGTCAGCCTCAAAGAAAAGCTGGGTGATGATGAAGTCGGCTCCTGCGGATACCTTCTCCTTCAAGTACTTCAGGTCGGCCTCAAAGCTCCCTGCGTCGGGGTGGCCTTTGGGGTAACCTGCCGACAGGGATGACAGTAGGGAGAGGCTGGCTCCCACATGCTCAATGTGAGTGAGGAAGAGACCAGAAAGCTGGGAGCAGAGAGCCCTCAGCCTTGGAGGTTCTGGGCTTGTCCCCCGCAATACCGCAGCACAGACAGGCCGAGATGGTGAATGGCTGCGCTTCTCACCCAGACATGACCCTTGGTGAGAGGTGGCCTAGGGCCACCCGCCCAAGATTTGGGGGGGATGGCACCCAACTCCCCATGCTGTCCTGCCTCAGGTCCGTGGCAAGCGGCTGGACAAATCCGAGAGGCATGCTGGGGCCACAGAAAAGAGAAAATGTCGCCTTCAGCACGGGTCTGGCAGCACCTAGGCTCCTGGGCTGGAGTCTGGGCACTGGATTCAAAACCATGCTTTTAATTTAACATGAAAATTACTCAGGGATCTGAGAGAGTAAACGTTAGAAACCACATTACCCAGGGAAGAACTGAAGAAGGTAGGGATGTTTCACCCGAAGGGGAGAATGGAGAGAACCCCGGAACTATTACCAAAAGCCCAAAGGTCTGTCGCAGGGGAAAAGGGATTCACCTTCATCAAGTTCCTTATTAGTCCTAGTCTGTGTTGCTTCTGATGACAGAGCCAGGATCGGTCCCAGAGAGCTGCCTAACGCTGGAACGAGCAGCCCCACCACCAACTAGCAAGCTTCTGCAGACTGTGTGCTAGGGAGGCCGAGGATGGGATTCCAGAACTGCCTGGAAGGTGGGACCACGTGTCACCTAGGCTCCTTACTAGCTCCATGAACCCTATGTCTGCTTCCTTCCCTGAGCAACTGAACTCACGAGCAGCCGTGTTTGGTGTTTGCAAAGGACGACTGTGGGCCTGCAGGAAGCTTCAGGAGGGCACTGCCTTCCTGAGCCTCAGCCCAGGGCAGGACCCTGAGCAGGGCTGCCGGAGAGCCAAGCTGCTTTGCTGTGATAAGGTTCTTCTGTTCTGCAGAAACCCCAAGTCATCAAAAATTAGTATAAAAACTCTTGTCTCAGGGCGCCTGGGTGGCTCAGTGGATTAAGCCTCTGCCTTCGGCTCAGGTCATGATCTCAGGGTCCAGGGATCAAGCCCTGCATCGGGCTCTCTGCTCAGCGGGGAGCTTGCTTCCCCCTCTCCTTCTGCCTGCCTCTCTGCCTACTTGTGATCTCTTTCTCTGTGTCAAATAAAATCTTTAAAAAAAAACCTCTTGTCTCAGGAGGCGAAGGGGTGGGAGGACTGAGCACCACCATTTCGCTTCCAATAACAAGGCTATTTTCCCAGCAGGAATTTCAAGAACAGGGAGATTTTAATAGCTCAAACTATAGCTCTAAATCCTCAATATCACCACAAATACATGTAGCGTTTGCTTACATTTAGATTTTGCCCCGTTTACTATATTTTCGGTCACAGCCAACGTGGCGTGTCTCGACCCTGATCGTCCTGCTCGTCCACTTTATGACAGACAAAGCCCCAGACCCCTCAGCATCTGCAAGCTCCCAGCTCAGCCAGTCTCCGCGCACAACCACCTAGTGCCTACTGGACACATGCGCGTTCCCCAGTCTACTGGCCAAGTGGTGGCCCGTGTAAGCAGTGAACGCTTGAGCAGGTGGAAATGCTCGCTATGTTCCTAACTCCCCATCAGGGCCTCCCAGACTCACCTAAACGCCCCCGATGACTGTGAAGAATGGATGTACACATGGGGGCCTGGGACCAAGTTCAAAACCACCGGTAACAACTAACTTCCTGGAGGCCACATGGATTAGTTTCTTAAATTCACGTCCCTTTGATACGCTACTCCAGAACGTAGCCATGTTGGTTTTAATATAAAAAGGATGTGACCTCCCCCCAAAAAATTTGAGAAAAAATGATCATGCCGAGATGATGTATCAAGTTAATCCCTGGACTTCTTGCGTCCCTGGCGCACGCTGCCTCACCGTACCTGAGCCCCAGCTCGAGGGGCTGAGGCCTGAGCCCAGCGAGTGGGGCACAGAGGGAAGGCCACCCCATCCGTCTCGAGCAGGTGAACCTTGCCATTTGGCTGCAGCCCCTCGAACCGGAGCTGTGCCGATCCAACGCCCTGTCCTGAAAATCTGGACCTGACTCTGACCTCTGTCAGTCCGTCAGGACTACTGGCTGGAAGCGACCGTGTGCACTCAGGAGCTGGCGGCGGGTCACGTGTGTGCACGAGCGTACATGTCGGGGCTCCCGGAAGCGTGGCGCACGTGTGCAGTGGGAGGCAGAGATGGGGGACTCTGTGGCTCCAGACAGAACGAGGGAGGCCTCCCTCAGTTTCTCACTGCTTCCCGGCCCAGGGCCTCGTGAAGTCACGTACCGTTTCCTGACAAGGGTTCTGAAATTCCCGGCCTCCCCCCAGCCCCCCAGCCTCCATCTTAGCAATCAACCCTTTTTTGTTTAAAGAAGAAGAATAGGGCTGGGAAGCAAGCTAAGAGCATGAAAAAGCAGAAGGATAAAAATGTAAGGGCCGGCGGCAGCTTGGCAGGTGGCAGATGACAGAATGACAGAATGACAGGGTGTGTGACGTGGCTCTGAGCCTCCCTCCCCCGGCACAGGCACAAGCCCCACGGCGCCCTGGGTCACCGGGTCCTGAACTGAATTCCGGTAGGCCTTCTGTGCCTCCTTGGGCATGTCACGCCTTCCCCTTCCTGTCCCCCCCATGCCGGGAAGGCCCGGCCTCTCACCTGCCACACAGATGTCAAAGTAGTCCCCGAACTCGCTCCGGATGTGCCTCACCAGGTCCGCGGCATAGCTGAAGCCTCCCTCCTCCTCTTCCCACTGGTTACCCACGGGGTCTGCAAGGGGGGCAGAGGCCGCGGTCACTGGGTCTCACCCACGCTCCAGATGGCCTTTTTGTTCCTTCTCCCTACCCCACCCCCGGGGCTGCGGGCGCCTCTGAGAGAGCCTTGATCTTCCCCAAGCGTGTGTCTCCTCCTCCCAGCACAGCACCTGGCAAGTGGTGGCCGGGAAGACGGCGGCCATCCCGTCAGGCACCCACTGAGCATCGACTCGGCGGGCCATGTGCTGGCAGCGCCAAGCAGGGGACAGCTGCGGCTCTACAATTAGCCTGGAGTATGCGGGACCCCCTCCCTCCCCAGATCTGGGTGTGCTCGGGCACCCACCCCCAACCCCACTGCTCACTCTCCCACCCTCTTGGGGCTCTTGCCTCCCGGGAGGATTTTCTACTCCCAAGTGAGCCCTTGCAGGGAGCACGAGGAAACAGAACCCCCCCCCCAGGTCCCTCTTCCCACACTCGGGTGCTTGATGACAATAGGAGCCAGAGGCACGAGGAGCTGTCCCCCCCCGGGACCAGTGCCAGAACCACGCTCTCTGATCGATGGAGCTGCATAGCCAGGGCAGCCAGCTAACAGGCAAGGCTGCGCTGCTGAGCTCCGATGCTAAGGTCAAGAGATCAAGAAGTGGCTCCACCTGTGCGTCACCGACCGTGCTCACGACCCGCAAGGCCGGCTGACGCCACGGGCTGGGAGGGGAAGCTGAGCGTGCTTGGTGGCAGGCCCAGAGGAAAGTCAAGGGCCGTTCCAGGGACGGAAGAGGCCTTCGAGGAAGCAAGATCCCAGCGAGCAGAGGGCTGGTCCGCACCTCCCCGCAACGCCAAGATGTTCTTGAGGCCCAGCCGCTTGGCCTTGTGCAGGTAGCCCGTGATCTGTCCCTGGCTCTGACAGCAACACGTCATGTGCAGGATGGTCTCCAGGCCACAGTAGTTCACGGCAGTGCTGGCGATCATCATGGAGGAGGTCTCCTTGTCTGAGCCGGGGTCCCCTGCTGGGTGCCAGGTCACATCTATGAAGAGCGGGCCACCTGCCCCCATCCGATCAAACCTGTAGGTAATTTCTTTCTGAAGAGGGGCTCCTGAGAGCACACAGCCCTTCACCACCTTCCCACGGGCTCTGGGAGGGAGGGAGACATCACAGGCAGGTCGTAATCAGACGACCCACATTCATATCTGGGCTCTGCTCCTTAGTAGCTGTGTGATCTTGGGAAAATTACTTAATCTGACTGAGCCTCCGTTTCCTCATTTCAAAAACGTGCCAGAGAACGGTACCTACTTCATAATAATAACACTGTGAAAATATTACTATAAATGGCCCCACAGCCCTTGGAACAGTGCTTGGTACACACTGAACAGTCAATCAACGGGAGCTCCTGTTACGATGATGATTAATTTTTTTAAGGATTTTATTTGAGAGAGAGAAAACGAAGGGGGTGGAGGGGCAGAGGGAGAGGGAGCAGCAGACTCCCCGCTGAGCGTGACCCGAGATCATGGCCTGGGTCAATGTCAGATGCTTAACAGACTGAGCCCCCCCCAGGCGCCCCGATGATGATTATTATTGCAGAGATAACTGGTATCAACAACGCAACCCTTTTGCGAGAGGGCAGCCCTGCAGCCTTTTCGAAGTGCTTGCACATGTATTATCTCAGGTGAGTTAAGGCATTTCGATGGTCAAAGGTACTGGGAACTCTCAGAGTGGCAAGCAGAGGCTCACTCTAGGAAGACGAAAAAAGAGGGTCAGCAGACACAAGTTTCTTTCATGCTACACCCCCCCCACCACTTGTGATGCAGCAGCCAACAGGCTTCTAGAACACGGCCACATTCCTGAACAAAACTCAAGAGCCACAGATGTGCACACACACCTGTCTGACCAGCTATAACATGATATTTAAACACCCTTGTGCTGGGACGCCTGGGTTGCTCAGTGGGTTGGGCGTCTGCCTTCGGCTCAGGTCATGATCCCAGAGTCCTGCGATTAAGCCCGGCATCGGGCTCCCTGCTGAGTGGGGAGCCTGCTTCTCCCTCTCCCGGCATCGGGCTCCCTGCTGAGTGGGGAGCCTGCTTCTCCCTCTCCCTCTGCTGCTCCCCTTGCTTGTGCTCCCCCCTCTGTCAAATAAATAAAATCTTCAAAAAAAATAAAATAAACACTCTTGTGCCTTTGAACTTCAAAACTTTAAGGGGGACACATGAAAAATGCAAGTGCTAAAATGCATAAACTTTAAAAAAAAGGAACCACGATTCATGAGGTGCTAACGTAATTCATTTGGCATTTCTAGATTTCGAAAGGCATTTAAGTCGAATTCCTAACTTACTGAAAATGTTCTCCAAGCCGCTGCTTTATGACTTCCTAAACTGTATTCATGCGCCAGCCCCAAGTTCCACCAAAGAATGCAGTCTGAGAGAATCAACATTTTTAACCCGTTGAAGAATGAGTCTAAAAATTCCAGATGCGGGGACGCCTGTGAAGCGTCTGCCTCTGGCTCAGGTCGTGATCCTGGGGTCCTGGGATAGAGCCCTGTATAAAGTGTGTTTCTCCCTCTTCCTGCTTCCCTGTCCCTCTCCCTATCTCCTCCTCACGCTCTCTTTCTCTCAAATAAATAAATAAAATCTTAAAAAAAAAATCCCAGATGCCTGTAGGGACTTCTACGGACAGCTGAGAAGCTGCAGTTCCCGGGGTCTACCCTGCTCTTTTCCACCCCCTCTGGCTACCTTTTCCTGCCGGGTCAGAGTGTGGCCCTGCAGCAGGGCTGTGGCTTTGCCTCCCCCGGGGGACCCCCTCATTCTGATCCTACCCCCCAACTACATCAACTCACCTTGAGATGAGATTGACCGCTCCCTCAGCCGTCCGAGGAGGGAAGAATTCTAGGGAGAACCACTTGTCCCCAGATTCCATCCTCCGCCTCATCTTTTCCCTGAGTCTGTCGTGGCGCTCGGGGTCCAGCCCGGGCGTGGAACATCTCGAACTCTCCTTAGAGCTCTCACTGCCGCTGCTGCTGCCCTCCGAGCGGGGAGGGGGGCCGCCATCCCCTCTGGGTTCGTTCACCATGGCCGGGTTCCTGCTGCACGGAGTGGGGGCAGGAGTGTCAGAGGGCAGGCAGCCAAGTCCCGGAGCAGCAGGATCAAGTGAGATGCGGCATTTCCAGCAGGAAGAAGGCCAGGGAGGGTAAGGGTGACAGTGCCCCCACCCAGTGGCCCCACATACCACAGCTGTGACTGTCTATGCTGCCTCACTCGAAGCTTTGCCCTCCACAGCCACCTGGCTCCAAATGAGCCAGCCCCCACCCGGCACAGAAACATGCTCCTTCAGCCCAGGGATCCTCAGTGACAGCTACCTGATGGAGGATGGCACTGAGAACCTCACCCTGCCAGGCTCCAAAGCCCACAGTCCTAGGGAGGGGCCGTGGGGTCTGGCTGGGAGAACCGTGGGTGTTGGATGGTCCATCTCCGCCAGTTGGGACCCAGAGTGGGTGGGGAACGAACAAGAGGAAACTTCCCCAGCGAGTGTGTTCCTCTGGGCGGAGGGAGCAATGACAGGGGAAGAGCCCAGAGCCAGACTAGCTGGGGCCCTGCGCAAGGGGGCGGGGGCAAGGCTTTCAGGCAAGAGGGAGGGCCGAGGCTCTAGTTGCAGAAGCCGGATGTAAGGAGGGCGATGTTGACTGGAGACCGCAGGGGTTGGTAGATAGGAAGCCAACAGACGTTCAGGGTCACTGGATTACTCTCCAAAGAAGGCAGGGCTCAGTCTGGCCCTGCCGGGAACATCTCCTGTTACTTGGAACAGTTTGTCTGCACACAGGATGGAAGGAGTGTGGCCATGACAAAGCAGCCAGATTTCTCCTGAGTTCGTGCTACTCCAAAAAAGACCCCATCATGGGTTAGACCTTGACATTGGCTGGGTTCCACAAGTAACCGGACCCAATTCAATTAAGGGCATGAATTTGTGTCCTACTCAGAACGAAAGCTGTCCCATCCATGCCTGCCTTCCGGGCTGTTCTTACGCACGCCACCCAAGTCGGTTAATTATAGTGACCCCTAAGCCATGGCAACCACAGGCGGGCCAGCAAAGGGCACGGCGTCACTGGCCAGTTTAGTGGGGAAAACGAAGCAAATACTTACAAACAAGACAGAACACAACTCCTGAACAGCAATATGCAGACACACACTTTTAGTAGTGAAAATCCGATGTGTGGTGACATGGGGCATCAGAGGAACTACCAGGCCAAGTTCATTCCTTTCAGGGAACAGCCACTGCTAAACCAGGGTTCTTAACTATTTGCGGGTCCTAGACTCCTGAGAAACTGATGAACTTCACTGCTCCTTTCTCCCGAAACACACACAAGTGCACATAACACAAGTTTGTACGTCCAAAGTCAAGGAGTCGAGACCAGAGTAAAAACACCTGTACCAATGATTTTTCTTCCTAGAGATGCCCATTTTGATCCTGACCTAAAACTGCAGCTTCTCAGCAGGGATGGCCATCGGGAGTAAGGAAAGGGAGAAAATCAAGATCAGCCTAGCTGGCCTTTCCCCTCAATTCAAGACAGTGGCTCATTAATTGTCTGCTGGAACAAAACCAAGAGAGGGGGAGGAAGCAGAACCACCCGCTCTTTCATTTATTTAATAAAGACTTATTGCATTCCTAGTAAGTGCCAGGCATGTGTCTTCTTCAGCCTCCTTCCTCGAATCACTTCTTACCCATCTTAAGCCAGACTCCCACCGCACCACCACCATTGTGGATTCACAGTTTTGTCTCCTCTCCAACCCCCAGCTCCCTGAGACCAGGGCCCAATATTCTGCTTGTGGCATCCCCCATGCCCGGCACACAGTCATCACAGCCAGCACTCAGGGAGAGCCAATGGGTCAAGCGCTGTCACTCTGTTCTCAAAATAACCCTCTAACATTTACTGACCACTTGCTAAATCTGTGCCGAGCCCCGTGCAGTGCGCGAATACGAAACCCACCCCGCCCAGAAGGGCCAGGGTGGACACCTGGGCGCAGCCCGACGCAGTGGGCGCCGGAGACTGCAGTGCCAGCGGCCTACAGGTGCTCAGCCGGAGGCAGGTTTAAAAGGCCGGAGCCGGAAAGCCGCCTCCAGCACCCGGCTGGAAGACCACGAATCGAGTCACCCGGTCACTGGGTCAAGGTGGGGGCGGGGACGCGGGCCCAGACCCGGTCCCAAAGGGCTGGGTCACCACCCCCATCTCAGGGCCGCCTCCTCCCCGGGGTCCCCTCCGTCCAGGCCGGGGACTGAAAGTGAGTTTTCCCTTCGCGGCTGGAAGTCCCTGGGGGTCGCAGCCATTGGAGGTTACAGCAGCCCCCCACCGGAGGGCTAGCGCAGAGCGGCAGAAGCCCACCACTTCGAAGGGCGGGCCGCCCTCCCCCCCCTCGCTCCCCGCCCCCGAGTGGGTGGTCCCCACTTCCCGGATATCCCTCCCTAGCGACCCCACGCCTCGCCTCCACTCACCCTGCCGTCGCGGGTGACTCAGAGCGCGCGCGCCCGCAGCAGCTGCTTGACCAGCGTGTGGGCGCGTGCGGGGGGGCGGGGCGAGAGGGGGCGGGGCGCGGCGCAGGTGTCAGGTTGCGGAGGGAGGCGGGACCAGAGGGCGGAAACCATCCGTGCCGGCGACCGGAAGCTCCGTTCCCAACATGGCCGCGCCCAGAGGTCTCGTTGGAAGCGGGCCTTCCACCGTCATGTGACGCGGGCCCTCGCCCCACCCGTCTGCAGCCACTCCCTGTCTCTGTCCCAGGCTGGAGAGGACCACGTGACACTGTCGGGGCCAGTCACGTGAGGCGCGGATTCTAGGTGGGAGGGGGTTGGCGGAGGGTTCCAGAGTGGCAGTAAAGGAGGGAGATGGCGGGGTGCAGGGGGTCCCTGTGCTGCTGCTGCAGATGGTGCTGCTGCTGCGGTGAGCGTGAGACCCGCACCCCCGAGGAGCTGGTAAGGAGCGGGCGGAGCCCAGCTGGGGAGGGGGCGGTTGCCAAGGGATGGCGAGAGGCGTTGCCGGGGGTGGGGCTGGGCCGAGCTGGGGCCTCAGGTGGCAGCGGGTGGGGCCCAGGCGCGCATCCTCGGCTCTCGAAGCATCTGCCGCGTGCCCCGGTCTGGGGGCTTTTCTCATAACCCCTCCCTGGAATCTAAGGGAGAATCCAGGCCCGCTCCAGTTAATCCCATCCATGTCTCCTTTCCGTGCGAAGGAGTTTTGAATGAAACGAGCGTTTTCAGAATGAGCCCCTTCCCTGGACTTGGTGCTTATCAAGCTGCTGGCTTAGTTTCTCCAGCCCTTTCTGACTGTATCCCTCACCTTTTCTGGGTCATTGATAATCCAGCTTCGCTCTGCAAAGCACCCTGGGAAAACTTGAGTTGCTGTGTCCCAGAGTTGACAGGTCCCTTCTGTTTTCAGATTCAGTACATTGTTCGATAGACCCTGAATTTTTTTTCCTTTATCTGGTATGGGAGGTTTGATGGATCCTGAAGACAAGAGTGGTTACTTAGAGAACGTATCAGTAGAAACGAAGAGCTCAGCTGGATGATTATAGCCACCGACATCACCCCCATCCCAAAAGTGTTTTTTTTGAGATCTTGTTCTCATTTGATAATAGTTCCAGATGATTTGGAAATTAGCAACAAATTTCAATAAATACTTCTCTTTCTACTTTTAACCGTCTGATATTTAACCATTTAATCATTCTGTGGATCTATTTTCTAGACCATCCTTGGAGAAACGCAGGAGGAGGAGGATGAGATCCTTCCAAGGAAAGACTATGAGGTGAGATTCTTAGCTGCCGCCTGGGGTAACAAGAGCAGTGGGTGAGCTGGTCACTTCAGACAGAAGAAGCATTAGGATTCTCAGGAGAGATGCTCTTGACTGTCTCTCCCAGGGAGTGAATAGGTAAGAGGTAATTTTCCTCTCTGAAAGGGACTGTTTGACAAGCCCTTTCTCACCATGATCCCAAAATGGTCTGATGTGTCTCTGTGCGTTCATAGGTCTGTGGCAATTTAACCTACAGAGAGCATGTTTGCCATTCAACTATTTGCTTCTACAACTAGAGACCGAGAGTGAAAGCAGCTGACAGTGTGTGCTCATAACCGGTGTGGGATGGTAGACCTTCCTTCTCTTCTCAGAGACACTTTTCAGATGATTGTTTTCCTGCCCAAACAGCTTCCCTATGACCTGCTCTTTTTTTTTTTTAAGATTTTATTTTTATTTTATTTATTTGTCAGAGACAGAGAGAAAGCAGAAGCACGGAGAGCTGCAGGCAGAACAGGCAGAGGGAGAAGAAGGCTCCCCACTGAGCAGGGAGCCCGATGTGGGACTCGATGCCAGGACTCCGGGATCACAACCTGAGCCAAAGGCAGATGCTTAACCGACCAAGCCACCCAGGCGTCCCTCTCTGAGGTGCTCGATTGTAGTTCTAGTTCAGGAATGGGATTCTAAGAGTGTGTGTGTATGTTTAGTAAGGCCAGTGCTGCTGGAGTAAAACCAAACAAGTTTGCTTTTTTATCATTTAATCAGTTTCTGATCATGTTTCTGTGACTTTCGAAATGTAAAAAAAAAAAGCAGGCCATGGTTCTGATAGAGAATTCTTAAGCCGTTTACAAAAAGAAGTTTGAGAAAAACCCATTACCCCACCCATTAAAAGATAACTATTTACCTTACTGAATACCCTTTTCCATGCTTACATTCCTGCTTTTTTAAAATAACAGAAGCGAGATTCTGCTACATATACTATTTTAACGTGTTTTCTCCTCAACTTGAAAGCAATCTTTGTATTGCTAATACATTTCTTCAATATCTTTTTAAATTGAGGAATATTCTTTAATTATGCCACAGTTTATGTAATCTGATTTTTCTATATGGTGAACTAGTCTTGACTATTTTTCTTCTTCATCCCTAATAGCTTCTTTGAGCAATTCCAAGAAGTGTGATTAATCTTGTATGTTTAATGCTTTTTTGAAGATGTCACGGAGAGGGGTGCCTAGGTGGCTCAGTGGGTTACGCTCAGGTCATGACCCCAGAGTGCTGGGATTGAGTCCCATATGGGGCTCCTTGCTCAGTGGGGAGCCTCCTTCTCCCTCTTCCTCTGCCTCCTCCCCCCTACTCATGTTCATGCTATGTCTCTCTCAAATAAATAAATAAAACCTTAAAAAAAAAGTCACGTAGACTTTAAAAATTCAATATTTTAGGGCAATAACATACTCAGACTAATTTTCTTTCTTAATATTTTTTGCTGTAGAATTTAGTGGAACTATTAGGATTTATTAGTATAACATGGAATTTTTTTAAACTTTCACTATAGAGAATTTCAAATATAAGAAGAATTAACAGAATAGTATATTGAAATCCCCTATACTCATCAGTTTCAGCAGTCGTTCAACTCATGCCCAACCTTGTTTGATCTGGCTCCCATCCCCTTCCCATATTATTTTGAAGAAAATTCTACACATCACATCATTTCACCCATAAATAATTCAACGTGCATCTCTTGAGGATGAGGATTTTTTTTAGCACAACACAATACCATTTTCATACCGAAAAAATTAACAATAATGCCTTGATATTAAATATCCAATGTTCAGATTTTCCAGTTGTCTTATGTCATATAATTTTTTAATGTTCTATAATTTTTCAATTATTATTATTATTGTTTGAATCCGTTCCCAGTAAGGTCCTCACGTTGCATTTGTTTGATTATCTTAAATTTTCCTTAAACTTTTTTCTTTTTAAGTAATCTCTACCCCCAACATGGGGCTCAAACTCATAACCCCATGGTCAGGAGTTGCAAACTCTACCAACCGAGCCCACCAGATGCCCCCGCCCTTTAAAATTTTTTTTTAATCTGTAGATTCCTCCTTCATCTTTTTTTCCCTTGCAGTTTACTTGACAGAATAATTTTTAGGACTCTGGAATTTACCAATTGCACTGTCATGGTGTAGTTTAATATGCTACACTGATGGGAATGCTTTTAATGAATCAAAATCAAAAAGCATGATATCTACTGATGTATTTTCCCATATTTCTAAAATATTTGTCTCCTTGCACATAGCTGAGAGGTTTGCAAGAATTAGTATAAGAAGCCCCATATTGTGCTGTCACCTTACACTCCCTCATGAGCCCAGTGATGTCACCCTGACTGTGCGACCGTGACTAGAACTTTCTGGCAACCTTCATCTACTCCCTGGAGCTCACTATGCCTTCTCTGCTCCATTGACCCTGCTTTGTATAAGAGCAAATTTAGCTAGACACTCCAAAAAGTCTGCTCAGATTTTACTAGGGATCAACTAGAAAACCCTTCTGTTGAAAATCCTAAAATGTGCTCTTTCTCCTTCCTGCCTTACTAAGAGTTCACTGCACCTACTTGAGTGACATTAGAATCCCTGGTTTGACATCCATTCTCATACTAGGTGGTTTGATTAACAATAACCCTCTATCTGTGGGGTGGGGCTGTTGATAGTGATGTTTTCACGCAGGGCACAGCCTGTGTTGCTCTTTTGAATTAGAAAAAGGCATCCCTCAGAGCAGAGGACTTAGAATAAAGGGCCTCTCCCTCCGGGCCACAGCAGCTCCCCTAGGTCAAGGCCCATTGAGGGTGCTGCTTGTGTGAGCACTGAGGTGCCCTTCCTGGTTGAACTTGGGTTGCCTTTCAGCCCCGCTTACTCCTATGACCACATGCTATCTATAACCTCATAACCTTGGGCAGCCCTGCAGAACACCTACACAAATTTTATTTTATTTTTTAAAGTTGTTGCCCCCGCCCCCCCCCAAACCAAAGAGCAGAATACAGCAGAAATAAAAGGAAGTTAGTCATCACAAAGGAGCAGTAAACAATATCTGGTTTTAAGAACAGGTCATATAGTCCGTTGGTACATATTTACAAAGTGTCAAATTCAATTTTAAAAAAAGAAAAGATTGATGCTCTGGTGTTAGGCACCCCATTCTTTTACTTAATAATTTTTGCATATTTTCCACATCTATCTCTTTGGACCTTTCGTAATTATCTTATTATTATATAGTCTCCCATACTTGGATGTTTGATCATTGATTTCATAAGCTGCCTGCTTATGCCCCAGGACCCTTTTAAAAAAGGGATTTGAAAAAATAAAATAAAAATAAAAAAGAGATTTGGACTTTGGGTGTAGATATGGATGGAATCCATTGTCACATGTCACACTTGTGTTCAGCTGACTGCTAAGTCTTGCTCGGAGTGTGGCCACCGGGCGGGTGTCTGGTTTGATCACCAGCTGCTGTGTCGGTAGCAACAGGTTTCGGAAGGAGAGAACACACAGCAGACCATTTTCCTTTGTTGCCAGACGGCTGCTTCTCTCAGAAAACATAGAAGAAATAAAATTAGTTTCTTCGAATTGTTTCTCAAGATGTCTCTGGCACACAGGCAGATTTTTTGCAGAATATCTGTGTTCTGTGAAGGACAGTTGAAGGGACACTGCTGGAGATGTAGTTTTAGGAGCTGTGTGAAATCTCTGCCGCTTCCTAACGTGAACCGAAAGTTGCTTTTCAAAGTAGGCTCCACATTGGTTTGTCTCGTGACTAACCTCTTTCTCTAGAAACTAACTACAAAAGATACTTACAATTAAATGATTTTCTAAATTAACTTGGTTCCAGTTAATTGAAACTTTTATTCATGTAATAGGATAAGTTGGGCGATGCTGGTAGTAGCCGGAGGTCTTTTCAGGTTTTACAGAAGCAGGAAGTTCAAAGACAGGTAATTGAAAGTTTTTCTCGAAGCATGAACCTACAGCAGCGCTGCCGCGGAAACGTTCATGTGCGTCAAGTGCAGACTCCCTTGAGGCAGGTCCAGAGGGCCGAGATTCTGCATTTCCAACCAGCTTCTTCCAGGGGGGCTGTAGGTCCATTGCCCTGCCCACCCACACTTCCCAGTAGCAGGAACCTGAAGCTTTATCCCTTTCCAGGTTTCCATAATTCTTCCTATCTGGTTGTGACCTTCTTACTCACATTTCTCTCTCAGAGTTTGGATTACGATCGCTGTATCAATGACCCTTTCCTGGAAGTTTTGGAGACCATGGACAATAAGGTGAGTCCCTTATTGATCTCACTGAGTAGATCTTATAGCGGCTTCCTTTTCCCATCTAAATGTTCCTGTAGATAGCCTTACCCCATGGCTCTCAACCCCTTTCGTGAGATATCAGCATTTATTCCTTAGACCTTCATCCTGCCAACCAGAGTACCCACTTTGGTGCACCTGGCCCGGGCTCTTAGAGCTCATCCTTCTGGCATTGTAAAGCCCCTTATCATGGCAGACGCCACTACCATGCTTGCTGTCTCTGGAAGTTAGCTGAAAACTGGTTGGCCAGGATGTGCTACTTCCTTGCTGCCAATAAAACCGTGTAAGAAACTGACTCTGTCTTTCCCTGTGTGAACAGAAAGGTCGCAGGTATGAGGCGGTGAAGTGGATGATGGTGTTTGCCATTGGAGTCTGCACTGGGCTGGTGAGCAGGCGGGGCCCGGGGGGCCTGGTGGGCAGGGTGGGGGCGTGGCGGGTCAGAGGGCAAGTCATTTGTCCTGATAACAGAGACTGCCTTTTCTCCCCCCCCCCCCCCCCCAAATAATAATCCCAACACTGTTTTTCGCACTTCTCTTGCTTTCGCTTTGTGGAAGTGAATTCTCCAACACTGGTGTTCTTTAAAGCACTCAAAGGCTGGGTCAGGACCCAGCTCTTATGACGTGGTATGGTCCTCTCAGGTGGATAGCGTGGTCGGGGGAGCGCTTCGTGGAGATCGAGGTCACTCTGTAGGGAAAAAGCCAAACAGTGGAACAAAACCGGCCATTCCACCCTTTCCTTTAGGATGGCGTGCCAGTAAGCAGGACACCGTCAATCTCGGTGGATTTACTGTGCTGTCCCCGGCTCCTGTCCGGCGCATTGCTTGCTTTATCTAAAAGGTAGAGAAGGCGGCTGTGGATAGAGGAATGTGCCTGAACGCACAGGGTTCCGGAGTCGGTCTGCTCACAGATGAATCACAGACAAGAAAAGATTATGAAACACTGCCAGATTGTGTAGTAGCACAAGGCCTGGAATCCTAACTGCTGACCGAACCACACTTCGAATTGGGGAAGAGAAACTGGAAAAGTCAGCAGCCAGTCAAAATGATACATGTCACATCTGATTTCTGTCATTACAGTGGTCAGACAGGCTGTCTTCATCCGTTCGGGCTGCTGTAATAAAAATACCATAGGCTTGCTGGGGGCTTAAACAACAGATGTTTATTTCTCCCAGTCTTGGAAGCCGGAAGTTCAAGATCAAGGTGCCGACAGATCAGTGTCTGGTGAGGGCCTGCTTCCTAGCTCCTGGCTGTGTCCTCACAGGGGAGAAGGGAGCAAGAGCTCTCTGGGGGTCTTTCATAAAGCCGAGTGATCTTATTCACGAGGGCTCCATGCTCAGGACTTAATCACCTCCTAAAAGGCCCCGCCTCCGAATGCCATGCCAGTAGGGGTTGGAATTTCAGCAGATGAGTTTGGGGGGCAGGGACACAAACGGTCAGCACATAACAGGTTATATATATTCCTAAGCAGTGGCCTGTTTATCTCACTGGAACTGACTACAAGTCTCATTCTTGACTCTGTGTGATACACCCATAAAATGTAAGCATGTATTTAGTATAATCTAGTCACAAAGGCTGACCAGTTTTTAATTTTCTAGCATTTGTCAGATTTTTGCTGCAGTAAATTCAGAGGTCAAGGAACATTTTTCTAGTTAAGACAAATGGCATTCAGAAGGCCTCTTTGGTAACATTCTATTGTGGGGAGAACTTAGGTTGATTTAACTGTTATATTGAAGTTTCAGAGTGTCCCTTTTGCTATACATGTTTCTGGTTGCCTATTTTTCTGTAATAAGCATAATCATGGGCCATGTACTTATTAGTCTTTCTGCTACTTTCATATCACACTCCTTTGAACTGCTAATTATCAATGCTAGCAACTTCTCCAGTCCCCTCACGTCCCCTCTTGCTGCTGGAAGGCAGACTTGCCTTTATAACTTAGCAATCAGCTCCTTTTGCTGCTGGCTCTCTTATCCTTCGATCTGTCACAACCTATTGCTTCAGTGTTTAAAAGCCTGGGGGCATTGGCTTGAGGGAAGGCCAGAGGCCTGAAGCCTTTGATCCTGAATCCACCAAATCACAAGCCTTTCCAGTTCCCTGTGAAGCCCAGAACAAAGACTTGGGGCTTACTGTGGACGCTGGAGTATCAGTGGTTTTCTCTGCCTTGCCAGGGTAACCATTGGCTGCACATCAAAATAGTGACTTATAAATAGTAATAACAAACGTGCAAAAGCCATATATACCTGAGGAAATGGTGTTTTTCAGAGGAATATCCTAAGCTATGTGCTTATTCAGCTACGTATCACTAAAGATGTTACTGGAGTTCTTCTGAAACTGCCTCCGGAAAATGCTGAGCAGCCCCTCACCCGATTCTGGGTGATTTCTCTAGTCACGGGATGCTCTTCTGGATTTCACATCTTTTCCCGCAGCCTTTCCCTTTGTTTTACTCTCCTTCTCCCAGCTTAGCTGTGCCCCCTTCCTTTGTCCTCCGGAGGGGCGGTGGGGCCAGGCCGGCGGGGAGTCTCCTGGCACGTCAGAGCGACTGGCAGGAAAGCCGCTCACTCGTTGCTTCTTGGCGCCGTGGGTGCGCGTGCCAGCCGGGGAGGGGGCGGGGGGGCTCACGGCTTTGGAGCGAAATGCCTGCGCCACCGAGGGGAAAAACTGTGCGATGGTTCGCCTGCTCTTTACAGGTGGGTCTCTTTGTGGACTTCTTCGTACGCCTCTTCACCCAGCTCAAGTTTGGAGTGGTACAGACGTGTATCCTTTTCGCGGTTCTTGGTGTTCCCGCACGTCAGCAGTTTCTGACCCTGTTTTTCTTGCCTAGAGGATAGGAGACATGATCTAGTGAAGAGCTGTTTATTAACCATTCGGCTTAAGGTGTTTTTTTTTTTTTAAGATTTATTTATTTATTTATTTATTTGACAGAGGGAGAGATCACAAGTAGGCAGAGAGGCAGGCAGAGAGAGAGGGGGAAGCAGGCTCCCTGCCGAGCAGAGAGCCCGATGCGGGACTCGATCCCAGGACCCTGAGACCATGACCTGAGCCGAAGGCAGAGGCTTTAACCCACTGAGCCACCCAGGCGCCCTTTGGCTTAAGTTTTTAATTATCATTGAAGGACACAACAGGAAGACTTTAAAGAGAGAGAGACTTGTAGTCAGGTTGGTGAGACACAAATACCACAAAGATGCGTGTTCTTCCCAATCATCTATAAATTCAGTGTAGTCCCAATCAAAACTCCAATAGACTTTTTCATGGAACTGGAAAATTCTCTTCCAAAATTTGTTGGAAAGAGTAAAGGGCCAAAAGCCGTGGAGACCATTTTGAATAAGCATGGCACTTGCCCTACTCAATGTCATAATTTAAGATATAGTCGTTGAAACCGTTTCATATGGGTGCAGGAATTCCCGATTAGGCCAGTGGAAGATAACAAGAGCAGAAATTGCCTGGTCATATAGAGAAGTAGGGTGGATGACAGAGTTAATGTTATAAGTCAGTGAGGAAGAGATGGGCATAATAAAAGATGCTGGGACATTGGCTATCCATCTGGAAAAGTATAGATTCCTACTTTGTACCATAAATTAATTCCAGATGGATTGAGGATGTAAATAGGCAAAACAAAACTCTAAGAAACTATGTGATGTCAAGAGCAGTGAATAGTTTCTTAAAACTTCAGGAGGCATAAAGTGAAAGGGAATAGATCAATAAACTTGACCATGTCAAAGTAAGTTTGTTTTTCATACAAACAAAAAACCCCCAAACCACGACAGTAAAACACCGCAAAGAAAGTGGAAAACAAGTCCACAGCCTAGGAGAGGCTACTCACTGCATTTAAGAGACAAATAATTAGTATTTAGAACACCAGAAGAACTGCAGCTCAGTAAGAAAAAAGCCTAAACAGCCCAATAGAAAAATGAGCGGAGGATGTGAACAGGCAATTCTCAGAAGAAGAAAATGGAATGATCAGTAAATAAACTTGTAGGAAAGGGCTCCTCACCACTAACCAGGGAGATGCAAATTAAATAGATAACAAGGGACACTTCCTCTGACTCCCAAGTCCCTCTTTCTCATGCGGACCTTGGACATACGCAAAAGTGTTCATTACAGCTTTGTGGTTGCAGGAAGGTGAAATCACACCAAATGGGAGAACAGAAAAATTGTAATGTGTTCGTATGGTATAATTTTATGCAGAAGTTAAAATGAATGGACCAGAGCTGTGTACATCAACATGGCCAATTTTCAAAAACTTGATGTTGAAGGAGAGAAAAAAGGCAAATGTAGAATGTGCATAAAGTGCAATCCCATTATTTTAGTTTTAGAAACACATATGACAAATGGCTACATCTAAAAATACACAGGGAGTGGGGCGCCTGGCTGGCTCAGTTGGTAGAGCTATGCCACTCTTGATTCCTGGGTGATGGGTTCAAGCCCCACGTTGGGTATAGAGATTACTTAAAAATAAAATCTTTAAAAAACGAAAAGGACACACAATAATTTCAGTTTAGCAGTTTTTCCCAGGGGGGAGAGAGAGAGAGGAACACAGGATTTTTTTTTTATAGTATCTAGCATCTTGATTTTTAAAACCTGGAGCAAATATGACACCAAGATTTGTCACAGCGAGGGATGTGGGGGGGGAAAGCTGTTTGTTGCTTTTTATAATATTCGAAGTATTGATTTGAAATGTTGGTGTCCAGGAGCAAATGGTCAAAAAGGATTCTTGAGACATTTTTGGACAAAAAAGGTGGTTTTATTAAAGCATGGGGACAGGGCCTGCAGGCAGAAAGAGCTGTACCAAGCTTGTGAGGAACGACTGATTATATACTTTTAAATTGGGAGAGGTTAGGGATAGTGTTAGGTCTTTAAGGAATTTGGGAAGCGAGGTTTGCAGGACCTTGAGGCGCTAGCTGCTGTTAAGATAAGGTTTTTTAGTACTATCTAGTAAAACCTTAGTCCTGAGACCCTTCCGATGGCTATCAGTGGGCCGATGGCTATCAGTGGGCCGTGTGCTGGGGGGATGATTGCTAACCTTTATCTTGGGGAGAGACGGTAGAGATAAAGGAAGTTTCCAAAGGGATTTTCATTTGTTAAAGACGACTTATGGGATCCTGGAGGTGGGGCTACCGTCCAGCTAAGGTTTTTTGCCTCTAGCAAAGCATTAACATTGACGCAGTTGAGCTGCCTGAGGGAGGTCACTCTGCCTGCCTCAAGTGTTTGTCAATCCAAGTTGTAAGGAGATTTAACGTTTTCTACATTCCTTTTGCCTTTGTTCTCTACATCCATCCGTATAGTTCCCGGGCACCTGGCTGGCTCAGCCAGTGGAGCATGCAGCTCTTGATCTGGGGATTGTGAGTTCGAGCCCCATGTTGGGTGTGTAGAGATTATTTAAAAATAAAGTATTTTTTAAAAATAAATTTAAAAAATGGGTCCTGATGTAGAAGACCTCTCAGATTTGTTTTGTTTAAGATTTATTTAGTGGGGGGGATTATTTATTTGAGGTGGGAGCAGGAGGAGAGACTCTTAAGCAGACTTCCCGCCGAACATGGAGCCGATGTGGGGCTCGATCTCACAACCCTGAGATCATGACCTGAGCCGAAATTAAGAGTTATGACTGATGCTCAACCAACTGAACCACCCAGGTCCCCTCAGACAGGGTTTTTTTGTTTTTGTTTTTTAAGTTTATATATGGAGAGCAGGAAGATATGCAGTAAGCAGCCAATATATTTTAGAAGAGATGCCAGACCACTTCCTACCGGTGATGGTAGGAATGCCCCTGACTGGCGAGCATGTTTTCCTTAATCCCGGTTCTGTAGCCGTGGAGGAATGCAGCCAGAAAGGCTGCCTTGCCCTGTCCCTCCTTGAGCTCTTGGGTTTCAACTTGACCTTCGTCTTCTTGGCAAGCATTCTGGTCCTGATCGAGGTGAGGTGGTGTGGGTGTTGCCTTTTGGCCGATAAGGTTTTGGATTCCTCCTTCTCCCCTTCTGGAATGTCAGAAAACTGGATTAGACTTGGGATATAGATTCCTGCAAAGAGTGGCCTCTCCCACACTTCGAGCTGTTTCGGAAAGTAAAGGTTTCCACCTCCGGTGAGATGACAGAGGAAAAGTCCCCATTAGGAGAGGGGATCTCAGCCTCAGCAGCACATTAGAATCACCTGAGCAACTTTAAAAATGACTTTAAGTGATTTTAAAATACTTTAAAACTAACTTTAAAAAATGGCTGCTACCCAGCTCAAGTGAATGAGATCAGAATCCCCGGAAGTGGAGTGCAGTGCCTGCGTCGGGAGATGCAAGGCCCCCGGGTGCTGCCGAATCCCCGGCACTCGCTGGGAATGCAGCTGGGTCAGAAACCCAGGGTGGAGCCCAGCATCTGTGTTAACAGGCCCACCAGGTGATGCTGTCGCTGACGCTGCTAAGGAAGGAGGTCTGTTCCCCCTCATCGGCGCGGTGGTTGCAGGTAAGCCACAGAGCTGGTGGATTTCGAGTTCACGGGCATCCTTCTCTCTCCCGTCAGCCAGTGGCAGCAGGTTCCGGGATCCCCGAAATCAAATGCTATCTGAATGGTGTGAAGGTGCCCGGAATTGTCCGTCTCCGGACCCTGCTCTGCAAAGTCTTTGGAGTGCTGTTCAGTGTGGCCGGAGGTGAGGAGGGTCTTTCTGACTTTTATTCTTCCAAGTACCGAGGGGTGAAAGTGACACGAAGCACTGTGAGTGTAAATTAAGTAGATTTGGATTTGAAGGGCCTGCCCTCAAACAGATCTCTGCACTCTTTGTTGATGGGTTATTATTTATTTATTTATTTTTATTAACATATAATATTTGTTTCAGGGGTACAGGTCTGTGAATCATCCATCTTACACAATTCCCAGCACTCACCATAGCACATACCCTCCCCAATGTCTGTAACCCAGCCACCCTGTCCCTCTCCTCCCACCTCTCAGCAGCCCTCAGTTCCCTGAGATTAATAGTCTCTTAAGGTTTGTCTCCCTGCCCGGCCCCATCTGGTTTCATTTGTTTCCCTCCCTACCCCCAACGACCCCCCCGCCCTGCCTCTCAAATTCTTCATATCAGAGATATATGATAATTGTCTTTCTCTGATTGACTTATTTCACTCAGCATAATACCCTCTAGTTCCATCCACGTCGTTGCAAATGGCAGGATTTTGTTGGGTTTTTTTTTATGGCTGCGTAATATTCCATTGTATATATATACCACATCTTCTTCTTTTTTTTTTTTAATACCACATCTTCTTTATCCATTCATCTGTTGACGGACATCTAGGTTCTTTCCATAGATTGGCTACTGTGGACATTGCTGCTATAAACATTGGGGTGCATGTGCCCCTTCGGATCACTACATTTGTTTGATGGGTTATTTTTTAAATGTAGACCCTGTAAGTTACCAGTCAGAGATACCTGACTAACACACATTTAGTTTTGAAGTGGAAGGACCGTTTAGTTGGTTTGTGGAGTTGGCTTCTAGCAAAGTCAGCAAGCTTTTTGTGTAAACAACCAGACAGCAAATGTTTCAGGCCTGATGGGCCAAGAGGCAAAATGGGAGCTACAGTTAGGTTCTTAAACATATATAACTGTTTGAAACAGGTCTGCGTGAGAGTGTAAAAACCATTCTTAGTGCTCGGGCTGTAGAAACAGGCATTGAGCCTGTCTTGGCCCACACGCTATAGTTTTCTGACTGCTCATATTAAGGAGTATTTTTTCTGATTTGATGAGAATTTGACTCTTTCTCTTACAAAGTCATGTAATCGCGTCTGCTGTACAGTTGTCGAGAGAAGGGTCTACCTAGCAAAGGTCTCCTAACCAAGAGAGCTTTCTGTGCTAACTGATGGTCGCCCCCTTTTCCACCTGTTCCCAGGGCTCTTTGTGGGGAAGGAAGGCCCCATGATCCACAGTGGAGCGGTGGTGGGAGCCGGCCTCCCTCAGGTAAGAGCTGATGGGCTGGGAGGGAGGACACATCTTCAGCGGGGGCCCCTGGGCAGGGCCATGTCCGCAGCTGAGCTCGTAGCACATCCGTTGGGAGCACCTAACATGGCCTTGGAAGATGATGTCCATTTGGGTGGGTGTGAAACTGTCCCGTCACCCAGCAGAGAGGGGACCTGGTGCCCCCGGGCTTTACCAAGGCCCTGCTGAGGACTCAGAGCAGCGATGGGACACAGAGAAAGTCTGTTCACGTGAACGTCACCTGGTACGTGAACGTCACCTGGTACATGAACGTCACCTGGTACATGAACGTCACCCGGTACGTGAACGTCACCTGGTGCGCTCACAGCCAGGGCCGAGCACCTGCCCGTCAGGCGGTCGGTGGATCACCGCACGGCCAAACCCCAAGGGGCCGGGAGCACCGACCGAGACGGTTCCAGGCCCAGGTCTATGGCGAGGCCATCTGCAGGAGCTCCGGCGTGCTGTTTGCCGACATGCCCTCCGGGCCAGACTCGCGTCCTAGCTTCTTTCTTCTCTAAAACCACCGCCGGGGTTTGGTCGTCCTCATCCTCCCCATCCTCAATCGAGGAAACCGAGGCTTAGGACTGGCTCGGGACTCCAGAGAACCCCTTCTTAAGGGTTTCTCAGACTCCCCGGCTGCAAGTTTGAGACGTCTCTGTTCTTCGAACTGCCCCTTGTAGACGGTTAGCTCGGTTAGCTCTTGTGCTCTGAGGGGAGGGAGTCACTGTGGCTGCGGGTCGTCGGCGCATAGGAGAGAAGACTCTTTCGTCCAGAGCCCGTCTGTTGGTCTCTCTCTTGTTGCTGCGTCCCCTCCTTTACATCAGGCACCGGCCTCCCAGAAGGGAGCTGAGAGGCGGAAGGGGGCCGGGTGAGGGCGGGGCAGCAGCGCGAGCACTCGCTGGGGTCACTGGAAGCCAGCTCTCGGGGCCCCTTCCGTACCGACGTCCCCCGAGCAGCGCCCGCTTCTTCTGCTGTGGCAGCTTTCAGTTCCTCCACCCAGCAGTTTCCCCTTTCTCTGTCTTGTTGACTGTGTACCAAACGTGATTTCCAAAGATCCTAGAAACCTTGAGGGGCAGGAAAAGAAGTTCCTTGCAGAAGTAATGTCTTTTTTCCCCCCCATGTTGCAGTTCTGGCCTTTTCCTTCTTGCAACACATCTGCCTGAGTGTCCTCAAGCAAAGGGGACTTTCTGGTGCCTGGGATTCCTGCAGCTCTGATCCCTGTGCCCTCCCCCCGCTCCAAACCTCACTTTGTTTCCTCTTCCTCTAGTTTCAGAGCATCTCCTTACGGAAGATCCAGTTTAACTTCCCCTATTTCCGAAGTGACAGGTACGGAAACCTAACCCAGTTCATTTGCTGCCACTCAGCCCCCACTCCCGTCACCGTAGCTGGCTCCCAGGCTGCCCTGATGGGCAGGCTGTGTGTGGAACCCACCTGTCAGAATGGAGGGGGGTCGGAATGCTTCTGAAAGCAAGCACGAGGGCCAGGCTGGCTTTATGGCTTCTGTTTGTTGTGACATAAGGCCTAGAACCATCTCAGGCAATGAAAAGGACGGTCCAGTATTGAAAAAGACGACCAGGGAAGTCAGCAGGCATATTATCAAGAATGTGTTTTATATTCCAAAATGATGTACTTGGTCCGCCGCCTTTCTGGGTTGGAAGGTGCTCTTCTGGGTACTTTTTCGCCCTGTGGGATTTGTGTGGGTCACTGACGTGCACACCCTGCTCGGCCTTTGGAATCGGGAGCCGAGGTTTAGAGTCGCTCACCTTCTCCTGTTGGGATTCCTGCGGGTCACCGTTACCCGCTTCTGACGTTTTCACTGCTGCTGTGGCTTTCTGGGAGAAAGATCTGGTGACAACGTGGCTCGGCAGGGACTGACGGAAGTCTGTTCTGCAGCCTCAGCCGCTGACTGAGTGACCTGACGTCAGGGAGCCTCTCTAAGGCGAGGGTTTGGCTCTTAGGGAAACCGTATTTGCTGAGGATTCTGCCCCACCAGACACCTGCCCTTCGTAAGCCCTGACTGTTCGTGGGTCACGAGACATGACGGTGGTGGACAGAAGTGAACACCTGCCTTCTGCGGCCCGAGGACTCTTTTTTTTTTTGGTAAATCACTTCTCTGTTCTCCCCACAGAGACAAGCGGGACTTTGTATCAGCCGGGGCGGCTGCTGGAGTTGCTGCAGCTTTCGGGGCCCCCATCGGGGGCACCCTGTTCAGTCTGGAAGAGGGCTCGTCCTTTTGGAACCAGGGGCTCACGTGGAAAGTGGTAAGGAGGACATTTAGTGAAAACATCTCCTAAATTTAGCCAACCCGCCTCCCCCCAAAACTAAAGTGGACATCTCTGACTTGGTACGGTCACCTATCACTTTGATGAGACCAGGAGGGTTGACTTTATTAGAAATTCCTTTGCTCTAGATGCATAACCTCCAAACCATAGACTTTTCTGTACTTCTCCTATCGAGGCCCCCCATCTGCAGATCACACCGCCATTGTCCTCTCTTGATGAACCATCTGGCCTGAAAAGGGGAGCCTGGCTGGGGTCAGGGGCAGGCAGTGGCAGAGTCTGGACTTGAACCCTCCCTAGCCTCCTCCCTCCGACTAGTGTATTCCTCCTTTTGTGGCTACTGTTCCTTTTTGGGCACAAGGTCTAGTCCACGACAGGCTCTGAATGGAGGGACTCTCGTAATAGGCCGTTGAATGCAAACTTCCCACAGCCCGCCTCGCAGTCTTCACGCCCGAGGAGGACTCAGTGCCGTGGGCACCAGGGCTCTGTGTCCAGACCCAGAGGTGTGGGTTTCTGCGGGGGGCGGTGGGCTTTCTTGAGGCCGCGCCCGGGAGAAGGTAGGTCTTGTCGCTGCTGAGTGTTCTCCTGTTTGTCCCCTGTCTCCTAGCTCTTCTGTTCCATGTCTGCCACCTTCACCCTCAACTTCTTTCGTTCTGGGATTCAGTTTGGAAGTTGGGGTTCCTTCCAGCTGCCTGGATTGCTGAACTTTGGGGAGTTTAAGGTATGTTTCATCCTTTCTTCTATAGTTTTAGGGGTTTGTTTTGTTTTGTTTTTTACTTGACACATGAAAATCGTTTTTAAGTAAAGTAGCAGAGAGCAGTGGTCAGGAGGGTAGACAGAGCTCCTGGCGGGGTCTCTCTGCCCCAGGAGTCCCCCGTGCGTGCTCGGTGCAGGCAGGCTTCCGGCTCTGCATTGGCTCGTGTAGATGGAACCCGGGCTCGCTTCTTATTTCTGGCTTCTCTGCTTCTGACCCTTCCTGTTCTCATGGGCACTCTGGTTTTTCTCTCTCCCTCCCTTGCCCCTTCTCTCAGTGCTCTGACTCTGATAAAAAATGTCATCTCTGGACAGCTATGGATTTGGGTTTCTTCGTCGCGATGGGGGTCATTGGGGGCCTCCTGGGAGCCACATTCAACTGTCTGAACAAGAGGCTTGCAAAGTACCGTATGCGAAACGTGCACCCGAAACCTAAGCTCGTCAGGTACCTGCTCGCCTCGCCTCCCCCAGCCTGCCGTAGCTCCCTGAGCTTCGCGTGGGCCAGGCCGTCTCTCCCGAGGAAGGCACTCGTGGGAACGGATTCTGCTTACCACGCCAGCTTTGATTTCCTGTCTAAGACTAAAAATGGAGAGAGGGTGGTAGATCTCCTCTCTTTGTCAAATGGCCCGAAAGGCTGTCTGAGCATCGTTTACATCAGGGGTGCTGGTTGCCTCCCGGCCACGAGGACACAGGACAGAGTCAGAAAGGTTGATGCGACTCTAGGCCCGGGACCTAACGTGGAAGGCCATTTTGTTCCTGAGAGAGATGCCGTGGATGTAGCCGCCCACGTTCCTGGCTACCCACTATTGGCGCACAGATTGCTAGAACGCAACGAGTCGTTGACAACTTCTGCACATGTCCTGACCAGCTCAGGGCTGCTGTGCGTGCGTGCTCTTTGGGGAAACGAGGGTCGGAGTAGACAGGGTTGTTTTTTAGTTCCCGAGGCTGGGGCGTCTTTGTTATCTTGTGTGGTAACAGCTGTGCTTTGCTTTCTAGAGTCTTAGAGAGCCTCCTGGTGTCTGTGGTAACCACCGCGGTGGTGTTTATGGCCTCGATGGTGTTGGGAGAATGCCGACAGATGTCTGCTTCGAGTCAAACCGGTAATGACTCATTCCAGCTCCAGGTAACCCCTATGCGCCTGCTGCCTTTGTCCTAGACCCCCAGAGAGGAAGAATCCAGAAATGTGTGATTTGCCTCTGCTTAGAGCTGATAGATGTGTGTGCATTGCCCTGCACCTGTATCAGACCGCTACGAGCTAGAGGAATCTGTGGGAGCCTTTCCACGGAAGAGAGGGTGTGCGTGCTCTTTTTCACTCTTGTGAAGACTCCCGGCCGTCGCAGAGGGGATCTCTCGCTTTCTCCCTCTTTCCGTTGAACAAAATTCGCTGGGGCCAAGCTCCGGAAGCAGACCATCGCTTCTTCGACAAGCCCCCAGTGGCTCTTCTACGTCTTCAACCCAGAAAGGTGCCCACCAGCCTCACCCTCACGGCTGTGAGCACCACCCTTAAGACAGGGAGAAAGGAACGTCTGCGTCGGGGCGATCGGCGAGCTGGGCCTTCTGGCATCTCCTGGTTCTTTCTTACTGCGTTTAGGTCATTTACTGGCTTACGTTCTTTTTCCATTTCTCCTTCTTTCTTCTTAGGAGTTTATAGTGTTTTCTAGAACCTTTCCCTGAAAGAGCGGGGCAGTGAGGGAGGCACTGGAGCTCACTCGGCCCTGCAGGTTTTTGGTCCAAGCCTGTGGGGCCGAGAGCTGCGTGTGGTCAGGCGTGGTTCTGGCCTCTCGTAGAGGCTGGGAGTGCCCCCGAAGTACCCGGTCTTCCTGTCGTCCCCGAGTAGCCGCTCACATCCCTCGGGGCCTTGCTGGGGCTTCGTCTTGGATGGCTGCCCCTTTGGCATCCCCAGCAACGTCCACGGACAGCAGCACGGCTTAGCTCAGGGCTCGGCAAACTGCGGCCCGCCGGCCAGATTTGGCCTTCGGCATCTGCTTGTTTTTGCGTGGACCCCGAGCTAAGAATGGTTTCCGCGTTTTTAAAGAGGGTTTAAGAAAAAAAGGTGCAGCAGAGACTCTGTGTGGCGTACAAAGTCTAAAATACTTACTGTGTGGCTCTTTATAGAAAACATTCACCAACCCCCGTTACTCGGTAGTCCTGAGGCAACCCATTACCAGACCGGTGATTTCCAAACGCGTCCCGCAGCACGCTGATGCCTGTGAGTCACAGTCCCGTGGTCTGATGGGTCAGCGAGAATTGAGGCAGTTGCTCTAACAGAGGACTGCATGGGGTGTTTACGGTTCCGTCAGTGCTACAGGTGTTGGGATGTACGTCGTGCGCCCGCTGTTCCGCTAAGCACGTCACGGATGTGACTTCATTTAGTCCCTAACCACCGCCGTCTTGGCTGGTGTTATCCCCGTTTTACAGGGGAGAAAACGGAGACAGGTCTTTTTTTTTTTTTTTTAAAGATTTTATTCATTGATATCTTTGAGAGAGAGTGAGAGAGCAGCAGAGAGAGAGGGAGAAGCAGGCTCCCCCCTGAGCAGGGAGCCCGACGATGCGGGCCTTGATCGCAGGACCCCAAGATCATGACCTGAGCTGAAAGCAGACACGTAACCCACTAAGCCACCCAGGCGCCCCACACAATGAGGTCTTGACCGTGATCTCAGCTAGCGGTATACACCGCGAGGTCGGCGTTACTCGCATTTCACAGGTGAGGCAGTCGAAGCTTCCTGGGATGAGGTTGACGCTCCCACGGTCACTGGAGAGGGGCCGAGTCCGAGGCAAGGCCGTCTGATGCTGGAGCCTCTGCTCTGCCTTCAGCTGGTTCTCAGATCTCCAGCAAGGGCTGGGATGCATCTCCGCACCTTCGGCTGCAGGACTCTTTCCGGGGAGCCCTCAGGGCTGGAATTCCTCCCGACACTGCGTGCGTGGGAGACACTGCGTGCGTGGGTCGTTCCGCGGTCGCCTGGTTCCCCGAGCCACACACATTGCTCGTTTGGCAGCTCCTCCCTGCCGGGTTCCCCCAGGAGGGGGCACTGCCCCACCCCCCACGGTGGTCTCCAAGCGCACTTCACTGTGCATGGGGCCCTGGGGCCAGGCTTCCAGCAGTAGCACTCAGAAAATCGAGCCCTGCGAGAGGAAGCAGAGCTGGATCCGTGGGGAATTTCATTGTCGTAACTCAAGAGCCCTCGTCCCAATTCTTTCATTCTCAAAGCGTAAGAAATGCGGTATCCCAGTTGGCTGCTCTTGGCTAGAGATCAATTTTTTTGCCACCGGTTTCATTTCCGGGTAAAGCTTGCAAGCCACACTTTCTCGACCTCACCGGAGACCTCCCGCTCCGAGACTTCGAGCGCCCTGGTCAGGTATACTGGCTTCGTACTGACCTCATACTGACTTCCTGGTTCCTGTGTCTTAGGTCACATCAGAAGATGTCAATTCGAGTATCAAGACCTTTTTTTGTCCCAATGAGACCTACAATGACATGGCCACACTCTTCTTCAATCCCCAGGAGTCTGCCATCCTTCAGCTTTTCCACCAGGATAGTGAGTATCTGTGAGCCTGCCGTCCTTGGGTGATTGATCTATTTTCTGCAGGGAACAGATGATGATTCCCCTGCCCCTGCCGTTGGCCCACAGACACAGGCAGGCTTCCCCTCAGTTCTGAGCAAAATAGGACTTTTCCTTTGTACCAGCAACCCAGACAAGGCTGGAGTGTCTGCCTCCAGTGTTGGAGGTGAACTGGTGGGGTGTGGAAGGGCCTGGAAGGGGCCAGGGCAGCCCGGCGGGCCTCGGTGGTGTCTGGGGGTGGGACTCACGTGGGTTCTTGCGTCGCAGGTACTTTTAGCCCCGTCACTCTGGCCTTGTTCTTCGCCCTCTATTTCCTGCTTGCGTGTTGGACCTATGGCATTTCGGTTCCAAGTGGCCTTTTTGTGCCTTCCCTGCTTTGTGGAGCTGCTTTTGGGCGTTTTGTTGCCAACGTGCTCAAAAGGTAAGTGTGTGTGTGTGTACGAGCATGTGAGCATGCCCGGGTGTGCATGGGCACAAGTGTACAAACCTTGCGATTCCAAGCCGTGCTCTCGGCTTCTTTCTTGCCCAGCTACATCGGCTTGGGCCACATCTACTCGGGGACCTTCGCCCTGATCGGTGCCGCAGCTTTCCTGGGCGGGGTCGTCCGCATGACCATCAGTCTCACAGTCATCCTCATCGAATCTACCAATGAGATTACTTACGGGCTCCCCATTATGATCACTCTGATGGTGAGTGCTCCCCTTCTAGGCTTGTCTCCCGTGCAGGGCCAAGTTCAGCCCCCAGTAGCTTCTTTTCAAGTCTTTGTTTTGTGTTTCAGGTGGCCAAATGGACAGGGGACTTTTTCAACAAGGGCATTTACGATATCCACGTGGGCTTGCGGGGTGTGCCGCTCCTGGAATGGGAGACGGAGGCGGAAATGGACAAGTGAGCGCATGCTTTCCTTCTCTTCTGTTCTAGTTTCAGAGTTCATGATCTTGGGCCGTGAGGGGCATGTGCATCAGGGTGCGAAGTGGTGATTAAGATTCTGGGGTGGGAGTCCAGCGAACCGGTAGATAACTACAGGAAGTGGCGGGGGGAGCTGGGGGGCTGAGGCGGGTTTGGTGTGGCTCCTGTGGCCTTCTGGTTGGACCTGAAAGAAGGGCTTGATCAGGTCTGTGTTATGACTGCGCATTTCCGGCAGGGGTCTGCTAAGCCCCGTGAGTGAGAACCAGCCTGCCTCACACATGCGCCACGAAATGTCATGCCATCGGAGACTTTTCTGGGCATAATCGCCAATTTATCCATCGGCCCGCAAATGGCTTGGGCCTTCTCTGTCCAGGGACCCCACAGGGCCCTTGTGGTCCAACAGAGGGATCAGCAAACTTCTGTAAAGGGGGCGGATGGTAAATATTTGTAGCTTTGCAGACCACGTGGCCTCCGTTCACTTCCTCAGCTCGGTCACTGCGCGTAAATGAGTGGGAGGGGCCGGATTTGACCTGGGACCTGCGGTTGCCACCTGGCTTAAAGGGACGGCCCAAGCCTTTTTTTTTTTTTTTTTTTTTTAATTCTGGTAATACTATTAGCAATTCAGTGATAATATGAGGAATGTGCCATGGAGGGCTTAGGAGGGGAAGGCTAATCTCCTGGGCAAGCAGATGGGGTTTGTGGTAAGGGGACATCTCATATTGAACTGAGGAAAGGCCCGCCCATTTGGCAGAGCAGGGAAGGGCATTACAGCTATGGGGAAGGGCATTTACACAAGGCTAGAAGTACAGAGGAATGCTTGTGTTCAGAGAACCGCTCGAGCTGGCTCAGAAGAGGGAGCACGGTGGCCCGGGCCGCGCAGGGGAGCGGGGCTTGCTCCTGGGACACCGCGGGCTCTCTCGTGAGGCGGGATGGCTTCCCTCCATCCCCCAGGCTGAGAGCCAGTGACATCATGGAGCCCAACCTGACCTACGTGTACCCGCACACCCGCATCCAGTCTCTGGTCAGCATCCTGCGCACCACGGTCCACCACGCCTTCCCGGTGGTCACGGAGAACCGTGGCAACGAGAAGGAGTTCATGAAGGGCAACCAGCTCATCAGTAACAACATCAAGTTCAAGGTACAGCAGTCCGAGAGCAACGGGGGGCGAGAAATAAGCCGCTCCTTGGTGCGTGCGCTGACCTAGCGCCTGCCACACCCCACAGATGGGAGGCCCCGGTGGGCTCTCGGAGAATCCGCCTCTTGGTTCTGTGCTGCAGGGAGTGTAGACGCGATAGCGAGTGTGGACATTGTTAGGCCATCAGGACGTGCGTCCCTTCTCACCCCAGCAAGCGTGCAGATGGGTTTTTTGTTTTAATCGGTATTTTTTATGGCGTGTAAGTGGTATCAGGAGGTCTCTAGGGTTGCCTGTGACAGATGTGGATCTTGGCCTCCTTAAGATAGAGAAATCAGCTGGAAGCCGCAGGACCGACAGGAGAGCTGGCAAGTCAGAGGCGGCCCGCAGTCACCCTGGAGGGTGTTGGGAGGCAGGGGCTCTAGCCCTTACTCCTGAGTTGAATTCCAGGCGGAGGCAGAGTCCCTCACTCGGGCCATGAGCCCCCATGGCTCTGGGGGCAGGGGCATGTGCATCGTCAATCCCGCCACGTCACGGCTTAGGAGAGGGGCTCCCCCTGGAGAGTGAGGGGCCGTTCCCAAACCAAAGGAGTAGGGAAGTTGGGCTGGCAGAAACCACAGGATCTCCAGGCCCTGAGGCTCAGAGAGGCTCCCTTCCACCCCGAGCCCCCGTGAAGACGCCTTGCACTTCCTATGTCGGCGCACGCTCGACTCCGCTGCCACCCGAATCCTTAAGCTGCGCAGATGCCGTGGTGGGGTGCCCGTGGCCAGCAGTCCGCGGCCCGCCCAGTAGAAACCTCGGTCCCCGTCACCCCTCCCCACGCCCAGAAATCCAGCATCCTGACCCGGGCTGGCGAGCAGCGCCGGCGGAGCCAGTCCATGAAGTCTTACCCGTCGAGTGAGCTGCGAAACGTGTGCGACGAACACCTCCCCTCCGACGAGCCGGCCGAGAAGGAGGACCTCCTGCAGCAGATGCTGGAGCGAAGGTGAGAGAACAGCTCCCCCCCCACAGGGGCTCCCGGGGGGTGGGGGGGGCGCCAGCGCGCCGCTCGGGGGCAGCCCCCGAGCTTCCGGGGGACTTGGGGAGTTGGTTGGGGCCGCGGGGGGAACGCAAGAAGCAGTCCTGCTGAGGGTATGCTAGGCAGCATCTGGTTTTTATGTAACAGATACACCCCCTACCCCAACCTATACCCCGACCAGTCCCCGAGCGAAGACTGGACCATGGAGGAGCGCTTCCGCCCTCTGACCTTCCACGGCCTGATCCTGCGCTCACAGCTCGTCACCCTGCTCGTCCGAGGGGTTTGTTACTCGGAAAGTCAATCAGTGAGTCTCTCCGCTCTGCTCCGGGATTCCAGAAGGCACCAGGGTGATAGGAGCACAGTCCCTGTGCCTCGGGGGGGCCGAGAGCTAGTGCTTGGGGAGCCCGCGTGCTGGCAGGCGGCTGTCCTGCGGCGTGTGCAGCCTCAGGGCCCCTCTGCTGCGCTCAGTGCCTCTCGGGGGACACGATGGTGGGGGGGTGCCCCCGGTCACCCTCCCCTTAGTCTGCGCGCTGCTTGAATGTCCTTTTAGCCTGGAAACTTTTTCTTTCTTTCTTTCCTTTTTTTTTTTAAGACTTTATTTGTGAGAGAGAGAGGGGAGGGGCAGAGGGAGAGGGTGAAGAACGCTCCCCATTGAGCTCATAGAGCCCGAAAGGGCTTGATCCCAGGACCCCCGGATCATGACCTGAGCCGAAGGCAGATGCTTAACCCACTGAGCCACCCAGGCACCACGAGCCTAAAGATTTTATTTATTTATTTGTCAGAGAGAGAGATAGAGAACAGAAGCGGAGGGAGCATCAGGCAGAGGGAGAAGCAGGCTCCCCACCAAGCAAGGAGCCTGATGCGGGACTTGATCCCAGGACCTTGGGATCATGACCTGAGCCAAAGACAGATGCTTAACCGACTGAGCCACCCAGGCGCCCCACCTGTAGACTTTTAATGTAGTTTCTACACTTTGATTTCTGGTATAAGTGAACTTTTTTACAGGTTTTTTTTTTTTAATGTTCTTTCTGTTAATTCTCTTGTAATTTTCTTTTTTTTTTTTCTTCTATTTGGTTTTTGTAGAGATAAGCAGGGTGGGTGTGTTGTTCAAAGTGGTCCCTATAGTGACCTGAAGACCCACTCATCCCCACACGCTTCACCCCCTTTAGAGGGAACCTGAAAAGGTTGCACAGAGGCCTACTTTCCAAAAGGACTCTCCTGGTTCAGCTCTTGCCCCTGGGTGGTGGTCCAGGTCCCCAGTGAGGGCCGAGGGGAAATCCAGAAGACTGGGGATGCGGGGATGTAACAGAGCTGCTTTGTCCTATTAATTGCCACAAACCCGGTGGCTGCAAACGACAGAAATCTATTCTTTTCACAGTTCTCAAGGTCAGAGTGCAAATTCCACATGTCAGCAGGGCCTTGCTGTCCCGGGAGGCTCTGGGGGAGGATGGCCTTCCTCGTCCGTGGGGGCTGCCAGCCGTCCCTGGCACTCCTTGACCTTACGTCCCTCCAGTTTCTGCCTCCGTTGTCACGTGGTCTTCTCCCTCTGTGTCCTCTTCTCTTCTTAGAAGGACACCAGTCATTGGACATAGGGCCCACCCTAGTGCAGTCTGACCTCATCTGAACTTGCTTATGTCTGCACCGCCCGTTTCTTCCCACGTGGCCGCGTGCACAGGTAGCAGGGGTTAGGACTCAAGACACGTCTTTTGAGGGACACACCTCAGCCCAAGACCTATTAGTTCTTCTCCCACTTAGGCTCCGGGACAAGCCATGTCCGTTTTACCAGCAAGGGGAAGCAGGGTCAGAGAGAGATTAGGAGACTCGCCGAGGGGGGCACAGTTAGGCCTGGCTGGGAACTGGCTCCAGACCAAGGCGTCTCACGGCAGAGCCCCCAGTGCTGCACCGCCCCCGCCAGGTGGCGCCGTGGCTGACGGTGTGGACGTAGAGGGGAAGGGGCTCTAAGTGTGCCCCGGCTGGTGGCCGGCCTGGGTGCAAGGACCTGTCTCCGTTGGGATTGCAGAGCGCCAGCCAGCCACGCCTTTCCTACGCTGAGATGGCTGAGGATTACCCGCGGTACCCCGACATCCACGACCTGGACCTGACGCTGCTGAACCCACGCATGATTGTGGTGAGCGGGGCTGTGCCTCCGGGGCGGGGCCCCCGAAGAGGAGTCGGCCGCCGCTCCTCCGCGTGGTCGTGCCTCAATCCTGGCTAGGGCGCAGGTGGCCGCAGGTGACGTGTGTGGTCTTCTCTGCAGGATGTCACCCCGTACATGAACCCCTCGCCCTTCACCGTTTCACCTAACACCCATGTCTCGCAAGTCTTCAACCTGTTCAGGACGATGGGCCTGCGGCACCTGCCCGTGGTGAATGCCGTGGGAGAGGTGAGTCCGACTTCCGGCTGAGCCCGCAGCCGCGCCGGCCTTCTAGAAAGAACCCTGACCCCGCCGCGTGCGAGTCAGGGCTTCCCAACCAGCAGGGTTTCTCGGACTAAAAGCTCTTCTGCAGCCCTTGGAGGACCTGTCCCCCTCTGCCTCCTGCGTGTTTCTGACGCGCACTCTCTGCTCAGCCGGCAGGTGTCGCCAGGGTCACGGCTGCTGCGGTCGAGCATAGGGCAGTCGTCCCCAATGTTCCTCTCCTTTACCCTCCATCAGGCCTGCGCCTCCTGGAGGAAGGGTCCTCTCCCCACCTGTTCTGGCCATTTATGACGTTAAATGAGAGAATTTCAATCAAAATGCTTAGAGAGTTTTATTTATTTATTTATTTTTTTGCTTAGAGAGTTTTAAAAGATCCAGCTGCCTACAATTAGTAATCAGTGCTGCAGACTTTCTTTTTTTTTCCTTAGAACTCCGTTGCTTTTCTTGTTACACAGTTATTGTTTGTATTCTGCTTCTCTATTTTTTTTTAACAATCAAACAAAAAGTAAATACAAGCCCCTTATTTCTACAGAAGTAGCCACTCCGTCTTCTCAAGGTAGCTCCTATGTCTTTTTCCCTCTGCACCTGCAAGTAGAGATTTTACGTATCGTCTCTATGAGAGCGTTACCACCTCCTGTACTGTTTAGTACTCTCGTGGTTCAGACCTTTCCGAGGCAGGAAACGTTCGCTTACGGTATTGCCGTGGGCTCGACGGCATCCCCGTGGCCAGCTGTCCACTCACTTACCCAGCCGTCCCCTGCTGGGAGCCACGTAGTTAAACGTCACCGCCGGTCACCCTCTTGAGGCTCTTGATGTTTATCACCAAGTCGCCCTCCGGGACGTGACACCTCTGCGCTAGGGCCCTCTGGCAGAACGCTGGCCCAGCCCGGCCTGCTCTTCCGTGGGCATGGTCTGTGGCAGTGGGTCAGACTCTTCTTGAAACACAGGCGCACGGGCGGTTCTAACATACTTCCTTTCGCGTCAGTGAGACGTGAGTAGCGGCGGCTGCAGCCGTGAAGAGCTCTGTCTGTCCGCACGCCGGCGGGACGTCCCGCAGCGTTCCTCCATTCTGACCTCATCTGCCTGGAGATGGCATCAGGCCCCACACGTTAAGGGCTCAGCCCCACAAGACACTGCCCCCCCCGCCCCCCGCCACTTCAGATGCCAAGCAATAGTCCAGGTTGTCTCCTGTGTTTCTGGCCGAGTGGCTGTACGTTGGAGGTTCCCATGATCCTGTGCTGCTAGAACTCAGGGAAACAGTTTACTCACCAGATGATCGGTGTACCACAAAGGATGTGGCCCAGGAACGGCCAGATGGAGGAGACGCGGGGGCAGGTGTGTGGGAGGCTTCCACGCCCCCTCTGGCACCCCACCCCCCTGGCACCGTCCGTGTTCGCCAGCGTGGGGCTCCCCGCGCCCCATAGTTCAGGAACATTGTCGGCGGCTTTGTCGTGTACGTACACGTGATCAGTCACATCATGGCTGATTGATTCAACCTCCGTGCCTTGCCTGCCCACAGGTGGGCTTCTTACTCTTATCACTTAATTCCAAGGTTTCAGAGCTTTATGCCAAGAACTAGGATGAAGACCAAGAACGTAGGTGCTACCATAAGTCACCGTATCGCAAGGACTCAGGTGGTGCTGAGACGTGGTATCCATGAGCCACAGCGGGGTCGCGGGGTCTCGGGAGCCTGCCTCGGGCTGTGTCTCTTGCACACGTGCTCGAAGCCGGCTGCGGGTGGTGGGAACTGAGAAGGCTAGTGAGCGTGTGTCCAGTTGAAAAAGACGCTCAAATTTAGAGTTCAGATGGCCCGACTACAGTTTCTCTTGGAGCTGAATTTGTCCCATTGGCCTCCAAGTGACGAGCCCTAGTTACCTGTTGATCTCCTTGTCGCCTGGAAACTGGGGAGCCTTGAAGCACGCAATGGGACCAGCTTGTCACGTCTGTCCTGGCACTCTGCAGGCCAGGCCTCTGTCGCCCCTGCTTACAGTGACGCATGGGCCAGCCGTGTCCACTCCTGTTCCTGCCCCAGCGGGTTTGCTTTGCAGGTGACGGGGGTCTTTTCCTCCTTGTCCTAGATCGTTGGGATCATCACTCGACACAACCTGACCTACGAGTTCCTGCAGGCCCGGCTGCGGCAGCACTACCAGACCATCTGACGGCCCGGCGCGGCCTCGCCACCACACGCCAGCCCGCCCTGTCCCCGAGCTGCCCCGGGGAGGGGGGGGCTCGCTCGTGCTCCACCGCCACGGCCGGCTGGGGCTATTCCAGACAAGGAAGATTCCCGCTCACGCACGTGTTCGGAAAGCCTGTGATCATCAAACACTTCGGGCGGTCAGCGGTCCTGGGGATGGTGTTGGACCACGAGAGCCTGGGCCTGTCTGACCCCTCAGCAAGTATCTTCCTGTTTCCTGCTCCCCACTCTCCTGCCGTCCGGCCTGGGCCCCGGGCCCCTCCACCCCACGCGTGCCAGGACCAGAGGGGGCGTCAGACCTCAGCCACTGGGGAGTGACGCCCAGAGCAGTTTTCCTGCCCCCTCCTGCTGCTTTCCTAGGGAACCCAGCTGTTGCCTTAAACTGTAACGGGAGGGGCTTTGGCCCAGGCAAGTGGTGGGGCGAAGGCCAGTTGCAAAATTAAGGGAATTATCAAATTTAGAGACTGAGCCACTGAGATTACCCATGTGTCGGGGGCCTTCCTGCGTTGGGACCCTTGACAGGCGCGCCGGTTCACTTGAAGGGAAACAGCTTCCTGGGGGAGCTGCTGCTCTGGGCTTGCCTCCTCAGAAGCGCCACCCTCCAGAAGCACAAGTCCCACCGGCCGTCCCTGAAGAAGTCTGACGGGACGGGACGGTCCCACTTACAGCCGCCCCGGTTTTTAGCATTTACCGTGGTCCGTCCCTCGTCCCTCCCCTCCGCGCCGAGTCACTGACCTCCCATGAGTTCTTCCACGTGTTTCCTGGCGAGGCAGCCGCAGCCCAGGTGTCTCCCCTGCCCCCATTAGATAAAAGGGCGCCCCGTGATCCTGCTCGACCCGACTCTGGGGAATGATACCGTTACCTCCGAGACGGACAGAAGCCAGTCGTGGGCCAGCGAGCACTACAGGATCGTGATGGGGCCGAGAAGCCGGGTTAGGACAGAGCGGACGGCTCATTACAGGAGGAGGGCGTGTGCCCGTCACGCACCTGTCTCACCCCCTGCTGCTAGCCATCCCGCGCCATCCCCCCCAGCCATCCCCCCCAGACATGGAAACTGTGCTCCGGGGGGGCAGCGGTGGGAGGGACACCTGCCAGCACGTGCCCCAAGGCCCGGGCCCGAGCTCCGGGAAGGAAGCCTCCAGGTTGGGGGGCCCTCTCTGACCAGGCCCCCAAAGCAAACGCTTTGTTTCGGGTATTTTGCACTGACTTTCCTCTCAAACTCTGTGCTCTCCCCCTACTTGCGTCCACACCTAGGCCTGTGGTCAGATGCAGCCCGCTGGCAGATGTGTTTTGGGACTCAAGATGGCATTCGCTTGCATCTAAGTTTGTGTCGGGGTTTTTTGTGCGTCAGCTGTGGCGGTTCCCCGAGAGCGTGGGCGCCTGCCCTCGACCACGCCATCCTCTCGCCCTCTGGCTCGGGCTGACCTCCGCTGCCAAGACTGCCGTGCAGCCTGGGGGTGGGCTCCCGTCTCGCTGTGGCTGGCCCAGGTCTTGTGCTCAGCGCGCGCTGCTCCCCTAAGTGAGGGGGCTGCTTCAGGATCTTTCTCAACTGACTGTGCTCCCCACCCCCCGCAGTCCATCCTTCCATTTTCTTATCTCTTTGACCAAAAATACTTTGACTTCTAAATGTTTCAGCTTCCGTGGATACATTTGACCTGTGAGATGTGGCTGGGGGCCCCCAGTAAGTAGTTGGGGAAATCACAAGGACCAAAAAGGCAAGTGCTTCTAAATGTGATCGTGTTCAGCCGCCGCCACTTCATCGTAAGGCAGCCCCCAGAGCTTGGCCGCGTTATTTACCCCCCTGCACATCCAGTCCCCAGACACTTCATTCCCACTGGACTAGCCCAGAGGTAACTGGCAGAACGCACACGTCTCCCTCTGTGTGACCTGACTGCACGGGCCCGAGGTCCCAAACTCAGGCCCCTCCAGAAAGGCAACTTGCTTCTTGTCCTCCGTGGGCATCTGCCCTTACCAGATAAGCCCAAAGAGAACCACTGCCCCACTTGTAACAAATAACTGGAAGCCTCACTCCTTTGATTATTAGAAACCCACGTTGTCCACATCCCGCCTATTACCAGCCCCGTCGCCCCCTGGTGGTAGGGTCCGTCCACACGCAAAGCCCACAAGCCGCAGGAGGCTCTGGGGCTGGCTAGAGCCGGTTTTCTGTGTGCCTGCCCGTCGCCAGCTTGGTGTGTCGCCAGCTTGGTGTTTCACGTTTCCCAGCTGAGGAGCCTGGGAGGTAGGGAGCGAGTCCCTCCTGACCGTGGGACCTTGGCACTTGGGAAGGATTTACTCATGACCTTGTTTAATGAACGATTCCTGGCTGGGATGGACGCTTGCTTGCTTGATACTTCTGATGCAGAATTGTGTACTGACACAGCTGTCGGAAAGCAAGCTTCTGGAAAGGCCAGAAGCACCGTCCAGGGCCCTGTAGTGGCAATGTGCAGTGTTCCCCCACATCTCCCAACCGTGGCAGGCTTCCTTCTTTCTGTTCGCACTGTTGGTTTAGACAGTAATACTAGCTAATTCTGTTGTGTACCTACATTGTATTTTTTTTTAATTTGTAAAATTCTATTTTTATTTGAACTTTTGGAACTTGGAAGTTCTCATTGTAACTGTTAACATGGCAGAATAAAGTGTCTTCATCTGTCTCCTTTGAGCTCTTGTCTCCATGGTGCTTGCTGTAGAGTGGTACATGATTTTCATTCGCCTCTTTCCACAATGTAAAAATCACAAAGCCGGAGAGAAGATTGACAGTCTCAGAGGTCTCCTGAAGCTTTGCCGGCAAGACTTCATTCCCAGGGGTCCACCTGCTACCAGCTTAGTCCTTAGCAAAAATCATGAAGTTCCCGGTCTTCTCTCTCCCTTCAAATCAACGCCATGTGATCTCGTTTGTAGATGCTTTCGTCCCATAAAAACCTACCCATTCCCTCAGCTGCTGCTGCCCGTAGCAGGAGATGGAGTTGCCGTGTGTATTCTGACAGCACTGTGTTTAGGAATCTGTCCCACTGACAGGTTCCCTGATAGCCAACCAGAAGAAGTACAATCAATGCCGAGGCAGTAGACGTTTGGGGCTGGCTTCCGTGCTGCCATCCGTCTCTGCTCTCTGCTTTGCCAGAAATCGGATTTTCTTGGTCTCTGGTTGATCTGCCTCAAGTTGCCATTCCACCAGCACTAGAAATGGTCTCCGTCAGTGCTGTCCCCTCCACCTGTCCCCTGGTTTCCCGAACTCCAGGGACACTATCTGTGCATTCGGCACTGTCCGTTCCATTCGGGGAGGACCCACCCCTTGTGGGTCCCCAGTGACCCCTTGGGAGTCTGCCCAGTCCCCCACACTTCCCTCCTAGCAGCTCCCACTCCCCGGGCCTCAGGAGCCAAGTTCGGGCACTTTTCCCTGTCTTTGCTCCTGTCATCAGTTCTTCTCTGCTTCTTGGTTTTTCCCCTGCCCTTCTGTGTTCAAAGTCCACACGAAGAAGACATTTGTTGGAAGTGGTTAGATTAGAGATTTCCCCCCACACACACCCCCTCACCATCAACTCACTTCTGGCCTCCCCCTACCCCTGCAAAGAGCGAATGACTACTTCATTTCCCCTTTTCCCGACTTCTGTACAAGACCAAGACAATTGGGCTGATGTTACAGAGCACGGACTCAGCCATGTCCTGCAGTGGTGCTGAACAGGCATTGACCTTCAGGGAGTCTACAATCCAGGGACAGAGACACCACTGCCTACCAAGGCAAATTGTGTTGTATTATAATAATTACACACAAAGTGCTGCAGGTGCAGAAATCAGCTCATACCAGGCATGTAGTATTGGGCAAGGCCTCAGGGACAAAGCCACATTGTCCATGAGCCTCAGTTGTGTAGAATGTTCTCGGGAGAGCTGGATAAATGGTGTTACAAGGGGAAGGGACAAGATAAATAAGAGCCGGAGAAGTGAACGTGTCGGTGGCCGGAGGGGGAGGGGGGTGGAGGAATGTCATAGATTCTGACGCGGAGAGGGGATGTGTAGATTAGAGCATCGCTCCCTGTTGTGGGTGAACTTGGCCACTGGTATTCTCTGCTTCTCCAAAGCAGATACAAAGAAATGGCATCTTCTCCAGTCCCCTCCCCGCCCCACCCCTCACCCGTCCAAGCACCTGGGACCAGAATTAGAAAAAGCTGGTGGCTACTTTTTAATTATGTCTAAGTACCCAAAAGGCAGTTTGTTCTTTCTTCATTTTGCTTAACAAAGGCACCACTCTGGGGGCCATGTGGCTGGTGGGGGAGGTTCTGTGTGTGTGCAGGCAGGGGGTCTATGGGAAATCTCTGTACTTTCTGCTTAATTTGGCTGTGAATCCAAAACTGCAACCCAAAATAAATCTTATTATGTTTAAAAGGAAGGAGAAAGAAACAGCCGCCTTCTCTGTGACAAAAGGAAACCGGGTTATCGGCTGGGAAAGGAAAGAAATCACGCCAACCAAGCCTTTGGCTTCTGTCCGTGGTGCTGAAGTTTATTCACTTTCAAACAGCTTTCAGGTAACAGGTGAGTGTCTATCCTAAAATTTAATGCATGGGATGGGAGAGGTGGGAAAGCCACAATTAAACCACTTTATCTACATTTAGCATAAAATGTGAGAAACGTTGACAAGAGGCTGCAGCTTGAATACGGTGCTCGTCACGGCTCGACTTGATGCTAATGAGATGTGACAAAGTTGAGTGAGAGACCCCAAGGAATGAGGGTCTCTCGAAATTTGCCCGGGGTCTGGCCCGCCTTTTCCTCTCTGGCCATTATCTTCGGTACTACAAAGAGAACAGAGACAAATTTGGCTTGGTGACCCGGTCCTATTGGAAAAGTCAGCTTCACAGGAGTGTGCTCGCCTCCCACCAGCTCCCACTCCAGCCTGACAACCCTGGAAATTTCATGAACTGGGGCACAAGTTGCTCATTAGAAGTCATAAATCAACCCTGGTGGTTTCCTTTCTTTTGTTTCTGGTTTTTATTTAATTTATTTTTGAAGATTTATTTATTTATTAGAGAGAGAGAGAGAGAGAGAGCAGGCATGCACATGCTGGTGAGTGAGGGGAGAGGCTCTCAAGCAGACTCCCCACTGAGCGTGGCGCTTGACTTAGGGCTTGATCCCACAACCTATGAAATCATGACCAGAGCTGAAACCAAGAGTCGGACGCCGAACCGACTGAACCACCCAGTTGCCCCAGCCCTGGTCGTTATCATTTAGTTCTTTGGGATCTGACACTTCTGGGGGGAAACATGAACTCCCAATCATCAGAATGAAGGGGACTTGGCCCCACGAACAATCTAAGTTCCCAATGCTCGTGGCAGTTACTTTATTTCCCCCTGGTATTTCCTTGGCAGCCTGTAGCCGAGGATGATGTCATTGGCCCAAGCTGAGACAAACATTTCAAAGGAAGTTAACTTCTACTCTCGTCTCCTTACTGCAGGAGGCATGGCCCGGTGGTGTTCTTTGACAAGGTTTGAGTCTCAGTGAAACCACAACTTCCTTCCTCCCCATCCCGTATCCATTCCCAGCTCCTCTTACCCGGAAGCTGTTGCAGCCCAGTCCACTCTGGGCTCCAATCCTGTCCATCCTGCCTCCGAAGCAGCTGGACCTCCGCAGGCTCCGAGGGGCAGCAAGCAGTGCCCTCAGCTTGCTTTTTAGGAGGGCAGATCTATCGGAGGAGTCCCAGGGGCTCCGCCCAAGGGCACCCCCATCTCTCTGGGCTGGGTTGACCTCCCCTGTCCAGGGAGGCACCTCAGGGAGGGGGCTGAGAGCCGCCCCAGCTTCCTCATTCTGCTCGCTTAGTACTTCTGGGGGCACGACCTCCTCTTCTAAAGGCATCTTGTCCTCCAAGTGGTCCAGCAAATTCTTTACAAAAGGAACACACAGGGAAAGGGAGAGGTCTCACTGACCCGCACAGTGTCACAAAGCCCCCTGGTCCCACACTGGGGCCCCTGTCCTGGCCCTACCTTGAAATCCATCAGGTCTGCGTTGGACACAGAGCCATACGCGGGGTTAGCTCCTATTTGCCCCAGGAGCTGAAATGCGAGGAAGAGGAGGAAGCTTGCGGTGATGGTGGGGGAGCCCATGCTGGCGTCGCTCAAGGAGTGCCCTGGTGCCGGCTCGCCTCTCTGTCCTCTCCTTTCCCTTCTCAGCCTCCGTCTGCCTCTGTCTCCCAGCCGCCCTGCGCCTCCTCTTTTTATAGCCCCCCGGCTCTCCAAGAGCGCAAGAGGGACGGAACCCTCCCCATTCTGTCACTTGCAGCGATAAAGCAGCTGAATGAGGAGCAGCAGAAGATGGCCTTTTAAAGCTATCAGTCCAGCAGAGCCTGTCACTGCCCCTCCACCTGGAGCAGCCCCAACAGCCCTGGACCCTCGGCTGCAAGAGCCACATTCTTGTTGATTTGCCTCAAGAGGTTCCCACTTCAAAGGTGTGAGAAGAGCAAAAAAGAGTCCTTGGTTATCTTACAGCGATGCCTGGGGCTTCTTTCTCCTCAGCAACGGGGACGCAGGCAGGGAGGCAGAGGGTGACCGTTGGCCGGCGCCCAGCTCCCCCGGTTGGTTTTCGGCTCAGCTGTCAGGGGCTCCAAATAAGGGCGGGTGGGGAGGAAGTGGCAGGCAGCCTGCGGCTCGGGACAAATCAGTCCAGATGCTCAAGCTGGCCTCACACCTGACTCATCAGCCGTGAGGCCAGACCTCTCCCTCCGACTGGGCTGCCCTCCCTCCTGGCAGTCACTCTCAGCGGTCAGGTGAAGAGGGAGTTATTTTTTAGAGCATTAAGTCAGCCGGGAACCAAATGTGATGAATGTCCCAAGAATTCCGCTCCCAGACATAAACACTGGAGAAAAGCTTTGGAAACACAACCATCCCTCTGCCAAACTCCTCCTCCTTGCCGTCCGTGGTGTAGAGGGAGGTGGGTACTTAGAGATGCCAACATTTTCATTCCGTCACCTTGCTGTTTGTAGAAACTCAGACTCCGAATTTGAAGCTTCTAATGCCCCCAACCCCCCCGGGAAAGGTCCCTCGGCGAGCTGGCTGGCGGAGTGAGGGGGAAGTGAGTGTGGCACACAGTTTCCCTTAACGCCTTCCATGTAACTTCTGCGAGGCCGGGCTCCATTTTCCTGGCCGCCAGGAAGAAATCACAGAGAGCACGGCTGTCCCCATTGAACGCGTGGCCCCCAATCCCTAAGCTCGCACTCCATATTAGCCTGCTATTTGATGCAGCAGGTCCTGGGGGGCAACCACTGCATTCGACGGGTCGAGAGACCTCACTGCAGCCCCAAACAAACCTACACACATCATCACCACCTTCTTTGCCCCCCTTTGTAAAAACCTGCTCTACCCACCTCTCCAGGTTGTCAGGTGAGCGACAAATGCGTGAACGCATTGTGACGTGCTGCCCCGTTGCAGGATGGTGCGCATGTTGCCTTTATTGACCAGCTGTAACGGGCCAGACCCTCTACCGTGAGCTTTGTGCGCATGACCTAATTGTCATCACCGCCCCATGAGGTGGGCGGTATTGCTCCCATTCACAGAGGGGCAGAACTGAGACAGAGTTCTGAGACAAGTTACGTCACTTGCCCAACCAAGGTCATTGGGCTCCTAAGCCACAGAGCCGAGACTTGAACCCCAGGTTGGACACCGATGCCCATATTCTTAGCCATCCCACAGATGCTGCTGCTGTCGCTTGGCGGGATGGTCCCTCACCAGTCCTTTCAGTGCAGTTCCTGATTGAACACGCCCCTGCCCCCCCTCTCCCAGGCGGCTTCTGAGCAGCTCCTTCCCCTTCCCCCTCCCTTGGCGTGTGTGTGTGTGTGTGTGTGTGTGTGTGTGTGTGTGTGTGTGAACTACCTCAAGGAAGGGGTCATCCAAGCCCCATGACCTGTTGGCACACCTGACATGTTTTGACGTACTCCACGGGACTCAGGAAATGCGTGCGGAATGCCCAGTCTGCCCCGAGCAGGCCCCTCCCTGGCTGCGCCCACTCCCTGGCTGATGGGGTGGGGAGGCTGATCTGCGGGAGGGCAGGAAATCGGGGCAGTACGTGGCCGGAGGTCTCGAGAGGTATCCCGGGTGATTTTTTTCTAAGACCGAAGGAAAAAGGAGCCCTCTCCAGTAACCTTCTCTGGGTCAGCTGAACTCAACCTGAAATCCAAAGTGGGTGCAACCCTGAATATGAGCTCTGGGGGCAAAACCCCTCGTATCCTGATGAGCCCCTGGAATGTGCTCACAGCTTAATCGCCCAGTTGGCAGGGTTATTATTAGCAAAGACGATTCAGTGAGCAGCCACACTGGGGGAACCGATGCTCCTTGCTGTGTGCGTCACGCGGCCCGTCTCCTGGAGATGCCCTTTCAGACAGGCAGCGACTTCCGGAAGGGCGTCGTGGCAGGTGGCCTCGGCCGTGGCTCAGCCCCGGAGGGCCTGTACTGCTCCTCTGTCCTGAGCCACTTCTGAAGTCTGTCGGTGGCCCAAGGAGCAGCGGAAATGCTGCTCAAGGGTCCAGAAAGAGAATTTCAGAATTTCCCCAGCTCCTTTTATTAAAGTCACTGTCCCTCTTCCAGACCAAAACCCGAGCAGAGCATTGGTGTCTGAGTTTCTTCTACAAGCCAGAGGTTTTTGTTTGGTTTGGTTTGGGTTTTGGTTGTTTTCTTTGGGGGGGGGTTGTTGTTTTGGGTTTTGTTGTTGTTGTTTGTTTGTGGAAGGGGAGTGGCAAGAAAAAGAATATTCAGTTTTGCTGCCCAGAGGACTTCACATAGAATCAACACCACCTTCTACCCTGATGAGGCTTAATAGGAACCCAAGCCTCAGATACACTTATTACTTTGATCTTAGCAAAGCCTTTGATTTGTGTCTGAAACAGAAAATGGCTACATGTAAATTTCCCTTCTTTTCCGTGCCCCTGCTCAACCTGGGGGTGGTGGGGAGGCAGGAGGAGGTATGTGTGTGGAGGAGTCGATCTTTAATGCAGCGTTTAGAAGCGAGCCTGGAGGAGTGAAACAGAAGAAAAGCAAAAGGCACAGAAAACGAGATCCACCCCCCACCCCCACCTCTCCCACTAGCCAAAAAGTCAAAAGCCTTTATTTCCTGATCACTGGAAAGAAGTTGTCTTAGTCATATGGCGGAATGAGCATCGCAGATGGGTGGGAGAATCCAGAACTGGGGCTTCTCTAGTTTCCATCTCAGAGTTTCCATTTTAGGATCATCCATGGGGATGCTGCGGGCAGCTTCGGGAGCCGTGAGGTCCCAGCAATGTAACACAAGTCCAAAATCGGTACCAGAAACCCATGGTGTCCATGGTATGATCCTTTCAGACACAAATGGTCTAACACAGAAGCCCCAGCTGGGAGAAATCGGTAAGACCATGATGCACATTTAGGGATGGTTGTTTCTGATTTTGAAAATGGTGTTGGGGCGCCTGGGTGGATCAGTGGGCTAAGCCTCTGCCTTTGGCTCAGGTCATGATCTCAGGGTCCTGGGATTGAGCCCCGCATCAGGCTCTCTACTCAGCAGGGAGCCTGCTTCCCCCTCTCTTTCTGCCTGCCTCTCTGCCTACTTGTGATCTCTCTCTTTGTGTCAAATAAATAAATAAGATCTTAAAAAAAGAAAGAAAGAAAGAAAGAAAGAAAGAAAGAAAGAAAGAAAGAAAGAAAGAAAATGGTGTTCTGTTTCTTTGGTACAACATGAAGATCCCTCGCCCTGCAAGATGGCAGCAGTTTCCCTAGAAAACGAGGTCCAAGGCAAAAGTTCAGTTGCTAAAGCTTTCCGGGGTTGGGGCGGTTCAGTTCAAGGGAAGCAGAAGCGAGGGCAAAAGAGAAATGAGACAGTGGATTCTTTAACTATGACTGTGTAACAAATGACCCCAAACCTTAGCAACTTGAAACAATCCACATCCTTTACCAAACAATTTCCGTGGGTCAGGAATCGGGCCCTACCCAGCTGGCGTCCCTTGCTCAGGGCTCCTGGAGGCTCCGGTTAAGATGCTGGCTGGGGCTGCCGTCAGCTCAGGGCTTGGCTGGAGGATCTGCTTTCAAGTTCACTCCTGTGTCTGCTGAGAGACCGCAGCTCCTTAACAACCGTTGGCTGGAGGTGTCAGTTCCTCGCCACGCGGGCCTCTCCAGAGAAACGCAACTGACTTCCTCTGGTACAGAGAGAGATTATGTAAGCTCTTCGTAACCTCCTCGTCCTGGAAATGGCACCCCAAGGGCATGGGTACCAGGAGATGGGGGGGCTCAGAGTTCTGGAGGCCAGAAGTCTGGAATCGAGGTGTCAGCGAGGCCATGTTCCCTCTGAACCCTGTAAGGGCAGAGATGTCCTTGCCTCCTCCTCCGGCTTCCGGCACTTGCCGGTGCTCGTTGGCGCTTCTTGCCTTGTAGACGCAGGGCCCCGATCTCGGCCTCTGTCGTCACATGGCTGTCCTCCCTCTCTGTGTCTCTCTCTCCTCTTCGTATAAGGACACCAGTCATATTGAATTAGGAGCCCCTCTATTCCAATCTGACCTCATCTTAACTCGCTCTTTCTACAATGAGACTATTTCCCAATAGGGTCACATTCTGAGGTTCTGGAGGTTTAGGATTTCAACATATCTTTTGAGCAGACAGAATTGAATCCATAACAAACACTTTGTCTGTGGGCTCCTTGCTAACTCCTGTCTCTCACTGGTCAAAGTGCCAAGCCCACCCTCACCCCAATCCTGCCCCAAGGCCATGAACGCCCCTTCCCTTCTGGGCTGCATTACCCAGCTCCCTTAGGTAGTAGCTGGGGAAACCTGAGATTCCATCCATTCATGAACTGCCTTGGCAATCTCTCCTTGCCAGTTGATCCTGCCTGTTGGGGGACGG
>CM052900.1:158661137-158679817 GCA_028534135.1 Potos flavus | reverse complement strand
CTGCCTTCGCCCACCACTCAGTCCTCGGGGGCCTCCGGGACGAGGGGCGGAGACAGGCCTGAAGGACAGGCCTGGGCGGCATGAACAGCGGGTGCTGCTGGGCTGGGCGGCAGACGCGGCCCTGGGGGTGAGCTTGGCTGGTGGGGAGCCTGCCATGCAGGCCTGCCATGGGTGCGGCCCCTCCCCGCCCCCCCCTGCTCTGTCTGGAGGCACTGGTCAGGGAAAGCCCAAGGCTCTGTCCCCCTACCCTAGGCCACGGTAGACAGAAGCCTCAGGCTCTGACCACCATGGACCCGGCATTCGGGGTGCTGGGGAGGCTAGGGGGGTTGAGGGCCCAGCCTGAGCCCAGATGCGGGAGAACACAGGCAGGGAAGGCTCCGGGAAGGGCCCAGACTCAGGAAGCCAGGCTCCCCCTTCAGGACGGTTAGGTGCTCAGAATGGGGTTTGTCTCCCTCTCTTTCATTCCACACTTTTGCCTTGAGCTCCTACCCCGTGCCTTACAAGAGGAAGGCAGAGGGAGATCTGGCCCACGCGGAATGGGAGGAGGCCGGGGGACCTCAGGGGCTGAGTGGCCACAAGCGGGGAGCTGGAAGACGCAGGGAGGGACTCTCCCCAGGGCCTCCCCACCTCGCCGTTAGCCCAGTGATCAGGATTGCGGACGTCCGGCCTCCAGAACTGCGTGGTTCTAAGCCAGGGTGCCTTCGGTCATTTCTTCCAGCGGCTGCGGGACGGAGGAGCAGCGCAGAGGCAGAGGCAGACGCAGACGCAGACGCAGACGGGGACAGTGGGCGGCGGAAGTGGGAGGGAGCCGGGATTTTGCTCCCCCACGCTCCCCCCACCCTTCTCCCCGCTCACCTCCTCCTTTCTCCCCCCAGGCTCCCCAGCGCCCCCACCCCTTTTAAAATAACTTGTTGCAATTAGGAGGCATCAGCTCTGAAACTGTGAACACACTTCAATCTTTGACGGCAAGTGGGAAAAAAGCAAGGCTCCTCTCCCTCCGTCTTCTCCCCGCCACCCTGTCCTCTCTGCAAATGTCCCCGCAAAGTGCGCCTGCGCCGCGTGCTGGGAATCCGGAGGCTGAGGCCCCGGGAGCGGAGCGGAAGCCGCGTCCCATCAGCTCCTGGCTGTCAGCGCCCTTGGCCCGCGGATTGCTTGGGACTCTGTCACTCTCACGGCTGATAAAGCCCCACGACCTGCTGCTCTGGAGCCCGGGGCCTCTGGTCCTGATAAGTCCCGCCTGTCAGCGGGCTTGTCCACACCTGCTCCTGGCCCAGCCTCCCTGGGCCTGGCCCTGCCCTGGGCTTCCTGTTGCGTGTTTCCAGCCAAGCCCCAGCCGCCGTGCCCCGGCCAGGCCACAGTCACCTTGAGGTGACCCCAGACAGCCAGGCCGGCAGTAGCAGGATTGGGAAGGACGGTTCATTCAGGACATGGAGTGGGTCCATGGTGCTAGAGATTTTCTGCCCTGAGTGGGCCAACCCCTATTTCCAGAATGTTCCTTGGTTGGGGGGGCATTGGTTCGAGAGAGGTGGGCACGGGATTCCAAATGCAGCAGCAGCAGGGCCTTTCCTAAGGCAACCAGCTAAACCAGCGGGGTCTTGACCCCTGGAAGGTATTTGGCAGTGTCTGAGACATCACTGGTTGTCGTGGGCGGAGGAGGGGGAGCTCCCCACATCTAGGGGTCGCGGCCAGGGACACTGCTAAACATCCCACGATGCACGAGACTGCCCCCACGACAAAGGCTGATCCGGCCCAAAATGTCAACAGTGTCCAGATTGAGAAGCCCAGCCGGACAACAGGGGAGTAAGCCCGGCCGCGGGGCCTCCAAATCCCTCACCCGGAGACGCAAAAGCCAAGTTCAGCACCGTGCGGGAGCCTGGGGCATGGGCCAGAGCCAGGGAGGGCCCTGCCCTCGGGCATCAGATCCCCTGGAAAAGTCAGCCTACGCCGGCATCTCCCTGAGGTTCTTCCTGTCCCTGCGGCCTCTTGGCCGAGCTCATCCCAGGAACACCACAGGAAGTCACGGCCGCTGTTTCTGAGGGCCAACTAGAGCTGGGCGGTGCACCGGTGCTTTTCTTCCTTTTTTTTTTTTTTATGATTTTATTTATTTGTTTGTTTGAGAGAGAGTATAAGCAGGGGGAGCGTCAGGCTCCCTGCTGAGCAGGGAACCCGGTGTGGGACTTGATCCCAGGACCCCAGGATCATGACTGGAGCCGAAGGCAGACGCTTAACCCACTGAGCGTTTTTCTTCCTTGTGGTGTTTTCTACACAGCAACGTGGGGAGGAAAGGATTGCTTCCAAACTCATCTCATGAACAGGGAAACTGAGGCTCGGAGCCGTGACTTACTCAAGGTCACTGCTGTGGTTGTGGGGGAGTACCAAGCCGCAGTACTTCACCTTATTTGGAGATAAGGTCTTTGAGAAGTAATCAAGTTTAAGTGAGATCATTAGGGTTGGTCCTACAATCCAATATAATTGGTATCCTTATAAACGGGAAATTTGGGCCAGCACCCAACCTTGAAGCAAGGCTTCAGCTTCCAGAAGCTTCATTTGGTTACAGTTCATAACACCTAAAATAATGCTACTAAATAACAATACTACTACTACTAATAATAATAATGCTAAAAATAATAAATAATAAATCAGTGTAAGTAAGCTCCATCCCAAGGTGCGGTGGGGTTTCTGCTGTTTTGTTTTGTCTTGTTACTGTAGAGAATAATTTGTCTGGGCCACACAGGTAGTAGAAACTAATAGATGAGTAATTAGGAGGAGAACCCTGGGCTTTGGAGGTCTGAATGACGGACTCGGGTTCAAATCCTGATGCTACCGCCCACCCGCTGTGGGAACTTGGGCAAATCACTCCGGATCTGCCAGCCTCGGGTTTCCCAAGCCATGAAATGGGTATAACAATAGCGCCCACCCCATGGGGTTTTCCCAAAGACTAAGTGAGATGAGGCCTGTCGTGGACGGCTCAGCACTGTCCTCAGCACATCGCATTCCCCCATAACTAAGTGTTCTAGTGACCACGATTACCATGATTATGATGACTTTGTCCTACCGTCCCAGGAAGGTGGAGGGGAGTGGCTACTGAGGACTGGCTTTCCCCTTTGAATTTCCGCACCGGGGTTCTCAGAGCTGGGCTCAGAAGACACTGGGCAGTCCGGAGAGGGGTGCTGGGGCCCCCCCTGGCACGCTTCCCCTCACCCGGCTCCTGAGCGAGTCATGTGGGGGGTCACGCACGGAGCCTCAGGTGCTGTCAACAGCTCTGCCACACTCCGGGGATTCCTTAGCCCTGTGTGGGACCGAGGCCGGTGTGCAAAAGTGTGCAAGCATGGTGAGAGCCTGAGTTACCAGCACACAGGATGGCTTTGCTGCACACAGGACGGCCTCCACACCGCACCTGGTGGCCCAGCAGGCACGGCTAGCTGGGCCTGGGACGACGGCCGCCGAGCCACCAGAATCTGTCACAAGACGGACGTGCCTGCTGTCCTGGTAGGAGAGCTAGAGAACCTCTCAGAAGGGGACGGAGGGCTGCCGAGGACCGGTGTCCCCTAAGAGAGCCTTCCGGGCCTGCTGCTGATCCAGGCACTGATCCATTTCTTCTGTCCCTGCCCGTGGGCTGCTCCCCCACACACCAGCCCACGCATGGACACCAGGACCGTGCGCTTCCTGCTTTGTTGCTCAAATCATTAAGTAATCGTGCTTAAAGTAGATGATCTTAGAGACAATTCTATACGGACACGTAGACCTAATAGATAGATCTCCTAGCATAATCACGTCACGAGGTCCAAACCAGGGTGCTTCCGAGCATGAAACGGTTGGTGTGAAGAACCAGGCGGCGGACACGAGCCAGGACTTCCCAGACGAGCGCGTCTCAGACGGAGTCATGGAAGTGACCCGGCTGAATCTGAGTTGGATACCATCGGACAATCAAACACATCTTTTCTGAGATTTCCCCGTGTTTTCTAGGCGGACCTGGCAGCAGGAGTCACCTCAGGCTCATCGGTCCTCGAATCTGAGAGACCCCCGGGGAAACCCAGTGTGCCAGGCTTTGGGGAAGACGCACATGTCATTTTCCTCACAGCTTTCTCCTACTTTTCGCTTCGAAAATTCCAGCAGTCTCCCTGAGCGTTGATGGAAGACCCACCTGCTTGTGTGCTCTGTCTATTCTGTGAGAGTCCGGGAACCCAGGCCACAGGGCGAGAACGGGGACAGGAAGGTCACCTGGGCGGGGCCAGAAATCCACGAGTCCCCACTGTGGGGAGTGCTGTGGACACTGCCCCCAGGCCCTCTTCCAGCTGCACCCCTCCCCCCCGAGTCACCGAGGGGACTTCCATCCAGGAAGTAGCTTCAAAGGACCCCACCAGCTTCCTGTGAGGCCAGATCTCTGAGGGCTGCGGTGAGGTGTGGAGATGGGAGGAAGTCCAGGGTTATGGGGCTTCCCTGACCCTGGGGGTTGGAGCAGAGGCCTGGGCCCACCTAGCTGGAACCCCAGGCCTCTCTTTGGCTTGCACTCCCAGCTAGGCCCCCGGAGCACCAGGCTCCGAGATGGCTGGTTCTCCTAGTACCCCGCCCCCAGGGGTGCAGCAGAATGCAGCAGAAAGCGCAGGACACGAAGGGACAGTCAAAAAAGGAAAAACACAGCTGGGAAGGTCAGACAGCCCCGGGAATGGGCAGCTCTGCCCCCTCGCCTTCGCGCTCACGTGGCGCAGACGGGAAGCCGTTGGAACCGGCTCCAGGATTTGTCCGGGGGCAGAGGCGCCATGACCACTAGCCACTGGGCGGCCCCATGGGTCCCGCAGGCTGACCTCATTGCCCAGGCCCGCAGGAGTGCTTCCTGGGGTCACATTCCGCACTGAAGAGCCCCTCTCCAAGGCCTTGGTTGGTGCCAATGTCTTTTTAGGAACCAAGGGTCTAATTTTAGTGTCCCGGCCTTCGACACCTTCTCGAAATAGCTCCCTGTTTTCCCTCTTGTCCCTGCCTCTTCCTTGGAGAAGGTGAACCCCCTGCGTTCCTGTGATCCGGGGCGGTAACCACAGGCCCAAGGCCTTGTATGGGTTTCGTTGGAGGGACCCGTGTCCCCTGCTCCGTGTTCCATGTGACCTGACCCAGAGGACTGGCCTCTGGAGAAGGCAGCTCACAGCGTCCCCCTGGGCCGGGGGAGCGGCAGCAGCAGCCAGAGCTCACCCCTGCCCCCCTCCCTGTCCCCGCCCACCCGTGCTTAGGTGTGACCGAAATGCAGGTCCCCACCATCCTGGAAATCAAGGTGGCCTAACCCCACCCAGCGTCTCCCTGTAGGGAGTGTGGATCAGCTGATCCTTTGACCCAGGGCAGCCTCTATTGTCTTTTCTAGTGGGTCTGCCATTCTTGCATTAATAACAATTATTACTATTATTTCCCAAGCACTTACTATGGCGCCAAGCGCTCGCGGGCATGCATGGTTCCATTTATCCTCTCCGCCACCCAGTGAGGGGGATGCTGTTATTGTCCCCAAGATTGTGGGGCCGCCAAGGGGTGGAACTGGGATTTGAGCTCAGGACATCTGACCCCCAGCCTGGGCTTCATCGTTCACACGGTGTCACGACACAGACGTCCTCCTTGGACCCTCAAAACAGCCCTGTCTCCACTGCCTTTGTCCCAGCCCTCGTCCCAGATTCTTCTAGGCTTCCCAAGAAAGCAGGCCAGAGGGGTAATCCTGCTTGCCTGCGGTCACACAGCAAACTCTTGCTGTATGAAGACAGCACACTCCAAAGTTCTAAGATCCAGGGGGCATTCCAGGAAGGAAGTTGCAGCCCTGCCGAGGGAGCTAGTCGTGCGTCGGCGCACACCTAGACCGAGAAGGTGGTCCCAGGAAACAGGCAGGCATGTGCCCAGCTCGGCCACAGCTGCCCCTTCCTGAATAGGTCCAGGTGCTCAGAGGCAGAAGAGCCTTCTAAAGAGGCACCAGCAGGCTGCGTGACTGGCTGCCGGGAAGCGTGATTCAGGGCTCACAGCCCTGCTGGGAGTGGACACATCACAAAGAAGGAAACCAGAGTGGGCCTTCCTGAGCCTCCTCTCGCTGCAGCCAGAGCCCAGAGGCGAACATCCAGGGGCTCCCCAGAGAGCTGGTGAGCAGCGGGAGCTCCTTCCCGAGGCCCCAAGTCCCGGGTCCTGCGACGGGCTCCTGGGCCGTGTGCAGACGGGGGGTGGGGTGGGGGTGGAGACAGAGGAGCAGGCAGGGCACTGAGTCAGATGGGACAGCCGGAGCGGGGCACATCAGGGCCTTGTGCAGCTCCTTCAAACCCCCAAGGTGTCTCGATTCGTCCAGGCAGCCTTGACTGTCGGCACAGGAAAAGTCAATGTAGATAAAAGTAGATAAAAACTAGATAAAGAGCCACTTTTCTGGGGCGCCTGGGTGGCTCAGTCGGTGAAGGGTCTGCCTTTGGCTCAGGTCATGACCCCGGAGCCCTGGGATCGAGTCCCGCATCAGGTTCCCTGCTCAGTGGGGAGTCTGCTTCTCCCTCTCGCTCTGCCCCCACCCCCGCCAACTCCTGCTCTCTCTCTCTCAAATAAATAAATGAAATTTAAAAACAAAACCAAAAAATGACCAGAGGGACCGATGATATTTCCCATGTAAGTAACACAGTTGTTGCAGACCCCGTCTAGCCAGGCCACATGGGTTGTGCAAGGACCAAAGCCAGCCAGGTGACAAACAGCACCTGACCTTTGACCTCGGTGCTGGGGACACAGCAGGGCGCACGGAGGGCTGTGGGGACCTGGAGAACCTTGTTCAGAGGGAGAGCTCAGTGCTCCTGAGTACTCTCCTGGGGGACCACACCTGTGTTTGCACATGCAGTGGTATATTCAAAATCTCCTGCAAAAATCTGATTTTTTTTAATTGTGGCCAAACATGTTAACATCTTTTCCTGACTGCTGAGTTTCTAACAAAATCTGTCTGCAGGTGGTGTCCAGCCGTGGGGAGGGCTGGGAAGGCAGGGGTGCCGTGAGCTTACGCGTTTCCTGTTGACGGAGCACATGGTCCCCTGTCATTGTCACCCCGACCCTGTAAGCAGACCGGGCAGGTCGGCTGTGTCCATCTGACAGATGAGGAAAACCGAGGCCTGGGTGAGTAAAGCACTTTGCAAACGTCACACGGCCGTGGCAGAGCACGGGTTTAAAATCGGATCTCTCTGATTCCAAAGGGGTGCTCTTTCTGCTCGGAGAGGTCAAGGCCGTGTGGTGAGGGAAGGGGCGGGGGAGTGGGAGCCACTTTCCGCACTTCTGCACCAGGAGAGCTGACGGGCCCTGCCCCGTTACCTGAACTCCCGGCTCCGGGCTCTCAGCACCCCAGAAAAGCTAAGCATGGCGATAAGACTGCGGAGGTGCCGATGGGGCATGTGACACAAAGATTTGCAGCTCCGAAGGCCGCCCCGCCCTCCCTGGGTCTGGCTGGTGGAATGCACAAAAGGAGGGTCAGGTGATGGACAGGGCGTCGGTGATGGGCACATGCCAGTGTCATCCCAGGAGCTCCAGGCTGAGACCCGCCCTACCTCCAAGGCCAGCTGCCCCATCTGGAGGCTTCCTGGGTCTCCCCTGCCCCAGCTCCTCACCTCCCAGGGGGTCCTTACATCGCTGGGGCTTGCCTGCCTCTTGGGGTTCCAAAGCCCCTAGACTGAAGATCCCCCATGGGGAAAGGACAGCACAGATGCCTCCCACTGGACTCATCCATCCCACGGGGCAGGAGCAAACCGGTTTGCTGTAGACCCTGCCTTATCGGAAACCAGCCGGCATTACTGGCGCGGGAAAGGAGACCCAGGAGAAGCCACTTGGGACCAAAGACGCACCTCCCCCACCTGCTCAGCCGCCCGTTACAGGAGGGCTTCAGGGCATGGGTCCTGTCGCCCTCCCCACGCCGGAGGCCCTGCCCGGCCCCTGACATTCTGCTGCCTCCGCTCAGAAACATACGGCCAAGCACCCGCCAGTTTGCCGGTGGGGCCGGTCCCAGCCTGTCCAAGAAAACTGGACCAAAATTCCCCACCCGTAGGACTCGGTTTTGTTGTTTTTAGAAATCCCTGATCTTTTCTGTTTTAACGTCACATATAGACATTATGATGTTCCTCTTGCCAAGCTCGTTGTAGAAAAGCAAGTATGGTTGAAGTAGATTTTTCCCTCCAGCCCTGTTATAAAAAAAGCAGGGATGACTGAGCCCCAGCTTGGTCTCCCGAAGAGGGGGACAGATATTAATGTGACTATAAGTGCACTGGAGGAAGCAGTTTCTGGAACTTTCCTTGTCCTATCCCGCAGTTTTGCCTTACCAAGACCCCAAAGCTGTCCTTGCTCAGGGAACAGTGTGGAGTAAGTAGGAAACCCAGCCCCGGGCAGGGCTCTGACTGCCGACAGACCACCAACTCCGGGCCTGTGGAGTTCCAGGGGAGGGAACCGAAACCTCCTGACCACCATCCGGAGTTTTCACATGCTGACCCATTTAGCCCCGATGCTAACTTGAGCTTTAGGCATTGTTACTCCATTTTACTGATGAGTAAAACTGAGGTTCAGAGAGATGAAACAACTTGCCCAAGGTCACACAACCCTCAACAGGCAGAGTTGGGATTTAAACTCAGGTCCATATTGCCGCAAGTTCTATGCCCTTTCCAATGCACCAAGCACGAGTCTCAGGGGAGACAGACTGGGGTTGGCTTTGACCACTGTGCAGCTGATCCCAGACCAGAGGGGGACGGGCCCTCCTGCACTGCCTAGGAACACCCACGTGAGGGCCAAGATCTCTTAGGAGAGTCCCCTTGCCTCACCTGCCTGCCTGAGGTAGGGGGTGGAGAAGAGCCCAGCCCGGCCTCTGGCTGAGCCACAGTCCGTCTTCTTCCCAAGTGTGACCCACTGCCTCCTTCCCAAAGCGAGGACCCAGCGGGCAGCGCCACCCAGGCGAGAAGAGAGCCTTCAGCGCCACCTGCTGGACGTACAGTAGCAGCATCTACCGTATCCCCAGAGTAAGTCCTCCCCCACCATTGGGGGCTGGGGGGTGGGGGTATGATGGAGGGCAGGGAGCGGGCCAGGCTCCCTCTCAGGGGATTAGCTCCTATACTTGACCTTACAAACAGGTGTGGGTATCCCTCCTCCCAGAAACTTAGAAAGTTACAGTTGGAAGGCTCAAAGTAGGAGCTGGACCTTACAAGTACAAACGGGAGGAAAGAAGGAAGGAAGGAAGGAAGGAAAGATTGGATGGACAGACAGGATGGGTGGATAGATAGAGGTGTGCCTGCAGCTGAGGACCAGGCTAGGAGGAAGGACGGCTAATCACTATAGCATGGAAACAAAGCAATTTTCCTTTCTTTCTTTTCTTTTCTTTCTTTCTTTCTTTCTCCCTCCCTTTCTTCCTCCCTCCCTCCCTTCCTCTTTTCCTTCCTTCTTTCCTTCTTTCCTTCCTTCCTTCCATTGGCTCCACACAAATGTGGGGCTCAAACTCACAACCGCAGGATCAAGAGCCACATGCTCCACTGACTGAGCCAGGCAGGCACCCCAACAGAGCAATTTTCTGCAGTTTTACGAACAATGCCCTGGCCGTTTGAGTCCAAAGAGCAAGATTAGAGGGGCCAGCTGGGGCCTAATGTCATCCCTGGGGTTACATTGGCCCCGGGAACCTGGGACAAGGTGGGGGGCAGCTCAGCCCTAGGGAGGGAAAGGAGGAGATCCAGGGTTGTTCCCACAGTTGACATCTATCAGGCGTACTCTTTCTGCCAAATCCTGTGCCCAGCACACTGCACACATAGTCTGGTTGACCCTGGCTGTGACCAATGAGGGAGGGAGGGTGAGGGGCTTTAACCCAGGGGGAGGCACCAGCATCCAGCGCCCTCTGTCCAGAAGGAAATCCCCAGGACCCAGTCCTGCTGACTGCCTTCTGCTGCTTAGGCCACAGAGGGAGGAGCATCAGGGAGGGGATAAGCGGGCAGTCTCTGGAACCAGACTGCCTGGGTCATCATCTAACAGCAGCGTGATCCTGATCAAGTCATTTAACCTCTCTGAGCCCCACTATCCCCACCTGTGATATGGGATTGAAATAGCACCTAGCCAAGGCTCTTGGGCCCCCCAGCTGGCACAGCCAACATCAAGTCTGACTCATAACTGTGCCACATGGTTGTTAACATGGACTTTAATTATAAAAAATGTCAGACAGGGTTGCCTGGGCGGCTCAGTCAGTGAAGCGTCTGCCTTCGGCTCAGGTCATGATCCCAGGGTCCTGGGGTCGAGTCCCACATCAGGCTCCCTGCTCAGCGGGGAGCCTGCTTCTCCCTCTCCCTCTGCTTGTGCTCTCTCTCTCTCTCTGTGAAATAAATAAAATCTTTTTAAAAAATGTCAAATATCATAAAAGCCAAAAAAATAGTTTAAGAACCCTCATCAACCCATCATCATTTTGCCATATTTGTTTCACCTAATCTTTTTGTTGTTGTTAAAGCATTATACAGGTAGAAAACATTCCTATTGAAATAAACATACACAAGGGTGCCCGGGTGGCTCAGATGGTTAAGCGTCTGCCTTTGGCTCAGGTCATGATCCCAGGGTCCTGGGATCGAGCCCCACATTGGGCTTTCTGCTCACTGGGGAGCCTGCTTCTCCCTCTGCCTCTCTCTCTGTCTCTCATGAATAAATAAATAAAATCTTTTTTAAAAAATGAAACAAACATACACAAAATACATAGCCTAATGGTTTTGTGCAGTGAATGAGACAGCTCAAGGGACAGCACATTCCCAGCGCCCCCAGCCCAGCCCAGAAGCCGCCCTCATGGCCCCTCTCAGCCAAGGGAAACCACCATCCCGCCTGTATCAACATTGATGCTTTTGCCTGTTTGGGGAATTACATACATGGAATGACGCAGGACGTACTCTTGTGCCTGTCACCTTATTCTCAACATCAAGTTGGTCAGGTTCTTGCACATGGTCATGTGCTTTGTGATCCTACCCTTCTTGCTGTTTATATTTATGAAGGTACCATTTATCTATTGTGATGTTGGTGACCATCTGTGTCGTCTTCTTCTATAATTCTGCTGTGGACATATGCCTGTGTCTTTTGGCACATATGCACATGCACACACACACACACACACATTGTTGGGTTATGCACCTGTGCGTGGAAATACTGGATCCTGGGGTATGTTCATGTTTGTATACTTCCATATATTTTGTCGAAAATGACTTTACTGGGGCGCCTGGGAGGATCAGTCGGTTAAGCGTCTGCTTTCTGCTCAGGTCATGATCCCAGGGTCCTGGGATCGAGCCCCGCGTTGGGCTTCCTGCTCTGTGGGGAACCTGCTTCTCCCTCTGCCTCTGCCTCTCTCTCTGTCTCTCATGAATAAATAAATAAATAAATAAATATTCTTTAAAAAAAAAAAAAGAAAAAAGAAAATGACTTTACCAATGGACACTCTCTCCTGCAGTGTAGTAGAGTTCAAGGTGCTGCGTATTCTCATCAACACTTGGTATCGTCAGCTTTTCAACATTTCATCCACTCCTCTAAGTGTGTAACGGTATTTCATTGTGGTTTTAATTTACATACCCCTGATGACTAATAATGTTGAACACTTACCACGTGCTTATTGGCCATTTGGGTATCCTCTTCAGTGAAGAGTCTATTCAAATTTTTCCCGGTTTTCTAGTAGATTGCCATTTTCTTATTGATTGGTAGGTGTTCTTTACATATTGTGGATAGAAGTCCTTTGTCTCATTATGTTTTGCAAGTATGTCTTTCCACCTGGTGATCTTACCTTTTAACTCTCTTCATGGAGTCTTCTTAGGACTTTGTTTTAATATTTTAAACGAAGTTATTAGTCTTTTCCTTCATGAAAAATGAAAAAATGTTTTTAGACTCCTCTTTAAAAAATTTTTCAAGGTCATAACGTGCTCTCTTCGTTTATCTTTTAGAACATTTCTTGTTTTGCCCTTCACATTTGGGAATGGGTCTGTGTGTACGGTATAAGATAGGTCTCTCCATTTGGATACTCAGTTAATGGAGCTCCATTTCTTAAAAAAGACATGAGTTGTCTAATATGGGTGTGGTTTTTGTACATCAGGTGACTATACATGTGGCTCTATTTCTGGACTGTTTTGTTTCATTTGTCTATTTGTCTATCCTTGTACCCATACCACATTGCTTCAGTTACTGGAGGTTATTCTGAGCCTTAGCACACACAGCTTTATTTTAGCCAATACCATATGTCCTCACCAACATTTGGAGAAGTATTTTTAATTTTAGCTATTCTGGAGAGTTTGAAGTAGCATTTCAGTGTGGTTTTGTTTTTTTTTTTGTTTTTTTTTTTTAAGTAGGCTCCGTGCCCAGCATGGAGCCTGATGCGGAGCTTGAACTCACGATCCTGAGATCAAGACCTGAGTTGAGATCAAGGGTCGGATGCTCAACCGACTGAGCCACCCAGGCGCCCCTCACTGTGGTATTAACTTCTATTTTCCTAATGAGAAATGATGTTGAGCACCTTTTATGTGCTTACTGGGCATTCCTATATCTTCTGGGAGTGCGGGGGGAGTATCCATTCAGATCTTCTGCCCAGTTTTTATTAGGTTTTGTTTTTATTAATGGACTTAAAGATCTCCTTATATATTCTGCATGCAAGTCCTTTGCCAGATGTGTGGATTGGGAAAGTTCTCTCCTGGTCTGTGGCTTGCTTTTTCATTTTCACTGACTTAATGAGCAGAAATTTTTACTATTAGTGGAATGCAAATGATCTATTTATTTTTATATGCAATGTGTTTTGCTGTTCACTCTAAGTAAATTTCACCTGCCCCATGGTCATGAAGATATTCTCCTATGTTTTCTTTTAGAAGCTTTATGATCATAGCTTTTATGTTTAGGTTTATGACCCATCTTAATCCCTACTTTGGGGTTAATTTGCATTTCTTTTTCCAGCTTCATAAAGTGGAAGCTTAGAATATTTATTTTTAAATCTTTCATTTGAAGCTATAAACTCCCTTCTAAGGACATTAGCCACATCCCACTATTTTTTATGTGTTAGCTTTTATTATCATTGAGTTTAAAATAGCTCCTAATTTCCTTTTTGATTTCTCCTTGGACCACGGACTAATTTAGAAGGGTGTTGTTTAATTATCAAATGTTTAGGGCTCTTCCAGATAACTTAAGGTTTTTTATTTCTAATTTAATTCTCTTGTGGTCAGACAACATGCTCTGTAAGACTTTAGTGTTCTCCCTTTGATTCTATCACTTTGTGCTTCATTACACTCTGAAACTCTGTGAATAATCATTTAGGATTGTTATGTCTCCCCAATGCATTGACCCTTTTATCATCATAGAATGTCCTTTTATATCTCTGGCAATATTCCTTGTCTTCACATCTACATTGTTCGATATTAATACAACGACACAAGCCTTATAACGCTTACTGGTGCATAATTTTTCATCCTTTTAGCCTCAACCTATTTGTGTCTTTATATTTCAAGTGTATTGCGTATAGTAACATATCACTGCGTCTTGCTATTGGATAACCTCTGGCCCTGAATTCATTTAGATTTAATGTAATTACTTATACTATTGGGTTTAAGTCCATCATTTGCTATGTGTTTTCTATTTATCCTCTCTTCTTCTTTGTTCCTCTTTCGTTGAATTCTTTTAAGCTAATCGAATAATTTGATATTCCATTTTATTCCTTTTATTAGCTTTTTAAACTATACCTTTTTATATTGCTCTAAGGATAATAATATATGTCATTAACTTCCCAGAGTGTACCTAGAATCAATATTTTACCACTTCAGGTAAAAGGTAAATACTTTAAAACACATAATTCCGTTTAACCTCCCTCTTTATTAATGTCGTATATTTCACTTCTATGTTATAAACTCCCAAATACAAACCATTACTTTTGTTTTAAACAGTTGCCTTTTTTAAAAAGATTTTATTTATTTATTGGAGAGAGAGCGCACGCGCACAAGCACAAGCAAGGGGAGTAGCAGGCAGAGGGAGAGGGAGAAACAGGCTCCCCGCTGAGCAAGGAGCCCGATGCAGGGCTCGATCCCAGGACCCTGGGGTCACAACCTGAGCTGAAGACAGATGCTTAACCGACTGAGCCACCCAGGTGCCTTAAACAGTTGCCTTTTAATGAAATGTTTAAAAGCATCCCCTCTAGCAAAACAAGCTGAGGGTGTCTCCAAGGGACAGACAGGGGGAATCTAGATGGAAGAACAGGGCTGGGCAGAAGGAAAGGAAGTGGCCTGCAGATAGTCCCACTACAATGCTGTGCTCAAAATGTGGCCCATGGACCAGAAGCATCACCGGGAGGAAAATAGAAATGCAGATCTGGGGGCACCTGGGCGACTTAGTTCGTTAAGCATCTGCCTTCAACGTAGCTCATGATCCCAGTGTCCTGGGATCAAGTCCTGCATCAGGCTCCCTGCTCAGCCAGGAGCCTGATTCTCCCTCTCCCTCTGCCCCTCTCCTGCTTGTGCTCTCTGGCGGGCGGATGCTCCCTCTCTCAAATAAATAAAATCTTAAAAAAAAAAAAGCAGATGCGAAACCTTTTGGATTATTGTTAAGCCTTGGGTTTTATGCGAATGTGGAAGAGTTCTGGGTTTTATTCTCCTGTGCCAACCTTTGCAGGAGGGGCTCTGCGGCCAGAGACGTTTCGTGGCGGTAAGTGAATACACAGGCTTTGAGGTCACAAAGGCTCAGGTTTAAATCCTGGCTCCGTAATTCAGTCTCACCTGAGCAAGTTACCTAAACTCTCTGAGCCTCAGTTTCCTTCTCTGTAGAAGGACCATTGCAGACGTGCCTCCTCCATAGGGCTGTATTGAAGGTTAATTAAGATGCTCTGTATAAGGGACACCTGGGTGGCTCAGTTGGTTAAGCAGCTGCCTTCGGCTCAGGTCATGATTCCAGGGTCCTGGGATCGAGTCCCACATCGGGCTCCTTGCTCGGCAGGGAGCCTGCTTCTCCCTCTGCCTCTGCCTGCCTCTCTGCCTACTTGTGATCTCTCTCTCACTCTCTCTCTCTCTGTCAAATAAATAAATAAAATCTTTAAAAAAAAAAAGACATGCAATGTTTCCAGCACCCCAGAACGTTCCCTTGGGCCCCTTCCCAGTCAGTACGGCCCCAGAGGTAACCACTATTCTGACCTCTATCGCATGGCACGAACTGGTGGGTGCTGGTCTTTTCAAAAATCTTCCAGAGTCTCGAAGGTGCAGCCAGAGTTGAGAGCCAATCATGGTGCACACGGACATCTGCTGGGTACTTACTGAGCGCCTGGCCTTGCTCAACGCTTTTCACAGGGTAACTTATTTCACCTCACTCAACCAGGCCGACCTTCAGGCCGACAGCGGAGAGCACCACCTTGGCCTTGCTGCCCAGCCCCACAGAGCCATACTCCCACCAGTGCTGGCCATGAAAAGACGGGAAGGAGCGAGAAGACGAGGCTGCCCCCTGAACCGGGGCCAGAGGAGGGATAGGGTGACATCCGCCCCCCAGCAAGACTGAAGTGGCTCAGAAACCACCGAAGCATAGCCAAGGTAGGTGGCACTGTGGTCCCGCTGTTCACCCCATGTGTGGGCAGCTGCGAGCCTGGAGGAGGAACGTCACGGCCACCAAGACAGCCAAATCAGGGTTGGTCTTCAGAGTTGGGAGGGGTTCCTCAGGGTCTTCCAGGAGCCAAAGCAGCTAAGAGATGATGCCTGAGAACCACAAGCCGGGCTCAGAGCCTGACTCCAAGGGCACACGGAGGCTCTGTGCCGCCTTCTCCGAACAGAGCTTGCAGACTAAGCCTGGTTCCCATTCACACCAAGCATGGCGGGCGCGCACCCCACCCTGCGCCGCCAGACAGAGGGGTCTCCGTCCTGCTGGACAGCAGCCTGTCCCAAGAACCAGGATAGGTGTCAGCATCACCCTGGTTCCCAGCAGCAGTAGGTTCCTAGGTCATAACAACCGTACCACTGTGATGCAGGATGTTGCTGGTGGAGGATGGGCAGGTAGGGACAGGGAATGTATGGGAAAACTGCTCTAAAGAATAAAGCTGACTGGGGCGCCTGGGTGTCTCAGTGGGTTAAAGCCTCTGCCTTTGGCTCAGGTCATGATCTCAGGGTCCTGGGATGGAGCCCCGCATCGGGCTCTCTGCTTAGCGGGGAGCCTGCTTCCCCCTCTCTCTCTGCCTGCCTCTCTGCCTACTTGTGATCTCTCTCCTCTCCATCAAATAAATAAATAAAATCTTAAAAAAGAATAAAGCTGATTAATTTTTTTAAAAATCTAATGAACAATATCACAAGCGATAAATCTGAGAATCTAGACAACATGGGTGTATTTCTCGAAAACTATAAAATGTCGAAACTGGCATAAGAAAATTTAATCATCTGAAGTAGATCAATAAAGAAATTGATATGATAGTCGAAACACTTACAGCCCCAAAGCCCCAAGCCAGAACGGTTAGGGATACATTCTACCAAACTTTTTAGGAGTAATTATATCTTATCTTCTACCAGCAGTTCCAGTCATTCGGAAAAATAAAAAATTGGATCCACACCTGACACCATATTTCAGAATAAACTTCAAACACAAAGAGAACTAAATGGGGGAAAAAGAAACCAGATAAGGAAAATGAGTGAATTCTTCTTATAATATGCCTAGGAAACCCCTTCTAACTATGACTCAAAGTCTAGAAAAAATAAATAATAATTTGACTCCATTAAAAAATAATTTTGGGAGTGCCTGGGTGGCTCAGTTGGTTAAGCATCTGATTCTCGATTTCAGCTTAGGTCCTGATCTTAGGGTTGTGAGATCGAGCTCCACACTGGGCTCTGCACTGGGTGTGGAGCCTGCTTAAGATTCTCTCTCTCTCTCTGCCCGACCTCCCCGCCCCCCGCTCACACTCACTCTCTACTTCTCTCTTAAATAAATAAATAAAAATAAAAAATACTTTTGCTTGGCAAAAATGAAAAATAGGGAGAAAATATTAGTGACTTACCTGGCAGATAAAGGACCAACATCCATAATAAAGAGTTCTTTAAAGTGAATGGGGAAACTCCTTTTTGCAATGTGCAGCTACAAGATGGTAGTGCAGGTTTCCAAGAAAAACTGAGAGAGGAAAAAAAAAGACTGGAAACCCAATAGAAAATGGGCAAAGATACAAACTTAACATGCACACAAATGGCCTTAAATATACAAAAAGGTGCTCAACTTTACATATAAGAAAGAGCAGTGAGGGCACCTGGGTAGCTCAGTTGGTTAAGGGTCTGACTCTTGGTTTCCGCTCAGGTCATGATCTCAGGATTGTGGGATCCAACCCTGCATCCTGCCCCCCACTCAGCAGGGAGTTGGCTTGAGATTCTCTCCCTCTGCCCCTCCCCTCTCCCCCTCTGCTCTCTCTCTCAAATAAATGAATCTTAAAAAAAAAAGACACATATACTCTTAAACATCAGGAAAAAGGATTCCTGCTGTCCCCACGTATCAGTTTCCCACTGCTGCTCTAACAAATGACCATAAACTTAGCGGTTTAAAACAACACAAATTTATTCTCTCACCGTTCTGGAGTCAGAAGTCTATAATCTGTTTCACTGGGCTAATGTCAAGCTGTCGATGTGGCTGGTTTCTTCGGGGAGGCTGAATCCTTACCTTTTCCATCTCCTAGTGCCTCACCCCCACCCCAGTGTCCTTGGCTCGAGTCCCCTTCCTCCATCTTCCAAGCGCATCGCTGCCATCTCCGCTACTGTGTTCTCCTGTTCTGTGGTCAAATCTCCTTCTGATGCCCTCCTCATAAGGACCATCTCAAGATCCTGAACATAATCACATCTGCAGTGTCTCCTTTGCAGTACAAGGTATGTGAAAATTAATAAAGGGGAAAACCTGTTTAGAATGGCGGCGGGATGCCAGCAGGGGGAGCTCTCACGCCCTCCTGCTCCCCAACTGCAGACCCGGCAGGAAGAAAGGAACTTTGTGGGTCCAAACCACCTGAACTCCTACTTTACTACCCTAGCAGGAGCAAGAAAGGTTTCCTCTGCCCCTGGAAACAGCCCAGCCAATGAGAGACTGTCACAACTCAGCCAAAGACAAGCCACTATACCTCCAACTCCCAGTTTACTCCAGTAGACTGTCTAGAACATCCTTTCCAATTTAGAGATCCTCTTCTTTGTTCTCCAGACTTGCTTACGGTGTTGCCGTGCTTTGCTTGTCCCAGATTGCAATCGTCTGCTAGTCCCTAATAAACCCATTTTCGCTGGTAAAATAACCAGCAGTTTTATTTTTAAGGAGAACAGGTGGCACAGTTTCCAGGAATCAGAACCTGGAGATCAGCCTCCCACACCCTCCTACTGTTCCCACGAGACCTGAATCGGGGTACAGGTATTGGAAGATGCAATCGGGTCGCCAACTGCCTGCCTTGACCTGTTTGCCTGGTTTTACTTGGGCACTAGGGTGTACTCAAAAGATTCAGCAGGTAAAATACATAAAGTGGAACCAAATCTACAGATACCAACAGAAATCGATCTTGCTACATAATGTTACATGAAGAAGGCAAATCGCAGAAGGATTTAAATAGAAGCATTACTTTATTTTTTTTAAGATCTTATTTATTTGATGGAGAGAGATCACAAGTAGGCAGAGAGGCAGGCAGAGGGAAAGGGGGAAGCAGGCTCCCTGCTGAGCAGAGAGCCAGATGTGGGGCTCGATCCCAAGACCCTGAGATCATGAGATCATGA
>CM052900.1:158602011-158660637 GCA_028534135.1 Potos flavus | reverse complement strand
TGACTGAGCCACCAACGTGCCCTCTGATGGTTCTTTTTTTAATGAATAAAAGAATGAGGAAGTGGAGACAAAAAGAAAAATAAGAACTCTTTCGCTTTAGCTGTTAGTTTCACTTAATGAAAAATGCATATTCAAGACTCCAATGCTTGAATTTGTCTCAAGATTTGTGAAGCGTTGTCTAATTACTTAAGCCATTTAGAAAAAGTCTTATCCTAATTGATGTAAATGCATTGACAGTAAAGGTTAGTAAGCTTCTTTCTTTCTTTTTTTTTTTTAAGATTTATTTTAAAATGAATAGGTTGGGGACACCTGGGCAGCTTAGTCAGTTATGTGGTTGCCTTCGGCTCAGGTCTTTTTTTTTTTTTTTTTAATTTATTTATTTGACAGAGAGAGAGAGAGATCACAAGCAGGCAGAGAGGCAGGCAGAGAGAGAGAGGGGGAAGTAGGCCGCCTGCCGAGCAGAGAGCCCGATGCAGGACTCAATCCCAGGACCCTGAGATCATAACCTGAGCCGAAGGCAGAGGCTTTAACCCACTGAGCCACCCAGGCGCCCCAGCTCAGGTCTTGATCTCAGCGTCCTGGGATCGAGTCATGCATCGGGCTCTTTGTTCCGCGGGGAGCCTGCTTCTCCCTCTGCCTGCTCTGCCTGCCACTCCCCCTGCTTGTGCTCGCTCTTTCTCTCTGACAAATAAATAAAATCTTTTCAAAAATAAAATAAAATACATAAAATGAATGAGTTGACTTGTTCTCTTGTGGCTTCAGGAGGGTGTGGTTTTTTTTGTCATTGTGGTAAAATATATGTAACAAAATTTGCCATTGTAACAATTTTTAAGTGTATAGTTCATGGCATTAAATACATTCACAATGTTGTGCCAACATCATCACTTTTTCCAAAACTTTCCATCACCCCAAACAGAAATTCTGTACCTGTTACCCAATAATTCCTTATCCCTGTCCCCCCGCACTTATGCCAGCCTCTGCTACCCTCTGATCCATTTTCTGCTTCCACAAATTTGCCTGCTCTCAACAGTTTATGGAAGTGGGTTCATTCGATATGTTCTTTTGTGTCCGGCTTCTTTCACTGAGCATCTTTCCAAGGTTCATCCCTCTTGTAACATGATCAGAACTTCCCACCACATTTTATCCATTCATCAGTTGATGGATACTTGGGTCGTTTCCACCTTTTGGCAACTATGAATATTGTTACTATGAACACGGGAGTACAAGTATCTTAGTCCCTGTTTCCAAATCTTTGGATGTTTACCTAGGAGACCAATTGCTGGGTCATAAGATCATAATGAGTTTAATTTTTTTAATATTTTATTTTTAAGTAATCTCTATGCCCAGTATGGGGCTCGAACTCACAACCGTGAGATCAAGAGTCACTCGCCCCACGGACTGAGCTTGCCAGGGACCTCTGTGTTTAACTTTCTGAGGAACCTCCAAATTTTCCCACAGCACCTGCACCATTTAACATTCCCACCAACAGAGCACAAGGTTCCAATTTCTCGGCGTCCTCGCCAACATCTGTCATTTTCCTTTATTATTACTATTGCCATCCGAGTAGGTGCGAAGCAGCATAAGCTGGTTTTAATAAAGTGTTTTCTGATGGATTTTTTTTTTCTGAAAGAGAAATACAAAGTAAAGGGTTTTTGTTGTTGTTGTTGTTGTTCTTTGCTGTGGTTGGTTATTATACTCCACAAGAGGAAAGCGTGATGGGGTCTGGAGAGTTTTTCTGTCTCCAGCCTCCCCTCTCTCTTTCATGCTGGGAAATAAGGAAGCCTGCGGGTATCCAGATATCCGGGTATCCGATGGCAGGGAGGGGAGACAGGTGATGCTGAGGGGGTCCTAGTGGGAGGGTCAACGTCTTTGTGGAGTGAGGCACGAAACCCAAGTGGAGGGTCAGCCTTGGATGGGAGGAGGCAGAAGAAGGGGGCGGATATCCCTCTGGCTTGTAGGTTTGGGGTGGGAAGACAAAAGTTTCTGATGGCTCAGTGAAATCCCTGGGAAAAAGTCGGGATTGGAGCCTGAGAGTCAGGAAGGGGAGATGGAGGGAGAAAGTTTAAAAGGCACTCCCAGGATATCCAAGAGATAGAAAGGCCTCCTTTGACCTCACACCCCTCCCAGCTGTCCCTGTGGAGCCCCCACTCTCCATCCCAGCCCCTCTCTCCCTCCTCCATCAGCTCCCTGCTGCTGGGAGTTTCCAGCACCCCCACTCCTCGGAATGGCTTCTGTCCAAGGCCACCAACCTCTCTGCCATGACACCCACTGGCCTTTGCCGTCCCCACCTTACGTGATCTCTGGTGGACACTTACCATAGCTGACCGCTCCCATCTGCCCTTGGCTTCTGTGCAGCCCCCACTTCTGGTTTTCTTGCCGCTTCCCCTCCCCTGGGGTCTTCCTAATCCCCTTCACATGCTTCTGCTGCACCCACCCCGCCTTCATGCCACCAACCCCCAAGGACCCACCTAGACTTCTCCCGTCTCCTTAATTCCCACCCCAACCCCCCCCCCCCACAGGCATTGGGCCTCCAGGCTGGTCATTGTGTATTTCTCTCTGGCTTTAATGCTCAACTTCCTTTTTTTTTTTTTCCTTTTAAGATTTTATCTTTTAAGTAATTGCTACACCCAACGTGGGACTTGAATTTGTGACCCTCAGATCAAGAGTTGCAGCCTTCACTGACTGAGCCAGCCAGGTACCCCCAATGCTCAGCTCCCTAATTCACCTCCCCAAACTCTTTGTCTCTACAGGGGCCACATTAGCCAGAATGGTTGTCCCACAGTGGTTGTCAGCCTAGGCTGCATCGGAGTCACCTGGGGGGCCTGTGCAATCCTGGCGTGCAGGGCCCCACCCCCAGGGTTTCAGATCCAGTAGGTCCGCAGAGGGACCCAAGAATTTGGGACTCTGGCAGGTACCCAGGTGTCACTGACCTGCAGGTCTGGGGACCACGCGGAAGGAACTACTGCCTTAAAACACTCATCTGATCGCGTTGGTCTCTCTTAAAACTCTTGAGTGCCTCGCTGTTGCCCTCAAGGTAAATCCAAGCTCATATCTTGGCAATGACGGCCATCTGACACTTTTCCTCTCTGCACTGCCTAGAAAGCCCTCACCGCCCTACTTCTATGGATCCCGGAACGCTCTGCCCAGATGGCACTGAACGGTCTGCTCTCAGAGCTCACCATGCACACCTGGCTCCCCCATCACATACCCGCTCCTTGAGGATGAAATGTTGGGGATACCACTCTTTGCCTAGAGCCCAGCACAGGGTGTAACGCAGTGCTCAGCAAATTGTATTTGAATGAATGAATGTAAATATTTTCACGTTTTATTTTATTTTTATTGTTTTATTTAAGGACAAACGACATTTTTACTTGGAGTTAAAATTTATAAAACAGAGTCAGACTTTTTCTAGTTGGACCAAACTCAAGTCTCTAATCCCGAAAATCTGGCCTCTTCTCTGCCCCCTGGCGGTAGTTCCAGTCCCAGCAGGAAAACGAACATACTGTTTAAGGCATTTCCAGGAACCGGGGCGTGACGACGGAGGCTCATTTGCATACCCAAAATGCATTGCACACCGGACAATTGCTCACTTAGAAATGACTAGATTTTCCTTTTTTCTTTGAATTATCTTTCCCCCGAAATAAGCCTGCTCTCACAGAATTGTCCGGAAGAAAGACAGAAATCAATAAATCTTTCGAGCAAAGAGTCACCATCACTGTCTTCGGAGTAACAGTTACCCGAGGAATGTGTGCGAAGATTGCCGGGTATACTCTGGTTTCTCTTCAGATCGCATAAATCTTTCGCCTTTTACTAAAGATTTCCGTGGAGAGGAACAATTCTGAGTTTTTAGCCAATTTTTTGAGGCCTTGCACTTAGCAAGGCTACTAATATTGTTTAATGAAAGACTGGCTTAAAGTGTCGGGTTCGGTTTATGTTGCACATTCTAGCGGTGTTGTTTGTAGTATTTGCTGATGGTAATTTTTTGCTGTTCTTAGAGTGTAGAGTTTGTACAGTAAGGTTGGTTGGTTTTTAACGCGTTTTTTCTTATGCTTTTTTTCTAGAGCGTACCTGCTAAGGGTCTTCAAAGTTGGCCTTTAACTCTTCGCACACGGATTTCAAGGAGGGAAATGCTCGTCAAAGCGCCGCACGTTTCTGATTCTGGGTCCCGAGTGCTGCGTTTACTGTCAGCTTTCAAAAATAACTTCAAATAACTGAAGCATAATTGGCTGGCTTTTTCTATGACGTGTTTATAAGTATTGTTGTGGGGAGGGTTTGGTTTGGTTTCCCTGATAAATTTATTAAAACCAGTGCTGGATCCCTTGTGAAAAATCTGAACGAGGAAGACTTTTAATCGTGGTTATGATGGATTTGATGAAACTCAAGAGGAAGCTAAATTTTTTTAACCAATCCCACTGGCCAGAATTTAGCTTTGTGATCCTTCCTGGGTGTGGGGTAGGCTGGGAAATGTAGTCTTTCCCCTAGGCAGCCATGAGCCGCGCTAACGTGAGACTGCAGGAGGGAGGGGTGAATCCCGGGGAAGGAAACTAGCAGTGTTTGAACCAGCAAGCGGGGGAGGGAATGCATCCCAAAGTTCTCTCCTTGAGTTTCTCCACCTCCCAGGCCAGCTCTTCCTTCCTCCTTCCTAGGTCCTTTTGATGTTCCGCCCTTTTTTAAAGATGTATTTATTTGAGAGGAAGGGGAGAGGGGTAGAGGAAAAGGGAGAGAAAGTCCTAAGCGGACTCCACGCTGAGCACGGAGCCCGAGGCGCGGCTCAGTCTCATGACCCCGAGATCTTGACCTGAGCCAAAACCGAGAGTTGGTGGCTTAACCCACTGAGCCACTCAGGAACCCCTTGATGTCCCTTTGTATAGTGGACCATGGTCCAGACTCAAGGTGCTAGAGGCAGTTACCCTCAGTCCAGCCCTGCTCCGCTGGTCCCATTTTTCACCAGGGAGACCTCTTGACCGGCTGAACTCAGAACTGACCCCCTGAACTCAGGAAACTCCCAGAAGCCTCTGCCTGTCAATTTCATCTTTTAGAAATTAACGAATTGCTTAAACAGGAAAAGAAACATCTGGGAACCATACCTGTCCAGGTGAGCCAGAAAGTGCCTATAGGTATCTCAGCTCCATTATAATATTACAATCCCTCTCTAAATATTCATCCCAAACCCCAATAAAAGGAGCCTGCTTCCCCCTGCTGGAGGAGTCACAGCTTTGGAAACTATTCCTTGAGATCTCCTTCTGTGTACAAATAAAGTGACCTTGGGAGGCAGGCACCTGCACTGGGTGTGGTCTGGGGGTGACAGCCCACCAAGGAGCAGGCTCACATTGTCCAGTGACAGATTCAAGCCCTATGAGGGTCATTTTCCTTTCTTTTCCCCCAGCAAACTGCTCCTCATTTGCCCGGGTCAGGTCAGTCAGAATTAAATGCTGGCAGCCGGTGGTGTCTCTGGGCTCCGAGGGCGGGTGTGTATCCAAAGCAGGGGTTTTTACTTGTTTCTTGTTTACCTTTGGCAGAAACAACCCAGGGTAATTAGCACCCCAAGCACCCAGATTACAACCTCTAAATGTCATTCCTTGGTCAAAGGAAGCGGGCCCCTTGGAGAAATGGAGATTGCAGGCCTGAGCCAGGAAATACACCACCTTGCAGAGGCTCCTGAAAGCTAGAGATGACCCATGGACCATCAAGAAGATTCATACATTCAAAGGATCAAGACATCTCCAATCTATTTAAATCTATGAGTTCATAAAAATACTAAATCTGAACTAACTGGTCACTGTGCTGATTGACTTTTGCTTGACTGGGCTAAGAGATGCCCGCAGAGCTGGTAAAACGTTATTTCTAGGTATGTCTGTGGGGGCGTTTCTGGAAGAGGTTAGCATCTGAATCAATGGACTGAGTAGATGGTCCTTCCCAAGTGGGTGGGCCTCACCAAACCCCTTGAGGGCCCGAAGAGAACACAAAAGTAAAGGAAGGACAAATTGGCTCTTTTTTGCTAGAGCTGGGACATATCTTCAGCACCTGGTTCTTGGCCCTAATTTCCACTCACACCACCAGCTTTCCTGGGTCTTCATCTGCAGATGGCAGATCGTGGGACTTCTCAGTTTCCATAATTTCATGAGCCAATTCCCATCATAAACCTCCTCTTCTATCTATCTATTTATCTCCCATCTGGCCTATTTGTGTACGTTAAACATAAGCCATAATTTTAAAGTCTTAAATATACTTTAAAAAATTTTTTTTGGATTTTAAGTAATCTCTACACCCAACATGGGGCTTGAACTTACAACCCTGAGATCGAGAGTCACATGCTCCACTGACTGAGCCAGGAGTCCCTAAAAAAAAAAAAATTATGTATATATACATATGATTTTATTTATTTAAGAGAGAGTGCACACACGAGTGGGGGGAGGGGCACAGGGAGAAGCAGACTCTCCACTGAGCGGGGAGCCCGGCATGGGGGGATCCCAGGACCCTGAGATCATGACCTGAGCAGAAGGCAGATGCTTAACCAACTGAGCCATCCAGGCACCCTGCCCCTAAATATATTTTTAAAACAAATTTGCTAGTAGTAGTAACATGTGCTTCTTTATTAATAGATTAAATACAAGGGTCCAGTGGCAAGCCTAAGGTTACCATAATTTCAGTCTTGATGAACGTGAGCAATAATATTTCAAGATCTTTGCAACAACTTTAACGGGACATGAACCCTGTGATTTCTTTTTGTGACAATGACCTAAACCCCAAAGTTAATCATGGGAGGAGATGCTGAATTTGAGTTAGAGGTTAGTGAAAACAAAGATGAATTTCCGATCCATGTTTGCAGCCCCTCCGATTTCTGTCTGTGGGTTTAGGAGCTCCGGGCTACCTTCTTTTGCCTCCAGGCATTGTAAAACCATCCCCTGTGTGAGTAGAAGGTTTTGAATTTATCAAAGCACATTCCCACACAGTCATTTATTTAGTGGGACTTCCTGACCATCTTATGAAGTTGGAAGGTGCTATTAGACCCATTTTACAGGTGGGAACCTGGAGTATAAACGCTTAACTCACTTGTTTGAGGTTGCACGATGATAATGACCGATGATAATGACCAGGCTGGAAATGGAACCAGGTCCCCTAACTCCCGGCCCACGGCTGACTCTTTTATATCCAGCTCCCTTCCCCAGAAATACTGTTTAATTACCTTTTCACGAAGTTTTTGTTTTTGTTTTTTAATTTTGTTAAAGGTTTTACTTATTTATTTGACAGAGAGAGAACGCATGCGGTAGAGGGAGAGAGAAGCAGATTCCCCGCTGAGCAGGGAGCCCAATGCAGGACTCAATCCCAGGATCCCTGGATCATGACCTGAGCCAAAGGCAGATGCTTAACGGACTGAGCCACCCAGGCACCCCATCGCAAAGTTTTATTTTGAGAGGATCCACAGCCTTTTTCCTGAGCTCATCGTCCTGTTTTGTCATTTCTCAGGACACCTACAGAGCGGTCACCTTGATTTGTATGGCGGTTGGGCATCTAGGAGCTACGATTTATCTGTGAGCAGAGATGGTCATTACCCTGTCCGTGGAAGAGTGTCAGTCCTGCAAGGCACTGGGGACCTCCCTTTGACCTTTGACAAGTCACTCTCTCTCACCCGGTCTCAGTTTCTTCTTTTGTAAAAACAGGGTGATAAACTGTCCTCCCTTGGTTTTGGGGAAAGCTGTAAAGGTTGGCTAAAATTATAACAGTAAGGAAGGGGAGGACGTGCTATGTCCATGGGAGGCATTGTCACCTGTGATGTTGTTATTGCCATGAGTTAGGGCTGAGCCTACCCACCCCTTGCCTTTAGAAGGCAAAGATCTGGATTGCGGGGGGGGGGGGGGGGGAAGAAGTCAAGATCAAGAACACCCATAAAGATAAGAAGAAAGATCCATAAACCCCAACTCTCTAACCTGATCACCACTTTGTTCCTTTTGAGGAGTCTATACTCTGAACGAACTGACGTATTACTGTGCCCTTGCGTCCCTAAACATCCCCACCTCTGTACATTTACTCACGCTCTGCCCACTGCCTGAGCGGCCCTCTCCCATGCCTTAGCCTGGGGGATGCCCATTAACCTTCAGGTTCCAGCTTGCAGATTTCAGCTTCCTCCAGGGAGCCCTCCCTGACCCTCCGGCAGAGGTTCAGTGTGCCAGCCCCATTCTCATCGCAGTCTGACTTCTTATCTGTCTCTACTTCATACTGTGCAGTCCCCGAGGTCAGAGACTGTTATCTGTGTTGTTCCCCCCTTTTCCAGGTCTTAATACCTTACGGTCTGGGCCTCACCTGCCCCATCTGCAAAAGGGGAATGAAACTTACCTTGCAGGGTATGTATGCTGGACCCCTGTGCTTTGCCGCCAAGCAACGATTCCTCCCCCTTCCTGATAAGAGTACCCCAAACTTCCTTTGGGAAACTACTTCTCTCCTATTATTCCCTATTCAGTGGTTGGAGATTGACCCCATGCTCAGCTCTGAGGTGGTTATAATTAAGGTTTTCTGCAATCCCAAACACAAGGATTAAGTGACATAATACACACAAATGTAATTCAACAAACATTCCTTGGACATCTAGTTTCTGGCCAGCCAGAGATGAAAAGACAGAGCCACTCCCTTTGCAAAACTTAAGTGCCAAGCACACAGTAGCTGTTCATCCATTGTAAGCTCTCCCCTTTGCCACCTATGGGCCAGGTGCGTGGCTGGCTAGAAGAGTCACAAGAAATATTTACTGAATCAAATGATTAATCCAAAGCTACCGTTGGCCAAAGTCCGGAGGAGAGGCTCCCAGGAACAAGGAGTGTCGGACGGCAGGTAGCTGGTTTAGGGTGACGCTGTTTGCCCAGCCAGTGCCGGGGGCAGACTCCTTTGAGGAGTATCAGGAGTACCCAGGGAGGGTGTCTGCCCCACAGGGAGTGGTGTGAGCCACCCAATCGCCGGACCCCGAGCCGGGCTTCAGAAGCTCAGACCACGGCTGCTCCCCCGGGGTGGGTGGGGGACCGTAAAAGCAAGACCCCAAAGTAAAGGTTGTCTTGTTTATTTTGAAGTCAGACATCCTTTGGGAATCTGAGGAAAGCTACAAGACCTCTCATGAAAGAAAAAAAAAAAAAGTGCATACCGTTGGCCATTCTGGGGTCCATGGGTCCCCTGAAACCAGGTTACAGATTCCTGAACAGGAAGAGCTGCGAGGTTTCTTCTCCACCTAAGATCCTGGGAATCTCTGTTCCTTGGTTTGTTTTCACCTCGGGAAAGTTCCACTGCTCCGCTGCAGGAATATGACTGAATATCTCAGTCTGCTTGGGCTCCCATAGCAGAGGGCCAGGGACGAGGGCTTAGGAGAAACTGGAAGGTATTTCCCACAGTTTGGGGGGCCGGAAGCCCAAGATCGGGGGCCAGGTCATGGGTTCTGGTGAGCACATCCATCTGGGTTTCAGATGCCCATTGTCGCCGCTCCTCGCACACGGGAGAGAACGAGGGTGCTCGCGGGGGTCCTTCTGATTAGGGCACTAATCCCATTCGGGAGGCATCCCACATCTGCTCAGAGCTGCAGGTGCCAGTAGAAAGTGGGCTGAGAGGAGGGGAGAGGGGGCCGGGGGCCACTTGTAGAGAGGATGTGACCACCAGTGACCTCAGTCTCCTCACCCCCTCCCTGTCCCAGGATGTGGGATCTGAGTGCCTTTCCTGCTCCCAGAGGCTGCGCCAAGGGCCCCGTGATGGTGACGGAGCTCGAGTCTGAGGCCAGGTGCAGCCTCTGGAGAAGTTTTAATGTGCAGGTGTGGGGGGGTGCGGGGATCCCCCCTCTGACAGCACCCCAAAAAGCCTCACAGGTAAGTTTCCTTCCTTTTTTCTTTTTTTTTTTTAAAGGTTTTTAAATTTTATTTATTTGTCAGAGAGAGAGCACACAAGTGGGGGAGCGGCTGGTGGAGGGAGAAGCAGACTCCCCCCACCCTGAGCAGCGAGCCGGAGACGCGGGGCTCAATCCCAGGACCCTGGGATCATGACCGGAGTGAAGGCAGACGCTTAACCGACGGGAGCCACTCAGACGCCCCAAGTTTCCTTCTTATTCCACCTGTCACCCACCCAGCTGCAGTGGCCTCCCTCGTCTTCGAGGGAGCAGAAACCAGGTTCAGAGGACACCCAGGCAGCTCCCGAGGGGCTTGCACACCCGCAGGAGCCCCCGGGCAGGTCAGGGTTGCTGGAAGCCTCTGTGCGTCCCTCCGAGAGGCGTTACTGGACGGCGCAGGGTGGCCCCGCCAGCCTGAGGCCGCGGGCGTTCCCTCCCCATGTGGGTGGCCCTTGCTCCCGGCAGACACCTGTCCTTCTTGGGGCTCCTGGGGCGGGCTGCTGATGCCATCGATGTTAAGGGGAGCAGAGGTTGCTCAGGGGAGGAAGCCCCAGAGGCGGGGTGGGGGGGGAAGGAGCTGCGCTGCGGCCTGGCACCCATGGCCTAGACAGCCTGGCGGCCTCCGTGCCCCAGGCAGCTTCCTCTGCTCTCAAACCCCCATCTTCCCCGCGGACGGTCCCCAGCACGCAGTGAGCGCTCAGTGCTGTCACTCACAAGTCGTTTACCGAGATCCTAGGCGTTCAGGCCGTATTTCTCGGCCGCAGGTACATGGGGTTCTTTTCACCGTTTCCGGGAGCCTCGAGCAGGCCGGGTTCCGAGCTGAACGGCGGGGTGCAGCTCTGGAGTGGGGCTCTTGCCCAGCGGCTTCCAGCTTCACGGAACCACTGTGGGGCACGCTACACCCTAAGCTACTCACCCTACGGCGCCCCACGAGGTTCCTGCTCCCCTAAACGGGCAGGGCCGCGGAGGACTGGTGGGGGGACGAGGAGGGCAGAAGGGGGAGGTGCGTGGGGCTGGGCGACTCATGGTCGAGCTGGAGATGTCCGTCTGCCCTCTCTCCCGGCCCGCCGGTGTCGGCGACATTCAGCTAGTGGTGAGGAGACCAGGCTTCCCGGGTGAGTCGGGCTGTGGCAGCCAGAACACGGCGACCACGGCCCAGGCCGAGCGCCCCCCACCCCCCACCCCGGGGGGAGCGGTGAGGAGGCGGCCTCCCGTCTCCTGAGAGTCAGACCTGGGGAAACAATCTGTCATTAGGGCGGCCAGTTGGGCCTTCTGCCTCAGACACCACCCCGAAAGCCCGGTGACGGAGGAAGACCCCACATCTCCGGGTTGCAACCACACACAAGCCGGTCATGGAAGTTTGAAAGAGATTTATTTAAAAACAGAACAAAAAAGCTTTGGTATTTCAAAACCCAACAATCATCGATCACTAGAAAGTTAAATACCTCCCGTAAAGCCCCGAAGTACAAAAGCACAGATCTCCACAGGCTCATGATAAGAGAGAGACGATGTGCGACCCCAGGGACGAGCCGAGACCCGCCCTCCGCACAGGCCGGGTGGCGTGGGTCACAGGTCACCTCTGCGACTTGCTGTGTCAAGTGGACGCCAAAGCCGCCCAGACAAATCTCAACAACAATAAATAAAAAAATCAGTCACGAAAGAACACATTAAATTAGGAAGAGAACAATTTTTCCCAGACAAGTCTTTTCGAAAGAGGGTCTATGTCCTGGGACAGAAGAAGGGGGGCCGGGAGGCGGAAGGAGTGAGTTCAATTTCAAGTATTTTCCATCTCGGTTCATTTTATTGAGTCGAAAGCTTACAAAAAGTCCGCTGGCCCTCCCTCCCGCCCCCAAGGCCGACTCCTGAACATCTGCACACGCTCCACGTCACCGGTGTCCCCAACAAGGCACAAAAGGCTAGGTGCTTTCAAAGGCTCCCTGTCCGTGCAGGACGGTCCGTGCCGGGCGGCTGGTGCAGACGGGGCTGAAAGTGGGGCTGTCGCTGCACTCAGACACTGGGGTCCTCCTGCTCAGTGGACAAAACAGGTTGTTATTCTTCACCACCAACCCCGGGAAAGCTACACGACTACCAGGGGCTGCAGGGGACGGAGATGACCCTGGTGGCCCCCCGCCCAGGCTGATCCGGCTCTGCAGCCGCTCCTGGCCCAGGGACGTGCCACAGCCCCCGTGGAGTCCGTGGCCCGGACACCGCCACAGGCCGGCGCGGTGTTCGCTGGGCTCTGCTCTGCCGTGGCCCAGCTCGAGCCCGAGGAAACGGAGGGATGGGGGGGGTAGCACCCCAAAATTAGGGGTTTGGCTTGTCCCCCTCCACCTCGGATCAGGTGGGGAGCCCAGGGCAGATGGTGGATGCCAGAAGCCCACCAAGCAGCAGGGGAAAGCAGCCTGCCTACTTCAGAGGCTGTGAGCCCCACGCCGTGCAAATTTAGCCCCTGTTCTAGCGCAGCTCGGGAAGATTTCTTTTTCATCTCACTGCATGTGTTCTTCAGGCTCTGCTGCCCACCCTTATCCCACTCCTTCAGGCTGAGTGCTGCTACTTCTCAACCTGGCCTCGGGCCAGAAACTAGAAACCAGAAGGCACGAAGCCCTCTGTGGAGGTAACGAGGCATTTCTCCTGAGTTGGCTCAGGCTCCTTAACCACCGAGAGCACAGATTGAGAGCTAATGTATCTCTCCACTCACTAGTCCGACAAGGAGGAGAGAGAGGGAAGGAAGCCCAGCTCCCTCTGAGGGACTTTCTCCTGTGACTGCCAAGAATGAACACCCTTCTGTCCCCTCTCCCGGGAAATCCTGGCAGCGAGAAAGCACGGAGGGCTGGCTGGCAGGGCAGACGAGGCGGCCTCCCCGAGGCTGAGCCTGACCCCGAGACACATATCAGCTGAGAGTCCCACAGTGGCCGTGCTCAAAGTCATGGCTTCCTGGGGGCAAAGATGTTTCAGGAAACGGCGGGGGGCGAGGAGGGGGGGAAGGATCGTGCCCCACACTGACAAGATGACCCCCTTAGCTGGCCCTCAGCGAGGGGCCGTGAATGGGGCCCTCAGGGGTGAGGACAGGGGTCCCCCCCTGCAGCTTAGATGGAGGCTTGGGTCAATGTAGGGGTTTGTTGCAATTATTTGTAAATGCTGAGATTTACTGGGGCAGGGAAGTGACTGTCCCTGGGAGGCCAGTAGACAGCTACCGACCGCTGTCCCTTCCTATGGTCTCCTCTTAGAAGTCGCTTTGATATCCTCTCTAAACGCACTCTTCTCTGTGTTATGGGTGGAAGGTACTGGCTTAGAAGGGAACCCTGGGGGCGCCTGAATGGCTCAGTTGGTTAAGCGTCTGCCTTTGGCTTAGGTCATGATCCCGGAGTCCTGGGATCGAGCCCCGCATCGGTCTCCTTGCTCAGTGGAGAGACTGCTTCTCCCTCTGCCTGCTGCTCCCCCTGCTTGTGTGTGCTCTCTCTCACTTTCACTCTATCTCAAATAAACAAATAAAATCTTCAAAAAAAAAAAAAAGAAGGGTACCCCAGTACAACCCGGGCCCTCCCCCGTGCTGGCCTCAGGACGGAACACAAGGCCAGGACCTCGGGCTCTAAAGACACAGGGGCTTTATACCTTACTCCTGAACAGGGGCTTGGCCCCAGGCCCACAATACTCGTTGTAGATGAGCTTGAAGAGGAAGAGGTGGAAGAGGGTGATGAGGGAGGCCACGCTGAACCAGAAGAGGAAGGGCAGCCCAGGGTCCTGCTGGGCCATGTGCTCGTCGTGGGCCAAGATGGCCTTGAGGTGCAGCGTGTGGCGCAGGTCCTGCAGGTGCGTGAGGTCGGTGGAGATGTAGAGCAGCGGCGTGATGGGCTGCGTCACCATGACCGGGAATGTGTGGCCCTGGGGCGCTGACGTCAGCTCCACGGGCTCCTCCAGGCAGCCCGCCTCGCACGCGTAGACCTTGACGGGCTGGCCGCGCGACTCCACGGACACGTGCAGGTACGGCTTGCCCTCGGCGTCGGCGAGCACGGCCAAGTCGATGTGGTCGTTCTTGTAGCGGATGCCGCGCAGGGCGTAGCTGTTGTGCAGCACGTCGGGGTCGGCCTGGAACTGCAGGTGGTTCTCGGTGAACTGCAGCCCCCCGAAGCTGAGCACCATGCCCTGCAGGACGCCGGGGGCGCCGACCCTCACCAGCCCCTTGCAGCCGCGCTTCTGCAAGGTCAGCCTCCACAGGTCGGAGAGCTGCAGGATCTGCTGGACGGAGGACAGGCGGCCCGGCCACAGGTTCTCGGCGTGCATGGTGGCGTGGCCGCTGAAGCAGTGGTCTTCATAGTTGAGCGTCGACTCCATCTGGTCGCGCTCCCGGGGGCTCAGGCCGGGGCTGAGCAGGGGCGCCGGGGAGCAGGAGAGCATGTAGTACAGCGTCAGGTTCACGGTCAGGCCCGATGGGGTGTGGGCGTCTGTGATCTTCTTCATTTCCACACCTGTAACGCCACAAAGGGTGCACGTTAAGGAGGAACGGCGTGGCCAGGAGGCCAAGGTCATGACATGAAGAGTAGCAGAGAAGGGAGCCTTGGCCCCTAGGAGGCACATGGCAGCTCCGGGCTCCCCTGAGGAGGGGAGAAAGTCATTCGGCTTGGCCCTGTGCACCCGAAACCTAAAATCCTGTTCAAAGCGGGGCCTCGTGCCAGTGCCCAGAAGAACACAGACAGGGCCGGGACATGGTGGCCAGTGCCAAGTCCAGCCCTCTGCCCCCAGGACACGGTCGTCAGCGCCCCGGCCCATCTCAGCCTGCTCCTTGCTAACATCTAGTTCTCCAGTCCTGCAGCTTTAAAGAACATCTGAACGCCCGATCTCCCAAAACTGTATGAATTCCAGACCCGAACAGCTAACTGCCCTTTGGGGGTCTGGTTTGGACTCTTCCAGCCCCAAGCCAATCCTTTCCCAGATTATCTCCGGACACTTGCTCAAGCCTTTCCCACAACTTTAGGAGTCCCTCTCAAATTCTCACACCCCATGCCCAGTCCATGCAAAGTCCTGTGGGCACCTCCTCCAAAAGTCTCAGAAGCCGTCCACTTCTGTCTCCACAGAGTGGCCAGAACTCTGGTCCCAGCCACCCTCCTCTTTCACTTGGGCTCCTGCAAAATACTCGCGTGGGGTCTTCGTGTCCCACTTTTGTCCCCTTAGAGTCTATGCTCTGCACAGAGCAGCCAGAGGGAGCTTTAAAAATGCACAGCTGGCGGTGTCTCTGCTGTCTTCCATCCCACACACAATCAAATTCACCATCCTCACCAAGGTCTACAAGGCCCTTCAGGATCTGGCGATCCCTTCCCTCACTTGCAACCTGCCAGCCGCGCTGGCCTCGACCACGCCCGCTCCTGCCTTAGGGCCTCTGACCTGCTGGCTCCCTCCACATCGTCGTCACTCGGCTGCTTTCTTGCTATTCAGGTCTGAGCTGAGTGCTTCCTCCTCGGAGAGGCTTCCCCGACAACTGGAGCTAACCAGAGGCGCCATCCCACACCTCCCCTCCCCCCGTCACCCTCCAACATGTACTTTTAACTCTACCGAACTTTTTATTCTAAAAAGTTATCTTGCTTACTCATTCAGATTTTCACCAACATCTCTCTCTCATCTAGAATGGGATTTCCTTTACTGCAACAGTCAACGGGGGAAAAGACGTTTTCATTTGACCTGCCCATCCCAACCTGCTGGAGAAGAGGTTCCATTCCCTCCCAGTGAAAAGGTGCAGCCACTCTGGCCAAGGCACACTTCAGCCTAGCGGGAGTCCTGCCTTGGGGGCGCCTGGGGCACGTGACTCCTGATCTCAGGGTTTGAGTTCAAGCCCCACATCGGGCACAGAGTTCACTTAAAAAAAAAAAAAAAAAGAAAAGAAAAGAAAAAGAAAAAAAGCCCATGCCTGTCATCAGCCAGACCACGGGGGACTGAGGAAAGAATCTGGGGATGGCCAGGCCTCTCTCTGCCTGTTGATTTATCCTTTAAAAACTGACCCCCACATCCATTCTCCAAATCAGTCCTCATCTGCAAGAACAAGTAACAGTAAGACCCGTCTTTCACGCTCATTCTTTCATCAGAACCTCACAAAAGTCCACAGAGGTCAGTGCTACTGTTATTACTGAATACAAGCCCCTGAAGATCAGGTACCTGGTCCAAGGTCACACAGATACTCAGTGGTAGAGCACAGAGTCAGCCCTAGGTCCATGGCCAAGCCCCTTTTAACCACCCCACTACTCCCCTTCAGTGTTGCCTCCGTATACTTCAGCGGGGTATCTCCAGGGTGGCCCACGTACACCCTGGTGTAAGGAGGTGACTGTGGACCAAGAACTGGCCAGGCCTCACCTGGGCTGAAGAGCTGAGCCCAGAGGCGCTGGTGGTCCTGAAGTAGCTCAGCCGCTGGCATCTCCAAGAGCTCCAGCATTTCTTTTCGGGCCAAATCCTGGAGCACCTTGAGCTCCTTGGCTGCTTTGCTTTTGAGCACCTGGGGGCTAATGGGGCCTGAAACATGCACCACCCACAACACTGTCTCGTCCAGCTGTGTCTTGGGAGCCACTTGGAGCCGGTTCACTAGCTTCTTGGCGGCCACCACCACCAGGTGCACCAGCCCCGTGGGAAAAGGCGGGGACCGGCCTGAGTAGAGGAGGAACTGATGATCTCCCACCTTCTCCAGGGTACTGGTGAAGGCTCTGGGGACCGGGCCGGCAGTGGGCCCCACAGTCTGCAGCGCGGCCACACGCTCCGTGGGATTGTTGAGCTGGATACGCTGCAGATAGACGTGGGGACGGCCCCGGTGCGCCAGAAAGTCCTCTTGCAGAAGCACGCAGTCGCGCCCAGATCCTGTGACCAGGCCGGAGGCTGAGGCGGGTCCGGGGACGGCGGCCGCAGGGCCAGGACCCGTGGTCCCAAGCTGCAGGCAACGCACTCGGCGCAACAGCCCTTCACGTAGCAGCAGCACTGACTCTCCCGCTTCGGAGAGCGCACTGAGCGGGCGCAGCTGCACGAAGGGCACGAAGTCCGGCGCCACAGCAGGCTCTCGTTCTCCAGGAGTCACCCACAGCCGGTTGGCGGCCACGTCCAGTGCCAGGAAGCCGTTGGCCACCAGGGCCGGCACTCCAGGGCCCAGCGGGACAGCCTCGCCGCGCTCCCGCAGGCCGCGCCAGGCGCGGGTGGCCGCCTCCAGGCAGGCAGAGGGCTCGGCGGCGCCCGACTCGCCGTGGGCCCAGGGTAGTAGGTGCAGGCCGCCCGCGGCCCGCCGCGCCCCGGAGCCGGCGAACCACAGAAGCAGCAGCAGGAGGCCAAGCAGGCAGAGTAGGCGGCGGGCCCAGCTGCTCGACAGGAGTCCCGGCAGCCCTTTAAGTCGCTGCTGCAGCCACATCGGGCCGCCAGGCGCGGCGCGGGGGCGGCCGCCGGGCCCGCCGCCCAGCCCACCGGCCCGGCCGCCCGCGCCTCACTCCTCGGCCGGGACCGCGGCGCCCACCCCGGCCCCCGCCGCAGCAGCCGCAGCAGCAGCCACCGCCGCTCCGTCCTCCTTCTCGGTTGCCCCCGGCCGTCAAACAACGCCAGCCGTCAAGCGTCGCCGGGTCTTTTGCGACACGCAGGAAAGGAGGGGGCGGAGGGAAGAGGCAGGGGCGGGCCAGAGAAAAGGGGGCGGAGCCAGGGCCAGAACCTGGCGGGAGCCGCGGGGGCTGGAGGGTCGGATCCCGGGCTGATAGAGCGAAGTCCAAGGGAGGGCTGGGGTCTGGCGGAGGCGTGGGGGAGTGGAATCATCCAACTCACTTGCAAAAAAAAAAATACTGAGCCAGCCAAACCGAACACGTGTTGGGCCCCGTTTGCTACTGATGGATTCAACAGCCCTAAGAGTAAAAAAAAAAAAATAAGGAAACTTGTCTGTTAAAATGACGATCCTCCCTGCAAAAATATTAAGTATAGAGAAGAAAGGAGGAAAGGAAGGAACGAACAAACGAATGAACGAAGGAAGGTTGGAAAGAAAGAAAGAAAGAAAGAAAGAAAGAAAGAAAGAAAGAAAGAAAGAAAGAAAGAAAAAGTAACCACTGTAAACTAGACTTTTTAGCAAATATTTTGTTGACAACTCTTCCAGACCTGTCTGGCTGCATGTACAGCATATAGAGACACGAATCCCGCCCAGGATGTCCATTTCTCTACCACACCAAGTCGTCTTTTTGATGTCACCCTGAGTTTTAATTCATTAAATGACATGAGACACCAAAGTCTCATTATTTGAAAATACCTTTAAATTGTGAATCATCAGTGCAAAAGAGAAATTTTGCTTTGTTTCTGGGGAAAAAATTCAATACGAATACAGGGGCGGACAATGGGGCGATTGTTTCCACTTTGGTTTCAGGACATTCCAAAACCAGACAGTGCTTTCCAGTTGTTGAAAATTAAACGGTCATTCGAGGTGGCTTCCCGTGGGCTGTGAGCAGACACTGATATGTTTATAGAGCTGGAGTGCCAGCGTCCTGTGAGAAGGTACCTGTCCAGGTGATCTTAGGGTATGCTGACCTTTTTTTCCCCAAGGTTATTATCAAAGCATAAACACAATTTTTTTAATAGTTTATTTTTTTTTAGTAATCTCTGTACCCAGTGTGGGGCATAAACTCACTACCCCGATATCAAGAGTCACATGCTCTTACCACAGAGCCAGCCAGGCACCTCCATAAACACACTTAATTCCCACCTGGTTCAGAAAGTCTACTGAACATGTTTACGGAGGTGCAGGAATCCATGACCTACCATTAGAAAGACAGGCTCCATCCAACCCCGCCTTGGGAAGGCAGAAGTCCTTGGGTGGCACAGTGTGGCAGGAATAAGGGACCAGCTTGATTCTAACTGTGAACTGGGGATGACGAGAGAACCTGCCTCTCATGTTTTTGAGGAATAAATAAGTTAATGCAGGCAAGGAATGCAAGATGCATGACACATAGTGAATGTTCAGTAAATGTCAACCCACATAATTATATTTGCTGTTACAATCAACTATGTAATAGACATATACCTTGGCCCACTTACGTGAATGTTTCAGGGGGAGCAATTCCTAGAAACAGATTCCTAGGTCAAAAGGAAGCCTCATTATTTGTGCTCTTCACTCCTTTTTGGCTCTCCCTCCCACCCCGGCAGGGGATCACAGCCTAGGGTCAGCAACAGAACCACAACAAAGCCAGGGGCCAAGTGTGTGGAGGACCCTGGCGTCAGGATTTCTGGGTTTTAATCTTGGCCTTACCCCTTGCTAGCAAGGCAGCCGACTTCCCTGGGCCTCAGTTTCTCCATCCATAAAGTGGGGATTATAAAACACAGTAGGATTGCTCTCAGACTTCAGTGGCACGGGCATGTGATACATTTCGCACACCGCTTGGCTGAGAATAACCATTCACCATTTTTACCTAATAAGAGTGGTAAGGAGGTGAAGGGTGACGTCTTCCCCTCTCCTGACCCCAGTTATTCTGTTCCTCTCCTTAGAAGCAACCACCGCTATTTTCCATTCACAGAAATTGTAGCATATGATATACATTCGTATCTCTCTATTTTCACTTAATAGTGAACAGCGTGGAAATCCTATCCTTATTGCTATTAAAGGAGCTAAGTGCCAGTGGGACTAACTGACGGGTGGGAATGGGGAGGAGGCAGAGGGCTGACTGGCAGCAGAGTGTGGTGGAGGCCAGCACCCTTCCCCGGCTCAGGCTCAGTAAAGGAAATGCATAAAAGAAGGAAAGTGAGAAAAGCACCCCCACCCCTTGGCACAGACAACTGCCCTCCGGGCCAGTGATCCTTTCCGCAACTTCCCAGGAAACCAGAGTCCTGTGCCTTTAACAGTTCACAACACGTGCAGCACGTACCAGCAGTAACATCTGAGCAGCAACCACGGCTGGTTAAGGAGACAGGCTCTCCTTCTGGAGGAAGTTTGGACCAGGTTCAAGTTCCAGCAATCTGGCAAAGGGAGCAGGAAAGAGATACGGAAGGAATGGAGGGCAGGCTTCGCCACAGTGAATCCTTTCTCCAGGGAAGGCCAGCAGCCTCCTGGATTGATTGCTTCTCCCGAGTTACACCGACTCTGGGCATGTGGACCACCACGGGAACCCCACGGCCCAAGGATTTTTTCTGTCCACAGTACCTGGCCACAGAGTTTCTCGTGGATCCCAGCAAATGGAGAGCTCGAGCGGGTTCTAAAGCCGCCTCCCTTACCGTGCTCCCGCATCAACTGTGTGATGTCGAGCAGGATGCTTGGCTTCTCTGGACCTCTGTTTCCTTATTTCACAAATAGAGGCAATACTGCCCAACTCACAGGGCTGCTGTGAACACAGAATGAGAAAGGGCTTTGAAAATTGAGCCAGCCTACATACGCTCATTCTCCACCCTTCTGCTCATCCCTCCATTTCCTTCTTGAAGGATCTGGAATTTCAGTCTGCATCCTCCTGAATTCAAAAACATCCGGTGGATTCTGGCACCAATCCTGTCCCCAGCTGCAGAAACTCCCCACCCTGGGTCCCCGTTGGGAGCAGAAGACCTGGATTGCACTTGAGCCTCTTCGCTTTACTTGCCTTGTGATCTTGAGCTGGGTCCTTCTACCATCTGTACAGAGTAAATCTCTGTCCAATGAGATGATCTCCAACGTTCCCAGGGATTCTACCTATCTTCTAAAATTAACATATGTTAAAAAATAAAAAATAAAAATAAAAAAATAAAAAAATAAAAATAACATATGTTGGTTTTGTTTGGATTGTACAAATAGGATATATTAATCACAAAAAAATTGTAACAACACTGAAAAATATATATAGGAAAATAAAACTACCAGGAAATAATATGCGCAATATATAATATATAATTGTAGATATATACAATCCCACATTCTGGAAATAATCGCTGCAAACATTTGCCTGTCATTCACTTTTAGCGCTGTCTCTATTGTATCCATGAGAGGATATTCTTCTGAGTGGGGTCATAATGTATGTCCTTTTTTTCCACTTAGAAAATTGGTAGAGGATTTCACTTGCTGAAACAGTCTGATTTCTCTTTTCCCCAGCACCTAGGCATGGCCTACTCTGCATTGTTCAGTAACACCCATGAAGTGCCCCCTCCCTTCACCCTTTGCCCCCCAGGGGTTGGGAGAAGGGAGCCCCTGTCCACCCAGGGGACACTGGTGGACACCCTGGCCACCAAATTGCACCCACCACCCTCCCTCTGGAAACTAATGTCCTGGAAGGAGGCTCCCAGATTTGTTCGAGGGCCTTTTCCAAGGAAGGGAGGACGCCTTTCTTTTCCCAGAGTTGGATGTCCCTGGCTGACATCTGCTCCTGGAGCCCTTGCTCTAAGAAACCTTAAACTGTTTGTTGTGCTTTGAAGATTCACGTTGGTGAAAAGCCACTAACCAACCTTCCTTCCTTCCTTCCTTCCTTGCTTGCTTGCTTTCATTCATTCATTCATTTCACTTAACAGGGCAACCTCAAGAGCAAGACCTTCCTTGGCTCAGAGGTTCTGTTTGCCACCCAGGGACATAAAGGCGGATTAAGTGAGTTCCTTTTTTGGTAGATGGTGATGCTCTTTCTGCCTTTCCAGCAGCCAGGAGGATCCCGCCGGGATGTGGATGCCCCCCCCCCCCCAACTCCCACCCACCGCTTCCAGCGGTGGAGAAGCCCCGGGAGAAGGCCAGGAGGAGGACGGGGCCGGCGGAAGGACCCGGGAGCCGCCCAGCTCGGAGAGGCCCGGCTTCGGGCGAGTCTGCGGGAAAACCCTTCCCCCGGGCGGGCGGAGGCGGAGGCGGCGGCGGGGAGGGAGAGGAGGGCGGTGCGACACCGCCCCCGGGGCGGGCCCGGTGCGTGGCAGCCGGACCGCCAGCCCCGTCGCGAAAGTTCCAGCCTGTGAGCGCCGCCGGGCCGGCCGGACGTCCCCAGACCCCGGCCATGCGGCTGCTGCTGCTCCTGGCCCCGCTGGGCTGGCTGCTCCTGGCCGAAGCGAAGGGCGACGCCAAGCCGGAGGGTGAGGGCGCGGGCGGGGCGGGGCGGGGGGCCGGGGATGGGGTGGGGGGTGGGGGGTGGGGAAGGCTGGTCTGGGGGCCGCCGGTCTGCACAGGAGGCCTGGGCTTCCGAGGGGATCCGGGTTCCGGTCACTTGGCCACTGACTCGCTGGCGACTTGGACGAATCACTTCCCCTGTTGGGGCTGCGGTTCCCACGTCAGGGCAGCCGGGAGGGAGAGGGTCAAATCATAATAGCTCTCAATAGTAATGACAGGGGCTACTGTTTATGGAGCACTTACTATGGGCCAGGCAGCAGTGAAGCGTGATCTCAACCCTCCGAAGTGTGCTCTGCTTTTATGCCCCTTTTCCAGCTGGGCAAACTAAGGCTCCGGAGTCCATTCACTTGCCCAACATCACACAGCGTCGTGGGGGCCTTGGAACCAGGATTGACACCCAGGTGTGCCTGATTCCGTGGGAGCCACTGGGCATCCCAGCCATGGGGGTGGGGAGTGGCTTGGGGGGGCCCCCATGGCAGAGCCATGTACGCTTTTGTCGGGGGCCCCTGTGGTCTGCATTGTTCCTGCTGGGTGGGTCTTACTCCCTCCAGGTTGCACAGCAGGAAAAAGGCTGAGGCAGGTGCACCGACTGCCTAGGGTTGTCCGGTCTTGAAATGCTTGGTTCGGGATCTGCTGGGCTCTGCATCTCATGTTCCTTCTCCATCCCCAAAGCACATTGGACTTCTGAGCGTGCCCCACCATTCTGAGTGGGTGCCCCTGTCCTCCCCACCCCTCCCTCGGCCACCTCCAGGGGTGCCTGCTGAACCTCTGAGAGGAGCTGGAGGGGGCAGGATGGTGTTGTGTGAGACCCTCACCAGGGGAAGGGGTGGGAACTGCCATTTCCGAGTGCGTCCTTTGTGCCAGGTTGTGCCCAAGCCCACACGTCTCCCAGTGGTAAAGCCCGTGGTGACCAATTTCCATGAAGCTTGGTGTTCTAGCCTGCAAACTGGGGGCAATGGTACCCGAGTCTTAGCACTCTTGCCAGGAATGCATGGGATGGGGCCCGCTGGTGAGGGTTCAGCTCTATGCCTGGCCTATACAGGCCTTTTCTTTCTCGGACCCAGCACTGCCTGCTTTCCTGGAGTATCCCAGCAGGGTAGTGAAACAGGTCAAAAATATCCAGTGAGGCAGGTGCTGAGCACAGGGCTGGGCTGGTGGTGTGTGCAAAAGGCCTGTGGCCTGGGTCTACTCACTGATCGGGAGCAGGAGCCCTAGAGTAGCCTCTGTATCCTGGGCCTCTCTTTGCCTTGCTTCTGCTGATGTGCGCTCCGTCCACCCCCAGACCATTCCAAAAAAGAAAAATCCCGCTGCCCACAGCGAAGCCCCCGGAGGTGAGTCAGAGGGACCAAATCAGTGATGGGGCTTCAGGTGCCCTGACCCCAGCAGCAGGTGATGGGAGGGGACAGAGTCGACAGAAGGTAGCCGCCACCGAGAGTGCAGGATCCCGTGTGTCGCTGAGATGGTCCAGGTAGAGCACCTGGCAGATAGTAAGTAGATAGTAGATTGATGGACAAGAAGTAAGGGGTGGCCAGACCCGGAGCTAATATCCAGCCACTGTCAAGTTGAGGCCCTTTGCTTCCCCTACTCCCTTCAGACCCTCTTGATAAGTAAGGAATCATTAGCCCCATTTTGCAGATAGCAAGACTGAGGCCCCAAAAGGTTAAATGCTGTAGGTGGTTGGAGGTAGAGTCGTTGACTGGGACTCAGACCCACTGCTCGTGACCCCTGTTGCCTGGAGAGGCTGTCTGGAGGAGTCTGTTCAGCCAGCCTGCTGGCTAGGATGGATTGAGGGGGGTAGTTTGTCCTGCAGGCCCACTGACCGGGATCAGGAGCGGGGGCCGCTCCAGCAGCGGCCAGAGAGGCCAGCTCCTCCCTCCCCTGGTGGGGCCGGGATGTCCGGTCAGTGGGATGGGGCAGCCGCTGAGGAGAGTTCTAGTGGGGCAGGTTCAGGAATGGTGCTCCTGGCAGCTTGACCACGCCGTACCTGAACACACATGGATTTGGCACACGGAGAGAAAGATGGAGTTTTCATTTGAGGGAGCTCCCAATTTTAGGAGAGGACTCAGAGCTCCTCTCCTCAGTAGATGCCCAGTCTTATGGGGGAGATACAACCCTCCTCTTCCAGAATGCCCTGTGCTTGAGAAAGGGAACCTAGCCCTATGGAGGGGGGGGGTGTCCCCAGGCCAATGTGGGGGACAGAAGAAGGCTGTCAGCAAAGCAACATCCACACAAGCACATTTTCATGGAGTTGGGAGCAGGAGCGAATCCAGATGCTCCCTGGTCCTTTCTCCGTTTTGTAGAGGCTTGTAGCTGATCACAGTTGTCTGCCTGGGCTCCTGTGGGTCCCTGCGGGCCTGGGTTTGGCCGTGGAGAGGGAAGGACCAGCTGGAGCCTGGTGGCTGCCCTTCTGAGACTCCGGGAGGTCAATAGGGCGTGGGCGGGGGTTGTGGGTCATACTGTTCCATGCAGGGAATGGAAAGGTCCCAGGAGTCGAGCAGGCCCAGCTGGATATGTGTGTGTGTGTGTGTGTGTGTGTTGGCGGGAGAGTGTCTGAGACCTCAGGGGACCGACACCAGTGGGGCGCCAGACCCAGGAGAGTCACGCTTGGCTCCTGGGCCCTGGGAATCCACGGCTCCTGACATTCTGCACCCCTGGTTTATGGCTTCTTTTCAAGCCTGGGGGGAGCCCGGAGGATGGGGGAGGAGCTTCATTCATTCCCGCGCCCCAGACAGCAGACCTGGGGCTTCCCGGTGGTGCCTGGAGAGCCTTCCACTGCCTTGGGTGGGCTGCTCCCGCTTGGGGAGGAGGGGGCATCAGCTGCAGCAGAGGGACCCAGGCCTGAGTTCTCAGCTTCGTCTTTGGACCCCAGAGAGGTATCTTCCTAACCCCACCGCCCCAGGCTCCCAGGCTCAGCCTCTCCCCATCATTCTTGCTCTCGGGAAGGAAGACAGCTTTTCTGTGTCCGGGACCCCGAGGGCAGCAGCTGGCCTTCTGTCCAGGGAGGGTCCCTATGACAAGAAACTGTGTGGCCCCCACGGCCAGGTACTGTGCTAAGGACGTCACCGACATTAGCTCATTCAGTCCTCACGCAGGTCTCTGGAGGAAGGTGCTGGGGTTGCTAGGACCCCATTTTATAGATGAGGGCACAGGCTCAGAGAGGCTAAGTTACTCACCCAGCAATCTGTCTGTGACTCCGCCCTGCTCCCTCCCGCTCACCTCTGCTGATCCTGGAGCACAGCTTGTCTGTCCGGGCAAGCAGGCCAGGAGCCCTGGGTGTCAGGCCTCTCGCAGACCGGGGCTTGAACCCCAGGCGGGCCTGCCGGACCAACTAGAGCGCAGGGGTGGGGGTGGGGGCACCCGGGCCCTGGTGCTCGGAACCGGATCCTCCTCGGTGTCGCCCCGTGGTGTGCCCTGAGCTCTGGGCGCCCACCGCGGGACGGGAGCTAAGTGTGCGGCCACACCGGGGATGCCTGAGCGAGGGCGGCTGGACGTGCTGGATTCGGTCCGCAGCATTCCAGAATGTCAGCCAGGGAAACGGTGAGGCTGAGAACACGGGCCTTTGGAATTCCAGCTCATTTGCTTCTCACTTCGAGCTTCTGTGACCTTCGGCGGGGTCCTTAGTCTATCTGTGCCTCAGCGTCCTCACCGGCACAAGGGGGGACAGAAATACCGCCCGCCACATGGGATGTTGATCGTTAAGTGTGATAGTGAACGCAACACACTTCGGGTAGCATGTGGTGTCTCGGAAGGGCTCAGCCGGTGGCTGTGCTTTCTAGAATCACCTTCCCACCGTGCTCCCTAAGGCCGGACAGCGCACACCAGACATCCGGAGTCACAGTCAGTCCCAGCCGCGGGGAGGGGGCGGGAGGCCAAGGAGATGAAGATGTGAGTCTGGCCCAGCAAAGGGAGAAGGGGCAGGTTTGTACTGGTGTCTCACCTGCTGGGCACGCCAATGCCAGATGACGGAGGGCTTCATGGAGGAAGGACTAAGGCCTCTTTTTTTTTTTTTTAATAATTTTTTTTATTATGCTATGTTAGTCACCATACAGTACGTCATTAGTTTTTGATGCAGTGTTCCATGATTCACTGTTTGTGTATAACACCCAGTGGGCCATGTAATCCATGCCCTCCTTAATACCCACCACCGGGCTCACCCCTCCCCCCACCCTCCTCCCCTCTGAATCCCTCAGTTTGATTCCCAGAGTCCATAGTCTCTCGTGGTTCGTCTCCCCCTCTGATTTCCCCCCCTTCGTTTTTCCCTTCCTGCTCCTAATGTCCTCCATGCTATTCCTAATATTCCACAAATAAGTGAAACCATATGATAATTGTCTTTCTCTGTTTGACTTATTTCACTCAGCATAATCTCCTCCAGTCCCGTCCATGTTGATACAAAAGTTGGGTATTCATCCTTTCTGATGGTTGAGTAATATCCCATTGTATATATGGACCACATCTTTATCCATTTGTCTGTTGAAGGGCATCTCTGCTCTTTCCACAGTTTGGCTATTGTGGATTTTGCTGCTATGAACATTGGGGTGCATATAGCCCTTCTTTTCACTACATCTGTATCTTTGGGGTAAATACCCAGTAGTGCAATTGCTGGGTCATGGGGTAGCTCTATTTTTAACTTTTTGAGGAACCTCTACACTGTTCTGCAAAGAAACAGTCAACAAAGCAAAGAGACAACCCACAGAATGGGAGAAGATACATGCAAATGCCATTATAGATACAGGGCTGGGATCCCAGATCTGTAAAGAACTTCTCAAACTCAACACTCGAAAAGCAAATAATCAAGTCAAAAAATGGGCAGAATGCATGAACAAACGCTTCTCCAGAGAAGACATACAAACGACTGACAGACACACGACAAAATGTTCAACATCATTAGCCGTCAGGCAAATTCAAATCAAAAGCACACTGAGATAGCACCTTACACTGGTTAGAATGGCAAAAATTGACAAGACAAGAAACAATGGGTGTTGGAGAGGATGTGGAGAGAGAGGGGGACCCTCTTACACTGCTGGCGGGAGGACCAAGGCCTCTTTAGGAGGAGCGAGCTGTGCAGGTGGGACAAGGGAATGGGGCAAAGGCTGGGTTCAGTGAGGCAGCTTTCGTGGGGGGTGGGCCGTGTTGAGAGGTAATGCCAGGGTCCCTTGGGGGAGGGACCTTCCTGGAGTTCTCTCGCTGTGACTCACTCCCAGGCCCCTCCTTGGAGCCCAGAGTCAGGACCAGGGGGTGGGCTGGATCAGAGGTTTCCAAATGTGGCTGACTTCGGAAACCACCCAGGAGAAGTAGATTTCTGGGCCCATCTCAGCCCTCTGGTCCTGGAGCCCAGTCGTCTGGAGTTCACAGCGTCCCTTGTGATGCTGATATGCAGGCAGGCTTGGGACCTCTGGACTGGGTGACGTGGTCGAGTCCTCGGCCAGGGAGGCAGGCACTAGATTTGTGAAGGTCCTGGTGGGGTGCCTGGCAGCATCCAGGAGAACAGGAGACAGGCTGAGTAGCTGCGGGGGAGGGGGTTTCCAGCACGGCCTGGGACCCTCTCCAGCTCAGTGAGGGTTTCTTCAGACAGACAGAGAGACAGAGGGCTAGTCACTGTCCCGGGCCTGGGCAGTGTGTGCAGGGCTAAGAGAAGGGACTCTGGGTCCAGGCTTCCGTGTCCACATCCCGGTGCTACCGCTCCCTGGCTCTGTAGGGCAAGTTATTCACCATTTCTGAGCCTTGGTTTCTAACTGTAGAGGAGGGGGTTAGGACCAGCGAAGGGCTTAGAACCATGTCGAAGGTGTTCGGTAAAGGTTAGCCATCTTGTACCGTGATTTGGTGGAGGGAACTCAGGAAAGGAGCCTCAAGATGGCCACCCCATCTCCTCTGCCCTCCCTCTGCAGCCTGACTTTGGGAACCCCGATCCAGCACCTTACACAGACACACACACTGGCTTTTTCCATCCATGAAATGTGACACTTTCCTGTCCCCAGCAGCCCCTGCCAAGGACAGGAGGGCCTCAGAGCTGGCGACTCTCCTCTCCTCACTTAACCGTCCTGGCTGGAATTGGGGGAGATTTTTCCTCAAGTGTGAGCAGCATCCCCACTTTCCTGGTCCCCACGGTCAGGTGGTGAGGTCTCCCCTCTCCACACCTGCCTAGTGAATCCCCCCCTTTTCCCCAGGTCCCTGGGCCCACTTCCAGTGGATTCCTGCCAAAACGTGCCGGGCCGCCCCTGCTCTGGGCCCAGCAGCCTGCCTAGCTGTGCCAGCTCAGCCAGCTCTGCCCAGCGGGACCCCTTTGTTCTTTCAGCCCGCCTCCTCTTGCTTTCACAGAGCGCGCGTGTTTGGGAAGGCCTTACTTGCCTGTGTTGGCCTGGCCACCTGGTGGGTCTGTTCCCCCAGAAAAGCATTATATCTTGGACCCCAGGGAAACGGTAATGAGTGCTACAAAGGGTGGGGGGATGGTCCTGATCTAAGGGCAGGAGAGAGGTCAGGAGAAATCTGAGAAGGCTTCATAGTGGTGGCAGGAAAGGGGTGTCCCTGTCACTGGCCCTGGGACCTGGAGGAAGATTAGGGAAAGAGTAGAGAGGGGGGAGCTGGGGAAGAAGGGGAAGAGCCCCAGCCAGGGCTCTCTCAGTGGAGGGAATGAGTGTGTCACTGGGCCCATCAGGGAGGACTGTGAATGCCGGAGCAAGGTGTTTGCCTCTCACTGATCAGTCCTTGGAGTAGATACAGTGGTCTCAGTTGCCCACGGGCAAGCAGATGATCCTCCTTCCGAGGACATGTCAGTGCCAGCCTGTGCCACAGTGCTACGTCATTCATCTTATCTCCTCTTGCCCTGTAGTGTGGTTGGTTGGTTGGTTTTTTGAGAGAGCACGCACAAGCTGGGGGGAGGGACAGAGAGAGAGGGAGAAGCAGACTCCCCACTGAGCAGGGAGCCCAGTCCTGGGCTTGATCCCAGGACTCTGAGATCATAACCTGAGCCAAAGGCAGACGCTTAACGGACTGAGCCGCCCAGGCGCCCCTCGACGTGTAGGGTTTTTATATCTCACGCCATCACAAGAGGGGGGAGCTCAGTGCAGTAAAGTAATTTGAAAGAGAGGTCACATTGATAGAATGTTTGTTACAGTATATTGTTCTATTTATGTTGCTGATCTCTTACTGTGCCTGATTTATAATTAAACTGTATCCTAGATTGGTACGTATAGGGAAAAAAACAGTATATAAAGGATCTGGCACTCTCTGGTTTCAGGCATCCACTGGGGGTCTTGGAATGCATCTCCCACAGATAAAGGCGGGACTACTGTACTGTTGGTTTTTGTTTTTTTTTTAAGTAGTCTCCATGCCCTACACAGGGCTTGAACTCATAACCCCAAGATCAAGAGTCGTGTGCTCTACTGACCGATGGAGCCAGCCAGATGCTCCTGCTGTACTATTATTGTCCCTGTTTTACAAAGGGGAAGCTGGAACCCTGAAAAGTCCGGGACTTGTCTAAGGTCACAGAACTGGCAAGGAGCAAAGCTAGGATTCTGACCAGGCAGGCCAGCTACAGAGCCTTTACTTTTTAGATAACCCAGCTTCAAATTGTGATCTGGAAGGGACTCTCCCAGGCCTCCTGGAGATGCCATCTGGGGTTTTGTTTCCAGCAGGTTCCATTGCAAAGGCGAAGCCACACTACAGAGCCTGAGAGAGGTCTCTTGTTAGAAAGGTAGTACAGCTGCTGTGGTCCGACCTAAGGATTTCTTTCTTTCTTTTCTCCCCCTCTCTCTTTTTTTCCTTCTTTCTTTAAAAGATTTTATTTATTTGAGAGAGAGAGAGAATGAGCAGGGCAAGTGGCAGGCAGAGGGAAAGGGAGAAGCAGACTCCCCGCCGAGCAGGGAGCCCGACACGGGGCTCGATCCCAGGACCCTGGGATCATGACCTGAACCAGAGGCAGACGCTTAATTGACTGAGCCACCCAGCCGCCCCAAAAGCTAAGGATTTCAAGTCAGTTTCCACTTAGGGTCCACTCATAGGTTCTCCCGTGGTGGCCGAGTGAAGCTCAGCAAGAAAGCCTGTTGGGATAGACGAGCAGTGTGTGTCCTGGGCACAGGCACGGAGAGCGGGGCCCATCCCTGGGCGTCTGGCCAGCGCTGGCCAGAGAGGCCCTCCTGGCGTCCAGCGTTTAGGGCGAATCCTTGCCTCCTCCCCCGCACGAGGCCAGAGCCCCCTAAATCCAGGGAGACCCAGCCCCACAATGCAAGGTGCAGACCCCTGTGCTCTGGACGCCTCCTGTCATGCCGCTCAGTTCCCAGGAAAATGGAACCCTGGAGGAGAATCAGGAGACCCGAGTTCTGACCTTCGGCATGTCCTTCCTACCTGGGCCTTGGGCCCTTGTCTATAACGGGTGGACACGAGGACACATCTGGGGACAATGACCTGCTCCTCCCTGTCGCCCCTCCTCCTCCAGTGTCGTTCACCACGCCCGTCTCTGTCCCTAGACAACCTGTTAGTCCTGACGGTGGCCACGAGGGAGACCGAGGGGTTCCGGCGCTTCAAGCGTTCGGGCCAGTTCTTCAACTACAAGATCCAGGTAAGGGGCTCCCCGGGCGGGGCAGAGGGGGCCAGGACAGCCAGGGGGTGGCGGAAGAGTCCAGGAGCTGGGCTTTTGCCTTTCCCAAACGGATGGGGGCCACAGGGAAGGCTTCTGGAAGCTCTTAAGATGAGGATGAGTTAGGAAGAGCAAAAGAGAACGTAATCAAAGTCTGGGAGGTGCTGGGGGTGGGAGAGTAGGGGAAGTGAGGCAGGAGCATGTGGCTGAGCTCACGCTAGGAGGGGGTGTGTGTGGCTGGTTTAGAAGGCGCGGCCTTGGAACCAGCATTTCCACCAGTCCCCCCAGGTGATTTTGGGATGGCCCATAGCCTGGAGACCACACCTGTGTAAACACTGCTCTGGAGAAACACAGGCCAATGCCCAGTCCGCTTGGTGTCCTCTGTGTGCCGTGTGTGGAGCTTAGCCCTGCAGAAAGATATTCCTCCATTTAGTGGAGTGTGCTGAGTGCCTCCTTCTGTCAGGCACAGTGGTAGGCACTGGGGATCAAATGGTGGGCAAGGCAGACCATGGTGTTGCCTACACAGCTTGCAGTCTAGTGGCATCAAGCCAGAAAGTAAATGGATTAGTTCACGTGAATGCAGGTTGAAGCAGAGGGTTGCTTCAGGCATAGTTGGATCTAGGGGTTCAAGCTGCATGATAAGGGCTTTGTCTTTCCATCGCTAGGTCCCATTGGTCTTCATTTGCAGACATGCTCTCTCTGCATGGTGGCAAGATGACCACCAGCCATAGACACGTGCCCCCACTCCTCAACCTCAGCAGAACTGGACAGCTTTTCCTTAGTTTGAACACAATAGCCCCAGGGAAGACTCTGATAGGCCGTGCTTAGGTCACATGCTCAAACCCAAGGTCCTGGGAAGGATGGAACACTCTGATTGGTCAGGTGTGGTCACATGACCCCCCCCCAAGGCTGGTCAGCCTCACATACATTGTAGAATGGTTTCCCCATAGGTGAGGGAGGGGGTGCTGGACAGACACAGGCAAAGATGGTCACGGTCCGGTGGGGGTGAAATTTTGGCTGGCAAGATAGTTCTTGGCCAAAAGCCCATGTTAAGGGGCCTTTCTCTGCAGGCACTGGGCCTGGGGGAGGACTGGAGTGGGGAGAAGGGGTCGTCGGCTGGCGGAGGGCTGAAGGTTCGGCTGCTGAAGAAAGCTCTGGAGAAGCACGCAGACAAGGAGAACCTGGTCATTCTCCTCACAGACAGGTAGATGGCTGGGGGCTTCCTGGGCAGGGCCCCTCGGCAGAGAGATGGAATATTCTAGAATGAGGCCCTTGCAGGATAAGGGGGAAGAGAGGGATCACTCTTGCTAGGGTTGCCTGTAGTTTTAGGGGGTCTGTGAGCCCAGAAAAGACCACTTCCATTGGTGGTGAGAAGATGGGTAAGGGGACCTGTCCAGGTCGGGTGAGCCATGCTTCGAGCATGAAGAGGGCACGGGGGTGGGGACATCTCTGCCCAGGGTGAGGCGGAAACCCTGCAGGTCAGGCCGGAGACAACAGAGCAGATGGGTTCCCTACGGGTGGCACAGGAGGAGGTGCCCTCGGGAGCCCCTGCTCACCTCTGTCCTGCTCCCGCCTCCCCCGGCTCCGGCCACAGCTACGACGTGGTGTTCGCCTCGGGGCCTCGAGAGCTCCTGAAGAAGTTCCGGCAGGCCAGGAGTCAGGTGGTCTTCTCGGCCGAGGAGCTCATCTACCCGGACCGCAGGCTGGAGGCCAAGTACCCAGTCGTGTCCGACGGCAAGAGGTTCCTGGGCTCTGGAGGTGAGGAGCCTGGGTGCAGAGAGCATGGCAGGGCTGGACAGGCTCTGGAGGGGTCCCTCCGCTGCCGTCGGGCTCATCTCGTGGACAGCCACCCATCTGCATGGGGCAGAACCGTAGTCACCCCTGAATGCCCTCCCTCGGCCCCCCCACCCCTCAGTCCCGGCGGTCATGCTCCTCCCACACTGGAAGACCTCTCGACTCCACCCTCCCATCCACCCCCACAGCCCCCCACCTCACTTGGCTCCTGGCCATTTGCGGTAGTCTCCTCCCTGCTCTGCCAGCCTCTCCCCTCACCTCTTCCAGGCCATTCTCCATCCAGCAGCCAGGCACAAATCCACACACATCACTCAATGGCTTCTTACTGCATGGAGAAGAATATCTGTATTTTATTCCGGATTCCTCTGTCCAGCCACGGAAGAGGGTCCGCCTGCCTCCCCCGGCCCCCTCCCCGCAGCCATGTTTCCCCATTGGCCGGGAGAGTTAGCACAGTCTAGACGGCCTGGTCCTGGCCCAGGGCTGGCAGTGTTCTCCCTTTACCTGGCTGGCCCCTTCTCCCTTTTTCTCTTCTCTCCTTACCAATCTGCACTGTGGCCAAGGTGCTGTGTGGGCTTTTTCCTCTAAGCCCTCCCGCGCTGTGTGGCCTTGGCCCAACCTCTGCCCTTCTCTGGGCCAAGTTTCCCCCATAACTAGAAGGGCGGCTCCTAGCCTCTGCCCCACCAGCTCTGCTCTCCAGGGACTCCTGGTCTGATCCATTCATTCGCCACCTACCTGCGTGGTGCCCAGCACCTGAGCTGGTGCAGGTTAGTGGGCACCCGTGATCTTTCTCCGTGAGCTCAGTGGGAACTTGTCACCAAGTGGCATTAGCTAGCAGGGTGCTTTCAGCCTATAGACACTACCTCTGCTCAATCCAGGAGGGCTTCTACGAGAAGGTGAAGGAGGGGGAGGTGAATGAAAGTGGATGCTGGGAAGAAGCTCCTGACTTGGGAGGCCGGAAGCTAAGGATCTGTCTCTGTGTGTCCCCCACCAACCCGAAGGCTTCATCGGTTATGCCCCTAACCTCAGCAAACTGGTGGCCGAGTGGGAAGGCCAGGACAGCGACAGCGACCAGCTCTTTTACACCAAGATCTTCTTGGACCCAGAGAAGAGGGTAAGGGCTGGTGTGCGGGGCCTGGCACCTGGGGTTTGAATGCCAGCTTAGGCAGTTATTAGCTGTGTGACCTTAGGCGAGTTATCCAACCTCTCTGGGTCATATTTTTTAAATCTGTAAAATGTAGTGATGGTGGTCCTTTCTCGTAAGGATATGTGTGAATTAAATTAATTAATGTATTTATAGTACTTAGTGATTGATAGTAAAGCACAAAACGTATTTGTCGTCATCGTGGTGGTTGTACTCGAACCAGCTACTTTCCTTAGATGCCTTCCGATTCAGAAAGTCCCTGGTTCTCTGCGGGTAGAGCCACTGGACCAGTAGATCCTAGGGCGGCCAGCTGCCCCGGTGTGACAGGGCAGGGTGGGTGTGGGGAGAGGAAGTGACCGAAGTGGGAGGTCAGGCTCCCCACCTTGGGCATGATGGGGCCCCATCCCCCCGCCCCGGGGCCTGTCCCTGCTGCAGCCTGGTGACCTCTGTCCTGCAGGAGCAGATCAACATCACCCTGGACCACCGCTGCCGTATCTTCCAGAACCTGGATGGAGCCCTGGGTGAGCAGCCTCTGCGGAGAGGGGGATCCTGCGGGGATGTTAGGAAGGAGGTGAGGATTCCATGCAGGGCCTGAGCCCAAGGAGGAGGATGGGCTGGTTCCTCTCTGGCCATTGTGCTGGGAGGTCTCCTGCCCCGTCCCGAAGTCCCCAGAGACCACCTGGATGTCCTGGGGCAGAGCTGTGTGTCTCTGATGGTGGAGAAAGGAGGGCCAGGAGGTCAGTGTGAGAGCCTGTGGGACACCGGGGCAGGGGACAGCCGCTCAGCCTGGGAGCAGCTGGGCAATACACCCCTCGGGTACCTGTCCCCTGTCCTGGGGCCCTGGTTCTTACAGGTGAGCCTGCTCCCCTCCTTCCCTGCCCTCCCCCCTCCCAGGAGAAGGCTTCCTGGGCTCGCTTCCTGAGCTGACAGGAGGGCGATGGATGACTTGGGGAGCAGAGAGGATGCCTGGTCCTTAAAACCAGAAACCCCCAGTGCTGGCCCCAAACCCGTGGCTGGTGACAGTCCTTTGCCCGTCTTCTTGGGTGACCTTGGGCAAGTCTCTCTCTCTCTCATTCACACACACACACCCCTTAGACCTCATTTTCCCATCTTGAGAAAGGAGTAGTTAGACCCGAGAGCTGCTCGGTGATTTTTATGGGGTGAATGGAATCTCGGTTTTTGAGAATCTAATGAACACTGTGATTCCTTTCTCGGGAAGGTGCAGAAACAGCCACCCCCTTTTGTCTGGGTGCTGCCGGGAGCATGTGGACCTACATTAAGAAGCCGGGTCCAGAACATCTTTTGGGGAAGCCAGGAGCTTGCACAGAGGGCCCCCTCATGTGATCACTCACACAGAGGGCCTCCCTCCCCAGTGTCCTCCAGGCCTCTGATGAAAGGCCCGTCTGCATTTATAACTGTCGCACAGGCAGTTTCCTCCTGCCGTCTAACGGGCTCAGAGTAAGGGGGTTAGGATCCGGCCGGAGGAACCCTCTCCACCAGGACAGGATCTGTCCCGCACCCTGCCCAGGACTTCCGCTTGGGCTGGCGTATTCTCAGTGCCGCTCAGAGCGGCTGCCCCCAGGCCCTGTCCCCGGGGCTTCTCTGAGCTGGAGCTGCGCTGTTTCAGGTCTTTGCTTTGTCCCCTCCCCTGCTTCCGGCTCTGAGAAGTCATCACAATAAATGCCGGGGGTTGCTGTGGACTCCATGTGCCAGGCAGGGTGCTAAGTGCTTGCCCAACACGGACCCCTCCCCCTCTTAACCCCTATTTCACAGACGAGGAAACTCAAGGCTCGAAAAGGTGGTGTTCGTAGCCTGGAACCTGCCCTGGGCAGGAGCTAGGATTTGAGCTTGGCCTCTGGGCCTGACACTGGATGTGTCCGTGCTTTCTGACCCCCAGATGAGGTCGTGCTCAAGTTTGAGATGGGCCACGTGAGAGCGAGGAACCTTGCCTACGACACCCTCCCGGTCCTGATTCACGGCAATGGGCCCACCAAGGTAGGGGGAGGCCCCAGCCCGCGGGGAGAGAGTGAGAGGGGCCAGAGGCCCGAGTGTGCTTTCACTGTGACCCCATAACTTCTCCTTGGGGTCAAGGCCACCCCCTGGGGCCCTGTTGCCACCTCACTGCCTCTGTCCTCGCCTCTGAGTTCAGCGTGGTGCCTTGTGTCCTTGGTGTGGTGGTCAGTGACGTTCATCCCTGCTCAACCACAGGACACAGAAGAGGTCACTGTCCCCAGCGGGGCCTCAGCTGGGCCACCTGAGTCATCCATACCCTGTCCTCCCAGGGCAGACTTGTTTCTTCAGGCAATAAACATTTACTGAGTGTCTGCACCGGGACATAAGGCGGGGTCAGTCGCGAGCGGGACAGACGGATTCCTGTGCTCCCGGGGCTCAGGAGAGGCCGGGGTGCGGGCCAGACCTCATGGGCCCTGGGAAGCCAGCCCGGGCTCACAGCACACGCTGCTTCAAGTGTGGTCCTTGGCCCCCGCCGCTCCCCCCGGTGTGTCAGAGTCACGTGGCCAGGAGAGACCGGTGCAAGTGTGAAAGCAGATTTCCTGGCCCCGATCCGGAGCTGCTCAGTGGGACTCTCTGGGGTGGGAGGCGGGCAGCGATCTGCATTTTACACGCTCCTGGCAGATCCCGAGATGAAGGTGTGGCCGAATGCCGAGCCCCCCCCCCCGCCCCCCGCTGTCCTTGGAGCAGCTTTGGTGATCTCCAGGGGGACGGAACATTCTCTCCAAAACCTGCCCCAAATAAAGTCACGTCCCTGCCCCCTTAGAGGGCCAGGGTGCTGAGATTCATGAGACTCAGTGGGCACAGATGGGTGGGCCTGGCCCGGACCCCACGTCTCAGACCCCACGTCTCCCCACAGCTGCAGCTGAACTACCTGGGCAACTACATCCCGCGCTTCTGGACCTTCGAGACGGGCTGCGCCGTGTGTGACGAGGGCCTGCGTAGCCTCAAGGGCATCGGGGTACGGCTGCCAGGCGTGAGGGGCTCGATCTCCTTGGATGGGGAGGATAAGTGATTCTGGACGAGGCTATTGTCTTTGGTGGGGTAAAAGAATCACCTTCCTGTCTGGGGTTCCATCTTCCTCTTCACCCAGGCACCTCCTCCTGGAAGCCTTCTCAGATTACTTATAGCTCCAGCTCATACCCCGCCTCCAGCCATGCCGAAGTTCTGGTTCCTTCAGCCTGATACCTCTTCTACAGCCCCCTCTCATCTCACGGACCTCACTCCTCATTTATAGCTCACTTCAAACCCATGCCAGCCAGGCCCTCTGACAGCAGGCCATCTGCTGGTCCTGGCTCCAAGTGGAGGCAAACTGCCCAGCTGGGACGACCTCCTCCTGCTTCCTTCTGCTTCCCCGCCGGGCCCTGCCTCTGCCTGCCTGCCCGTGGCTGCTTGGAGCTGCCTGGCCCAGGTCCCCTTTCCTGTTAAGTCTGCACACCTCTGCCTCTGGCCCTGGGGCCCTGGAGCCACCCTAGGGGCTCAGCTGTGGCCCGGTGGCTGGACATTGCCAGCCCTTCACACTGCCCCCTCCCAATGCAGGATGAAGCTCTGCCCACGGTCCTGGTCGGCGTGTTCATCGAACAGCCCACGCCGTTCCTATCCCTGTTCTTCCAGCGGCTTCTCCGCCTCCGCTACCCCCGGAAACAGATGCGGCTTTTCATCCACAACCACGTGAGTAGCAGGCGCTTGGTGGGGTCGCCGCGTGGCTGGGGTAAAGGCCTGGCCTCACGGGGTGGCCTCGGACATCTCGGGGCCTGGCTGCAGCAGCAGCATCTGGGCCAAATGGAGGCAGGCCGGCTGGGTATAGGTGTGACCTCGGGGACAGTCCTCAATCTTTCTGTGCTGCAGTTTTCTCATCTCTTAAGTCGGGATAGAAGCGTGCTGACCACGTGGATTTGCTACAAGGGTTCCACAAGTGGGCACGTGGACGCAGGGACGCCTGCCACGGGGGAGGCACACGCTCGGCACTCCTAGCTGTCAGTGTCACTGTGGTTTCGCTCCCTGCCTCATTCACATCCTCCTGATTTGATTCGGTGACAAATGGATTCTCATGCCCTGCGTCCCTCCTGGGGAATCGGGGAGAGCCCTGAGGCCTGCTGCTTTGTGGGGAGCAGGCCCGGGTTCAGTATTCCCAGCTCTCTCCCTCGCCTCTCCTTCTTAGCTGGATCAAGTCCCGGCTCTGCTTTTGCTTCTCCCAGTTTCCATAACTGCGATGCCAGATACACTCTCCTGTCCTCCCTGTTGTCAAGGCTCCTTGTCTTCGTTCAGCGTCCTCTCAGCTGCCCCATCCAGTGTCAGCCCTTTCTGAGACCCTTCTCAGCCCTGACAGTCCGCACCCCACGCCCAGGGCCCCGTGGCCCCGCGCTCGGCTCTGCCTGGGCCGCAGACGCTCATTCAGCTGTGCCCCGTGGAAACACGAGGAGGGTGTGGGCCCAGCCCCCGGGAGGCTCCCAGCTTCCCTGGAGATGTGAAACAGCACAGCCATGAATTCCGACTCCGTGACTTGGCGGGAAAGAAGACAGCCGTCACAGGCGGTCTCTGGGGCCCTTCTGCGTGCTCCGTCGGACTCGTCGGCTCCTGACCGCGACCCCGCGAGGGAGGCACAATCGCCCTCCCATTTTACAAGGGAGGAAAGGAGACCTGAGACAGGGGAGGTGGCTGGGCCAAGGTCACACAGCTGACTGTAGCGGAGCCGGGCTGCGCTCCGAATCCTGGGTTTGGTTCTAAAGATCCTGCTCTTTCTGCCCCCGCCCCCCCCCAGGCAAGGGCCCCCCGGTATGGACTATTGTTTTTCCAAGGGTGGTCCAAGGATCACCTGGAGCATTTTGCAATGAAGCAGATCCCTGGGCCGTACTCCAGACCGGAAAAAATGACTCTGGATATGGGGCCTGTGGGATCGGAGATACTGTCCTAGTGACAGAGGCTCCTAAGAGGCCGGTGGGCCTGGCCTGGTCCGGTGAGGATGGTCAAGGATGGCTAGGGAAGGGCACTCCAGGCAGAAGGCCTGGCATGGGCAAAGGTCTGGAGGTAGGAAAGCTGATGGCCAACAAGAGTGTGCAGGGAATGAAGGGGAGTGGCCTGCAGTCCAGAGGGTGCTGTGGTCCTGGGGGGTGGAACCTGTGTCCCCCATCCTCTCCCTCCCATCCCCCACCCCTAGGAGCAACACCATAAGGCTCAGGTAGAGCGGTTCCTGGCAGAGCACGGCGGCGAGTACCAGTCCGTGAAACTGGTGGGCCCCGAGGTTCGGGTGGCCAACGCGGACGCCAGGAACGTGGGCGCGTGAGTTGGGGGCCAGTGAACCACGACTGTCTCTGCTGACGGTAGTGGGGCTGGGAGGCTGGGGGCCACGGCGTCAGGAGCATCAGGCCAGGAGACAGGCGCTCGGAAGCCTGTGCGTGTTCTCAAGCAAGTTCCTGCCCCTCTCTGGGCCTCAGCGTCCCCATCTGTCAAATGGGGAAATGGTCTTTGCCCTGCCCACCTGGGGGCTCCTGGATGGGGCTGAGCAGTGTCCTCTGGGTGTGGGAAGGAAATCCGAGAAAGAGGACGAACCGGAGGGCCAGAAGTAGATAAATGCTGACAGAGACCATCTCTGATTGTTCCCTTATCATTCAAACAACAAACAAGTCATCTGTCGACCGACCGTGAAAGAATTAGTCCAGATCCGAGGCTGAACTTTCCCGTAAAGGACTAGGTAGTAAATCCGTGTGCTTCGGCCCTGCGGCCATAGTGTGCTGGGTATGACTGCACGCCCACAGAATTTTATTTATGGACCCTGAAATTTGAATTTCATCTGGTTTTTATGTCACTTTTAGGAATTTTTTCCCCCAACCATTTAAAACTGCAAAAACGGTCCTTAGCTCATGAGCCGTGCGATACCAGGCAGGGGGCTGGATTTGGACCATGGACTCCAGTCCGCTGAGCCCTGGGCCAGATAAACAAAAAGAACATAGATTTATAAGGCTTTCGGGCCGGGTCAGCAAGCTGCCCTTCGGAAGGGCAGGACCAGTGTACCCACTGGCCCTGGGCAGTGTAGGAAGCTGGGGCCCGTGCTGTCCCCAGTTCGGGCGTTTTTAGGGCACCCGTTGGCACCTGTGTTTACCTTGAGAGCCTAGCAGCCCAGGGTCAGGGTCCCAGGCTGCACCGGGGCTGGCCTGACCCCTCTGAACACCCTCGGCTGGTTCCCTGTGGTCATGGACGGGGACAGGCCTGGAGAGCACGGCTGCGGGAGCTCCAGGACCCTGATGCCCGAGCCCCAGCCCCGCTGACCCTGGGTTTCCAACCCCAGGGACCTGTGCCGGCAGGATCGGAGCTGTACCTACTACTTCAGCGTGGATGCCGACGTGGCTCTGACTGAGCCTAAAACCTTGCGCCTGCTGATCGAGCAGAACAAGTGAGCAAGTGAAGCTGGGGGTGGGCGGCGCGGGAGTCGGCGGGCAGGCCCTCCGAGCCCCTCGCTCCCACTCCGGGCCCACTGTGCCAGGGCTTCCTCCTCTGCCTTCACCTTGGCCTGCCCTACCCTGGCACTCTCGTCTTGCTCCAGAATATTCCCTCCTCCCTGCTACAAGCCGCACCCTCTGTCCCTGGCTGTCCTGTTGGAGGGGGTGGGGACCCCAGCTTGGCTGAACCCCCACTCCGGGCCCTGCCCCAGGGGGTGCTTGTGGGTTGAAAGGCCCTCGCCCTGTCCTTCCCCACACCCAGCTAGATCGGCCCCGGACTCCCAGTGTGCCGGGGGCCTCCCACTGAGGTGCTCCCTTCCTCAGAAACGTCATCGCCCCCTTGATGACCCGCCACGGGAGACTGTGGTCGAACTTCTGGGGCGCACTGAGTGCCGACGGCTACTACGCCCGCTCCGAGGACTACGTGGACATTGTGCAGGGCCGGCGTGTGTGAGTACCTGCGGGATGGGAACCTCCTCGTCTGTCTGTCTGTGACCCCCCACCATAGTCCTTCCTTGTTGCCCTCGACTTCCTGCTGGACCCAAAGCAAGGAAGACTGCAGTCAGACACACAGAAGGACTTCCTGACAATTATCCTGGGCCCGTGTGCCGGAATCAGCACTGTCGTGCCCTCCCGGCCTGTGACTTCCCCTTCCCCCCGGGGCCCCGGCCCCCAGCCCGTGACTGGCCTGCGGCCCCCTCCATCTTCTCCTCTCACCCTTAGTGGCGTCTGGAATGTGCCGTACATCTCGAACATCTACCTGATCAAGGGTAGCGCCCTGCGGGCTGAGCTGCAGCAGACGGACTTGTTCCACCACAGGAAGCTGGACCCCGACATGGCCTTCTGTGCCAATATCCGGCAGCAGGTCGGCCTGGGCTGGGCATGCAGAGAGGCCCTGTTGATGGAGAAGGTGGTCTCTATCTGGTACCTTAAGGCCCTGGAGCTTCTGAGATGCCAGGCCTGGTGGGGGACCCTTGGGGCACCAGGTGTGAGGGCCGGTCCTTGGGGTCCATGGGGATCACTTTAATGGACCCAGTTTCTGCACCCCTCTATTTTATGTACATTTTCAACAGAGCCAAAAAAACTCCCGTAAACTTCCACCGTATATACTCCAAGTAGTGTGCCCGAGAGATACCCTTACCCTCCCCCTGCGGCCCAGCCAGTATGTTTTCGTGGTTATTTTTTTAGAAGTGACAGCATGATGACGTTTTCCCCATGCCCAAAACTTTAGGAGCAGACACCATCCTTTGCTTTCACGCATTCGTTCTTTCATTCCCATTCGGTCCTCCAGGAAGCCCTCCTTGATTGTATCCCATGTCAGGCCTGGGCTGGGTGCTGGGGAGATGAGATGAGGTGACCCGCGCTTGGTTCCCTGATCTCTAGCTTAATGGGCAGAGGAGGCTGCCGCCGAGCCTCACCTGGGCCGTGCGTGGGACCGTGGGGATGGGGGTGTCTCTTCCATCTGGCCTGTTCTCCCCAGGATGTGTTCATGTTCCTGACCAACCGGCACACCTTTGGCCACCTGCTCTCCCTGGACAACTACCAGACCAGCCACCTTCATAACGACCTCTGGGAAGTGTTCAGCAACCCCGAGGTGAGGCCCTGGCTGGCCGGGCAGGGGAGGGAGAAGAAGGGACCCTAGTGAACCGGTGGTATGGTGGAGGGAGGGGCTCCTGCTCAGCCTGAGAAAGTCTGGGGACCCCGTGAGCCACCTGCCTTCCTCCGCCCCAGGGACCTGTTGGGCAGGGGACGGCTCTTGAGAGGCAGCGCCACCTAGTGGAGGAAGAGGGACCAAGGAGTCAGGCTTCCATCTGTGGACCATCTGTTGAACCTCTCCGTCTTTGGGGCCTCAGTTCTCTTAGCTCTAAAATGGGTGTACTACCCCAACCTCACTTACTTCTGAGGGTGTCATGAAGATCAGAGGAGGAGAAAGTGATGACAACGTTCCTAGGTGTTGCGCGCTTGTGGCTGACGTGGGTACATGCACACACACACACACACACACACACGCACACGCATGTAGGTACACGTGCAGACAACGGCTCCTGCGGGCACACATTCGCCCACGTTGCACGGGGCCTGGGGGGAGGAACCCCCTCTTGGAGCGTCCCGTGGACTTGGGCAAGGGGTGAGCCCCAGCTGGCCCAGGCCAGGCCTGAGCTCCCCAACTGCCCCACCCCCCCGCCCCCCAGGACTGGAAGGAGAAGTACATCCACGAGAACTACACCAAGGCCCTGGCGGGGAAGCTGGTAGAGACGGTAAGGACTGGGCACTTCTGGGAACAAAGGTGCTGGATTTCCACCCTGCACTTGCTGAGGAGGATGAAAGGCAGAGGGAGGAAACTAGCTGCCCCGGTGGGGGTGGGGGAGCGGGGAGGCACCTTTCTGGGCCCCGGCAGTGCTTGGGCGTGGGAGTGAGTGGTAGGATGGACCCTCTTCCTGTTGGCACTTCCCAGCTGGAGTCTGTCGGGGTCTTGGGAACCTTGGGTTTCTCCTCTGGCCCAGGCGAGAAAGAGAAAAAACGACCCCGAATGTGGTCTCAGCTAGGGACCAGGGGCCTGTAGCGAGAAACTGCGCACATTCCTTTCCTGGCCCCGCACCAGGAGCTCTGTGACCCCGGCTGAGAAGGGCCAGCGCTGAGCTCTGCTTCCTTCCCCCTTTAGCGGCTCGCAGACGAGGGCACGGGGAAGGGCCTGGGTTGCATGAGGGGCCTTGTCTGTGGGCAGCGGCTGCCACAGAGGCCTATGGGGGCAGGGGAAGGTGAAGCGGGGCTCCCCTGGACCCCTATGACTGAGTCCCCGCCATCCCCAGCCTTGCCCAGACGTCTACTGGTTCCCCATCTTCACGGAGGCGGCCTGTGACGAGCTGGTGGAGGAGATGGAGCACTTCGGCCAATGGTCTCTGGGAGATAACAAGGTGGGCGCGGTGCCTGGGCTGGGGGTACGGGGAAGCCGCCCCTCCGCCCACACCTGCCCTCTGGGCTCCTGCCCTGGTGAGCCAGCCAGCCCCTCTGGGACTCTTCAGACGGGTGGCTCTGGCACTTAAGAGTAGGGGAACGTTGAGAAATGGGATGGAGTGTGGGTGCCCAAGCTTCCGTGACCACGAGGTGACTTGGAGCTGCCTTAATCTGGAATTGCTGGATTTCCAGTTCCTGGTTCGTTATTAGAATGACTTAGCTTCCTTCACCAGCTTGGGTGAGTCATGGGGGAGGAATGAGCAAGTGCGGGATGAGGGAGAACTAGGAACGTCAGTGTCACGTTCACCAGACAGCAAAAGCAGGTGGCATGTCGGGCTGAGAGGCTGTGCGTTCCCCAGAGGAGGAATCTGGTACCTGCACTCATCTTGGAAAGTTCAGAGGACATTTTTTTTATTTTTTAAGGGAGGGGAAGGGCAGAGGGAGAAGGAGAGAGAGAATCTTAAGTAGGCTCCACTCCGTGCTTGGCATGGAGCCCAACACGGGGTTTGATCCCGTGACCCTGAGATCATGACCTGAGCCGAAATCAAGTCGGACACTCAACCGATTGAGCCACCCAGGTGCCCCAAGTTCAGGGAGCACTTTTATTTATTTTTAAGATTTTATTTATTTATTTGACAGAGAGAAAGAGCACACACAAGCTGGGGGAGCAGCAGGCAGAGGGAGAAGCAAGCTCCTCGCTGAGCAGGGAGCCTGACACGGGGCTTGATCCCAGGACCCTGGGATCACGACCTGAGCCGAAGGCAGACTTAACTGACCGAGCGACCGGGCATCCCTAGGGAGCATTTTTAAAGGCACATGAGCCCCTGGGCCTGTGTGCCTCAGAGCCTGACTAACCTTTGACCTGGCAGCTGGACGACCCTGTGGTTCCGGTTCCCAGCCTAATCCGCATGCTTTGGTGGCTGAACTAATCTCCAGAAGCCAGTAACTGGGATAGTCCAGGCTTTCCGGGGTCTGGCCGGCCCTCGTGCTCCAGGGACCAGGTCAGCGCTGGGACTCCAGTGCCCGAGCTAACCCGTGGCCCTCTGCACTGGTTTCCTCTGCGGTATCACAAATCCCCACAGAGCTTCACGGCTTCAAACAACACCCACGTGTCCTCCGCGGGTTTCCGTGGGTCGGGAGTCCCCGTGTGGTTTAGCCGGGTCCTCTGCTGAGGGTCTCACGAGGCTGCAGTCGAGATGTCAGCCAGGACTGGGGTCTCTTCTGAGGCTTGGGGTCCTACTCCGAGCTCCTGAGGAAGAATTCATGTCCTTGCTTCCTTCAGCCGGCAGGAGAGTCTCTCTCTCCAAGATCCTCATTTAAACATCCTCCCTCATGATTAACCCAAAGACAACGGACTAGTGACCTCAATTCTCTCTGCAGAGCCCCCTCACTTGGTCCTCTACCCTGACCTCTTCCCATCGCATTCACAGGTCAGGGGGTGGGGGTCAGACAGCCCGCACAGCAGGCGGCCACCTCTGATTTCCGATGACCAGCTCCTCCCCCTCTCCCGGTCGTTTCCAGGACAACCGCATCCAGGGCGGCTATGAGAACGTGCCGACCATCGACATCCACATGAACCAGATCAGCTTCGAGCGGGAGTGGCACAAGTTCCTGGTGGAGTACATCGCCCCCATGACGGAGAAGCTCTACCCCGGCTACTATACTAGGGTGGGTGCCCCCGGGAGGCGGCCAGGCTGGGGCAGGGCTGGAGTGGCTTGGGAGGGGAGGGGGGAAGGAGAGAGAGCAGCCCCAGCTTGCGGGAGAGGCCTGAATGTTTGGTCTCCAGGTGGGAGCGCAGTCTCCTCCCCTGGGTGGGGTGGGGGAGGCCTCTGGAACAGCCCACCTTGCCCCTGGCCGCTGACCTCACTCCTTTGACCCCCTCCTCTGTGTCCTTAAATCCCTCCTCCATGATGCCTCTGCTGGCAAGCCAGTGCGCCCATTCCTCTCTCAGCTCCCCATTGAGAACCTGTTGATGGCCCCTTTGGCTTTTGCCCTCCTTCCCTCCCTCCCTCCCTCATGGGACCCTGCACAAGCTCTCCTCAGACACCTGCTTCGACTGCTGGGCCCTGCCCTCGAGGAATTGGCAGCCTGCCTAGTTGCCACGAAGGGTTGCAAGGATTCGATTCACTCCTTCTGCCCTGCTTCCCTGCCCTCCTCTCCTCTCCCTGTCCCTTCTCCCTTGCCTTCCCTTCCTTCTGTCCTTTCCTCCATCCGCACATATTTACCGAGAACCTTCCCTGGGCGGGGCTGTGGGGAGCACTGCGTGAAACAGACCTGCCCTCCGGGAGCCAGCATCCCCAGAGACCGGAGGAGGGGCCCCTTGGGTGCACCCCGGCCTCTCCTGCTCTTGGTCATCCCCTCTCCAGCGGGTTCTCTTTCCCGCGACACAGGCCCAGTTTGACCTGGCCTTTGTGGTCCGCTACAAGCCCGACGAGCAGCCCTCACTCATGCCACACCATGATGCCTCCACCTTCACCATCAACATCGCCCTGAATCGGGTGGGCGTGGATTACGAGGTGAGCGGCTTACGGGCTTATGGCGTGAAGGAGGGTGGCGGGCCCCAGGGGGCCCAGGGTCGGAGAACCAGAGAGAAACGGAAGGCCTCGAGCTATAGGGAGGGAGTGGAGCAGGGGCACAGGAGGTCAGAGGTCAGCCTGCATGGACCTAGGGCCCCGCCTGCCCCGCTCTCGCCAGCTCTGTGGCCTCAGGCGTATGTCTTAGGCTCTCAGTTTCCTCGCATCTTAGATGGGAAAACGTGGGGTGCCCTCCATAGAAATGCTGTGAGAATTCTGCGGGCCCATCCAGGTGAGAGCTTACGTGCGCCCAGTAAGCACTCAAGGCCTGAGAGCCGTCGGTGATGAGTGTAGGATTTCCATCATTCTTGGAAGTAAGAGGGCTGCTTTAGGAATGGTGGGATGGGGTTAGCCTGGGTGTGGGGCTCAGGCCTGGGCTGGAGGGGAGAGCTGGGGAAACCAGGAGGATGGGGGGTGGAGGGGGGACAATTCTGGGGGCCTCCAGGCCCCACGGGAGGCCTCTGGGTGTGATCAGCTGGGGGGCCATTCATTCATTCCTTTACTCGTGCCTTAAGCGACTATGTCTAAGTGTTTGGGGGACTCCGTCCTGGGCTGGCCGCAGTGAAAGACACCCATACAGACACCTCTCATTTTTTTGAGTTTACCATGTACCAGGGGTTCTCCTGGGGGACAGTTTTGTCCCCCTCCCAGCCCCCAGGGACACTGGCAATATCTGAAGACATTCTTGGTTGTCACGACTGTGGCGGTGGTACAGGCTGGGGCGCCCCGGACAGCTCCCTGCCAAGGGAGAATTCCCTGGCCCCTGGTGATGATGGTTGCACAATAGTACGTGTGTACGTAGTACCACCGAACTGCACGCTTCAGAATGTTTACGATGGGAAAGTTTACGTGTTTTTTTGGCGCAATTTAAAAAAAAAAGAAAAAAGAATTTTCTGGCCCCAAAGGTCCACAGTGCCGCGGCTGAGAGAGCCGTTCCTAAGCTCTTACTCGTCTCATCTCATTGAACTCTCATGACCTTGTGAGGTTAATGCCCATTTACCAGAAGGGGAAACCGAGGCCTGGGTGGGGCAGAAAGTGGGTTAAGCACACAGCTGGCATTTGGCCAGGCCTGCCTGACTCCCAGGCGGGGGCTCTGGCTCCCTCTATCTTTGCTGAGTGTCTGCAGGGAGAATCCGGCACGGGGTGGTGGGGAGGGCCTAGCTTCCCCTTGGAGAACTGACGCTTCCGTCTTCCAGGGCGGGGGCTGTCGCTTCCTGCGCTACAACTGCTCCATTCGAGCCCCACGGAAGGGCTGGACCCTCATGCACCCCGGGCGACTCACGCACTACCACGAGGGGCTCCCCACCACCCGGGGCACCCGCTACATCGCCGTGTCCTTCGTGGATCCCTAACCGGCCAGGCCAGGCCGCCTCGGACCTCTTCCTCTTTGCCAACAACCACTGCCCAGCAGCACTCTGGGGCCTCGGGGTCCCAGCCTCCAGCCTCTTGACCTCCATTGCTCTTGGAGCCACTGTCGGGGAGACTCGGCCACGAGCCAGAGGCAGAGCCCACCTCCTTGGCTGGGGCGTTCCTGGGCCTCTGGACCCAGCCCAGGGAGACACTGTTTGTGTTCATTGCTTTGTAGCAACTTGTCCTTTTCCCACCCGGCTTCCTGAAAAAACCCCGTCCTCTTCCTCTGCTTCTTCCATGGGTGGGACTTGAGCAGAGCAGGGGCTTAGCCAGCTGCCCAGAGAGGCTCCAGGGGTGAGAAGGCAGCCCCAGGACTTCTGCTCCAAGCTTCGGGCCAGACACAGAGACCTGGATCAGATTCAAGCCCCCTCCCTGCCCCCGGGGACTGCTGAAGCCCCTTCCTCCCCGGCTCCCATCGGGAGCAGAGCGTTGTTCCCTGGAGACGATGACTCAGAAAATCTCCTGGGAGACGGGAAAGGCATCAATGCCACAGCTTCGTCCTTGGCGTGGGGTGGGGGGGCGGAATGAGACGCCCACACACTGCAGCGCATCACCGCGTCCTGGATGCCTCCGGAGAGAAGGACAGACCATCAGAAATGGGAGTTTCTATTAAAGGTTGTTCACACCACGGAGTGGGAGATGCTTGCGTGGGCGAGTGTGTGTGTGTTAGGGCGAGTGTCTGCAGGGAGACATTTAAGAGCCCCCTGGCCGGCCAGAAAGGCTGTGTCAGCAGACTTGGTGACTTGTGTTTCCCAAATGCAGTCGCGTGTGATCCCTGTGTTGTCTGTGTGTTCTGGAAAGCCTTACCCATGAGCCAGGCGCAGGCCGCTGGGGTTTCCTCCTTCCCCTCCCAAGATCTGCGAGTGTTCCCTCTTCCCCGAAGCCTTCGCCGACTACCCTTCCCGCAAAACAGGAATCTCGGAGAGCATAGAGCTCCTGGTTGCCCCCAGAACGCCCGGGACAGACTCTGCGCATGGCACCGATAATACTTCGGGGTGTTTATTAATCATGAGGGCCAACATCTGCCATCTCCATCAGGTGGGAAGGAGAGGGAGAAGCAGGCTCTCTGCCAAGCAGAAAGCCCAACACGGGGCTCGATCCCAGGACCCTGGGATCATGACTTGAGCCGAAGGCAGATGCTTAACCCACTGAGCCACGCAGGTGCCCCTGTCATTTCCTTTTTGTAGATGAGGAACTGTAGGCTTGGAGCAGCCCAGCAAGGTCACAGAAGTAAGTGGTAAGGGAGAGGGGTTTGAATATGATCTCGCTGGACGCCTGGTCCCTTCCCCCCAAGGTGCCCTGCACTCAGCAGTGGGACCAGAAATCCGAATTGCAACACGGTCCATGGTGACCCAGTGTGGTAAGTGCCTCAGTGGCCGGAAGAACCGCAGAGAGTAGTGGGAAGCGTCCAGGTCTTCTGGGACGCTGAGCTGCTCAGCTGAGGGTGATTTCCTTCTCTGAGGGATATTTGGCAATGTCTGAAGTCATTTTTGGTTGTGACACCTGGGAAAGAGGTGAGGGGTGCTACTGTCACCCATGGGTAGAGGCCAGGCTGCCCTTAATCGCCCTATGGGGCACAGGACAGCCCCTCCCCCAAGGAATTACCCTGTCCCAAATGCCAGGAGTGCAGAGACAGAAGCCTGGTGAGCAGATGCCATTTATGCAGGGTCTTGGAAGGGGAGGGGGTTCTCAGGAGCAGAGACTCTCTGAGCCAGGTGGCTGGAGCCAGCAAGCCACAGATGGGGTTGGAGAACAGAGGTCGGCTGGGCATGGGCGGTGGTGGGGGTCAGCCTGTACAAGCCGGTTTTCCCAGGCTCAGCAGGGCTGTCTGTTTCAAAAGACATTCCGGGGTTTTGTGCATGTTCTAAAGATAATTTTTAGTGTTTGGACTTTTTTTCTGTGCCCTAGGGGAAATTCATGTAGCGCAAATCTTAATCCCCTTCCCCTTTCACCCCTGGCTACAGAGTTCTCCCCAGAAGCCACCGTGCCTAATCTGTCTCTTGGGCATCTGTTTTGAGCTGATTTGTGCTTATATGTGTGTGTGTTTCAGGGTTGTTTTTAACTGCTACCTTTTTCTGATTACAAATCAATTCCTGTACACCAAGAAAAAGTCAGTGAAAACAGAGGTAGGTAATGTAGGAAAGGAAGGTCTCATGGAATTGCCTACCAACCCTGCCCCGTACCCCTCCTCAATAACACCACCAGCCGATTCAGGGGAGTCTTGTTGTCATCGAGGGCCTCATGGGTTGGAACTGTTTCAGAGAGAAAGCCCGGGTTCCGGCTGGAGCGCCAGACCAGAGGGCGGGGGATGGACTCCAAGGCTCCTGCCGCAGGTCAGGCCTGTGACCATGACCCGGGCCAGAGCTCGCAGGAGGAAATGGACAGGAAATGGACAAGACAGATGCTAAGGAGGGAGAACCTCCAGGCCTCCACCTGACTTGGGCAAGGTTCTGCCAAATAAGGGAAAGGAAATGAAATTCATTTCCTGTTCTCGGAGAATGGACTGTGCCCTCAGGGAGGCTGGGGAGCTGGAAGGAAGAAGGCAGTGGGTCACAGGCCCCAGTGTGCACCCCATCCCAGAGGCCTGGTCACACCAGGCCAGGTGTGGCCAGCATCTGGGGACAGCCCCATGGCGCAGAATGGGACTCTGGACATGAGGCTGCTGGCTCCCTCAGGGCGTGACTGTTTCCTTGGACCAGTTTCACTGGGAATTAGCTGGTCAGTCTGCCCGCTCTGATTTGCCTCTTGAAGTATTTGTGGCAAGATTCTACCATGGTTCGAAAGCAGCGCTGTCTAGTAGAAATACCATGTGAGCCACAAATCCAACTGTGGGGAAAAAACTCTTACTGCTTGCCTTTACATCCCACACAATACTCCACTTCTGATTGCCAAATGCAGAGGGTTTTCCCACACCAAGCAATGCTCCAGTTCTCAGCAGAGACACCGAAAGGATGTCTTACAAATTGAACTCCATTCTACACGATCTACCTAGAGATAATGTGGGATCCCACAGGCTAGGGGCTGTATGTTGTAAGACTATCCCCCGCCCACGTCCACGTAAACACCAATCACCAGTGCACATTGTGCTAAGCTGCTGACCGACTGAGCCACCCAGGTGTCCCAAAGGGGCCTTTTTCTTAAAACCTAAATGATTGGAACTTCCAGGCAGCAGGCAACTTCCATTTTGATCCCTAGAGCATGGGCCACACCCATGGTTTCTTTAAAACGAATGCAGGTCCATTACCACTTTGCAAAGTTAGGAATCATGTCCCCAGGCAACGCCTTCATGACCTCATCTGCCCGTTAGTTCCACGAGGAAAAGCCTCCATCCATCCAGTGAAAGTATCCATGAAAACCAGAAGGTACTTAAATCCCCTAGGAGTCTAAGGGTGGCTCAGTCTGTTAAGCATTCAACTCATCCAACTCTTTTTTTTTTTTTTTTTTAAAGATTGTATTTATTTATTTGACAGAGAGAGAGATCACAAGTAGGCAGAGGCAGGCAGAGAGAGAGGGGGAACAGGTTCCCCGCTGAGCAGGAAGTCCAATGTGGGGCTCGATCCCAGGACCCCGAGATCATGACCTGAGCTGAAGGCAGAGGCTTTAACCCACTGAGCCACCCAGGCGCCCCCATCCAACTCTTGATTTCAGCTCAGGTCGTGATCTCAGCACCGAGTCGGGCTGGGCTCCATGCTCATCTTGGAGCCGGCTTGGGATTTTCCTTGTCCTTCTGCCCCTCCCCGCCCCTCATGCCTCGCTCTCTCTCTCTCTCTCTCTCTCAAACTAAAAAAATTAATAAAGTCCCCCAGGGGTTGGTGGGTGTAACTGCAGAACCCATCGGCCAGTCCCCAGGCAAAGCCCCTCTACTTTGCATAGCCTTGGCTAGAGGGAGTCAGAGTTTAATCTGTACCTCATTTTTAACACAGTACATACATTTCTGATTAGCCTCTCCCACGAGGTGTCTAGTGATCTTTTTGAATGACCCATACAGCAACAAGCACAAAGACTGCGTAGACAAGGGCCATTGTGGAAATTTCTCGGAAGTTTACCTGCAGGCGTCTAGCTTCGGTTTTCAGTGCTTCTGGGAAAAGAGGTTTGGTCCAGGTCAAAGAATGGGAGAACATCGAAAACCTTAGTTTAGGGGTGCCTGGGTGGCTCAGTGGGTTAAAGCCTCTGCCTTCGGCTCAGGTCATGATCTCAGGGTCCTGGGACTGAGCCCCGCATCGGGCTCTCTGCTTAGCAGGGAGCCTGCTTCCCTCTCTCTCTCTGCCTGCCTCTCTGCCTACTTGTGATCTCTCTCTCTGTCAAATAAATAAAATGTTAAAAAAAAAAAGAAAAAAGAAAACCTTAGTTTGGTGAATTATAGCCAGATATTCGAGATCCAGAGAATTCAGGATCGAGCCCAGTTTCCCAGGCCAAACAGCAAGCACTCAAAGGCAATCAGAACTAGAATCCAGAAACATCCATAAATATGTGTAACTGAAATATTTTCTCTGTAAAATCACCCTAATTTTCACCAAAGATGGCCAAATTAAGACTCATTTGTTTGTAAAACAAGTCCAGTTTTTTTGGTGTTTTTTTTTTTAAGATTTTATTTGTAAGTAATCTCTACACCCAACATGGAGCTTGAATTTACAACCCTGAGAACAAGAGTCGCATGCTTTTCTGACGAAGCCAGCCAGGCACCCCAAGACAAGTCCAGTTCTAACAAACTTGGCCTCATTATTTACATAAATGCGGTAAGAATAGTGCCAAATAAGTTCTTTTAGATATGCTTTGCTGGAACTTTTCATAAGGAATTTCAGATTGAGCTTTTAACAGCCTCTCAAAGCTGGGAAGCCAACCGAACACTTGCCACCAGATTCATTGGCAATACCTGCAGACTGGGGTTACTGCCTCTCTTTTCAAGGTCCTCCAAATATCCTAAGGTTCTTGAGCCTGCCAGGAAGTAACCTTCTTATCTCACCTGGTAAGGTTTCTGGGAATCCTGTAAAGATATCAGGCTGATTTTTCCAAGGGGCTTCATTGGTTCCATGAAGTTAACCTTAGTTCCTTAAAGCTGTCTGGTTAAGGGTGCCTGGTTGGCTCCGTCATTAGAGCATGACTCCTGATCTCAGGGTTGGGCGTTTGAGCCCTACATGTGTAGAGATCACGACCTGAGCCACAGGCAGACGCTTAACCCAATGAGCCACCCAGGCACCCCAATAAAATCTTAAAAAATAAAATCTTAAAAAAAAAAAAGCTGTCTGGTTATATCTGAGTCTATGCATGTCTCTCTCGAATATGACCTGCCAATCAAAGCCTTGGTAATATAAACAATGTTTCCAATGGTGTCCTTTTACAAAGAGAACAAATTCTTATTGAACTTACGTAAATAACTATAATTGCCATCAGAGTAAGAATACTCAATGAGAGTTTCCAAATTCTAGAGGGATCAGGTAGGGAGAAAAAGATAAAAATTTCAATTTATTTGCAAAGGGATATTTTACCAAACTTCTGGAAGTCATGGGTATGTTAAGAGAAAATGTTTCCTTAAATCTAGAAGAGGCAAAAGTTAGAGAACCAGCGGCATTTCAAACAAGAGTCATAAAAACTGTAATCATTTTCCTCAATTCATTTAGTCCCATGTTATTCTTGTTTGAATGCAGTTTTTCCATTAGTTCTGAAAATGCTTAATCCATTTAGTTTTATGATCTGGAGGGTATCAGAAACTTGTATTCATCAAAAGTCCCTTCCATGAATCTCTTTGAAGATGAAATACATTTATAAGAGCATCAGAACAATAACTAAGTGACAAAAGACTCAAAATGGTCACGGGGGAGGGGGGGGCACCTGGGTGGCTCAGTTGGTTAAGCATCTTCCTGCAGCTCAGGTCATGATCTCAGGGTCCTGGGATTGAGCCCTGCATTGGGCTCCCAGCTCCTGGGGAGCCTGCTTCTTCCTCTCCTCCCTGCTCATGCGCGCTCTCTCGCTCTCTCTCTCAAATAAATAGATAAATAAATAAAATCTTAAAAAAAAAAAAAAAAAAGGCCATGGGTAAGAGCACCTGTCTGGCTCAGTCGGTGAAGCTTGTGACTCTCCACCTCGGGGTTGTGGGTTTGAGCCCCACATTGGGTAAAAAGATCGCTTAAAAATAAAGCCTTTTAAAAAAAATGGCCATGGTTAGAGATCTGATGGCAGAAGATCATAAGGCACCTGACAAGGAAATTTGGTTATTTCTGTGACACACACATTTTAATAACTAGAATTACAAGTGATGACATTCTACCAGGACATATTAAGACTTGAGGAATTTCATATAATTTCTAGAACAACTATAGCATTTACCCATACAATATAACCCGAGGAGGCTTTGACAATGCTTCCCAGGGAATTGAACAAACCCCAAAAAACAAGCCTCTTTAGTCAAAAAAACTTCATTTAGAATTTGATGCTTGTTAAAAAAAAAAATGAAAAACAACCTCCAAAGTTTTTAAAGCACATGCAAAATAGGATTACAGATCACTACAAAGCTTAACACTTAATTACCTATTTAACCAAGATGGCAGTAAGAGATTCTACGGGTTACATAGTTGTGAGCAAAACTTAATTCTTTTCTTTTACTTCTTTTTATTTCAACTTTTTATTTAAATTCTAGCTAGTTAACATATATGGTACAATTGGTTTCAGAATTTAGTGATTCATTACTTAGATATAACACCCAGGGCTCATCACAATCATTAAGCCCTCCTTAATACCCATCACCCAGGGGCACGTGGGTGGTTCAGTTGTTAAGCGTCTGCCTTTGGCTAAGGTTATGATCCCAGAGTCCGGGGATCGAACCCCGCATCGGGCTCCCTGCTCTGCGGGAGGCCTGCTTCTCCCTCTCCCGCTCCTCCTGCTTGTGTTCCCTCTCTCAGGTCAAATAAATAAAATCTTTATTTATTTGTCTCTCTCAGTCAAATAAATAAAATATTAAAAAAAAAATACCCATCACTCAGTTACCCCATCCCTCACCTGCCTCCCCTCCATCAACCCTGTTTGTTTCCTATAGTCGAGTCTCCTATAGTTTGTTTCCTTCTCTCTCTTATTCCCCCCTCATATGTTCATCTATTTTCTTTCTTAAATTCCACATATGAGTGAGATCATATGGTATTCGCCTTTCTCTGACTGACTCATTTTGCTTAGCATACACTCTAGCTATATCCACATCGTTGCGAATGGCAAGATTTCATTTTTTTTTATGGCTGAGTAATATTCCATCATATATATATATACCACATCTTCTTTATCCATTCATCAGTTGATGGACATCTGGGGTCTTTCTATAACTGGGCTATTGTTGATAATTTTGCTGTAAACATCAGGGTGTATGTACCCCTTTGAATCAGTATTTTTTGTATCCTTTGGGTAAATACCCAGTAGCACAATTGCTGGGTTGTAGGGTAGTTCTATTTTTAACTTTTTGAGACACCTTAGCTCTTTTAATATTGAGAAGATTCCATTTTCTTTTTAAAAAATTTTAAAAATTTATTTATTTGACAGAGAGACAGTGAGAGAGGGAACACAACCAGGGGGAGTGGGAGAGGGAGAAGCAGGCTTACTGCTGAGCAGGGAGCCGTATGCGGGGCTCGATCCCAAGACCCTGGGATCATGACCTGAGCTAAAGGCAGATGCTTAATGACTGAACCACCCAGGCGCCCCAAGATTCAGTTTTCTAGAGTAAACAAAGACCCGATAAAGACAAAACATAGAAACTGCTTTGTTTTGTTTCTGGGCAGATAAAGAAAAAAAAACAACAACAACTTTGTTTAAAATTTCTAGTCAACAGTAAAGCAAGGGGCACTTTGGGTGGTGCACTTGGTTAAGTACCTGATGACTCTTGGTTTCCACTCAGGTCATGATCTCAGGGTCATGAGACTGAGTCCTGCATTGGGCTCCACACAGAGCGTCTGCTTGGGACTTTCTATCCTCCCCCTTGCCCCTCTCCCTGCTCGTGTTCTTTCTCTCTCTCTCAAATAAATAAATCTTTAAAAAAAAAAAAAAAGAGTAAACCAAGAGGGTGCCTGGTTGGCTCAGTTGGTGGAGGATGTGACTCTTGATCTCAGGGTCGTGAATTTGAGCCCCATTTTGGGGGTAGAGATTACTTAATAAATAGAAGTTTTTAAAAAAAAGTGTTGAAAAAAAGAGTAACCAACCAGTCTCATTTTAGGACAAAATTACTTTCTTTTCCCTTAAAAAAAAATGTATTTCCATTCCTCATTCTTTTCTTATCAAAAACATGTATCTTTCCTTGCATACAGGGTTGTTTCCCTCACTATTTTCAGTAGTCTTAATTATATCCTTAAAGCTTAGAAACCTTAATTTCAAGTGGAAACTAAGTGGCCAGCAATTTTGAACTGTTACACCAGAATCTTATTTGGAAAAGACTTAGATAGCCAGTGAATAGGACCTAATTTCTTATTTAAGCAAGCAAAACTTCAAAGTTTTAAATTACCAAAGATTTTGGAAGCTCTTTAAAAGTTTACTTACAGGGGAACCCGGCTGGCTCAGCTGGTGTAGCCAGTGACTCTTGATCTCAGGGTTGTGAGTTCGAGCCCTGCATTGAGTGTAGAGATTGCTTAAAAATAAAATCTTAAAAGAAACAAAACAAAACAGTTTACCTATGAGTTTTATCTATTCAGCCTACTTCTTCCCAACAATTACACATGGAAATTTCATGAGACAGACAAAATCAACCAGCGTTTTAAGTCTTCTTTTGCTGACAAATTGCAATAGGTACATGAATTTAGTAAACTCAGGTAGAATAAAAGCTGATCATTGGTATTATATTCGATGTTGATAACTCCGAAATAATGCCTATTTTTTAAATTTTTTAACTTATTTCTAAAGATTTTATTTTTTTAAGTGATCTCTACACCCAAAGTGGGGCTTGAACTTACAACCCAGAGATCAAGAGTCACATGCTTTACCGACTGAGTCACCCAGGTGCCCCTAAAATGACTTTTCTTCCTTTTTTTTTTTTTTTAAGATTTCACTTATTTATAAGAGAGAGAGCACAAGCAGGGGGAGCAGCAGGCAGAGGGAGAGGGAGAAGCAGGTTCCCCACTGAGCAGTGAGCCCAATGTGGGGCTCTAACCCAGGACCCTGAGATCATGATCTGAGCCAAAGGCAGATGCTCAAACAACTGAGCCACCCAAGAGTCCTAAATGACTTTACTTATGTCAAGAAAGTTATGTCTGTCTTTTTCCAGGGACCTCTAATTTGCTTATAGGTAGTGAGGTTGAAAGTTCCAACCCTCTAATCACTTTGTTGGTTCCCCTGGCAACCAACCCGCAAACTTAGGGGGTTTCCAAAAGTTACTCCATTCACATAAACTCAGGTGTGGTTGAAAGGGGCTCCTTATGAACAACAAGAGACACTCATTTCACAGGAACAGTGGATGAAGACCAAATACATATTTATTATAAACCACAATATCATAGCGAGCCACTTTTATGCATTTTTAGATGTTTTAGTAGCCATATTTTAAACAGTAAAAAAAAAACAGGTGAACTTAATTTTAGTAATAGATTTTCTTTAACTCAATGTATCCAAAATATTTTTACCTTAACACATAATCAATATAAAAATATTAATGAAATCGTTTACATTTTTTAAGCTTATTTATTTATTTATTTATTTTGGTAATCTCTACACCCAATGTGGGGCTCAAACTCATGACCCCTAGGATCAATGGTCCCATGCTCTTCCGCAGACTGAGCCAGGTGCCCCTCCTCCCCCTTTTTTTTTTGTACTAAGCCTGCAGCACATCTCAACTGGCACTGGTCACCTTTCAGGGACTCCACTGCCACACGTGTCTGGTAGCTGTCTTATTGGCGAGCACTGGCTTCATGCCTTCCCTGCTGTGCTGAGGCCACCAGGAGACCTCTTTACTGCTGTGTCCTAGTGCCTGGCACACAATGAGGCCCAGTGATCTGCCATATGTGAACTGGGGTAGTCTGTCCGCTGAGCCTCCACGAACTGTTGTGAAGGTTAAATAAAACGACGTATGTTCGGTACCCTGCCTGCTCAGTGACTGCCGCTGTTCACCCTTCCTCAAAGTCAACTCAAGGGCAGCAGGCCCAAGTTTGCTTCCTGTCTTCCTCTTAAGAGCTCGTCTCTAAAATTACAAAGCGCAGGCTTGGGTTACAGAGCTGGCGGGGTCCTTGGGGTCAGGCTCCCGGGCGATAGAGGAGAAAGCGGGAACCTCTAATCCACGCCCTTGTTTTCGTGGTCCCCTCGACAGCTCGAGGCCCCGCCCACCCCGCCCTGACGGGCGCCCGGCGGAACTACAGCTCCCATGATGCAGCGGGAGTCCCGAGGCCTACGTCATGGGCTTGGGACGCCCCGGCGGTGAACGAGTCCGCTTGGGACGCCCTTCCGGGCGCTGAGCCGGTAGTCTCACTGACCTGTAACGAGTGATAGGGTCTATCCGCCTGAGCTCGGAGTCCACCGACTGACCCGGGCCAGGGCGGAGAATGTGCGGCGGCTGGTGACGTGCGCGTCCTCCCTCCTCCTCCCGCCTCTCTCGGGGTGGCGCCCTCTGGTGACGTTGGGGGCATGATGGCCGCCGCGAGGCCGGGAAGGTGAAGGTGAGAGGGGAGCGCGCCGGAGGGGTGGGGACTCGCCCGGCCCAGCCCTGCGAGTCCTGAGCAGCCCGGCGGGGACCGGTGGGACGCTGGAACCCCGAGGGCTCGCGATCCGGGCAGGCGGGCGTCCCACGCCCCGGCCTCGCTGCGGGGCCCTCCGCGGCCCTGAGAGCAGGGGGCGGGACGCGGGTGTCGGGAGTCGGGGTGGGGTTCCCTGAGGTGCCTCGTCTCCTCCTCCTTCCCATCCTTTACCTCCGCTTTCCACCCCAGTCCTTTCGCCATTTCGTATCCAGTCTTCTGTATATACCAGCATTTACTCAGCACGTAGGTGCCCAAATTCACCACCATAGCACCCTGCTCTCTCCCACTTTGGTCACTTACTGCACTCTTGTACTGTCACGTATTTCTTGTTTGACTTCTCACCTGAAGGCAAGCGCCTTGAGGGCAGGTACTGTTTTACCCATCCCTAACTTTAGTGCCTAGCAACACGCAGGAGGCACACAGAAGATGCCGAATAATTAGCTATTTGGATACATGAAGACAAAACTGCCCATTCTCTGTAATCCTTCATTGGCCTGTTCATTTCTCTTTCTCCTCCCAGAAAAGCCTCTGCTTATCACCCTTCCCACCTGCAAGGGTGAAGTAAGGCAGTTCCACGAAGTTAAAAACAAGTGTGCTTTGGAGTCGAAGAGAGGCGGTATCTCAGTTTCTAGCTTGGCCACTTAACCAGCAGTCTATACATCTTTTAAGTATTCCAAGCTTCTGTTAGCCCCCATAGAATTGAAGATTAAGTGAGATATTTTACAGCCTCTAGCATACATAGCCTTTCAATAAGTTCTACTTCTCTTCCTCACCCCCACTCTCCCATCTCTAGTCCTGAGTTCCACAATCCTCTAGCCCAGTCTTTGTCCTGTTCTGCTATCTCCTCTCACCTCTCTAGACGTTCCTTTAGCAAGCTCCTGCGTCTCACCAGCACGTGGCTGACCACATGTTTGTGCATACCCAAGATTGTCCCCACCTGTGTATTGTGTTTTTCTTCAGGGCACTTCCCTCACATACCATCCTAGTGCGGGCAATGAGTAAGCTTCCCTCAGGGATGAGTTTGTTTGGCTTTAAAACTGATTAAACATGTTTTGTGCACCTTTTTTTTTTTTTAATTTGCTGCTTGTTGACATGTTCCTTTTCCTTTCCAATAAGTCGGAATTGGTGGAGTCAACACAATCAGTAGCCAACCTCAATCTGAGAGACAA
>CM052900.1:158576866-158594187 GCA_028534135.1 Potos flavus | reverse complement strand
GGGGCTTGATCTGTGTCCTGAGCTGAAACCAAGAGTCAGATGCTTCACTGACTGAGCCAGGTGCCCTTAGCCAAGAGGATTTTAACCAACTGAGCCACCCAGGCTTCCCTTCAGCCAAGAGGATTTTAAAGGGATGGGGGTCGTTCATCAGTGAGAAGGTGTAGGGGCCTCTAACATTTCCTGATTCTGGGTAGATACGGTTGTGTCTGTTTATGGCTTTCAGTGTTCAAGGGTCGTGCAAGAGGTCTAATTCCTGTTCTATGACGTGTCGAGGCTTTCTCTTTGCCTTCTAGAGAGGAATGTAAGGTTTATAGATACACGAGGGTTAGTAAATCAGTCACATGCACTTAGGAAACTCTATTAAAGGTCACCATGCTAGTTACGAAGGTCAAGGTGGCCTCACCTCAGTCTGTGGCCTTCCACTCCTGGGGGCTGTCATTTCTTCATCCTCATCTCAGAGATGTGGCCCCCACCTCACCGGAATGTAGAAAACGGGTGTGCTGGGCAAGAAGGCTCCAGTCATCTCCCCGGTGGTGACAGTTATCTGGGGGACTGAAGGGTGGGGCTTCTCGTGTTAGGAGGAGCACGATGGGAGAAGAGCAGCAAATGGGCCTTTTGTGGAAAGCCAGGGGCATTGGGGTCATTCAGCAGAGGTCACTCAGACTGAGGAAGACCACCCCGGGGGTGAGCCCCTGGTCTCCAGTAGAAGCAGAGGGGGTTATCCCTCAGAGGGAGACACGTAGCTTCTGTGCGCGTGCTGCGGGGCCGCCAGTCAGTGGCGGGCGTCCTCGGGGACGGGTTCTGTCTACTCTCGGGTAGGTTTGCCGCGATGACCCGGGAGCGCATCACGGGCACAGGCCGGAGGCGTTTGTCCATCCATCCTCGTGAACACAGTGCCCGCTCTGCCTGTCTGGGTGCCGGTGCCCCACAGACAAGGAGACTTCGGGCTTCCAGGCTGGCGGCCTTACCGCGGGGGCTGACGGCTGGTGTCCCCTCACAGGACGAGCAACGGGAAGAGCACCGTGATCAACGCCATGCTCTGGGACAAAGTTCTGCCCTCTGGGATCGGCCACACCACCAACTGCTTCCTGCGGGTCGAGGGCACGGATGGTCACGAGGCCTTCCTCCTGACCGAGGGCTCGGAGGAGAAGCGCAGCGTCAAGGTGAGGGGCTGTGGCGGGGCGCACACCAGCGGGAGCGCGCGGGCTCGGCTTTTGGCCCGGGGCGTGCCGGCGGCCCAGAGCTCAGACCAGCCGGCATCTCGAGGGAGAGGGCAGCCCCTGCGGAGGGAGATGGGAAGCCCCGTTGGAGCCGAACCGTCGAGGAGATGCCAGAGCTTCGGGGAGGGTCGGGAGTCAGGAGGCCGCAGTTCCTGTGGGAAGCCAGGCAGGCCCCCCGGCCGCTCTCTGCCGTGAAGCGTGCCGGGGCCTCGTTTCCTGAGCGGCTGCCAGAGAGCGATTCCCGCTCTGGCTCTGTGATTTGGAATCAGCGGCTTGTCTGTGTTTATTTTTCTGAGAGCCGTTTGCGTTCCTCTTTGGGGCCAGACGCTGCTTTTGGTTCATAAAGAACTCATCAGTGCAGAATAACCGCAGCCTTAGGACGACATCCAAGAAAGAAGCTTAAAAGGGGAGTGAAGAATAGTAGTTTCTTGCTGGCAGCGCCCAGCTCTTGGCTTTTCCGTGTGAAATGGAAGAAGACGGGGTAGCAGGCAGGCCGCCGCATTGGGCCGCCGTGCCCTGCGTGCCAAGCAGCATGGGCAGCCTCTTGCCTGGCGACTCTGCCTCGGCCTTGACCTCTCTTTCTTGCCCTCCTCCCCTGTCAGACTGTGAACCAGCTGGCCCATGCCCTTCACCAGGACGAGCAGCTGCACGCTGGCAGCCTGGTGAGTGTGATGTGGCCCAACTCCAAGTGTCCGCTCCTGAAGGATGACCTCGTGCTAATGGACAGGTGAGCGGGGAAGGGCCTCCCTCGGAGGTCCAAACTGGGCAGTCCCCAGGTTTCTGCTTCTGCCTCATCCAGGCCAGGGTCCTCTGGGGCCCGTCATTGCTCTGCTTAAGTAGACCGCCTTTCACACTGGTCCAGCCCAATCCTCCTGTCCCCTACATCTCCCAGGGGTTGGTTACTCTATCTGTTGGTGACAGCGCCCTGGAGGGGTCCCAGTGATGGTCTGTAAAGAGGAATGGGGGGACGCCCAAAAGTGAAGGAGGGTCTCAGCCTCGACCCAACGTCGGTGCACATATTAGGGGTGGAAGCTGGTCGTGGTGGAGTCTGTGTGGTATTTTTATGTCTCTCAAAGGAATACCGTGGGGACAGGTTATAACTGTCCTGGGAAGTACGTATAACACCTTAGGGCTTACGGGACTCACATGCACATAAAATTTTACCTTAATTGTTATCCGCAAAATGAAATTACAAATCATTGTTTTTATACAAGTGGTACAGGGATGGAACAAAACACACATTTTTTAGACAAGTAAATAACCCTCCGAATAAAGGCCAGGCCCGATTTCTCTCAGATCTAGAACTTCCTCCTCCTTTGCCTGGCTGCTTCGGGTCTGTGCAAAGCAGGAAGAATAGGGCCCCTGGTCTGCGTGCCTGATGATAGTTTGCCCCTGTCACCTCTAGCCCTGGCATCGATGTCACCACAGAGCTGGACAGCTGGATCGACAAGTTTTGCCTGGATGCCGATGTGTTTGTGCTCGTGGCCAACTCAGAGTCTACCCTGATGCAGACGGTAACCCCTCTCCCACCTCTTCCTGCACCCCTGGAGCCCAGCGGAGCGGGAAGCGGGGTGTGCGGCTGGCAGGGCCTTGGTCGACACAGCCCTGCCTCTGACCGAGGTCTTTCCTCCGTCAGGAGAAGCAGTTCTTCCACAAGGTGAGTGAGCGCCTGTCCCGCCCGAACATCTTCATCCTCAACAACCGCTGGGACGCGTCTGCCTCGGAGCCCGAGTACATGGAAGAGGTTAGTGGCTCTTTATTCGTCAGCGTGGGGAGTGCCACTCGTGTGTCTGCTCAGGGCCTCTGTGGGCTCCCGGGCCACGTCAGGCCTGTGCCAGAATTCATCACCAGAGATTGCCCGCGTGTTCCTCCGAGGGCTCTGGGAGCACGCCCTTCACTTCCCCCGTTCCCGTCCCCCCCGACTCCTCTGCTTTTCCAAAGGCCGCCGTCCGGGTCTGAAAAGCGTCCCCAGCACATCAGCTGTGCCCTCGTTTGAGGCTGGTGCTCCCTTCAGGTCATAAAGAATTAATCGTTATAGGACAGGTTCAGCTTTCAGAAGACATCCAGGAGAGCAGCTTAAAGGAGCAGTGGAGAAGCATCGATCCTCACTGACAATTCATAATTGTTTGCTTGCTCCACATGGCAGGAGGGGCGGCAGAAGGGCTAGTAGGTTGGGAGCGCAGGAGGGCGGAGCGCGCGGCCGGCGGGCTGACGCCGGGCAGGGTGACTGGGACAGTTGTTGAGAGGAAGCGATCTGCTCACATTGAGGAAAGCACCTGGCAGTAAAACCCTAGGATTCCAGACCTAGAGGGGATTTTCCGGTCACTCATTTTATAAACGAGGCCCTGGGAGGACTCGGCTTGGCAGGTTAGAGCCCAGGTTTAGATTTATTTCTTGGCTCACACGTTCCTTTCCTTCTGGGGCACCAAAGTGAGACACTGTGCTGGTTCTAACAAGAGGCAGTTTGGGGCATGTTTAAGCTTTTTTTTTTTTTTTTTAAATTTATTATTTTTTTAAAGACTTTATTTATTTGACAGAGAGAGACACAGCGAGAGAGGGAACACGAGCAGGGGGGGTGGGTGAGGGAGAAGCAGGCTTCCTACAGAGCAAGGAGCCAGATGTGGGGCTCAGTCCCAGGACGCTGGGATCATGACCTGAGCTGAAGGCAGACGCTTAACCAACTGAGCCACCCAGGCCCCCCATTTTTTGTTTTAATTTTATTTATTTTTTTTTAATTTGAGAGAGATCACGAGTGGGGAGAGGGGCAGAGGGAGTGGGAGAATTCCAAGCAGACTCCATGATGAATGTAGAGCCGGTTGCGGGTCTTGATCCCAGGACCCTGAGATCATGACCTGAGCTGAAATCCAGAGTTGGATGCGTAACCAACTGAGCCACCCAGGCATCCCACATGTTTAAGCATTTCTGCTTGTATGTGCATAAAATAGCTGTGGCAGCCTATACCCCAAGAGCCCCCCTTCGTGTTGGGTTTTGGAGAGCTTGGTGCCTAGAGAACAGTGATGGTGGGAGAGGAATTCTAGTGTGTGTGTGTGTGTGTGTGTGTGTGTGTGTGTGTGTGTGTGTGTGTGTGTGTGTGTTTGCACCTTTGGTATACTGAACCATGCGACTATACCATATTACTTGTTCTTTAGAGGAGAGGCAGTTAGGGGCCGTGGGCTCCATCAGGAGGGGCCCACCGGCACCCCATCTGGTCATACCCGTCTGCTTGGGCTTCAGGTGCGGCGGCAGCACATGGAACGTTGTACCAGCTTCCTGGTGGATGAGCTGGGCGTGGTGGATCGAGGCCAGGCTGGAGACCGCATCTTCTTTGTGTCTGCCAAGGAGGTGCTCAATGCCAGGATCCAGAAGGCCCAGGGCATGCCTGAAGGAGGTGACAAGGGAACAGGTTTCCTTCTTCCTTTTCCCTGATGTTTGAGACAGTAGGTTTGCGCGAAGTCAGCCGGTAGAAGGTATTTCTGAGAATGAGGTGGTAAGAAGAGCCATGAGTAAGATGCTCTTTGCTTCTCTGCCAGTGTTTTATTTTTGTTTTTTATTATTATTGTTTTAAATTGTATTTATTTACTTGAGAGAGAGAGAATGAGCAAGGGAGAGACAGAGGGAGAGGAAGCAGCAGACTCCTGCTGAGCAGGGAGCCCGGTGCAGGGCTCGATCCCAGGACCCCGGGATCACGACCTCAGCCAAAGGCAGACGCTTAACCAGCTGAGCCACTCAGGTGCCCCTCTGCCAGTGTTGTAAGCCCAGTGCCTGGTCAGATTGGCTTTGGGGGATTTCACCATTTTCCTCTGTTGCACAGTTATTTCCTGACTCATATGCTGCAATTCTCCTAGGGGGCGCTCTTGCAGAAGGCTTTCAAGTGAGGATGTTTGAATTTCAGAATTTTGAAAGGAGATTTGAGGTGAGCCCTTTGATTCCGGTATCTGGTTATTCTGTGGCTCCCCAGCACTCACCAGCCATGTCCCTGGCTGTGAACTCCAGAGCCTGGCCCATGGCTGGTGGACCCTGGTAGCCTCTGCCTCCCTCAGCACCTCTTGTCTGTTCCAGGAATGCATCTCCCAGTCTGCGGTGAAGACCAAATTTGAGCAGCACACAGTCCGGGCCAAGCAGATTGCAGAAGCGGTTCGTCTCATCATGGATTCCCTGCACGTTGCGGCACAGGAGCAGCGGTAAGAACCCAAGACCGGTGCCCGCGGAGGGCAGTGCCGGGAGATGATCGCCTTCCCCTCCCCCTGTGGGCGTGCCGGCAGAGCTGGGTCTCTGGGCTGCCACCAGGCCCAGTTAGAGCCATGTCGAGTCGCTTGGTGAGGATGGCCGTTGGCTGTACAGGGGTCCCCTGAAACGCTGCCCCACAGGCCCGTGTTGGAGGCCTGGACCTAACACCACACTGAGCACTGCAGCATTTCTCAGAGCTTGAAGCAGGACATGTGTTTTATTTTTTTTAAAGATTTTATTTTATTTTAAGTAATCCCTACAACCAATGTGGGGCTCGAACTCATAACCCTAAGAATAAACGTTGCATGTTCCACCAACTGAACCAGCCAGGCTCCCCCCCCCCACGCCCCCGCTCAGGATACTTTTCTTCTTCTTCTTCTTCTTTTTTTTAAGATATATCTATTTATTTTAGAGAGGGAGATTTGGGGGGTGGGCAGAGGGAGAGAAAGAAAGAACCTCAAGCAGACTTCGGGCTGATTGCTGAGCCCGACTCGAGGCTCGGTCTCAGGACCCAGAGACTATGACCTGAGCTGATACCTCGAGTCAGAATGCTCAACCGACTGAGCCACCCAAGGGGCCCCACCCAGGGGCCCCACCCAGGAGACATTTTTAAAAATAACATTTTTTTGGTAGAAATTTACATCTGGGAGAGTCGAAAGAATAATACAAAAACATCTTGTTTCCTTCAGCGTTTGCTTTATGTTATCTTAAAGCTAAATTAAACAAAAAAACCCATTAAATACCCTTTGATTCTTTGGCCCCTGCCCCGCCGTCACCTGCCCATTCCTCAGAGGTAACCACAGCCATGCATTTGGTATGTAGCTGTCATCCATTTAAAAAGTGCTTTCACATAGATCCCGAAGAATATGTGATGTTGCTTTGTATGGACGTCGTATCGTCCGTGTTACTGCACCTCGTGTTTCTCTCCGCTCAGCCCTGGTTTTGCCCCCTGCCCTGCTGATAACGTAGGGTTAGAGTTCAGGACTCTGAACTGCCATAGGGGATTCCCGTGGGAATATACCTCATCTTCCCATGGATATTTTAAGTTTTTATTTATGTAAGTGATCTCCGTACCCGGTGTGGGGCTCGAACGCACAACCCCGAGATCAAGCGTTGGATGCTCCACTGAGTCGGCCAGGTGCCCCTCCCATGGGATCATCTTTAGATTCCATTGTTTTCCTACTGCAAACCCTGCCGCAGTGGACAGCAGGTTACGTGGCCCCTTGTGCACATTTGGGAGAGTCTGTGTGGGACCCACTCCTGGAGGTGGGGCTATTCCGTCTCGGGGTGTGCGCCTTTTCAGCTCTACCCTGTTTTCCTTTGTTGCTCTCGGAAACATCCAGATGTGCTTCTGGTCCCCCCAGCAGCATGTTGCCGGGACTCCGCTCTCCCCAAGCCTTGCCAGTACTTCAGACTTGCTGATTTTTGTCGGGCTTCTGCCTGTCTAGAGTGGAACCTCTTTTTAATTTCATTGCCCCGATGACTAGTGAGGCGCAGCTGTTTATTTGCCTCTGTGAACGGGCAGAACTTGGTCTGAGCCCCTGAGAGTGCCCGCCCGCCCCGACCTCTTCCGAGGTGGGAGACCCAGGGGTACGGGGCTGGCACCTGGGAGGGGGGAGAGCGCGTCTCCGGGCATGCGCGGGCAACCGCCGGGGCCACCGCCGGGGCACATGCAGGCTTCCCCGGGTCCCCTCGCTCCTCTGCTGGGCCGGACGGGGACCTGCTCTTGAAACCAGTGCGCTCTCTCTCAGGGTTTACTGCCTGGAAATGCGGGAGGAGCGGCAGGAGCGGCTGAGGTTTATTGACAAGCAGCTGGAGCTCCTGGCGCAGGACTACAAGCTGCGGATCAAGCAGATCACGGAGGAGGTCGAGCGGCAGGTGAGGTTCGGGGAGGAAGCACTCCGGGGAGGTCTGGACTCCCAAGTCGCATCCGGAGGGCTGGGAAGGTGAAAGAGCGCACGTCCTTACGCTGGGGGTTCCTCAGCCTTCCGTAGGAAGCTGTGGCTCTGTCCGGAGCGCACAGTACCCCCCACCCCCCACACATACGCTTGGGGCTCCCTTGTTGGCACTCCCCGTTCTCCGGGCCTCCCTCCACATCTCAGATGAGCGTTTGCTCGCCCATCCGTCACGTCCCATCCCCCCCGAAGCCTTCCTGCCGTGAGTGAGCCGAGGGGACTGCCGGCTCTCGAGGGAGCTCATGCAGTCTGCGACAGTCGCTTAGGCTCTCCTGACGTGGCAGGATGGAACCGTGCTCGCCCTCCTTACCTAACAGCGCGCCTCGTGGTCCCGCAGGTGTCCACCGCGATGGCAGAGGAGATCAGGCGCCTCTCCGTGCTGGTGGACGAGTACCAGATGGATTTCCACCCTTCCCCGGTGGTCCTCAAGGTCTACAAGAATGTGAGTCGTCAAGCGGCAGGGGTTCTGTGCTCACCTCCATCCCTTCTGGTCGCGGGGTGGACCGGCCCCGCAGGATGGTGCTTCGGCCCCTGCTGATCTGTGTCCGGGCCCCTCAGCCGGGGTGGGGGGCCAGGACCCTGGCTTCACCCCGCGTTCCGTGGTCCCCTGCGGGGGCGGGCTGACCAGCCCCAGGTCGGTCCCCAGAAGGAGCTCCCGACGCCGGTGCTGCTTCTGCTTCCCTTAACCTCTCCCCTCCGCGCGCAGGAACTGCACCGCCACATCGAGGAGGGACTGGGCCGGAACATGTCCGACCGCTGCTCCACGGCCGTCAGCAGCTCCCTGCAAGCCATGCGGCAGGACATGATAGGTCAGTGCCGAGGGGGGCTCCGCGCTGCCCGCAGGTCTGCCTTGGAGGCACGTCCGCAGAGATGCTCGCCTTCCCTTGTCTGTCCGCTGTGCTGAGGAGTCAGTTCCAGACCCTCCGGTTTCCCAGGGTGTGTTGTGCCTTCATTCCACACACACAGTCTGGGAGCTGTCTTGAGTGACCCCACGGGACTGTCCCAGGCTGAGGGTCTGGCCTGTCCTGAGACGCACACGGGGCATAGACGTCAGCAAGTGTGGAGCCTCGGTGCTCAGAACCCCGGGAGCGCTGGCCTGCCTCTCTGAGGAGGCCCTTGCAGCCCCCCGGGCCTGCTCCCGTGCAGCCGTCCGCATCCTCGGCGGGCCCGGTGCAGCTTCCGGCCCGAGGCTGGGCACCGGTGCGCCAGAGGGCTGAGCTGATGGGCCTTCTCCTTGTTTCTGCTCCTGACAGATGGTTTGAAACCCCTCCTGCCCGCGTCTGTGCGGAGTCAGATAGACGTGCTGGTCCCTCGGCAGTGCTTCTCCCTCAGCTACGACCTGAACTGTGACAAGCTGTGTGCGGACTTTCAGGAGGACATCGAGTTCCATTTCTCTCTCGGGTGGACCATGCTGGTGAATAGGTTCCTGGGCCCCAAGAACAGCCGCCGGGCCTTGATGGGCTACAACGACCAGGCAAGCAGCGTCCCTCCCCCTCGGGCCTCACCCTGCCTGCAGACACGGGGACCGCTCAGACAGGGCTCTCCTGCGCTGGCAGCCGGGGTGCCTCGGCTGCCACACAGCACACCGCAGTTCCAGGTTTTTGTCACAGATCATTTGGGTCTTAATTCTAAACAGTGATAGTTGGGAAATTTAAACGGTTAACTGAATTTTTTCTTTAACGTATATTAACATATGTGTGTAACTATTAAATATAGAAGATTTAAGTGTGCCCATATGGCACCATTTTACAAGTCAGATTTTTTCTTTTAAAGATTTTATTTATTTATTTGACAGAGAGAGTGAGAGATCACAAGTAGGCAGAGAGGCAGGCAGAGAGAGAGGGGGAAGCAGGCTCCCCGCTGAGCAGAGAGCCTGATGCGGGGCTCAATCCGAGGACCCTGAAATCATGACCTGAGCCGAAAGCAGAGGCTTTAACCACTGGGCCACCCAGGCGCCCCCAGATTTTTTTTTTTAAAGATTTTATTTGTTTATTTGACAGTGAGAGACAGTGAAAGAGGGAACACAAGTAGGGGGAGTGGGAGAGGGAGAAGCAGGCTTCCTGCTCTGCAGGAAGCCCAGCGAAGGATCGATCCCATGACCCTGGGATCATGACCTGAGCCAAATGCAGATGCTTAACGACTGAGCCACCCAGGTGCCCCCACAAGTCAGATTTTAAACCTTTCCTGTCTATATCGCTTGAATTACTGTGTGTACTGTTCCTGGTGCACATCCCACACTTGGCGGGAAGGCTAGTGCTCACATTGTGTGGGGTCCCCAGTGCTCTCCTTGAGGCTGGCATGTCTATTACAAAGCCTAAATTCTCCTTGACTGCGCACAAAGCTTATTTTATTTTATTTTATTTTATTTTATTTTTTTGCTTTTTGGAAATTGCAGAGCCACGCTGTGTCCCAGTTCCCGGCCTCCGGGCCCTGAGGCTCACCCAGCGTTCTATTGAATGAGAGACTTGCCACCCTTCTTACCCCTCTCGTCGCCTCTCTTCAGGTGCAGCGCCCCATCCCTCTGACGCCAGCCAACCCCAGCATGCCCCCGCTGCCGCAGGGCTCCCTCACCCAAGAAGAGCTCATGGTTTCCATGGTCACCGGCCTGGCCTCCCTGACGTCCAGGACCTCCATGGGCATTCTCGTTGTCGGAGGCGTGGTCAGTGACAAGCCCCGCCCGGGAAGGCTGGGGGCGGGTGGGCGGGGGCTGAGGGCTGAGGGGCACAGTCCCGGTGGGGGTCCCCGCGCTGTCCCCGTGAGTCACAGTGGGTGTGATGGCCAGTAGTGACTGTTCATGGCGGGCTCACACAGAACCGGCACAGCTGAGCTTGAGCTTCACCGTGTATTCTTTGACTTCTTCAAGTCTCCCTCCACTAACGTGAGGTTTAGACAACACCAGTTCCGTCCTACGGAGGAGGAACATCTCGTTGGCTTGCGAAAGACAGAGTTAGGGTTGGAACTCTGATCCCGAGGCCATGTTTGTCCCTGACGAAGCCCGTACTGCATGATGGGCAGGGAAGAGACCTGAGAAACGGGCAAAGCTGGGTTCTAGGTAGCTGGGTGTGGCCAGGAGCTTCTCGTTTGTAGGTGAGGAAGCCGAGAGCAAAACCTGCAAGGGTATCTCCTGGTTTTCTTGCCCTTCCTGCCCCAAGGCTTGAGCTCACAGGCTGCCTTCTAATAACCAGGGTGCTCCCCACGTCCTGACCCAAGACGCACTGCAGCCAGCATCGCTAATATGCTGACCTTTCCTAACAATGCGGCCTCGCTCTCTCGGTCATGGTCTTTGGAGCTCTACAGAGGTGGCAGATGTGACAGTGACAGAACTGCCAGGAGTCGTACTCGGTGGGCTGGGGAGGGACGGATCTGAAGCCCCCTGCCCCTGCCTCCCCCATAGGTGGTGCGTGCTATGCTGCCGTGTTCATAGACGAGGACCTGGCGGGTCGTTAGCTCAGATGCTGACACTTGATGGTCACATGACCCTTACCTTAAATACCCCATTTGACCCAAACAACCCTGTGAGTTGGGTGGAGGCCGTTATGCCTCTTGGGGAAGAATGGGTAAAAAGGAACTTGCCCAAGTTTCAGCCAGGCAGGCACGCAGCACCGAAGCCTTGATTTCTGGCTCCACGTCCTGTGCTCTCTGACCATAACCACACTGCCTTGAACCGAAGTATTGCAGACGAGACCAACAGAAGCCACCCACCGAGGAACGAAATGCAGACTTATACTTATCAGTGCCATTGGAATGGAATATCACTTTAAAGCGTGCCTACATTCATCTTCAAGATTTCTAAGTGTCTGGGTCTATGCTTCTGGTCCTAACACCACCTTCCCTACCCCCCCCTTCTTTGCACGAGTTATGTCACGCGGCCAACACTAAGTTACCCTTGTTTCTGAACTGGGACCCTCGCCCAAGTCCTGGCGGTGACAGCCGAGAGGATGGGCAGTGGGATGGCAGAGGGATGGCAGAGGGTCTGCGTCGGCTCATCACTGTGCCTCTGCAGGTGTGGAAGGCGGTGGGCTGGCGGCTCATCGCCCTCTCCTTTGGGCTTTATGGCTTGCTGTACGTCTACGAGCGTCTGACGTGGACCACCAAGGCCAAGGAGAGGGCCTTCAAGCGCCAGTTTGTGGAGTACGCCAGCGAGAAGCTACAGCTCATCATCAGCTACACCGGCTCCAACTGCAGCCACCAAGTCCAGCAGTGAGTGGCCCCATCCGCGCCGGGGGCCAGTGCTGGCTCCTGTGGCTCAGGACTTCCCTCCAGCGTCCCTTTGGACCTGGCCTGGGTACCACTGGGTCCCAAGCATCATCTGTCACTGGCCTTCAGCTGTGCAGTGTCGGCTTTGAGACCAGGGCCGAGGAGAGAGGTCTTTCCAGGGTTACCTTATGTCCTGGGCTGGGACCCCGTAGGCCTCTGTTCCCCCAAAGGAGGAGGATACGGGAAGGCAAGGGACATTACTTGTAGCATTTATTAAAGGTTGCCTTGAAGGGCTTGGTTTGTAGGCAGAGCTTTGAAATGCTAAGCCACAGGCCTGTCTTCCTGGCATAGCTTTGGGCAGCTGGGGCTGGATTGCTTGGCTTGGACGGGAGTACTGGCCTGCCTTCCTTGTACTGCTCCGTGGCAGGCCCCTTGCTAGGCACTTGGCACCTAATTTTTCATTTTCTCTCTGAGTCCTTTGACGTAGACATTGTTTGTATTGGAATCTTCTTTTTCCAAATGGGGAAACAGACTAGAAGAGTCATCCCTTTTCCCTTGCCGCTGGGTGATTAGCAGCAGAGCTGGGATCTGAATCCTGGCCTGTTGTGCCCAAGCCGGAGTGCTCCTGGCTCTCTCCCTGTGGTGATGCTGTGTGGGTGGTGGCTGTGACGTCCGCGGTCCCGGCAGGGGACAGGGAGCCACGCTGGGGTAGCGCCAGGCAGAGCTGCCAGCGGCTGACACACGGGCTGCCGCTTGCCCCGCACTCGGTGGGATTTCGCCAGCCACAGTGTTCTGTAGAACAGCCCTGTGGCCCAGTCCATCCGGAGTCTCTCTCCCCTAGGGAGCTGTCTGGGACCTTTGCTCATCTGTGCCAGCAAGTGGATGTCACGCGGGAGAACCTGGAGCAGGAAATCGCTGCCATGAACAAGAAGATTGAGGTTCTCGACTCACTTCAGAGCAAAGCTAAACTGCTCAGGTGAGGTCGGCCTGGGTGGCCAGAGGTGGTGGGCTCCGTGCAGCCCGGGCGCCGTGGGGGCTCCGCCGCGCGGCTGTGTCTTGGGCGTGGACACGAACCTCACTTGTGCGTGAGAGGGTAGATGGCACGCCGCCGGCCTCCACACGCTTGCAGTCGGGCCTGGGGTGGCAGTGGAGGAACCGACGCATATGCATCTCCTTAGCGGCCCGTGTCTGGCACTTGAGCCCTCGGCATCCCACCAGGCTCGTATGACACATTTCCTTTTTCTAAGGGAAAATTGGGGCTTGCAGAAGTTACTGGTCTGGGGCCCCATAGGAGGTGGTCAGGCCAGAAGTAGAAGACTCCATGCGTGCGTGCCCCGGCAGGCACTGACTCTCTGCACGTCGATGATGTTTCATCGTGTACTGTGTGCTGGGGACTCTGGGCTAGACCTGCCACCCGCTTCGCTCCATTTCTCTCTCAGCCCAGGGATGGGGGCAGGTCAGCCTCTTTACCCACAGGAGCGCCGCGTGGGCAGCTGGTGACCGGCAGGGCCCGCGTTGGCGCGCCGTCCGTGGGGGGTCCCTGTAGAAAGTCGGAGCTTCTGTCCGTGCTCTGCCGGAGAGGAGAGCTCGAAGGAGCAGGAGGCCTGGGTTCTGGCCCAGGCACTCACGCTTAGGCAGGTCACGGAGCTTTCTTTGGTGTCATTGTTTTCATCTCTAAAATGGAGCAGGATTTCATGACAGAGCCGCAGGGCTGAACCTAAAAGTGCTGTGCAAAGGTCCTTGGCCCACTCGGCCCGAGATAACATCAGCACACGGGGACCCCGTGCTTCCTGCCCCTGCCGCTGACGTCAGCACCGGCCCCCTCGGCGACTAGTGGACTTTCCCTCCCTGACTGTGCAGACGCGCCCTCCCCGCCCACCAGCCTGGCTCAGGCCTTCTCTGGGGACACATGGGACCTCTCACGGGGGGCATGTGTGGTGGAGTGTCTGCTGCTCGTCGCCAGTGGGGACGGGGGAATCCCATAAGGGGTGCCTGTCCAGCAACCCCACCCCTCGCCACCAGGCAGGAAAACCGAGTTCCAGACAGTTCGGGGACTTGTCTGTGGTCAGGTTAAGTCAATGTGGGGCTGGAGGGTCAGAAAAGCCCGACTTTTGGCTCCACCACGGCAGTGTGATTATAGGAAGTTACGTGAGCTCTCTGGGCGTCTTTCCCTTATCTGTGCAGTGGGGGTGCTCAGAGGAGGAAACGAGGCTACACGTCAGGCGTCCGTAGAAGAGCGCGTGTGGCCTGTCATGCTGTCACCCGTGATCAGGTCCGATCAGTGCTACAAAGTAACTGTTTCTCTGCAGGAACAAAGCCGGTTGGTTGGACAGCGAGCTCAACATGTTCACGCACCAGTACCTGCAGCCCAGCAGATAGTGGGCTGAGCGAGCCGGAGCCCGTGTGGACGAGGGTGGGGCTGCCAGCGCGTGGGCCTCCCACCGGGGCCACGCGCAGCTCCTGCCCGTGGCCGCCACTGTGAGAGGGAAAGCACCCCTGTCTCATATCATCTTGACCCCCTAATCGCTAGGTTTTTTTTTCCCCCCCCTTTGCCTGCTGTTGCAGGAAGATCCGGGTCGTACCCCTAAAGGAGACTTTTAATGATGGCTGTGGACAGCATGACACCAATGAGTTGAGTCTTTGCTTTGTCAGGTGCACTGGACTGAGATTCATTTGAGTGCTTGACAAGGTCTTGGGATCTGCCCGCACCACAGAAGGCCTGATCGAAGCCTTTAAGGGTATCAAGCAGACCCCTTTCTCCGGCCAACACTAACACTGACCCGCGCACACCCGCCTGCCGCGCGCTCCAGCGCCCCTGCGGAGAAGGGCCACCTCAGGGAGGGTTGAGTTTGCTTCCCAGGTTGTACCGGAACAAGTTCCAGAAAGGCCGCGTCCGTCCCAGAAGGGCTGTCGCCTGCGTGTGTCCGTTTGGCCCTTTAGCTTTTGTGCTTCGCTCCTTCAGCCGAGCATTTCAGACACATCTCGGAGGTGCGGCTTGCCTCGGGTTGTAGACTGAGGCAGGCCTCGTGCCACGGGGGGGCGGGAAAGATGTTGCAGAAGTGACTGGAGTCAGAGTAGCCGAGGGGAGGGGCTGCGTGGAGAGAGCAGGTAGCCGCTTCCATGACGAGAGAGGGCCTTGGCCTCCCTCCTCCTCACGGTGTCCCTTGTCCTGATGTCGGTCCTTAGCCCACGTAGTCTGATTTTATTGTTGGTCAGAGATGGTTTGGTCCAGAGCGTTCGAGGATGTAGCCGAAGGAAAGATGGCGGAGGGCGGGGGGTGGGCCTGATCCAGGATGGCTGGAGAATATGGTGTCCACGGAGAAGAGGGCCTTCTGTTTGACCCTTCCCTGCGAGGGGCTCCCAGGGCGTGAGAGCCCACCCTAGTAGCTTGATTGTATCCCCGTTAGGTTCCTTAAGAAACGCTCCCGCCGCCCGCCTTGGCCCAGGCTGCCCTTGGCCACCGGACCTCTGGACTAAGTCTCCTGCGGCAGTAAGGCTGCTGCTGGCTGAGGGACGGTGTGGGACACCCAGCAGCCCTCCTCCGGTCCTCCCCTCCTCCCTGATCCCCAGAGCCTCTTGCTGACCCTCACCTGGCCTCGTGTTGACTTTGAGAAATGTTTCCTGTTGAGTTTGGGATTGTTACTGGTTGAAGTGGGGGCAGGTTCCTGTCTCCTGGGTGTTAACTGGGGCAAGCAGCCTTCGCAGTTCAGGTCAGAGAACTTCCTAGAAACCAGCAGGTCCTCTCTCCCAGAAAGAGCTGGGGCTCAGGCAGAGAGGTGGGGCTTGTCCTCTTGAATCCCCCCCAACCCGCCCCCCCGCCAAGCTTCCGGGAAATGAGTTGGTGGCCTCTGCTCACCGGTAGATGGCCACACAGGTGGCATCCTCTCCGGTTGCCCGCTTGTCGTTCAGACCTTTAGTGCACCTGCTGTGTGGAATCGAGTGGCGGACCTTGCCGGGTCGCCCCACGGCGGGAGGATGTTCTGAGCTTTTTGCCAGGCCTCGATGGTGGTCACTTCACAGCGTGTCAGGAGAAATCAGTGTCACACGATTCCAATGAATTTCGTGCTTTTTGGGGAAAAAGAAATTATTTCATAACTAAACATGAATTTTTTTTGAATGTAGCCCCTGGGCAATGAATGGAATTTTGAGTTTCTTATACAGTAAGTAAAATTAAATTTATCCCACTGAGGGAAAGACTCTGACAGAAGTATGGCAAAAAGCACTTTAATTTAATGCTGCTAACTTTGTTCTCTGGTTTTATGTTCATTTGCTGGAGTGCGAGACGTGCTTGACACAGTGAGTTTGTTCTCTGATGTACTTAAGGTGATCTATTTGCCTGAATTACTCCTGTATCATTGCTGATAATATTGGCACTAAAATAAAACCTAGTTGGAAACACTTTGTGGGCCCTCAGTTTACTGTTCTTAAGCAAACCACATCTGCAGGCTGTATTTTGAAATGACCTTAACTTTGTTCAGGGGAAGTTCCAACTGTGATCTGCCTATGGGTTCCTCTCGCTCTTGGAAGGACTCTGATACTCTGAGAACAAAAGGCGTAACTCATCTTTAAGAACCAGGAAATCTAGAGTGATGTCTTTACAGATTTCTCTGTAACTCCAAGCCATTCATTTTTCACTTAAAAAGTAATGACTCAGACTGGCCCACCCTAGTTTGCTTTCTGAGAACTTGGCTGTGAGCTTTCTGCCTTTTGAAGGGCCCTGGGCAGTGACTCGTCAGCCTCCTTGGCCCCCCATGCCTGTGCCCTGGGCTCTGGCCTCTCCCTGCCCCCCCACCGCTCCTCGCACCGCGGTCGGTGGCAGCCTCATCCTTCCCGATACTCAGGCCACAAACTTGGGGTGTCATCCTGTACTCCAGTGGCACTTGCTTCCATCTTCAGAATACCTCTGGACCCTGACCCCTTTCCCCGGCCCATCATAGCCCCCGCTCTGGTCCCGGTCACTGTCACCTAACGTGTCCCTCCCACCCTTGCCCTCAGGTGCTTGTTTCAAGGCAGTAAGCAGCCAGAGTGACCTCGCCATAGATTCAAAATAGAACTCAGTTCATGTTACTCCTCTGCCCCGGCTCCTGTCCCACCCAGAATGGGCCCAGATCCTGGCGGTGGCCTTTCCAGGTCTGCACTGACCTCTGACCTCCCCTCACTCCCTGGCGCCCTCTGCTTTCGCCACACTGGTTCCTTGCTGTTTGAAAGTGCTAAGCACGTAATCTCCTTAAGTCTTGGGCCTGGCTGACCCTCCGCCTGTTCGCCTGGCCGTCACAGCTAACTTTTACCGCCAAGCCTGCTGAGATGTTACCTCGTTGTCTGGGTCTACCCAGGCCACCCTGTGTAAAATCCCTCTTTCCTTCCCTGTTCCCTGGCATTTCTGAGGACCTCGCCCTGCAGCCTAGGGAATAGCCATGTTTTCCTAGTAGCCGTCCTCCAGCACAGAATGTGGTTTGTTTGGTGTGTCCACCTGCTAGAACACTAGCTCTGCAAGGCCTGAGATTTTGGTCTGTTTTGCTTATTGATATGTGCCAGGCATCTAGTCCAGTGCCTGGCACAGAATCAGAACTCAGTATTAATACTTGCTGAGTTAATGAGTCCCATCCCGATAACCCAGTCCACATACTGTCAGGCCTCCAGGGTTGGGGACCAGAATGAAATGCTACTAGAAACTTTCTAAGAGTAGGCATGGGACTAGCGGCTTTCAGATGTTCAAATGTCA
>CM052900.1:158556333-158576366 GCA_028534135.1 Potos flavus | reverse complement strand
CCCTTCTTTCCTTCTTTCTGTGTCTTTCTGTCTTTCTTTTTTACCCACAATTAGAAATACACAAGGAGGGGTGCCTGCGTGGCTCAGTGGGTTAAGGCCTCTGCCTTAGGCTCAGGTCATGATCTCAGGGTCCTGGGATTGAGCCCCGCATCGAGCTCTCTGCTCAGCAGGGAGCCTGCTTCCCCCTCTCTCTCTGCCTGCCTCTCTGCCTACTTATGATCTCTCTCTCTCTCTCTCTGTGTCAAATAAATAAATAAAAAATCTAAAAAAAAAAAAGAAAAAGAAAAAATAAATACACAAGGAACCAGCATACGTGTTGGTAAAGCCAAACATTTAAAGTCAGTCAGTGCCCTTTTTCTGTGACACACAGGTATTCCCTCTTCCGCTGCTATTCGCAACCCACTAAATTGCTCACCGGCTGCTCCTAGATGGTGACCTGTGTTTGGAAAAAGGTGTTCTGCACCCCATTCCTCACTCAGCACCGCCTGGTTCTCTATCCCCCATGGAGACCAGATGCCTGCGTTTGCTCAGCCTACCTTGTCCACCCACGGAGAGTTCTGGGGAATCCAAGAGGTGGGATTTTTAGTTTTCCAGTAATAGTGTCCCTATTTAATCACAAAGTATGTGGCCAGAATGTACCCCTCTTCCAAGGTTGGGCGCTCTTCACAGATGTCAGCTGAATTCACTCTGTTCTCCGGGACAGGGATTTCTGGCTCTGAGTCATCAGCCTTGAGATTAGAACAGCCAGTTTTTAATGAGAGCTTAGCACGTGTCAGACATTTACATGCATGAACCCGAATCTTCTGAGAAATTCAGTGATCTGTTTGCCTCTGTGCAGATGAGGAAGTTCACGAATTCATCGAAATATTTGAGTGCCTACTATGTGCTAATGAGCATTGTACCTAGTGTTAGAGACACAGCAATGAGTAAGGTGGATAAAAGTCCGTCTTTTTCCAGAGCCGGTATGCTAGTGGGGGGAGGCAGACTACAGGCAATACCAGTTGAATAGGGCGCCTGGGTGGCTCAGTCGGTTAAGTGTCTGCCTTCGGCTCAGGTCATGATCTCAGGGTTCTGGGATTGAGTCCCACATCGGGCTCCCTGCTCAGCAGAAAGCCTGCTTCTCCTTCTACCTCTGCCTCTTCCTCTGCTTGTATACTTTCTATCTTTCTGTTAGATAAATAAATAAAACTCTTAAAAAAAAACAGTTGAGTAAAAGACATAGTATATCAGCAGATAAGGACTATGGGGGAAATGAGGCAGGGAAAGTTTGGGGAGGGTTTAACAACAGTGTGGTTGGGGTAGGCCTTCTGAGAAGACAACATTCGAAGGAAGACAGTGAGGAATGAAACCCTGTAGATACCCGGGGCAGTGCATTCTAGATGGAGGGACCAGCAGGTGCAAAGGCCCTGAGGTAGGAGGATGCCCATATTTTTAAGGAACAAAATGAGACTGGTGTGGCAGGAGCAGAGGGAGGGAGGGGGAGAGGAGTAGGAGACAAGGGATGAAAAGGAACTGGAGGCAGATTGGCATCTCACAAGTAAGGACTTTGGCTTTACTCTGAGTGAGGTAGATACAATTGGAGAGCTTTGAGCAGAGGAGTCCCATAAGCTGACTTCGATCTTAATGGGGTCCCAGGCTGCTGTGTAGACAACAGAGTAAGGATGGAAGCAGGGGGACCAGTCAGAAGGTGACCAGTGTTCCAAGGAGGAGAAGGTGGTGCCTGGGGGCTGGGCGACTGATGGAGGTGGTGAAAAGCGGTCAGGTTCTGGAGTCCTTTTAAAGATTGAAATGGGGGTGCCTGGGGGACTCGGTTGGTTGAAAATCTGATTCTTGGTTTCGGCTGAGGTGGTCTCAGGGTCATGGAATCAAGTTCTGCATTGGGCGGAGTCTGCTTGGGGTTTTCTCTCTCTCTCTCTCTCTCTCTTAAATAGATAAATCTTTAAAAAAAAAAAAACGTAAAGCTAGAAACGATGGGCTGTGCTGACGGACTGGATGAATCGTGGTGACTCAGGGTCCTGGGCACATGGTAGGAAGGGGACAGTTTCCGTGGAGCACATTCGGGGGAAATCGGGAGTCCATTTCGGACTTGTTAAATGGAAGGCCCCTCTTCTGTAGTTGGATATGAGAACTTGGAGCTCAGGTGGAGTCTGGCCCGGGGATACACATTTGGGAGTCAGAACATGGATGGTGCCTTGGCCAGGGTTCTCCAGAAAGCAGAGCCTCAAGCAGAGGGCTCACGCACCCTCATTTTATTTCTGCAGAGCCACCCCAGAGAGGAGCAGGGAGGGAGGGAGGAAGAGAGAAGTCGGAAGGAGGGAGAGCTGGCAGAAGGACGCATTATAGAGTTGGCCTCCGTTAGACGAGCCTGCAGATTAACAGACGGTGACCTTGAGAAGCCATGCAGGCGAATCTCGTACCTTTCCTTGGTGGGGACGGAGGGGGGAAGAATTTATCCACTCTTTGTCTCTTCCCACCAGTTGAAGATTTGCCCCTTGGGGCACTGACTCTGTATTTCTGCGTTGCATATATGAATGCTGCGGCACCAAACTGGGGTCGGTGGTGGGTGGTGGGGGTGAGGGGCACGGGCACGGGCGTGGGCTGGGGGTGTGGTGTGGGCAGGTCGTGCTTGTCCCAAATCACTCCGCCCAGACAGAGCTGGAGCGACAGGCAAGTGAGGCCAGGAGGGTCTGACGGGGGGCGGAGGGTTTATGTAGAAAAGCCTACCCCTCAAATTACTCAGAGCTGCGCTTGCCTTCCTTCCCTTCTTCCCCGGGAGGGGAGGTCTAAGTCTCACCCGACAGAGCCCTGCGAGGCGGTGGCCAGCATGGTCTCTGCCTCGGCGGACTAGAGGCCCAAGCTACAGGGCCTGCTGGTACAGCTGGTGCGTCGTCCAGCCCCATCCTAGACGACCCTCGTCCTAGCCCATGCCGCAGCTGCGCTGGTTCCCGGTGGGGTGATCCCGCCTTCATCCCAGGGGACCCGAGCCCTCGGCTGTCTGGTCCTGCTTGGGCCGTGATTGCCACGACTGCCGCTTGCTGGTACCAGTGGGTGTAGAGACACCAAGAGACAGACACCCGAGGGGGCTCCCGACACTCCCCTGTCCCACCGCATAGCAGCAGCCCTGGCTCCTCACGGACATCGGAATCTCCATCCCCAGCAGCACAGCGACTGTGCCCCCTGGTCCGCCAGCAGGACAGGCACAGCCATTGGGGGATGGCCGCATCTTCAAGTTGGATGGGACCCCAGGAGAAGCCTCCTGCCCTCAGGCACAGGAAACACGAACTCCAGAAGTGGGTCACTGGAGTGATGGGAGGAGGGGCCTCTGCTTACGCCCTCTGCTTCCTGTCCCCGAGGATTCTAGCCGCAGGGGACACAGTGGCCTATCTCAGCTGCTTCGAGAGCAGAGCTGTGACGTATGGTCCCTGAGCTTGGTCCTGCCAGGCAATGCCACTTGGGTGTTGGGGTTCCAGGAAAGATCAGCAGATCCTTTGGTCAGGTGCCCGTTGTTGCACATTTTGCCAAAAAACAAGTCCCTTGGTGTGAGGCCATGTCACTACATGTCACTACATCATGGAATCTAAAGCCCTCAGATGGCGGTGGGGGTGAGGCCCCCCCCACTGTAGGTGGGCCAGGGGGGACCGTATGTGGATTAGCATCAATCTCTGTAAGTACAAATTGCCCCCCTCCAGGGCGGACAGAGGTCGAATGCAATCCACCTACTACCGGCGGCTGGCTGGTCCCTTGGAGGTGGCATTTGGAGGGCTCCGCTTTGGTCCAGCTTCGGCAGACCGGGCGTTCAGGACCTCCCGGAGCCTTTGGCAGAGGAGCCCAGGCCGCTTCACTCTGTCATCATGGCTGCTCTGTCTGTCCGTGGGCCCTCTGTATCCGCACTAGGGGGGCTGCAGAGGGAGGCGGCTTACATCTACCAGCACGTCCCAGAACTCTGGGATCATGACCTGAGCCAAAGGCAACTGTTTAACCAACTGAACCACCCAGGCGCCCCACTTCACATCTTTTAACAGCTTTATCGAGATTTAATTAATTAATTCATCTATTTCTTTTATTTTATTTTTATTTATTTTTAAAGGTTTTATTTATTTATTTGACAGAGAGAGAGAGAGCACAAGTAGGCAGAGTGACAGGCAGAGGGAGAGGGAGAAGCAGACTTCCCACTGAGCAGGGAAGCCCGATGTGGGGCTTGATCCCAGGACCCTGAGATCATGACCCGAGCTAAAGGCAGAGGCTTTAACCCACTGAGCCACCCAGGCACCCTACCTATTTATTTTAAAGTAAGCTCTATGCCCGACATAGGACCTGAATTCATGACCCTGAGATCAAGAGTCGCATGCTCTACCGACTGAGCCAGCCAGGCGTCCCTTATTGAGATATAATTTATATACAATGAACTGCATGTTTACAGTGTACATTACGTTTAGACATATGTGTGCACCATGAGACCATCACCACAACCAAGACAGTGGACATATCCATCACCCCCAAGGCTCCCTCATGCCCCTTTGTCATTCCTCCTTCCACCCCCGTTCCTAGCAACCACTGATCCTTATATCACTATACATATGTTTACATTTTCTAAAGTTTTATACAGTTGGAAGATATAGTGCAAACTCTTTCTTTTCCATGCAACGTAATTATCTTGAGATGCATCCATATTGTGCGTATCAATATATTGTTTATTCATTTTTATTGCTGAGTTGTAGCCATTGTATGGATATACCATGATTTGTTTATCCATTTATCTGTTGACCTGTGTTTGGATACAGCTGCTATAAACATTCATACGCAAATCTTTGTAGGGACAATTTTTCCCCCTTGGATAAATGCCTAGGAGTAGAATGGCTTGTATAGTGGGTATGAACTTAAAACAACACAGTTTTATTGAGGTGTAATTTACACACCATTAAATTCACTCATTTTAAGTGTACAATTAAATCATTTTAGCAAGTTTACAAAGCTTTGAAGCCTTCACCACAACCCAATTTTAGAGCGTGTCAAGCACCCCAGAATGATCCCTCTTGCTCTCCCTCTCTCTCCTTTCCTTTTTTTCCTTCCTTCCATCCTCCCTCACTACTATCCTTTCTTTTCTACATGTTAATTTGCTGAATTACACTGATCGGTTTTAAAATGTTCTAGTCAAGTCACCTCATCTCGTACAACCTCATTTTCGGTTTTCTCTGTAAAATGGGGCTGGCATGGATTACAGGTATCCGTGCTTAACCCACTGCCTCTCCCTCTCCTCCAGGCAGGGACCCCTCTGCCTTCTTCTCTGCTTCCCAGTGCCTAGCACTGTGCCTCTTGGTGCAAAGTAGGCACGACAAATACTGGAAAGGAAGTATGAAAGAATGAGTCTCCAGCCGCCGACCGCCCCACTCCCGCCCAGCCTCCCACAGCCAAATTCTGCCGCTTGGGAGCAGCTTCAAGTCCACACTCTGAAACTGTCGCGATCAAATCCGGCGTGGCCGGCGGCCCCGTCCTGACCAATCGGAGCTCGCCCTCCGGGGGCACGCCCCATTCCTATTATCGACGACCAGTAAGCAGTCTCGGAAGTTGACCAATCAGTTGTTGAGCCCCGCTGTTAGTCCCGCCTCAACGTTGAAACTGCCGCTTCTGAACTCGGAGTAACTTTCGCAGGAACGTCCGACTCCGTCCGCAATCTGACCAATCAGGGCGGCCGGATCGGGTCCCGCCCCCGGCCGGCGAAGCGAGGGGTGGGCCGGGCGGAACTCCCGGCTGCAGAAGCGGCCGCGGGCCGCGGGCTTCCAGGATTCCAGGCGGTAAGTGCGGGTGCCGCGGGGCTGGCGGGGGAGGAAGGACTCGGCGGGAGCCCCCCCCCCGTGCGCCCCCGCGGAGGGTCCGGAGGCCGCAATGGGAAGGAAGATGGAGGCTGAGCCCACCGGCAGTTTTGTTGCCCCCGTTCTTCTTTTGAGAAAGAGGCTCTGACCCCAGGTGTTTCGGTCAGGTGAGGGCGGGGCCGGGACTCCCGATCGTGCGGGTCAGGCTGTTTGTCTCCCTCGTCCGCACCCTCACCGCCCTCCCAGGGTCGTCTGTACCCGGGGGAGGGCCGAGAGGGGGCAGTGTCCAACGGAGCCTGGCTTCCCTCGGCCTCGGCCGCTGGTGTGGGTGGTCCACAGGTGACCAGTGTGGGTGGGCGGGCAGGGGGATCGGGCCGGCTTTCTTGAGTAGGGTCTGGCCTGACCCGGTGTTAAAACCGGCATGGTGCACAGTGAGGGAGACCGGGTTTCTGGGTGGAACCTGGGCCTGGATCCCCGAGGGGATTAGGAAGTCCCTTCCCCAGCTTGCAGAAATTCCTTCTAGAGGCATCTGTGTGACTTTGAGCCTGGGTCCCTGGGGGCAAAAGGCTGAGAGAGGAGGAGGAGAAAGAGGAGGAAAAGGCGTCCCAGGCACCTCTGTGTTTCAAGGGAGAGGCTGCAGTGACCATGGGTCCTGGAGCCAGAATCGAGTTCAAATCCTGGCTTTGTCACTTACTAGCGGTGTCACATGGGGCAAGTTGGTTAACTCCTCTGAACTTTGGTTTATTCGTTTGTAGAAAGAAGGAGAAAATGGAAGGGTTGGCAGGACAGAGGGAAGCTTCTCTTCAGAAGTCTGATCTGTGTTGGATTCACAAATTATAATATTTACGTTTGTAGACTTGCCCTCATTGTTTTCTACAAATTAAGCTAATGTCATAGTTAAGGTTGTTAAAAGGGGATTGTTCCCTTTTGGGCATATAAGTAAACACACTCTGGCCAGTTTCATAATAGACATTTGTTGAGCGCTCACTGTGTACTAGGCACCATACTAAGGCTTAACATGCATTACCTCATTTAATCCCTCCAGTAATCTCAGGAGGTCTGTTATCATCTCCGTTTGGCAGATGAGGAAACTGAGGCACAGAGCGATTAAATGACTTGCTTGAGGTGGCACAGTTAGGGAGTAGGAGAGTGGGGATTCGAACCCAGCCTCCTTGGCTGGCGTCATGCTGTCTTCGCTTTAGGTAGAAGAGCTGGGCCTGGGGCCCAGCCCGAGTGTACACTGCCGGCCAGCAGGGAGCCACGCCGTGTTCCTGGGATGGTGGAGACCAAGGACTTGGTGCAGCTCCGGCAGCTCAACTGGGCGCTCCTGAAGCAGCTGTGGGCCGGGCAGAATGCCGTGCGGCGGTCGGTGGCCAGAGCAGCCTCAAAGGTGTGCACCCACCTGGAGAAGTCGCAAGGCGGGCGTGGAAGCGGTTGCCTAACCAGGCAGGTCCCAGGCCTCCTGTGCAACGCACCCAGTTTAGAGAAAACTGAGGCCCAGCCAAGGAGGGACTGGCCTGGGACACTGCAGAGGCCGGAGCGGGGATGAGGATTGAGGAGCCAGGCCTTTGTGCCTCGTGCAGGTCAGCTGGAGGGGTGGCTGGGCCGCTCCCTGGGTGACCTGGTCTCTCTCTTGCAGTCAGCTCTGGACTCCAGCAGCAGCTATGACTCTCAGACACTGTCGTCCCAGGAGACATCTTTAATGGCCTTCAGAGCCTCCGGCCTACAGGACGCCCACCAGGGTGATCCCTGCGATATGGCCTGGCCTGGTGGGAGCAGCTCTGGAGTGATCTCTCTCCCATGCGCCAAGTACCGACACCAGGCGTCCCTGGGCTCGCTGAGGCCCTGCTCGGCACCCTTGCTGGCCGTCTCAGACCCAGATGACCCAGAGCTTTCAGCAGAGCTGGACAGTACGGGGCCTCAGGAGGGCCAGGCCCGGAGCTCCACCCTGGATCAGCAAAGCAAGGTGTCCAAGGTAACGTGGGAGAATAGAACTTCCTTGAGCTTCAATCTCCCCACCTCACAGATGCGCCCATCGGCAGACTCCCTTCAAGGTGGGAGGCTTCCCGGAGATGCCTTGGGTCATGTCCAGCTCCGCCGAAGCGCTTCAAAAGTGGTGGTGGTTAATTTCTCAGCACGATGGGAAGAAGGCGATGAGCCCATTATGTAGATCGGAAGACCAAGGCTCAGAGGCTACGCTTGTTCAGAGTCACACGTAGAGGGGGCTTGGGGGCCAAACTCTCATCCTTCAACTCCCAAGCCCCCGGCTGAGCCCTGGGGCCCATGTCAGGGTATAAGTTAAGACATGGCCCCTTTCCTTCCCACAAGGGGGGCCTCCTTCGGGCTGGGCCTGCATGCCTAGCCCTTGCCCCTCTTTGTCTGCCTCCTCAGTCAAGAGTGACCTTCAGTGAGGAGTCTGCATTGCCTGACAGGAGCTGGCGCCTCAGACCGTACTTAGGCTACGACTGGATCGCAGGTATGGCCCGCCTCCCTGTGCCTGCTCGAGCCGTGCCGGTGCTGAATGAGTGAGTCCGAGCTGCCATATTGTTTAGCGTGTATTAGTGCCAGGCCCCTGCAAAACCCCATATGCATATCATCTCTTTACATCATACTGCCTATCCCCCCACCCCCCCACCCCCAGCAGCCTCAGTGGCCTGGCTGGTCTCCCTCTGGCTTCGTCCACCCCACTAACTGTCCATTTTTGACATGGCAGCCAGGATGAATTTCTAAACATGGGAATCAGAGTAGTTAGCACTTAGAATAAAATCCAAAATCCTTATCTAGACTTATGAGGTAAGACCTGGCCTCAGTTAGCTCGGTGACATGACCTCTGACTATCAGCCTTTGGCTCTTTGCTCCAGCCTCATGGGCCTCCTTGCTGGTCCTTGAACCTGCCATGCTCATGGCCACCTCAGGGCCTTTGCACTTGCTATTTCTGCTGCCTGGAATGCATTTCCTCTGTTGCTTTTCATCATTGAGGACCCAACTCAGGGACTAGGCCTTCTGTGAGCGTAATGTTATTGGGCCCCGGCCCCCCCACATCCCTGCCTGTGGCATCAGTCATTTGTATGTTCATATCATTCGTTCTCAGGAATTGTCCTATTTCCTTGTTTCTTAGCTGAGTTCTCCAGTAGAATGTAAGCTTCACCCGAACGGGGCCATAGCCATCTTCTTGCTGTATCTCCCGATCCTGAGCTTAGAGGTGTGTGACGCACAGTAGGCCCTCACACACCCCTTGTCGAATGAGTGAGTGAACGGCCGTAAGAGGTTGCTGCTGTTTGGCTCCCCATTTCACAAAGGGGGAGCTGAGGCACAGAGAGGCTGAATTACTTCCAGAAGCAGGTGCTCCATGGGGTTGCTGGGATCCAGCGGTGGTGGGGGCGCGGGCCCTGTCCCCAGGATTTCCCAGCCTGTCAGCTCACTGCCTTGCTTCCCGTTTCTGGAAAGTGGAGGCGCCTGCCTCCTGCCTGCCCTGTCCCTGTGCTCGCTCTCCTTCCCGAGGGGGGAATGAATGCTCCCATCTTGGGCCTGTCCCTGCATTTGTGTGCTCTGCCCTGTCCCCTCTGGGTTCCCGGAGGATTTCCTTCCTCCTTGTCTCTCCCTCCTCGTTCCGTCCCGCCAGCATGCGAACACTGGGAAGGGGAGGAGCACAGGGCTTCCGGGGCGCCTATTTCAGGCCTGTTACGCGTGGTGTTCCATGCGCTTCCCTCGGCTTTCCTCCTGTTACCTCCTCTGCTCCTCACGATGATCTCATTAGGCCAGTGCAGCTGTCGGCCCCGTCCCTGTCCCCGTGGGTAGACGAGAAGGCTGAGCCGCCAGCTCTGAGACACTTCGTGATGTCTCACATCTCAGCGGTAAAGCTGCAACGTATTATTTTCTATCCCGATGAAATATTTCTCTTTATTTTATTTAAAGATTTTATGTATTTGAGAGAGAAAGTACAAGCGGCGGGGAGAGGGGCAGAGGGAGAGAGAGAAGCAGACTTCCCGCTGAGCAGGGAGCCCAACGCGAGGCTCGATCCCAGGACCGCGGGATCATGACCTGAGCTGAAGGCAGACCCCTAACCGACCGAGCTCCCCACCAGGCGCCCCCCTCGCCGCCATATTTGTAAGGCTCATGAGGGCAGGGCTTTGTCTCATTCCCTCCTCTCCCCCTGGCATGTAAAACTACGGCCTCCAGGAGGGGCTCTGTAAGTTTTTTTCTTTTTTCCAAAGATTTTATTTATTTATTCGACAGAGAGAGGTCACAAGTAGGCAGAGAGGCAGGCAGAGAGGGAGGGGGAAGCAGGCTCCCTGCTGAGCAGAGAGCCCAATGCGGGGCTCGATCCCAGGACCCTGAGATCATGACCTGAGCTGAAGGCAGAGGCTTAACCCACTGAGCCACCCAGGGGCCCCAGTATTTTTTGTTTTAATATTTTTTGCATGGACGATAGGCTGTGCATGAGGGCAGACACACGTGGAGACAGGAGCAGTGGTCACAGTGAGTGGCGCATCCCCTCCAGGTCTGTACGAGACCGAGTGGGGGCAACGCGGGCAGACCGGAGCGCTGTGCCGAGCGCCTTGAGTCTCGGCCAGTGGCCACACGGCAGCTCTCGGTGTTTTGCCCGCTCCAGGGTCTCTGGACAGCAGCTCGCCCGTCACCAGCAAGCCCGAAGCCTTCTTCTTGGAGCTGCAGCATTTCCGGGAGGCCAACAAGGAGGAGTGTATTAGCACCGACCCTGAGTGAGCAGGGGTGGCCGAGGGGTGGGCAGGGCGGCTCGGGGAACCCCGTCGCCCAGCCCGCTCAGCCCTCTCCCCTCACAGCCCCCAGTTCCTCGGCCCGCGGGAGAGCAGCGGCATGGAGGAAGACCACGAATGTGAGTGGAAGCTCTCGGCAGGCACCCCGTGGCCTGGCCGGGGGAGGTCTCCGGGGCCTGGGGAGGCAGCCGGGGCGGTGGGGACTCAGGGAGGGGGGCCTGGGGTCCAGATGGGGTGGGGCAAGCCTTGGGTGGGAGCTGGGGAGCGGAGGGGTGGGGAGCTGAGGCCAGGCCTTGTGGGGATTAGGGCCGGCCCTGCGTGAGCCCCCTCACCCCTCCCCAGCCGCCTGCTTTCCTGTGCGCCCCCATTTCCGCTCCTCCGTGCTCCAGGGGGTGGGGGCGCCGGCTGCATCACACGAGCACCTAAGTCTTTGCTTTGGGTTTGCATCTGCGGCGTACGGCACGTACACGTGTGTCCATCACGGGCGAGGGCTGGTCACGTGAACACACATGTGTGTGTCCCACATGTGATGACCAGTTTAGGTGTGTGCACGTGTGTCCACGAATGTCATTCTGAAGCCACGGTTCATGTTTGCACACGTGACACAGGTGCGAAGATGCGAGTGTGTGTCCTGCTGGAGCACACGTGCGTGTTCGTGTTCTGTGCGTGTGCACCTGTGCATGCCTGTGCATGTGGCCGCGGGGGAGGGGGCGGTTGGTCGGCCGTGTGTTGGGGGCAGCAGGGGGCGCATCCAGGGATCTGGGGCCCGGCTGAGAGGAGCTGCTCCTTCTCACGGCTCCGCAGGCGTGTACTGCTACCGCGTCAACCGGCGCCTGTTTCTGGTGCCTTCCGATCCCGGCACCCCCTGCCGACTGTGCCGCACCCCTCGGGACCAGAAACGTCCTGAGACTCTGGTGGAGCCGGCGCAGGTCAGGTGAGCGGCCCAAGCACGTAGGACACCTCGGGGCAGCCGGAGGGGCGGCCGCGGCTGAGAAGAACCAAGCCTGAGGCCTGCTCGTCCTGCGGGAGGGCAAGCTGGGCCCCCTAGCAGCCAGGAGGCACCCGCGGCAGGGCCTCGTCTGTCTGCTGTCCCCCTGCAGAGTGAGCATCCCGCTGTCCGTCCTGGACCCCCCACACCGGTACCGCATCCACCGGCGGAAGAGCTTTGACACCCGTGACACGCTGGCCCTGCCCCGGGTGAGCGGCCGTGCAGGGCCGGGTGGAGCTGGGCTCGGAGCCCAGACCCCCGGGGGGATCCTGGGGCCCTGAGAGCGAGGCCGGGTCTCCGCAGTTCAGGCTGGGCCCTTTCCGTCACCTGCGACTATGCTCGTTCCCTGTTCTTCGCCCACCCCACGCTTCCAGAAGCGTCTCCCGCCTGCTGGCGTCACACACATGTGCCTCATGGATTGAGCTCCGGGGTGCTGTGTGTGTAGTTAGGAGGATGAGCTCATGGGGCCCTCCCAGCAACCACGATTGCGGGTCCTCTCGCCATCCCACTGTACAGATAAGGAGACTGAGGCAGAGGGAGGTGACTGGTCTCGCGGCAGCAGGGGGAAGAGCGGGGGTTTGAACCCAGGCCCTTATGTTTCCTAGTGCCTCCCATGGAAGCGTTCTTTGTGTGTCCCGGGTAGGGCGGGGGTCCGTGCGGACCCCACTCTTCAGTTGAGGCTGGGGGAGCTGGGATTATGGGAGCAGAGGGGATGATGAGGAAAGTCAGTTTGCTCATCTGTAAAATGGGTACAGCATCCGGGCCTCAGACTGGTGGGGTGGGTGGGGCGCTTCAGTGACTCAGTAGCTGTCAGGGGCGCGGGGCGGAGGCCAGCACACGGGACGAGCTCTGTCAGTATCCACGGGCTTCCGTCCTCCTGTCTCGGGCCGGGGGCCCAGGGCCTGGGTCAGCAGGGAAAGGAAGGCCTGTGGGGGGACACAGTCTCCAGGGCACATCACGACGGGGGAGGACGCAGCCCCCTCCCTGGAGCGCGCCCCATCAGAAGGGAGCCCTGCCACAGGCCAGGTGCCTTACGCCTCGCTCTCCACAGCACTGCCTGCTGGGCTGGGACATTCTCCCGCCAAAGTCCGAGAAGAGCTCAGCCCCCAAGAGCCTGGACCTCTGGTCCTGTGTCTCCTCCGAGGCCCAGCACCGGAAGCTGTCAGCTGCCAGTACTTCCCACCTGGTATGGCCCAGGGTGCCGCAGGAGGGACAGATGCCATGGAGCAGGCCTGGGGGGGCAGCTGGGGGCAGGGAGTGCAGAGCCCAGAAGCATCTCTTGGCAGGGACCCGTCCCCCCGGCCCACGGCCCCCTTCTGCTCCCTGCCAGCTCCCGCACCCCACCCAGGAAGGTGACCCTGACTCTGCGCTCCAGCAGGGGATGAGGTGGGCACTGAGGGGGACCTCTCAAGTGGTCCCCTCTGACACCTCCCCATTCACCGTCCAGGCCCTGCCAACCACGGTCCCGCCCTCCACCCCAGTCTGGTCAGAACCCCAGCCGCGCGCTCCCTGGCTGAAGCCCTGAGGACTGGGCACTTGGAGGAGGACAGAGGCCCTGCCATCACCTGTGACCCCTCTCCTCCGCTAGGGCGCCCACGACAAGGGAGCCCTGCCCGGCCTCAGCTAGAGGTGGACTTAGGTCCCACCCTCCTAGTTGGGCAGGTGGATGGGCCCAGCCAGGCCTTTCTCCTTCCTGAGGACAGCGGTGGGGACACCAGGGTTGGGGGTCAGGTGGGGAGAGGATTCTGTGACATGCTTGTAAATAAAGCTCAGTACCCTGTGTAGCTCCGGATGGCCTTGTGTGCTGGGTCTGTGCTGCCGACGCCCTCCGCGGCCAGGAGGTGCCCCGGCCGCGCCTCTTCCCCTCACCTGGGGACAGACAGGTGTGACAACCTGCACTGGGCCGGGCGATTCCACGGCCGGGGGCGTGGCTCTTTGTGCAGCTCCCAGCTCTGGGCAGGTGGCCTCCCTGGGGGGTGCCCGGGGCTCAGGGTCTCAGGCTGGTCCCCCTGGATAAGACCGAAGCTGTTGACAGCAGGCGGTGAGTGAGTTCTCCCCTTCTTCTTGGTCCTAAAGCCGGGGGCCGTGGCCTGAGGGCCTCTCTTGAAGTCCCTGGGCCGGTGGCTCCTCCCCTGCCCTCTCTAGCCCAGCCCTAGGAGCCACGGGTGATGAGAGCCGCCGCAGGCACCGACGGGGAAGCCGGGAGCCAGGTGGTGAGCTGGAGGCAGGGTTGGCAGAGGGCCCGGATCTCCCCTTCTGGGCTACTAGCCAGTGTCTGTCCTCCTGATAGGTTGAACACTATGAAATTCCTGGTTTGGTAGGATAAAAATGGCATAAGTGGGAGCCCGGAGCTCAGAGGAGGCACGTGGTTTTTCTGAGGTTTCTCAGCTCAGAGGGCTGGAACGAGGGTTGTGGTCTCCTGTGGCCTCCGTGGGAGCCGGGCCGCGGGGGAAGCGTGGTCCGCCCACTGCGCACGGCTCACGTGGTAGTCAGGGCGGGGGAGGTTCTGCTGCAGGAGCTGATGGACCCCCCAGCTCTCAAGGCCTTCTGTGGGTTCCAATTTCTCCATGTCCACATCCATGCTTATTTTCTGCCTTTTTGATGCTAGCCATCCGAATGGATGTGAGTTGGTATCTAGTCGTGGTTTTGGTTTGTATTTCCCTGATGTTGAGTGGTGGGGAGCCTCGTTTCTGGGGCTCATGGGCCATCTGTATGTCTTCAGAGAAACATGCATTCAAGTGCTCTGTTCATTTTTAAATCGGGCCGTTTGGGTATTTTTCTGTTTTGTTTTTTTGATGTTCACATGTCATTTTAAGTCATAGGGCCTGTGGGAGTACGTGGTTTTGTTAGAAATTCTTTGGCCAGAGGGAAAAGAGAATCTGGAAACCTTCAGCCAAACAAAAATTACGAATTTGCAGCTGAGGTCAGCTTAGAAGTTCAGCTGAGCCAGAAAAGCAGCATTTGGACCAAGACAGATGTTTCCCATCAAAGTCCTGCCTCCAGTGCTGGGTCCATTAAAGCCTCGGCGTAGGTAGGTGGTTTCTCTGGAAACACAATTCTTTTGAAAATGTAGGTTTCACCAGTTTACTTCCAGTCACTCCTGTGTACGAGAAACCACGCCCATGGGCTCCCGACACTGTGACCCCACTGACAGACTCACCCTTAACTTCGTCCGCCACCGGGAAAAATGGCTTGAACTCTGACGCTCAAAGGCTGTGTGGTCATTGCTAATTTCCGAGATGTTAAAATGTGAAGAATTTGCATCTTAGAATTAATGAGACACAAAAAGTCTATTTTTTTAATTAAAAATTTTTTTCATTTTATTAACTTTTAAAGATGTTATTTACTTATTTGAGGGACAGGGAAGGGAGCACAGAGGCAGAGGGAGAAGCAGGCTCCCCGCTGAGGAGGGAGCCAGACAGGGGACTCGAGTCCAGGACCCTGAGATCATGACCCGAGCCAAAGGCAGTCGCTTAACCAACTGAGACACCCAGGCGCTCTGAGACACCAAAAGTCTTAAGCCTACGACTTTCTATGTGCTAACTTCTGGGTTCTGTGTCCCCCCCACCCCCCCACCCCCACCCCCCGGCTATCTCAGTGGTGGTCCTTCAGGAACAATCTGCTGAGGTGGGAAGATTTAACCTCTTTGCTGCTGATCTGCCTGCCAGCGTTTCAGGGAGGCTGAGGAGGAATCGGCCCTGGGCTCCCGTCCTGCCCTCCTTGCCTTTCCCGAGCCGTTCCGGATGACCGCTTCAATCTGGGGGGAATAGGCTTCTTCAAACCTAAGGGTCCCCAAGAATGAAGGTCATAGGCAGAGACCCCTGGATAGAGTTTCATGTCTCCCAGGCCCGCTTCACTCAGCCTGCAACCCCTTCCCACCCCTGTCCTGCCTTCCCAGCAACTCTAGCACGCCAGTCTGCATTTGAGGCCCCTCCCTCCCCCTCACTTAGGATTGCCCAGACCTCTTCCTGTCCCCCACCTTCACCCCTTCCCCTCCTATTTAACGTTCCACATCTGAGCTGCTGTGCCTCTCAGATGCACGCCCCCTTCCCCCTTCCACCTCGTCACACGCTTCTCTTCCCCACTCTTGTCCATCTCGGCCCCTACAGGATAGTAAGTGCCCGATCATGAGCTTCCTTGCTCGGTGTCTCTCTCCCCTGCTAGAATGTAATAGCTTTGTAAGAGCAGAGGGAGTCTTTTTCTAGTTGGATTTGTTTTGTTTTGTTCTCTCAAAAGTAGTGGTTAACCTGTATTCAGGATTTGGCGTTTTCCTGCCGCCTGGTTTCCCACCCGAGTCAAGGCTTTAATTTCCCGGAGCCAAAGAGCCTCGTGTTTGGGTACACACACTGACATGAACATGTTTCTCCCCGCTCCTGCAGATTAACAGCATTCTTTTTCTTCGTTCCTCCTCCAAGTATGTGGCATAAATTCCAAAGGAAAAAAGCAAGATCGCCTACTTCTTCCCAAACTGATGTCATGCATCAATCACTTAAAAATAAGAAGGGAGGGGGCGCCTCTTGATCTGGGGGGTGGTGAGTTTGAGCCCCACATTGGGAGTAGAGATTATTTAAGTAAATAAACTTAGAAACAAAACGAAACAGGGGTTCTGACCTCTGTTGCCCGTATCAGTGCGTAGACACACGGACCCACGTGAGCCATTCATTCACACACGCACTCACTCGGTCACCATGTCGAGCTCCCCTTGTGTGCCAGGCACTGTTTGGGGCTCCTCAGAGTGAGCAGTGAACCAGGCAACAGTGACAGCAGGGTCCTGCTCCCTCCCCAGGTCCCCCACGCAGGAGAAGCCGACACTCTAAGGTGTCAGGGTGGTGAGCGCTGACCACTGTCCCCCTCTCCTGCCTCTCGCCTCCGCCCCTCAGAGCAATCTTCCAGCCCCGCTGAAGCCTTTTTTCTAACTCTTAAACCTGCTGGCCGCCCTTGGCCTCTGGGATTTGATCTACACTGCTCCCTCTGCCCAGAGCTCTCTTCAGCCTCCTCACTCTCACCAGTGAGACGGTTGGGGGCAGGAGCTGGGCCCAGACTCGTCCTCAGCTCTAGCCGAGAGCAGCACGCGGATATGGTAGACGTTCAATAGGCAGATGGCGGGCGAGTGACTGAATGGATGAGCCCCTAGATCTTAGGAAGGCAGAGGCCACTGGGACCTGAAGAAAGCGTGTCTCGGGAGTTTGGCTCTGCCGCGTGAGCGAGAATGGTCACTGGCTGTCAGTGGGTACGTTGTCATGCGTCTCCGGCAGGTCATGGGGGTTCTGGCCTCCTGTGAGGGGATGTGGGGAGTGACCCCTCCATCCCGGGAACTTCCTACACGTGTCAGCAGCTGTGGGTCCCAGTCCCCGGTGCGCAGATGGGGAGCGTGCGGAGGACTGAGTGCTAGCTGGCCTTCCAGGGGACCCTTCCCACTTCCCAAAGAACAGAAGCATCTCCCAGTTGCCATCCGGGAGGGGGACAGCCAGGAGGGGGACTGCCTGGAGGGGTCGGGCAGCCACTCCACTCCTACTTCTCCATCCTCATGGAGGGGGACCACGAGTGGCCCAGAAGACAACAAAATGCTGGATTTTCCACAATTAGCTCCCTGCGTGCTGTTTGTACTCAGCATTCTGATGTTCTGGCAACTGACAACATTTGGGTACGATGGAAGTTTCTACTGGGCACCCCAAGTCAGAGATCGGGGTTCAGACCCTCCCCACGCTATTTGGCGGCTCTCTGACCGTGAACTTGGGCATGTCACCTAACTCCTGCAGCTCAGCTTGCCCTCTGTCAAGGGTGACAGGGCCAGTGGGAGGTGGGGAGGCTGCCTTAACAGGGCCCTAACTGGTAAGACACGACAGTTGTCATCAGCTGTTCAAGCCCCCCCTCCCCCCCGCCCCATCCCGTCGTAAGATCAGTGCTGTCTGGAATCGGGCGCAGTGCCCGTCCTCTCCAAATTCATGCCTCCTTGCATGCACCTTCCCCGGGGAGGAGAAGCTATGGAGTATGGAGTAAATGGGGTTAAAGCCTTGCTCCCCCAGCTGCTCCGGGGGGCCGTTGCTGAGAGCGGGGGCAGGGCAGTCTTGTCGTTGGGCCCTGCCCACAGCGAGGAGGACGGGCGGCGTAGTCGGCCACAGGACTGCGGGTGACCACGGCTTTCCCCACGACCAGCGTCTCGGGCGTGTGCGGGTGGTTGGCTAGGCTGTGCGGGAAGTCAGGAGGGGAAGCCAGCCTCCACGGGACTGTGCTGTGGCCAGTGGGGTGGCATGATACTGGCCCTCACTGACTAGGTGCCCACTCACTTGGGTGGCCTTCGAGGATATCCCCGTGTCGTGGCACTGGGCTCAGCCCTGACCACAGGGTACTCGTTTTCAGGTCCTCTTTGGCTGGAAGTGGGCCTCTGTCTCCATCTCCAGAAGCCCCCAGCAGCCCTCTCTGCCTTCTGGCAGGGCAGCTGCTGGGGGATCTAGGCGCTGTAGGCTCCAGCTCCCAAGGCGAAGGGACCGTTCTCAGCCAGCCAGGGGACCCATGGGGTCTCAGCTGGGAAAGAAGGGGAGAGGAGAGGCTCTGAGAATTTCCCAGATCTCAGATATGGTATGCGGGGGATCTTGCCTGCCCTCAGGGATGGGGGAATCAGAAAACCCCAGCCCAGAGGGAGACCCTTCCTTCCCACTCCCAACAAATTCCGGCAGCCTTCCTAATCCCCCCAGCCAGAGTCCACTGGGAGAGGGAGGAGCACCTCGAGGGAGCACCCTCCTGGATTGGTGGGGTCCATGCCAGCTGAGTGGACAGAGCACCTGGCCTGGAACCGTGGACTTGGGGTTCAGGGCAATTAATTGGCCCCGGAGCCCCAGCTCCCTCATCTGTAGGGTGGGCGTTCTAATGCTGCCTACTAAGGGGGGCATTTTGAGGCCTGAACGAGATGCTAAGTTAATGAGATGCGTTGTGTGGCAGTCGGTACTTAGAGCCGACTCAGTGTCTGACACTGGGACTGAAAGCACGGGCCAGTGTGTGTCCTGCAAGGTCGGGGGCCTATCTCTGGGTAGTCTACCCCACCGGGCCTCAAACACAGTAAGGCATGAGGGAGGCGAGGGGGAAATGCCAGGTAATTTCTCCGGGAAATGGTTGATAAAGGGCCCTGCCTGGCCCGCGGTCCCTACCAGCGTGGGCCCCCATGGGCCTGCGTGCCTGGAAGAGCCGGGGGGGGGGGGGCAGCGGGGGAGCGAGGCAGCTGAGGGCAACATGGCTGGGCTGACCTGAGGCCTGAAACCACTCAGGCCCTTCCAGGAATCCCTGGGTCAGAATTTGGGGTGCAGGACTGGGCGACACAGCATAAGAAGGGAGCAGCCGTGGGCGTGAGGTGACACAAGACACCGTCCATCTCCTTCAGCGAGAAGCCTCTTTCCTTCAAGAACAGTTGTCCAGACCTTTCCTCGCTCTCTCTGCGTGGACCCACACACTCCCTGCCCCACCCCACGCCCACCTCTGGAAGCCGTCCCTCCCCGGGCCGCCTTGTTGGCCTTCATCTCCGCATGTCTCTTGACCAGGGCTAGGTGGGCTCATCGGATCTTCTCGCCTTCCTGGGCTGGGGTCTTCCGAAGGTCAGGGGTCCCTGGGAGCTGCTCATCCCTGTCGGCCCCAGCTTGTCAGTACCCTTGGAGGACGTGGTGGCCACCAACATCAGAAAGAGCCAGAATCCCCCCTCGGTCCAAAGAGCGGGTTCGCTGGTGGCCCCAAAGACGTATCTTCCCAGAACCTCAGAATATGGCCTTATTTGGGGTAAGAGTCTTTGCAGATGTAATGAAGGTAAGGCTCTCGAGATGAGACCACCCTGGATGAGGGAGGGCCTTAACTCCAGGAGCACGTGTCCTTGGAAGAGAAAAGAAGGCACACAGACGGGGGGGGGGGGGGTGTGACAATGGAGGGGGAGACTGGAGTGACCCATCTACAAGCTGAGGACCCCAGGATTGCTGGTGGCCCCCAGGAGCTGGGAGAGGGGCCTGGAGCAGAGTCTCCCTCAGAGCCCCCGGAAGGAACCAACCCTGCCGACACCTTGATTTTGGACTTCTGGCCTCCAGAACCATGCGAGAACCGCCTCAGTTGCTTCAGGTCCCCCCGTCTGTGGTGACCATGGCTGCCCCGGAAAACTAACACAGTTCCGGAGGAGCCCCGGGGTGAGTGAGGGCCGGCCCCGTGCTGGGCGGGCACACTTGACGGCTGCTCACAGGCAAGTTCCCGTCCACGGTTCGGTTCTTGGCTTCAGGAATTGACTTTCGTGGGAAAGCAAAAGCCTCAGCGTTGTGGGCTGAGCGTGGCCCCCGCCCCCCTCCCCCGCCATTCCTATGTTGGAACTGTAACCCCGGCACCTCGGAAGGTAACCGAATTAGGAGATAAGGTCTTTGAAAAGGTGATGAAGTTCTTTACCATCTGGCACGACCGGTGTCCTTCTAAAAGGGAAATTTGGACTCAGGCACACACTCGGAGGCGAGGTCGTGTGAGGACGGCAAGATGGCC
>CM052900.1:158540096-158555833 GCA_028534135.1 Potos flavus | reverse complement strand
CAGCCCACAGCCGTGGGACCGAGGGCCTGTCTCCCTGTGGGTCAGAGGACAGGTTCATTGACCTTTGGCCTCAACGGAGATCGGCTTCCACTGCTGGAAAATCATAAAAATAATGTTACTTTGGGGCAAAGGATGAGTCTTAGGAGGTGCCGGGGAGAGGGGGGTGGTGAGTCTCCTAAACCATGAGCCAGACAACTGTGTGCTCAGCAAGGGGACCCATTGAAACATGAGGCTCCAGGCTCCGGCTGCCTACCGTGTGCAGAGAGTACTAAGCCATTTAAAAAAGCCCTCTGGGCTCCTTGTCTGTAGCAACGGAATCAATGGAAGGCTGGCAATCCAGGCTGTTTGACATTATTATTACTAACTCAGGGGGGCTGTCTTCATTAAATCAACAAATACTTATAGTGCCAAGTCCTGGCGGGCGGGGCTTGGGGGGAGGGGGAAGCATTGGAGAAATGAGGCACAACTCCCTGTCCTCGGGGACACTTGTCTTTCAGTGGGGGTCCTGAGACTCTCTGGGCAACTGCTCCCTCCTGGACCCCTGGAGACCTGGGGGCCTGCAGGGAGACTGGGGCCTCCTCTGTGCTAGATGGTCACACGTTTGCATATTTAGAATAGATCCCCGTGTTTGTAGTAGCTGGGCAATGAATATTCTAGAGCTTCCTGTGGGTCCAGCTCTACAGAAGATTCATCAGCTCCTTTCATCTCTGCAGGGCCCTCTGAAGTGGGGGAAGCCAGCCCGGGGAGGTTAACCAGCCTGCTCCAGCTGGCTCAGCGGCGGCGGGTGTGATTTGAACCCAGCTTTGTCTGGCTTTCCCAAACTCTTCCTCTCCTTCTTCTTCTTCTTCTTTTTAAACAACACCTGGCTACCTCCAATATTGCATTTTATTAATACAAGGATTTTTTTGGTTGTAGTTTTTGTTTTAAATTTGCAGCACGGATCATGTGAAAGAGATTTTCTGTGTGCTCTCCATTTTGCCGAGCCCGGAGAAGGTGATAGGGATGCAGCTGCTGCAAGGAAAAGCCGCCTTGGCCCCTGGGCCCTTGCAGGGCTGAGCTCCCACACAGGGGCCCCGGGGGTGCTGAGCTCTGCCTGACCTGGTCATTTTGAAATCAGGGGCCCCTCCTGGGAAGGATGCAGGCTGAGGAGAGCTGCAAGGCAGGCTCAAAAATCAGGGCTTGAGATGACTCATCTGTGGCTATTTATTACCTATCTACATTTCTCGGTCTGATTGGGGTGCTTGAGGGCCAAGCCTCCTTCTTTCTGGGTGCTGACTAAGCAACCCAGGGTCCTGCCCACCTCTGGCCTCATCTGGAGCTCGCTCTCCTCGCCCTCAGCAACACGCGGGCCCCGTGGGGCCACTGGAAGTTCCCCCTAACTGCCCTCGCCGAGGTCTTCCCAGCAGCCCCTCTCTCTGTGGGTTCCTGTTCTTTCTCCCCACGGTTCTGAGCCTCTCTGTCACCTCCTCAGGGAAGCCCTCTCTGACTACCACGCCCACCCTGTCACGATCCGCTTAGGTGGCCTGTAGAGAGCAAGATGGAGTCACTCATGCCAAGCAGGGCCCCGTGTCAAGCAATGACGCAGGCAGCGAAGGGGACTGCAGCTACAGGATCTCGCTGAGCCCCGCACCAGCTGAGGACGCCCCAGAACTAACCAGCAGAAGCAGACCAGGTCTGCAGGGGCCCAAGACTGATTAAGCCCCTTTAAAAAGGAGAGGATGTTTGCAGCAAATGGTCAGACTCTTCAGACACGACCCCTCTCTGTCTGATCGCTTCAAAACGGCAGCTGTACCCAAGACTCTGCCCGATGGATCTCCGAACAGAACCGAGACCCTTCCCTGCTTGAACATAAGAAGCGGTGAGTGCCGAGAGCTGCCCCGGGCCGGACCGAGGTCTCCTCTCAACCGGGCGCCGGCAGACTGACTTCAGGTCTGGTATGTTACCTTCCTGCGCCCTCTGTTCTCCTGCTTGTCGTGTGGCTTGTCTCGGGCTCTGCTCGTGTGCCCTGTGAGAAGCCAAGCTAATCAGGAGGTGAAACATCACTGAGCTTGGAATCCTGGACCTGCTTCCTAACGATGTCACCCCTGCTTGCTGATGGAATAAAGCCGGCATCGTGGAAAGACACAGCTTGTGCGCGCACCTTCCCGCGTGCTCAGGACGGTGGGCGTGGCCGGCGGGATGCCCTGTCATTGACTCAGGGTGTGTTGGAAAATTTAGAAGAACCTGAAAAGAATGCTAGAATCTTGCTTGACCGTAACAGAACTAAAAATAATAAATTGGGGAATAAATTGATGTGAATATAGACTTTGCAGGCATCTCACTGCGCGTGAAATCCTCAGGGATGGGCAGGTGCAGCCGAGGCCGGCTCTGTGCAGGGAGCAGTTGGCAGCGGAGGCCTGTCCGGGGCTCACCGCTTGGCATGCCGGGCATGAGGTAGAACCGGCCAAAGTCGAGACCGTGGGATATTGCCTCGGAAAGGCACTTGGAGGGCTAAGACAAATTAAGCCATTTGGGAACATTGCAAAGATACAAGCTACTACTGGCCAGATTCAGCTACAACTTGGCAGAAAGACGTGAGCAAAAATCGTGGGAAAATCTGTACAAACATCCCAGATATCCGTGGCGAATAGAGCTCCACGGGGTTAAGAAATTATGTATACCAGCTGCTAGGTTACAGAAAAGGAAGGTGTGGGCACTAGTTAAATGCCTAACCAGGGCGGCGAAGAGGAACAAGAGGCCTGACACCATACTTTGTGTAGAAGACCTGTGTTACCCCACGGAATTAGAAGTCAGAAAGAAGCTCACAGCCAGGACCCCAGGAGATGGAATCATGGATCTGAAGGATCCTAAAGATGCGAAGCCCTTAGTGTCCCAGGCACCCATTTCGGAGGTTCCCATCTTACTGATGAAAACCATCTCGCAGTTAGAGCAGGACTGGCAGAGGGGCAAAGAGCTAGCTAGTAGAGTGATCAAGAAGGACGAGTCAATGAATAATTTAAATTTAAGAGGCAAAACACCCTTGGGACCCCAGACCCCCGTCCTGAGGACCCAGGAGACTATGATCACCCCTGGGGGGGAGGATGATCAAAGCAGACCTAGAGGCACCTGGGTGGCTCAGTCGGTTAAGCGTCTGCCTTCAGCTCAGGTCATGATCCCGGGGTCCTGGGATCGAGCCCCGTGTTGGGCTCCCCGCTCAGTGGGGAGCCTGAGCACCAGTAACAGTTGGAAGTGGTCAGGGAACTCATTTTACAGCTGTCTCACTTAAAAAGCTCTGTGCTCCATGGGACTTCCATTGGCATGACCATCCAGTGACAAACCTACGGCGGTGGGATGTATAGAGAGATATAACGGATTATTAAAAACAAAATTATGATTGGTAGAAAAACAAGGGAGTTTCTAACAGGCCCTGGATGTAGCTTGCTTTTTGCTAAATCAAAGGCAGACAGACAGATTACAGAAAGACGGGCCCCAGAAGATGTTAAACACTCCCTCCTCGGAGAGAGGAAAAAGGGAGGCAACAGTAGACATACCTAGACTTCCGTATAAAGGAGTGACAAAACTGAAGACAATTCTGTCTCATCACAGGACATTGTCGCTCACAGGCACAGACATTCTCATTGGGCCACAGTGGCCAAAGGATGGTTGCAGCTTAAGAGAATCCAGGATCTTTCTCCTATGGACGTACTTTAAGAATAACTGGAGAAAAATGACATACTGGGGAGGCCGCATATTACAGATCAGAAAACTGCTATATATTCTTGTACCTCTGCTCACCTTGCACTTGTCATTATAGGACAAGTCACATACACGCACACATCACCAATTAGGATACAAAAATGCAGTGTCGATCTTGTTTCCCGCCAACGCCGCCGCTGGGTGAAATGTTCCTTATAATTGCCCATATTCTCCTGATTTAAAAAAATATATATTTATTTATTTGAGAGAGAGAGAGAGACAGCACAAGTTGGGGGGAGCGGCAGAGGGAGAAGCAGGCTTCCCGCTGAGCAGGGAGCCCGATGTGGGGCTCGATCCCAGGACCCTGGGATCATGACCTGAGCCAAAGGCCGGTGCTTCACGACTGAGCCACTCCAGCGTCCCCTCGCTCACCACTTGTAAGGCTGAGCTGCGTCAGGATGTATTTCAATAGCTCTGTCCCAGTCTCGGGTGACAGCGTTTGGCTTTTGTAATTTGATGAAGACACAGGCTCTCTTGCCATACATGACAGCCGAGCCAGGATTCCGCCGGTTGGCACCTGCGAACAAGTCAGTGGTTTTCCATAGCTCACCACCCTTTAGGGCATCAATGACTGCCACGTTTTTATCATTCGTCCGATCCATCATTCCCCCGGTCGTCTCCACATTGTCGCCTCCCATTTCTTTCCTTCTTTTTTTTTTTTTTTTTTAAGATTTTATTTATTTATTTGACACAGAGATAGAGATCACAAGTAGGTAGAGAGGCAGGCAGAGGGAGAGAGAGGGGGAAGCAGGCTCCCTGCTGAGCAGAGAGCCCGATGCGGGGCTCGATCCCAGGACCCTGAGATCATGACCTGAGCTGAAGGCAGGAGCTTTAACCCACTGAGCCACCCAGGCGCCCCTGTCGTCTCCCATTCCTTGAAGGGCATCGGTAACTGGTTCAATCACACCTTCACTGTCAATTTCTAGATCACTTTCCTCACTTGATGGTTCATCTGTCTTCATGTTTTCCTCCGCCTTCTTCCTGTTTTTTCTTCCTTGATATTGTCTTCTGATTTAGTTTTATGAGTAGCAGGTGGCATTTTATTCCCCATGTTCTCCACCCGCTCCCGCAGGAAGTGATGCTCAGATCCCGCATTCAGTGAAAACTGTGATAACGTCTCAAACCAATATGCCACTCACATTCTAAATAAGAATATTTTAACTGAAAACATGGAATCAATCACATCCACTAAGTTGAAAAACATTAGCAGTGTCCCGCATAATCTCACCACACAAACACGTGTGCCCAGTGTGGAGTCCTACACCGTAGGCTACCGAGACATCGCATGCATGAATCTTACAATAAACACATCCAAATCTTCTGCCAACGCCTGGTATGAATTCAACCAGGCATGGGACAAGAGAGTATATATAAGGAAGGTGAATATCCTGAAAATATTACCAGTACTGATGAGTATGATGAGTATCCCCAAAAAACTGGTAGGGATAGACCCTCGTTATATCATTTTCCATACCTTACCCCATCCCTAGAAAAAGTTCCGACGCCAACAGGATACCCAAAGGCTGACAACATTATATCCACAAATGAAGATGATTCATATTATAATCACAGCTTGACAGATGTTCCAGACTTTCCATTCTGGGGCAATTTTTGTGTGACACATAGAGATACACCACTTGGTAACATGCATAGGAACTTGGAATGCCAAAGCTTCTGCAGCTTTTCCTTAAGACCTGCAGAATTTTATAAGAAAAGGTAATGGAACTTTTGCACCTGCTGAATTGGATTGGAAATTAAAAATCAGACCAACCTTGCTTATATAGTCAGATGACCACCTTACACACTGAGCTAGACCTGATTTACATATACCTAAAAATTCACTTTATTATACGGAACAGTTATGTCATAATTGGACATTGGTATGCCTAAGAGCCTTCAGAGGTAATTTTACTACACACCTACGCAGGGATAATGCTACAAGGCCAATGCTTTTTAAAACTAATCCTCGTATGCTTTCAACTAAACCTTACGGCGGCACACACAAAGGGATATTTTTACACAGAATATTCGGGGACGCCCATGCCTAAAGTATCCATTTGGAACGATGCAGGCTTTAAAACACTGGATTACAGGATGTGGGCATTACTCTGATGGACCAGTAAGTTGCTTTAGAGCAGGAAAGATGAGCTCACATCGAGCCATTGACACCTTCTGCAACAGAATGGAATAGAATCAAAGCCCTTAAATCATATAAGTAGGCAACTCCCGATTAACAGGATAGCTGGATGTAGTTATGCTTTCGTAACACAGGATATAGTTTAAATTGGAAAGGTGACACAGCGGTTATGCATGGATGTCACACAGCACCTCCATAGCTGAAGATATTCCCACAGAATATGTCATGTCCTCATGGAATTGGCATGTCTTCCGATGATAACACTTTTGGACATGCTCCAGGCTTATCAACTATTGGATGCAATATTACATGGCGGCATGTTTCTAGCTTAAGGGACTACCCATTATAGAGTTCCGTACTGCATGCCAACATCACAACTTATAAACTACCAATTAACATTACTAATTGTTGGAAATCTGGGTTAAAGCAAAATGGACAGTCTATGACACTGGTACAATCACATCTAAATGAATCTTGGCACATGAGAGGTAAATGGGATAATATGATCTTTACCTGTGATCACACTCTAGATAATTTTAGAGATGTATTTATTTGGGGCGCCTGGGTGGCTCAGTGGGTTAAAGCCTCTGCCTTCGGCTCAGGTCATGGTCTTGGGGTCCTGGGATCAAGCCCCGCATCGGGCTCTCTGCTCAGCGGGGAGCCTGCTTCCCCCCTCTCTCTGCCTGCCTCTCTGTCTGCTTGTGATCTCTCTCTCTCTGTCAAATAAATAAATAAAATCTTTAAAAATAATAATAATAATAAAGATTTATTTGACAGAGAGACACATCAAGACCTGAGCTGAGATCAAGAGTCAGATGCTTAACCCACTGAGCCACCCAGGCGCCCTGGAGTTTTCTGATTTAAATCCTGACTTCATTTTGCTTGATTCAGTTTAATGTACCTAACCTGTTTGGGTTTGATGTGATCTTTATTTGACGACATCAATTAAAGTTTCGTAGGGTTTGGGTTTTGTTTGATTCTCATCGAAAACGTGATTAAGTAATTGACATCTGCCTTCTTCCATGTGACCAAACTAGGACAGCTACCCCGCTTTGAGACACATTTGATTCCTGTATGACCCTTACAGATTTGTGGGCGGCCTGTGGAGAGCAAGATGGAGTCACTCATGCCAAGCAGGGCCCCGTGTCAAGCAATGACGCAGGCAGCGAAGGGGACTGCAGCTACGGGATCTCGCTGAGCCCCGCACCAGCTGAGGACGCCCCAGAACTAACCAGCAGAAGCAGACCAGGTCTGCAGGGGCCCAAGACTGATTAAGCCCCTTTAAAAAGGAGAGGATGTTTGCAGCAGATGGTCAGACTCTTCAGACACGACCCCTCTCTGTCTGATCGCTTCAAAACGGCAGCTGTACCCAAGACTCTGCCCGATGGATCTCCGAACAGAAGCCTGGGGTCTGGGGACTGTCCCTATACTGACTTGCTGCCTGACTTCTCCTTGGGGTCAGTGTCAGTCGGTGGGAGAGGGGGTGGGAAGCGACTCACTCTCCAGATCTCTCTCAGCGCTCACACTGTGGGGCCACCTTCTTTTGCAAACCAGCAGTGAGGTAAGGAGTGACTGGGGGCTGTGGATGACAACTGCTGGGTTTTTCTCAGCCCAGAACAGGGTCCCAGTCTCCAGACCCAGCCGAGGCCTGAGTTGGGGCTGGGCCTCAGGCTCCCAAGATCTCGAGGATTTCGTGTCTGATGAGCGCCAGGCCCAACCAGGCTTTAAGGCCTCTTGGCTTCGAGAAGGTCCTGGGTGTGGGGCTGCCCCTTCCTCAATGCTGTGGAGGGACTGGGGGGAACAAAAGGCTAGAGGGATTTTCCGAATGAACTCCACACGCTGATGGGCAGCTCCTGCCAGGAACAGGGTCCCTCCTGGCTAGGACTGTGGCTTGTCCTGTCCCCACCGGTGGGCTGTGATGACAGCATGACGAGGGTTACCCACACTCTGTTCCAGGTTTTGCTTTCTGAGCCTGCTTTTCCCAGCCTCTACAATGCATCCCAGGAGAGATCCCCAGGAGGCAGGGCCATGCCTCCCAGGGCCCCTGGCCTTGACATTCAGTCATCCAAAAAATATGCATTAAGCCCATTCCTATCAGTGGACAAGACAGGCAATCCCTGCTCCCACGAGCTCCCCTCCTAGGAGAAAAGTCGGGCTCCCCGCCAACAGTTTCAGATGGGGGTGTGAGGCTTTCCTTGAAAGGAGCCAACAGGCCGAGGTGACAGACATTGGTGCCAGCAGCTGGGGGCTGGGGAAAGGTCTCTTTCAGGCCGTTTCCTCTAAGCCAAGACCTGAAGGATGAGAAGGGCAACATTTTAAAAATTCATTTTTTTAGGGCTGCTGGGCTGGCTCAGACAGTGGGCATGTAACTCTTGATCTTGAGGTCTTGAGTTCGAGCCTCATGCTGGATGTGGAGTTTACCTTAATAAAAATTTTATTTTTTTTATAGCTTTATTGAGGTATCGTTGACATATAAGCTTTACCTATTTAAAGGGCACAATTTGGTGTTTTGGCATACATGTACGTCCATACAAGCACAACCAAGATAGTGAACATATCCATTACCTCATGAGTTTCCTTGGAGGGGCCGGTGTTTTGAAAAGTTGGGGAATAGCGTTTCAGAGAGAGGGATTGGCTTGTACAAAGGCCCTGTGGCAGGGCCAAGTTTGGTGGCCCCAGGACCAGAAAGCAGGCCAGTGGGGAATATGATAGGGGATAAGGTAGTGGTGGTGAGGCCCAGGAGCCCCACCTGGGAGAGAAGCTTGGTTCTGAATCTAAGTGCTTCCTTGACACCCTCTTGACTGGTGAGTGGGTAGCCACTTCATACTTGGCCATCAGACCCTCTGGTCCTGGCCTCACCAAAGCTCTTCTGAGAAATCAGACATGTGGGTCTTGACATCTGCTAATGACTTAGTAAGTGGTTTCTCCCAGAAATGATTTACATTTTAACTGGGCCCTTCAATACCTCCACCTGAGGGAATGACTAATGGTGGAATTTCAGGCTGAGGGGCAGGCCCATGGATGAGCCCTGATCAATCACTCCTCGGTCTCCAAATTCTCAGCCTTCAGAAAGTGAAGCTGGCTTCTTGAACATTTGGGTTGTAAGTCACGATTTGAGGACCGGGTGCCTTTGACCCCCTCAAATCGTCCAGGGTTGGTCCTTGGGAGCCTCCCCCGGCTGGACTGCCAGCCAGCCAGCTCACGTGGGGAAGAAGGGGAGTGGACAGAGACACAAAGCCAATCCTCATAGAGCGAATTCCTTTAGAACGGACTCTCCGGGAGCTTGAGAGCAGGTTCTAGGACAACCAGGAAGTGTGGGCTACCCCTGGGGCTTTAGGACATCACGATCTGGGGGTGCGGCCACCACCCTAGAGAGGGGAGAGGCTTACTCTAGAGTCACATACTTGGGTTTGAATCATGGCTCTCAAAACTCAGTACCTGGGGATGCCTGGGTGGCTCAGCCGTGAAGCATCTGCCTTCCGCTTACGTCGTGATCCCGGGGTCCTGGGATCGAGTCCCGCATCTTGCTCCCTGCTCAGCGGGAAGCCTGCTTCTCCCTCTCCCACTCCCTCTGCTTGTGTTCCCTCTCTCTCTGTCTCTCTGTCAAATAACAAAACAAAACCTCAATAACTGGGTGTCTTGAGCAGGTTATTTCTCTGAGCATCCCATTTCTCATGGATTTTAAAAGATCATCCTTTAAAAAAAAAATCATCACTTTGCAGAGGTATTGCGCCTGGTACCTCGAAAGCACTTTTGACTCATTCATTCTGCATTTTTTTTAACCGATGTCCATGTCATGCCTGGCTCTGAGCGTGGGGAGCCAAATCCCTGCCCCAGGTGGGGGTTTCTTTTTCTCTTAGGAAGCTGGCAGACCCCTGGCCCTGATTTTTCCATCAGCAGGGTGGGGGCAGCGCTCCCTGGAGGGAAGCCTGGCTCATCGGGATAGGAAGGGCCCTGTGAAGAGTGGTCCCCTCTTTCCTGAGCGGCTGCCCCCGGGCTCTCCTGTCCAGGCACCCAGGATCCGGGGCCTCGCTGTGGGGGCATGCCCGAGGGGACACACTCTCCTCACCTGAGCTGCTGTCACCATCAGTTTCTTGTTTCTTTCTTGTACCCGAAGCCTCTGATTCCGTGATTAATATTGGACTGGGCTTGGTTTCCTGAGAGTCGAAATGACTCACCCCCATTCACAACGGCCCTGCCGAGCAGGAAGGTCTGGGGGAGACGGGGACTCCGTACGGGAGTCGTCCCTGCCACAGGCTGGGCCTCGGCCAACTCTATTTCCCTCTCTGGTCTTAGCTTTCTCCTCTGTCCCTCTGGAAGGTGGAAGGAAATATTAGAAACTAGAAGGAACTGTGAGAGCCCCTGCCCGGCTCCAGGCCCAGGAGCTCACGAGGGTTAAAACTGCCTCCTGGGGCTCAGTCAGGAGAGCAAGTCCTCCCCATGGTGCTAGTGACATGAACCTCTTACCCTTTACAGTCGAGATCACCGTTCGTATTATGCATGAAGAAACTGAGGCTCAGAGAGGGTGAGTGACTGGGCCAGAGCCACACAGCTAGTAAGTGGCAGAGATAGAAATTGACCCTGGCTGCCTGCTGTCTGGTTCTAGCATCTCTACCAGCCTAAAAGAGCAGAGCTGGACGTGTCCTGCAGGAGGCCCCAGGTCCGGGCGAGACCCAGGCCTCCTCTGCTTCACTCTCCCTGGAGCCTCGGACCGACAGGACTTAAAGCAGACGGTCAAATCCCAGCCCATTTCACAGATGAAGGCACTGAGGCCCGGAGGGGGATAATCGCGTGGCTGGAGGCAGACCCGGAACCCAGGCTCCCTACTCTCCATCTAGTCTTCCCCCCCCTCGAGCTGCCACCTGTCGGGCTGGAGCCAAGACTGAGCCCGGACCTGGGCGGCGAGGCGTGGGGAAGGGCCCCGCAGCGGGTGACCAGCAGGCTGCTCGCCTAGGCCAAGGTGCAGGGGATGGTCGCCCCTCTGGCATCCCTGGAGGGGGCAGGGGGGACCTCTGACTCCCCAGAGCTCCCGCCCGTGGACCCGCCACGGAGCCCGAAACCCCTGTGTGAGTCACTCCTGGCTAGAACGGTGAATGCCACGGTAAACTCATCCCTGGGCAAGGGGAACACCAGACTACGAGTGTCTCATCTGCGGTCCCCAAAGGAGAGGTCTGGGGCCAGAGCGGGTGCCTGGGTCCCCAGTGGGAGTGGGGCGAAGGGCAGCAAAGCCCTTTACATTTCGCTTGCAACTCAGAGATTTGTACGTCCACTGTTTAATTCTGGGCTCGTCACAGCCCTCCGAAGGCTGCGTGACAGTTTTCAAATCCACGCCTGGCAGAGAAGGAAGCCTGCCGCCCCCCCCCCCCCCCCGTGGACCCGGCCCACCTCCGGGTATTCACGCACCTGTGCAGTCCCCGCCCGCGCTGGGAGAGCCAGCCTCTGTGACCAGCAACCTAGTGTGGAAGTGACGAAACATGGCTTCTGAGGCTCGATGCTGAGACGCTGTGGCTTCCATCTTGTTTCGACGGGATCACCTGCTCCGGAGGAAGCCGGCTGCCCTGTCGGATGCTCGAGCCACCGTGACACGGACACTCCTGCCCGCAGCCATGGGAGCAGCTGACCCTGGGAGGGCGTCAGTCCCAGCCAAGCCTTCGGAAGCCTGCGGCCCCAGGGGACATCTTGACGGCAATGTCACGAGAGACTCTAAGCCAGAGTCGCCCTGTCAAGTCCCTTCTGAGCTGCTGACCCACAGAAACAGAGCGACGTAATGTTTATTGTTTTAAGCTGCTAAGTTTTGAGACACACGGCAATAGAGAACAAATACGCTCGGAGAAAAGAAACGCCTTGTGACATGGCTGGACCAGGACTCCTATAGCAGTGCTCTCTCTCCTGGGAAAAGCAAGGGTGACAGGGGCCTGCAGGGAGAAGAGCAGGCAACTGAGGCCTGAAGGTCAGATAGGACTGGAGCCAAATCTCAGCTCTACCACTCTCAAGCTGTGTGACCTCAGGCAAGTTACTTAACTACTCTGAGCCTCAGTTTGTGCATCTGTGAAGTGGGGAGAGCAATACTGACTTGAAGTCTTCTTGCCAGGATTAAATGTCTGGCCAAGGGCCTGGGTAGCCTGCTTGGGGTCTGTACAGTGCTGGAGCTCATCCCGGCAGCTGGGAACCCCTAATGTTTGCTCCTTCCCAACTTTAAGGAGTGAACTTCCTGCCTCCAGCCCTCAGTGGCCACTACTCACCACCCCCTGAGAAGCCAGAGCTGAGTGACCAGGATCCAGCCTGGAGCCAGGGAGACCGCTGTGGGGTTTGAGCTGGAGGCAGCCCGACTCGTAGGTCCCGCCAGAGAAGCCCCCTAACGGAGAGTCCTACTTCCAACAAGGCTCCCAAGAAACGTCCTCAGAAAAGGAACTGGAGTAACCGAAGCAGAAGGGTCCAGGCTTTCCTCCTCCGAGTTTCAGCCTCCTGGCCGCCTGCTGCTGCCTCTGGCAGAAAGAATCCCTTTGTCGGGGGAGGGTATTTTGGGGCTATTTGGGGCCAGGGTTCCCAGCTGTTGGGGAAGTCCCTGGATTTCCTGAGCCAAGTCGGAACCTGGTGTCTTACTCAGCATCTCTTTGGTGACACAGGCCCTCTGTTCCCTTCGGAGCTCTTCCTGCCACGCCCACCTTCTGCCCCCTTCCTCTGAGATCAGACGGTGTGGGCAGGTGGCGCTCACCTTCCTGCCTTCCGCAGGCCCGGGGGCCGGCTTCCACAGCTCGCTCTGGCGGGCACGGCCCCTGTGATCCCACAGCAGGGCCCGCCGCTTGCCGCACCTTGCATGGGGCCCCGGGACTTCCCCTCCTGTTCTTCAAAGCACTTTCACACTTGTTAGGGGGTTCGCGAGCCGCCTGGAACCCGCAGGAGGTGCCCGGTGGGCTTTGTCCGGCACCTGCTCACTACAGTCCCACCAGCCGTACCTTCCTGGGCGGCTGCAATTTCTCCAGTAGAAGCTGGACCTCCTCGGGGGCTCCAGCCCGGTCCCTGGCCATGGAGCATGCCCTTCTCTCTGCTGGCCAGTTGTGGGCCCGCGGCCCCGTGCCAGGCACTGGCTCGGGCTCCCGAGGCATCCTGGTCCTCCAGAAGCACAGTTTCCTGCGACAGAGGGATACGCGAACCAGTCATTACAGTCATGACGCAGTAAAGATCAGTTCTAGAATTGAGGTACCAAAAAAACGACAGAAACCGCCTTTCTGCCTGGGAAGATGGCTGGGGGAGGGGAAGGGACAGCGCCGGGAAAGCACAATGAGGAGATGACCTTGGAGCAGGGTCTGAAGGTGAACAGGGGTCAGAGCTGTGTTCCCGGTGGAGGACCGGGATGGGTACAGGCATGAAAGAGGTGGGGGGACAGATGGCACGCGTGGCTGGAGCAGAGGGCAGGGGGAGAAGGGGAAGGGGAAGCTAGAGCAGTAGGACTGAGCCAGGCAATGCAGGATCTCGAATACCACTGGCTTTGAGGAACGCCGGCCCAGTGGATTCACTGTGCTGTGCCTCGGTTTCTCACCTGCGCAATGGGCACGAAACAGGATCTTCCTCATGGGCTTTCCCGGAGGATTCAAGGAACCAATGCCTGAAAAATCTTAGCACAAAGTAAGCATGCAAAGGCAGCTGTTGTTATTGCTATTAAGTAAATACCTTTTAGTTATTTATTTTATTATGTTATGTCGGTACGTCATTAGAAATAATCTGATTTTTCATGGGGGGAGAACACCCCTCCCCCATTGCATCTCTGCAAGGGTTCTGTGCAGGGGAGGGTGGGTGAAAGGTCCCTGAAGAAGCTCATGAGGGGAATACAGGGGAATACAGTAGGGGGAGAGACAAAACTAGAACGTCACCATTAGGATCATTTTTAATGTGTGTGTAGTATTCCAGTAAACAGATGTACCACAGTCCACTTAACCCTTCACCCTTGTTGTTGTGATTCTTAGGGTATTTCCAACATTCATAAATAATGTTTTAGGAAACATTGCTGTATTTATGGTTTCCTTTTTTCTTTTTCCAGTTCAACCATTACCTTAATTTTTTTTCTTCGTTAGGGCAAAATTACTGAGCCACAAGCTGTAAACAGTTTTTTTTTTTTTTTTTTTGCAGGGGGCTTTTGTTAAAAATTGCCATATTGCTTTCTGAAAAAGGTTGTAACACTTCCCAGCAGAGTACGAATGCATATTCCGATTTCACCACCGCTTTGGGGATGGATTTTACCGAGGTTGTTTTTATAAAGAAGACCAAACACGCACACCCATATACACACACAGAAAACACACACACACACAAACACAAAAAACCCTGATGATTTCAGAAGTCTAAGAAGGTATCAAAGGTCGCTTTTATTTGCATCTCTTGCTAGAAAGGTGGAATTTTTAAAACTTGTAATTACATGCATTTGTATTTCCCCTGGGTCAGCCGTGTTGGTGTTGTTGTTTGGTTATGCATCGGGGGTTAACAAGAATTTATTTATTCAGAGGACCGGCTCTTCGAAAGCCCTGAACGGGGAAGCAGGCGTCCTGGGCTGCTCCTGACCCCGTCTCGCTCATGAACGTCCTGGGAGGTCACCTCCATAATCATTCATTTAGTTGTTTAACACAGTCCCAGCTCAGACATCCCATCTCACCCAGGGGAGAGCCCGGAAGGGGGTCTTCCGGCAGGATGCACAATTACAGGTTTTTCCAAATAGAATCCAGGAGCTTGGGGCGCCTGGGAGGCTCAGTCAGTTAAAGCCTCTGCCTTAGGCTCGGGTCATGATCTCAGAGTCCCGGGATCGAGCCCCACATCGGGCTCTCTGCCCAGCAGGGAGCCTGCTTCCCCCTCTCTCTCTGCCTGCCTCCTTGCCTACTTGTGATCTCTTTCTCTCTGTCAAATAAATAAAATGTTTAAAAAAAAAAAAAGAAGAAGAATCCAGGAGCTTGAGGAGAGTCAGGTGGGGCGGGGAGGGCAGTTTTGGAATGACTGCTGGCAATGTTGTGGAAAAATAATCAGACCTTCGAGAGACAAAGTGACCCTCGGAGAAATGGGAGAATTCGGATTTATTTTACGCCCGCGGACCCAGATGAGCTCGAGCTCGGAGTTCTGGGCCCCGGGCAATGGGGTTATAGGGCTTTTAGAGGGGACTGCCGGCAGTCACTTTCCAAGGGCTATGCTGACTGCTGGTAGGTGGGTTTAAACCGGGGGAGCGGGGGCTGCATTAGGCGGGAACAGTAGTGCAGGGAGCCTGTGGCCGGAAGCCTGTTTACAGAGGGAGAAGCTGCTGGTTATCTCTTGCTCCCAGTAGGGCTTCTGGGTATCTCTAGCTTATTATTAGTAACTCTCCATCAACATCAACTCTTCTGGGGCCTCCTGGCCTGGGTCTGCTCTGGGTAATTTTCCTCTTCAGTAGGACCGAGGAGATGAAGGCGTTTCTGGAAGGTGGGGGGCTTCTACCTTGCATTTATAGACCGAGGGGTAGAATCCTGAGGGTCACGGGGCCATTCTGGGCACAGGGAAAACAACTGGCCATCTTTAATCAGAGCACCTAGGACTGGCTGCCTATTTCTCGGTCTCCAGGTCTGAAAAAAAATACAACACAAGCAAATGAGTCCCTGACCTGCAGTCTGGCTGGGGAATGCTCCGTATCTATGCTTGGAAGGTAGAAAGAAAGGCAGTAGAAAACCCGTGGGGTGGAGAAGCACTGGAAGGGAAAATTATTCCCCTGCAAATGAGAACTTAATTTTTTTTAAAAGATTTTATTTATCCATTTGACAGAGAGAGAGAGATCACAAGTAGGCAGAGAGGCAGGCAGAGAGAGAGGGGGGAAGCAGGCTCCCTGCTGAGCAGAGAGCCCGATGTGGGGCTC
>CM052900.1:158470289-158539596 GCA_028534135.1 Potos flavus | reverse complement strand
GGAGAACCTCCCAGCCCCTCAGAGGCCCTGTCAGCCCATCTGTGGTGGGTTCCATTATCTTGCCCCCGGTGAGGGGGGGGGAAGCACTTTGGGAATCAGCTGGGGCCCTCCTTGCTTCTCTTCGAATCAGGGCTTCATATCTCTTTATACCCTCTGTCTCTGCTCAGGGATGACTTCCAGGCGAGGATCTCTTTGTACACCAACCGGCAGAGTGGGCTGACACGGGGAGGAATCCAAGGCACCTCCAAGAGCAGACAAAAGCTAAAGTACCACGGTGGGGGTGGGGGTGGGGGGCTCCCTATTCTTTAATGCCATTCAGTTTTCCGTGGCAGCCGCTGGTGTCCCTCAGCAGCTGCGGCTGCTGGGTCTGCTAGCCCGGGGCTGGTGGGTTTTATCTTGCTGAGCGTGAGGCCCGAATCTTTGCTGCAGCCCCAGAACTTTCAGGGGGACCATGATCTGAACAACGGGCTCAGACAGCTGGCCCAGGGTTTCTCTAGGGCGGGAGGGGCATCGGTGAGAAGTGAGGAGTTAGCAGTCGCAGAATTTGGACTCAAGGCCAGACCTCGATAACGTTGACTTACTTGCCTCCATGCCATCCATCCCCTCTCGTCTCAGTTGCCCTATAATCTTTAGTGGCTCCCCATTGCCAAAGGCAACATTTCCCAAAGTCACTTCCGGGGAACAGGCGTTCCATGAGGAAAGGGTTCCGTGACCACCTAAGATTGGGAAACAATTTGTCTCTCAGCCCCCAACTTTCCCTTGGCAAATCAAAGAGCAAGGAAGCACATTAAAGTCTCTTATCATTTAAAATGTAAACCTCTCAGATGGAATCCAGTGGTTGGTGGGTTGATTGTATTTTGTTTTTTGGGTTTTTTTTTGCTTGTCACCCATGGACAGCAGGTGGAACCAGCATTTGGTGGCACGCCATGTGGGAAATGACAAGGACAGGCAGCCCGTCTGGCCCCGAGTCCTGGGCCTCTTCTCCTTCTGTTCCCACTGTCCACCCCGCAAACCACTGATTTCCTCTACTGCTCTGTTTTTCCCTTTTCTGCCTCTTCTCCTCTGGGGTGCCTTCCGCCGGGGAAGCTCTCCCCTCCTTTCCTCCTGCCAAGATCTTACTCACTGGAAGGGGACACGGCTTTATTCTTTGCCTTCTGGGTTGGGGCCCCGGCTTAGTGCCCTCCTGGGCCATCTTTACCACCCAGTCAGCAGCTCAGAACAACACAGAGGATTATCTTTCCGATTGGTCGGTGATTCCTAAATCCAAAATGGCACCGGGCTGGAATCAAGGTGTGGGCAGGCCTGCGGAACTCTCTGGAGGCTCGAGGGGGAAGATGTGTTGCCTTGCCCTTCCCGTTGCTGGAGGCACAGCATTCCGTGGCTCAGGCTCCTTCCTCTATCTTCACGCCAGCCGCATAGCCCCTCTCCGACCCTGTCATCTCCAGCTTTCTCTGATTGGACTCGTCTGCCCTTTCAAGGACCCTTCTGATGGCCCTGTGCTCACTTGGATAATCCAGGATCGTCTCCCCATCCCAAGGCCACTCATTAGCAACCTCGGTTCCTTTCTGCCACATAAAGAGATATCATCATTGGTTCTGGGGTTTAGGACAGGGGCATCTTCGGAGGGGCGCTCTTCTGCCCACCACAGACCCCTTCTCGTCTTCTTCCATCCCACAGGGGAGGTTCGCGGGGAGAAGGGCCACTGTTCTTGTGAACTCCAGCTCAGAGAAGGTCTCAGCTCTTCCTTGCATTCCCTCCTAACAGCGAGTGCCAGACTCCCTCCTTGGGGGCTGTTTCTGGGTCTACTGTCATTGAGTTTATTTCCAGACACAGGCCCGGCTGCACAGAGCCCTTTGCACATCCCCCGCAGCCCCCTGGAGGCCAGGGGTGGGAACTGGGGGGGAAGCTCCCCCTGCCTCCTGCTCTTAGGCGTGAGAGCCAGGAGGGAAGCAGGGAAGTGGCCTGCGGGCAGGGACCAGGGACGGACTGTGTGCCTGTGGGTGTGTTTAAGGGTAGGGAGGAGCGCGACTTCAATTTTAGGTGGCCTCTTGGCCTGGAGCTCTAACTCGCCCTGTGGGTGGAGAGCAGGGCTCAGAATCCCCCACGAGCAGGAGATGACAAAACCTAGTCTGTTGACAGAATAACCTAGGGCTGTACAGCAGAATATTGGTCCCTTAAAACGTCCGTGTCCTAAGCCCTGGAATCTGTGAATATATCCCCTTACCTGGAAAAGGGGACTTCGTGCCTGTGGTTAAGGGTATAGACCGTGAGAGGGGGAGATGAGTCTGGATTATCCAGGCGGGCCCACTGTCCTCCTAGGAATCTTTCTTTTCTTTTTTAAGATTTTATTTATTTATTTGACAGAGAGAGAGATCACAAGTAGGCAGAGAGGCAGGCAGAGAGAGGGGGGGAAGCAGGCTCCCTGCCGAGCAGAGGGCCCGATGCGGGGCTCGATCCCAGGACCCTGAGACCATGACCTGAGCCGAAGGCAGAGGCTTTAACCCACTGAGCCACCCAGGCGCCCCCCTAGGAGTCTTTCAAAGCAGAATATTCCCTGGCTGTGTCAGGGAGAGATGACATGGAAGGAGAGAGAGATGTGACAGAAGGATTTGCCCCACCAGCGTGGCCTTTGCAGAAGGAGGAGGGGGTCGGTACTCCAAGCAATGCCATCCAGGGAACACAGCAGTTTCCAGAAGATGACCTTCACTGATGGGCCACAAAGAGATGGGACCTCAGTTTTCATGGCAAGGAAATGGATTCTCCCCCCCCATAGCCTCTGGCAAGGATGCTGCCCTGCCCACACCTTGATTTTCATCTGCTGATACTTTGACCTGGACTTGGGGTGGGGGGTGAAAAGGGAGGGGTCTCTGAGGGAGTGGCATGAAAGACAAGTTGGAGGGGGTGCTGGACAAGGGGAATGGGGTGGGCAGGGAGCAGCACGTGCAGGGACGCCGGAGGGAGGAAGGGAGGGTAGGGGTGCAAGCGGGGATGGGAAGAAGGTGGGAGAGGGGGCTGGAGAATGCACAGGCCAGCTGGGTCTCCTGGGCCGCTGTCCACACAGTGGACTTTATTCACAGTTTCTTTGGAACCCTTCAGCGGGGTGGAGGGACGAGACCAGGTCTGTGTCTTGAAAAGATCCCTCTGGCATCGGCGCTGTGAGTGGAGCACGAGGCATGGGATTGATGGGAGGAGGGCGTTGGATGGCTCCTGGCAAGTGCATGTTGGGGGGTGGTGAGGAAGTGCTGGTGAACTTGAGGGTAGCACTGGGGGTTAAGCAGACAGGACTAGTGACACAGAACATGGTGGATCAGAGCCCGCACAGGACGGGTCGGGCCAGATCCTGGTGCTAACACTGTCCAGCTGTGTGATTTTAGGCAAGTTTCTTAACCGTCCCGTGCCTCAGTTTCCCCATCTGTAAAATGGGATAGAGAGTAGGTCTAGGGTGGGACCTGGGATTCGGCAGCTTTAGTTGCTCCTGGCCAGGCACCTCGCCTTGAATAATAGAGGCAGGGATCCCCTGGGCTAGGGGTGGGTGCATCTCCCAGCGCTGCCTGCCTCTGGTCCCTTTGAGCATTCTGCAGTTGATCTGAGTGCCCCACCCCCACCCCCCACCTCTAGCCGCTTGGTTCCTGCAGATGCAGCCCAGCTCCTGCTGGTCTCTCTGCAGCTGAAACCAGGTGGGGCTTTTTGAAAGCGAAATTTACCAGGTTTTGTAGGGAAAACCAAACCAGCCCGAAAACAGGCAGGTTTAGAAATGGAAAGGTTTCAGGCCACTCTCTTTTTATCTTGATGCCACCAAGGTCGGCCCCCAGGCCTCTGGTTGCACAGCTCATTACCCTGTGGACACCTCGCTCTGCCTCAAGCCTGCTGGGGAACCCCACCCAAAAGCCCCCCTTGCAGTCCCCGGGCTTCCCCCTCCCACTCTCCCCTTTCTGATGCCCCTTCTCTTCCAGGCCAAGGCCAGTTCCCCAGGGGCAGCAGGAACGGATGGGCCATCCAGGGTCTGGGCCCGTGGCCAGGGGGTGCTGGCGGCGCCTCAGTATCCAGGGGTCAGCCTTCTTGGAGCTGCGCTGGTGCTGGAAGGGAAGGGCCCGTGTGACGGTAACCTGGGGGCCGACGGGGAGCTGGCAGAGGAGGAGCAAAGAGCAGGGCCAGAGCTGAGGGCTCGGCCTGGGGCACGGGACTGGGCCAGCTTCTGGGCATCACAGCATTGCATAGGTGAAACTCAGGACCTCAGATGCCACCTCTCTCTAGTTTATGGGAAGGTGAGGTCGTCTCTCCTAGAGGGTATTCGGGGGCCAGGTCAGCTCTCCGACACACAGTAGGTGCTGGATGGCCTCGTGGAGCGGTCGGAGTGGCCAGGAGTCGGCGGACCTCGACTCAGACCCTGCCGGCCCCCAGGTGCTACGTTGGGCAAGTCCTTCTCTCCGAGATCAGTTTCCGGGGTAGGAGGGTCTCGCAGGGCTGTTGGGTGCAACACTACTGTTGTGACTTCTACAACACGTGTGCACTGCTCTGGCTCCATTTTCTGGGTGCCTGTAAAGCCATGCATGACATCATAGGCAAAAAAAAAAATTCCCCACTGCCTCTGCCGGAGAAGGCCAGCCACAGCGGCCCAGGGGCATCTGCGGTGGATTCTGGGGATGGCGCTGAGCTGTGCCTCCATCTGGACTCGGCCTCTGTCCCTCTTCCCCACAAGCCCCACATGGGAAGGAGACCCCCACAGTCCTCCCAGGGCATCCTGGCCGAGGGCCCAGCGCCCCTGGGGACCGCGAGAAGACAGCGCCCCCTGGTGGCAGCCGTGGATTGACAAGGTTTACTGTGAAAATTGTTGCCATCTCTTTCTTGAGCACCTGTTATTGGCAGGTGTGGTTTTGTACAATGGCTTTATTTTTCTCTCTCCCTTCATGTATACATAAAGAACACAGAATCAGATATAAAGTCCGTATTCAAAGGTCGCTAGCTATGTCAATATTCTCCTTTACAGCCCCACTCAGATTCAGAATCCATTCCAGACATGGCATTCGGCCACTCTGTCTCATTGGTCTCCCTATTCTGGAACATTCCATAGCTCTTCTTTCTCTTTCACGCAAAGAGTCCAGGCCAGTTGTTTTGTAGAAAGCCCCTCAGTTTGGGTTTATTTGATGTGTCCTCATGATTTGATTCAGATTATGGACTTCTAGTAGAAAGATCACAGATGTGATAGGGGTCCTTCTCAGCACAATAGACTATTTTTATTTTACAGATGGGCAAACTGTGGCCCAGAGAGGGGAAGAGAACTGGGGATACAGTGAAGCTCAAATATCCTTTCGGCACTTAGTTGCTGTGTGGCTTCGGGTGGGTGACTGAGCCTCTCTGAGCTGCAGTTTCCTCATCTGTATCATGGGGTGATGATCTGGCCCCAGAGGGCTGGCAACAACATAAAGGAGGAGATGTGTGCCTGGAGTGGGGGGGGGTGATGGGCAATACCATGGGTTCCCTATTCTTCTCTGCACCTTCCACCCTCCCTCACTGACTCAGGATGTGGTGGCAGGAAGTGAAGGGTAAGAATTCAGGCTCCCCTCAGCCACACCTCCCCCCCCCCCCAGACTCTGGAGAGAGAGTAGGGCCTGGATCTACCATCCCCTCAGAGTCCATAATTATCAATGAGATGAGTGGGCAGCCAGAAGGGGAAAACCCGGGCCAGCGACCCAGAATTTTCTCCACACTTGGCCGGCCTGAACCTTTGCACCCCCACCCCGCTCCACCTGTAGGCGTCCAAGCTCGCTTGGTGAAATGCTGTGGGTCAGGCAGGTCTCTGTCCCTAGCGAGGCTGCCAGGAGCTCCCTGGTTTATGGGAGAAGAATGAGATCCTGCTGGCAGGAGGCCAGGTGCGGGTGGGCGAAGAGAGTGGCCTCGAGCCCTAGGGCTCTGGATTAAGTGATTAAGGAGGCACACGAGTGCCACGGGACTGGTGGCGTGCAAATGTCAGGTTACGTTGATTTCCCATTTCTATGGTAACATTTCAGATGTGCAAAAAAAGAAAAAAAAGGATAATGTAATCAAAACCTACATATCCATCTTCCAGCCACACTGGCCTTCTGCTCTCTGAACATGATGGAAGTATTCATTTATTAGTGTTCACTGTTCCCTTGGCTGGAGAGGAGAGGAGAGAAGCCCCTTAGACCAGCCAGGCATCTCACCTGTAGGGGAAGGGTTAGGGGATGGCTTCTGTTTTCTCTCCAAACCAAAAAGCCCATTCATCTCATTCATGCCACAAGTGACCGCCTGGGCTCTGCCAGGCACCCCCTGGGAGGCTGCAGATATAGAGGTGGGACATAGCTCCCTCCTTCCCTCTCCCCTTTCCCTCCTGTTTCCCTTCCTGGAGCCTAGAAACCTGCTTCATGTTCCTCTTTCTTTTTTTCTTTCTTTTTTTTTTTTTAGATTTTATTTATTTATTTGAGAGAGAGAGCATAAGCAGGGGGGAGTGGTAGAGGGTGAGGGAGAAGCAGACTCCTTGCTCAGCAGGGAGCCCGATGCAGGACTCGATCCCAGGACTGTGGGATCATGACCTGAGCCGAAGGCAGATGCTTAACTGACTGAGCCACCCAGGCACCCTGTGCTCCCCCTTTCATTCTACCAGAAGGACAAAGTTCCTCCCCCAGGATGTCAGCAGAGATTTTCCTCTCTTACGCTCCCTCTGACAAAAGGACTTAACTTTTAAAGAGCCCCGGAAACCTATGGGGGAACTTGTTAAAATGCGTATTCCTGAAAAAAGTGAGTGTTGACCCCTACTTTACACCAAGTACCGAAATGGAGCCTGACTATGGAAGGTTAAGGGATATCATCTAGCAGATAATGTGGGAGGGCATCTGAATGACATCGGCTGGCAAGTATTTCTTACAAAGGACATTGACCATGAAAGAAAAGATGGATAAATTGTCCCTCATTAAAACTAAGAACTTCTGTTCATCAAAAGGTTCCCTGGGTGCCTGTGGCTCAGTTAGTTAAGCGTCTGCCTTCCACTCAGGTCATGTTCCCAGGGTCCCTGGATCGAGTACCGTATTGGGCTCCCTGCTCAGTGGAGTGTCTGCTTCTCCCTCCCCTTCTGCCCCTCCCCCCACTCGTGCTCTATCTCGCTTGCTCTCTCTCTCTTAAATAAAGAAATAATCTTAAAAAATAAATTAATTAAAAAAAAGTCTCCCTTAAGAGTGGCGCCTGGGGTGGCTCAGTCAGCTGAACATCTGACTCTTGGTTTCGGCTCAGGGTCTGATTTCAGGGTCTTGGGATCAAGTCCTGCATCAGGCTCCACGCTCTGTGTGGAGTCTGCTTGGGAGTCTCTCCTTCTCCCTCTCCCTCGGCCTCTCCCCGCACTGGCATGCTCTTTCTCTCTTTCTCTAAAATAAAATAAATAAAGTCTTGAAAAAAAAAAGGCTCCCTTAAGAAAGTGAAAAGGCAAGCCATAGAAGGGGAGAAGATATTTGCCGTTCATTTCTTTACCAAAGGGTTTGTATCCAGAATATATAAAGAGTTCCCACACATCAACAAGAAAAGTCAAACAATCCAATTAAAAAAAATAAAACAGAAGACCTGAATGAGTATCTTATGAAAGACAGTATCCAAATGGCTAACAAACATGGAAAAGATACCCAACGTCATTACTCCCCAGAGAAATGCAAAATAAAGGATACAATGTAATGCCACTGCACACTCAGCACCATGGCTAAATTTTTTTAAACTGACACTACCAGATGTTGACAAGGATGGGGAGCAATCGGAACACTTACGCACTGCAGTGAAGGGTCAGCACAGTTTAGAAAACTAAGGAGATTCTATCAAAGCTGAGTGTACACACACTAGCAATTCTGCCCCTGGGTGGAGTCCAATAGAAATGTGTACATTTGTGCACCAAGTTATATGTATAGGGCTGTTCCTAGTGGCATTATTCATAATGATCAGAAGTGGAAACAACACTAAGGTCCATCAAGAGTAGACTAGATAAATCGATTGTGCATATTCACGCGATGCGGCACTACATAGCAATGAACTTGAATGAATGGCTGACATTTGCAACAAAGCGGGCGATTCTCACAATGTAATGTTGAGTTAAAGAAGCCAGCTGCAAGAGAACAGAGATGGTTCTGCCTACTTGAAGCTCAAAAGCTGAACAAGACCAATCTATGGTGGAGAAGTTGGGTTAGGGGGTGCCTTTTGCGTGTAGTTCATGGGAAGGGGCACGAGGGAGGATGCTGGGTGCCGGCAAAGTCCTGGTTCTTGATCTGCGAAGTAAGTGGAGCCCAGGCCTCCTGGGACCCGACGGGCAGGAGGGATGTGTGTCTGGGACCAGCCAGGTCTCACCGATGTATCCCACCCTCAGGATGGAGTTCGGAGGGACACCTGCGAGGAAGGTCCCAACCACTCCTACGACGAGACTGCTGGGAGGTGCTGTTTCCGCTGCCCCGAGGGTGAGTGGGGGTGCTGGGGAGGGGCAGGGGGGATTTTTGTCCTCAAGGTATAAAACTCCGGGGTGATTGGTGAGTGGGCAAGACGGAAGCCCATGTTCTCATCGTCACATTGGCTCTAGATGTCTGAAGGTTTTGTTTTTAGTTACCGACTGACCCCTTGTGAACCCTTACCATACGTACGCTGGTCTGAGACCATCTGAAGCATTGCACGAGCTCATTGGTATTCTTTATTAATCCCATTTTGTAGATGAGGCTGTCGAGGGTGCTGTAAGCTTAGGTAGCTGGCCCAAGGTCACAGAGCTGGGAAATGGGGGAGCTGGCCAGGGGCTGGAGCCCAGGGTTCTGTGACCCTGGGGCCTGGGCTCTCGACACCCCTAGACTGCCCCTCATTTCTGAGTCCAGAAGCCCCTTGCGGTGCTCATCTTTTCTAGCCTGAAACATGCGTTTATCTCTGGGCCGGCTGAACTTCAGATCTCTCTGGAACCAGGCTCCCTGCTCAAAGCCCATTCCTGGGGAGCTCACCCAGCCCCAGCACCGTGATTGGCTCTGAGTAGATTATCAGCTGGGCTGGGGCGGCTCAGGCCCGAAGAGGGGAGCGGCCAGAATAGGGTGGTGAGGCACTGCCATCCTCGTGGTTGTTATCAAACGAGGCACTTCCAGTGGCCTTGGCTGGGTGGGGCCCGGGCTGCAGCTGAACTGGGGTCTCTGACCTCTGGCGCGGAGACTCGAGCGGGAAAGACGCTAATTCTGGCTGCGGAGGGCGTGAGGACTGCCTCGTGCTTGGAGGACAGGAGGCCACTGGAAGTGGGGGGTGACCTTCGGGATAGGTAGGGGGCTCACCTATCCATCCTCTCAGCCTCCCAGCATCGCTGTCCGGAGGGTGGCGCCCGGCCATGGTGTGCCCATGGTGCCAGGGTAACTGGCCCAAGCCGGGCGGGAACCCCGGTCTGTCCCTAGACCTGCAGTCTTTCTGCTGCACCGCGAGGGGGGACCGAGCCCAAGCTCAGGGCCCCCCACGGACCCGGAATAACATTTTGGGAAAGAGTTGGATATTTTCTACTTCTAAAAATGATTCAAAGTTGTCATGGTAGGGAAAAAAGTAGAACTTTATTGGATTTTCTCACCTTTATTTTAAGGTTTAGTGTGGGTTTTAAAGTACATATCAGGTGGGCGCCTGTGTTTCCCTTAGTGCCTGGGGCTCCTGTGCCTGACTGGCCAGCCCCCCTACCCCGACTCCCCATATGCGTGCCCATCCCCCACCCAACCCTTCACCCACTCTCTTACCTGCCCACCCCTCCCTCCTCCCATCTCCTTCACCCCCCTCCCCATTCCTTCTGCCACCCATCCCCCCATCTAGCTCAGGCTGCTCGGGCTGCCATGACAAACACCACAGACGGGGAGTGCGGTGGGGGGGGCACATTCACAGCTGACATTTGTTTCCAGCCCATTCTGGAGGCTAGAAAGTCCAAGATCAAGTTTCCATCAGGGCTTGGTTTCTGATGAGAAGTCTCCTCTTCTTGGCTTGCAGACAGCCCCCTTGTCACGGCTGAAGGAGAGAGAGGAGTGGGGAAGAAGGAGAGACAGAGAGCCAGAAAAGAGACACATTTTCCTTTTTCTCTTAGTAGGGCCACCAATCCCATCAGATGAGGGCTCCGCCCTCGTGACCTCATGTATCCTTAATCGCCTCCGAGGACCCTATCTCCAAAAAAAGTCGCATTGGGGGTTAAGGCTTCAGCATATGGATTTGAGGGGGACGCAATTAGGCCACAGCAGCTGTCAAGCCCCCTCCCACGTGGCCCCGTCCATCCGCCCACTCCTCCCATCCCCCTTCCGTCTGCCCATCCATCCGACAACTGTTTATTGCTTCACCTTATCGTGAGGTCACTTGTCACCTTTTGAAGCCTTTTCCCCTTGGCCTTTCTTCTGTGCTTTCAAGTCTCTGGGCCTTTGACATGGCTGTCTGCCCTGGGATGCCCTCCCCCACCGCCGCCACCTCCTGCAGTCCTGGTACCCCTTCCTCCAGGAAGCCTTCCCTCACCAGCCCAGTGCCGTGTGGCGGCTCTGTGACTCTGTGTTCTCCTCAGGACAACCGCAGTCAGGGTTCTGGAGGGGTGGGGCCCCCAGGGCTCCTGTGACTTTCCACAGGACCCATAATTCCGGCTGCAGGAAGAAAGACAGACACTTTCTTCCCACGCCCTCCTGCTCCCTTCACCCCTGCCTGGCACGGTCCCCACAGGGTGTAGTGGGTGGAGACAGAGTGACGTCAGCATCCCCAGCGCCCTCCACTTAGATGCTGTGACTTGGGAAGAGAGGGCTGCCGTCCCCCCACGTTCTCTCTCTGTGGCCCAGTGACTGGGGGTGGCTGAGCACGTCTTGCTGGTGTGGTGGGCGGGGCATTTTGCTGGAGTTTTGTTGACCCCGTGCTTCCGGCAAGCAAGAGGAAAAAAGAAAAACCCACAAAAACCCCTTCCTCAGTCTCTGGGGGAAATTTCTGACATTTTGCCTGCCCTCTGCAATCAGGCTCAGCTCAGCTGTGTGGCAGTGTTGGCCGGGGGTGGGTTGCTGGAGGAAGGAAACTGGGAGACCTTTGAGATTGAGAAGTTTACATGTCACTGAATCTCTCCTCTCATCCAGCCTGTAATGCCCTTCGTAGCATCCTTGACAACTGCTCCTCATCCTTGTCACTGCTTACACACCCTCTGCTTACACACCCTCAGTGACGGGGAGCTCACTCACTGATTCATAACAAGGATAACAATTAGTGCTGATGGAGCATGCTCTGTGGCAGCCACAGTGCTAGCCCTTCACCTGCATTAGCTCATTGAATCCTGATAGGAAACCCAGAGAGGAAACTTGGACTTGGCAAGGTTCAGAGATTTTCCCACGGTCCCGTGCTATAAGTAGCCTGCAGGAGCCTTATTGGAACCCCCATTGGCTATCTCAGAACGTCTGAGTCTGGCTAACTCAGAAACCTGAGCTCTTCCCCCTTAGCTGGTGCTGACCCCCAAGGCAGAGGATGGCACCAAAGAGCCCCTGTGGGGGCTCCAAACCCCTTCCTATTCTGCCCCTTCCTTCCTGGATCACCTTCTCCTTAGTGCCCAGACTCACTCCCCGGAGTGAGAGGAGGGGAGCCTGCAGATGTGTGAGGCCTGCCTCGGTGTGGGGGGACATCGTGAAGCCAGGTTCCACGTTAGGCAGAGAGCATGGCTTGTCTGGGGCCGCGCGAGTGTATCCCATCTTGTCCCAGGAGCGTGAGGGATTCTTCAAGGGCTGTGAGCAGGAAGGAGGAGGAGGAGGCCTCCTTGACCCTCCGGCCCTTGGCCAAGCTTGGGAGGCCCACAGTTCCCTTCCCAGTCTGTTCTCCCTCATTCACCACGAGGGACACATGGCCAGCACCTTCCAGTTCCAATTCCAGAGCCCAAGAAGAAAGCATCCAATGGTACACATAAAGCCCAGATGTCCACCTCTGCTCGGGTCCCCCCCGTCCCTGGCCCACTGCTCGGGGGAGGGGGCGATTCTCCAAGAAGGGCAGCCTGTGGGCTAGGAAGCCCTTCCGAAATGTGTCTGCTGCCCCAGGCTATTAGAATTTGGGGCGGTGCTGCTGGCAGCCATGGGAACACACTCCAGGCGCCTGACCTGACCGAAGGGTCTTCCTTGAGGAGACGGCATCTAAAGGAGTCCTGGGAATGAGCAGGGGTTGGCCAGGCCAAGATGGGGAGGGGGCGTGCTCTGCGCAGAGGCACAGAATGTGCAAAGGCCCGGAGGGGAGCAGAAGGGACCGCTGGAGAATTGGGAGGGTTCCATTTGGCAGAAGGCCAAGCCCAGGGTGTGCAGCGGGAGCGGGGGAGCAGTTCTCGGTGTGGGCTTTTCTTTGGCCAGAGCAGCTGGGGCCGGGTTGCCTGATGCTGGGCCAGAGGCGAGACGTGGCGCGGGAATGTTACCACAAACTTTGAGAACATCTGGAGTCAGCAAAGCGCCCTGAGGTGGAGGGGGCGTGGCTGGAGACAGATCATGACAGAGGGACCCATTCTAGCACTGCCTCTGCAGGCCCTGAGCCTTTCTCAACCGTTTTTGTTTCTGATTTTGAAAGTGATTCAGTGCAGAAAATCTGCGTGGAAAATGGGCAAAGAAGAAAACAGGAATGAATCAGCGTTCATAATCCTTTGGCTCCGTCTGCTCCAGCCCCCGTGGCCTTTCTGTTCTTGGCATGTTCTGTTCTGCCCTCAGGGCCTTTGCACAGGTGGTTCCTTCTGCCTGGAGTGCTCTTCCCACAGCTCTCTGTGCAGCTGCCTCCTTCAGTCCTCGGGGACTCGGGGAGGCCTCCCCGATCCCCGTCTCTGGAGCTCTCCCGCCTCTCCCTCTGCCTTCTCTCTTGGCTCCTGCTTTATTTTCTTCCAAGTTTGTATGCACACTGGAAACCGACTTGCTAATTTCTTTCTGTACTTGCTTGCCTCTCCTCCCCCAGGCTCGAGGATAAGCTCCACGGGAATAGGGACCTCACGTTCTCTAATTTCTAAGTTCGGTGCCTGGCACAGAGGTGGTGGTCAATAAATGTGAGTTGAGTGAAAATAGAATCCCACCACCAAATGAGTCACTTGAGTCCTTGAGTAGATTTCCTGCAGCAGGGGGGTTTCTGGAGTTCATCCCAAAGAGCCCCTGGTCCTTAGAGGTGGTTTTAAAGGGATGCAGAGAGGGGAACTGGATGGGATCAGAAGATCAGGAAAATTCCACCAGGGGATGGCATTTCAGCCTGACCTGGTTGGATAGAGCGGGTTCCCCAGTGGGTAGAAATGGAGATGGATAGGCACCTCAGCCTGGGCAAAGAACATTAGTATTCATTCCCTAGGGCTGCCATCAACAAAGTACCACAAACTGAGCGATGGACACAACAGAAATGGGTCGTCTCACAGTTCTGGAGGCTAGAAGGCCAAGATCAATGTGCTGGCACGGCCATGCTCCCTCTGAAGGCTCTGGGGAAGGTTCTTCTTGCCTGTCTCCCAGCTTCTGGTAGTTCCTTGGCTGGTGGCAGCATGACTCCAGTCTTTACCTGGCTGTGTTCCCGTGTGCACGTGTGTCTTGTATCCACATTTCCCCCTTTTTTATCATCTTGGACTAGGGCCCACCCCAATGACTGCATTTTAACTTAATTACCTCTGTAAGGACCCTGTCTTCAAATAAGATCACATTCTGAGATACCGGGAGTTAGGGTTTCAGCGTGTCTCTTTCGGGGGACATAATTCAACCCATCACAACATTCCAGGACATAGGAGGGGTGCCAGAGAAAAGACCAAGGTACCCAGTGGGGGCTGCAGCTTAGAGCCCCTGAAGTGAGCCGTGTTCAGTAATGCCAGAGTATGAGTCAGAGCCAGAGGGAGGCCTGGGAATGTGAGGCTGGGTCCATATTGATTAGGTGGTCAGAGCACGTATGGATCAGATCTATACGTCAGGCCCTGTGAGAGGGGAGTCATTGGTGAGCAGAAAGGCAAAGATTCAACCTTGAGGAGCTCACAGTCATGGGAGGAATTCAGATACTAAGACAATGTATCCCACAAATAAGTGTGATTACACATCTAGATTAAATAGATTACAGCAGAGTTAGGGATAGGAGGGCGAGGTCCATGGATCTCTGACGGTTTATAACAGGAGTCTTGACCAAGTTGCTGACAAAGTGACACCTTGACAATGATGTGAAGGCTGAGCAAGGATTTACCAGGGGAAAGGAGAGAGGCGCATTCCCGGCAAAAGGTCAGCTTGTGCAAAGGCTCTGGGGGCAGAAGGGAGCATGGCCCCTTTGGGGGACATGGAGATTCCAGTGTGGCTTAAGATTAGATAATAAGGGGGTTGTAGGTGGGCAGAACCTCCTTAACCACGGTAAGGACCTAGGGCTCTATCCTGGGAGCCATGAGATGCCTTTGAAAGTTTTAGGCAAGGGGTGATGGGGTCACATTTACCTCTCTGAAAGACTACTGGGGAGCTACAGAAATTTTCTGAGCTAGAGGATGCCAGCCATTGAGCTAGTATTTCTGAGAGGTTCTTACATATTTTTCTAGAGCAGGGGCTTACCTTGGGGTCCAAGGACTCCCAAGTGTCCATGGGTAGATTTCAGGGGGGCCTAAACCTGAATGAGTTCACTCCTTTTCATCAGCTTCTGACTAAAATGCCCTGTACGAATTCCTTCCATGGTGGATTAAGACAACAAAGCACAGCAAAGCTATTGTAGTGTCTGCAGCTTTTACCACAGTAGAAATCAGATATTCTCCTGATATTTTGCAATGATACCACAGCTATCACGAAATAGTATTTATGCTCATCGGAACTTTGAAACGATGATATTCATTAGATTTTATGTAATGAGTTTACAAAGAATCACAGATATTGCTATCGCTGAAATTATTTTACTGCCTTGATAACCGTGCCCTCACATAGCTAGGTCCCAGGTAATCCCATGTATTTTAAAGATTTTATTTATTTATTTGGCAGAGAGAGATCACAAGTAGGCAGAGAGGCAGGCAGAGAGAGAGGGGGAAGCAGGCTCCCCACCGAGCAGAGAGCCGGATGCGGGGCTTGATCCTAGGACCCTGAGATCATGACCTGAGCCGAAGGCAGAGGCTTTAACCCACTGAGCCACCCAGGTGGCCCAATCCCATGTATTTTATTTTATGCACTTAGAAACACGATTCCGAGCGGGGTCCCCACGCTTCCCCAGAATGACCAGGCGGCACAAGGAACGTCGAGGACCTATGGTTTAGCCAAACTTACTTATGTCCAAACAAATTTAGGGTAGAGAAAAATGTGGCTCGCTAACAGAGAAGATAGTGACGCCATAAATTCAGTCTGGATGCCCTCAGGAGTCCATTTCTCTCTGTCCCGGACTCTATTTGTGTCTGAATCACCTCCTTCTCAAGTAGGCTGTGGCCACGCTGCACCTGCCACGATCTGGCAGCTGGGGACTTCAACTGACCTTTGCCCCAGGAAGCCAACCATAAAGAGAGGTGGTCTTAACTGGTAGCTTTTGTGAAACTCTCAGAGACGAGTCTCTTCCGCTGACATGGCTCAGGTGTCTCTGAACCAGAGTGGTGAGGAAGATGTATTCTGATTGGCTTGTCCGGGTCACGTGCCCATCCGGAAGGACGAGGTATTCTGGGGAATTGTGATTGGTCTATTTGGGTCATGTGCTCATCCTGGAGGCTGAAGGATGAGGTATTCTGATTGGCTTATCTGGCTCACGTGCCCATCCCGGGCTCAAGCGGCGGGTGGTAGGCGTCCCAGCCGGAACTGTCACTGGGCCGCGGGCGGGCAGGCGAAGGCGCTATACCCTTTTGCCGCACGGAGTTGGTTTCGGCGCCACGCATGTCCCATCCTTGTATAGTGGGAGTCGGGGGCTGCTGGCTGATCTGCGTGCATCTCAGGCAGGCCGGCTGAGGCCCCGCAGGGCTCCCCAGGTCCTGCAGGGAAGCAGGACTCCTGCCCGAATGACCGCAGCCGGGGCTCCTCCGGCGCTTGCTGTGTGCCAAGCACACCTGCTTATTTTCACCATCCCTTAAACTCGCTCAACAGCCCGAACAGGGGGATCCTGTTAACCTCATGGTGCCCATGAGTCGCTGGCACTTGCTCCAGCCACGCAATTGGAACCCCCGGGCCCAGCTCTTCCACCCAAGCTGGGCTGCTTCGCTCGCCTGCCCGCTGACCTTAGGCAAGGTCTGCCCTCTCCCCGGCAATACCTCCATGTAGAACCCCGAGAGCTGGACTACCATGTTTGGGGGGGGTGAGGGGTGGAGCTGGGAAGGGCTTCAGGGATGAGAGGTAAAGTCTGGGGAGGGGAGGTCTTCGCCAAGGCGGCTCGGCCTGGAGCTTCTCTGCTTCCTTCCCCAGGGCACACCTCGCAGCAGCCGTGCGCACAGGGGTCATCGGACTGCAGGAAGCAGTGTGACCCCGACTACTACCTGGACAGGGACGGTCGCTGCAAGGCCTGTGTGACCTGTTCTGGAGGTAAGGGCCTTGTTCTCCCCTCCAGGGACAGCTTCCGGGGAGGGGGGTCCCCCTGGGTGTAGGCAGAGAAGGTGGGGAGCATCCAGATTTGGTGCCTGGACTCTGAGTTGGTCCCCTGGTGCCTCAGTTTACCCCTCTGGATTTGTGAATTGATATCAGCCCTGATGTTTTGCATCCGTTCTTGGAGGGACTTCCTTAACATGTTTTTTCAAGGGAGGGACTCACATTTATTGAGTTTAATCTTCGCAAAACCTCTAGGAGATCCCCCCCTTTTTTTATGTAATCTCTGTGCCCAACTTGGGGCTCAAACCCATGATCCTGAAATGAAGAGTCACATGCTCTACAGACTGAGCCAGCCAGGCCCCGGGGTGGGGGTGGGGGAGATTCTTTTCTTATCCCTGCTTTACAGTGAGGAAACTCAGGTGTAGGGAGGTTAAGGGCCTTTCCATAGTTACAAAAGTTTGGTAAGGGGCAGATCAGGAGTTTGAGCTGTCCGTCTGACACCAAGAGCTGTGCTCATCACCTAAGACCCCAAGTGTTTCCAGGAGAAAGCCTCCCATAGCACTTTCATTGTTAATTTCTTACTATAGTTGGTGAATGTGGTTGTGTGCTCTCTGGTGTTTGTTTTGTTTTTTGTGGGTTTTTGTGGGTTTTGTGGGTTTTGTGGGGTTGGGAAATTTGTGGAGATTTCTTGGGCCCTAATAAATGTTCATATTTTAAAAGCCATGTTTAGTGTGTTTGGAAAAAAAAAAGTGTGTTCTGTTGGTTAGGTACAAAATTCTCTATATACCTATTAGATCAGGTTTGTTAATTGTGTTATTTAAATAATATGCGTTCTTTTAAAATAATTTTTTTAAGTTTATTTCTTTAAGGAATCTCCACACCCAACGTGGGGCTCGAACTCACGACCCTGAGATCAAGAGTCACATGCTCTATTGACTGAGCCAGCTAGGTCCCCCAAAATATATGCATTCTTTTTTTTTTTTTGCCTTCTTATTTATTTTGTCACCTTCTCAAAGGTTGATGTCTGAGCCAGATGTGTAAAATCCATCTCCCCTGTGCTTGTTTTTCATCAGATTTTCATTGTGTTCTCTTTATTTTTGCTCTCTATATGTCTATATTATAAGCTATGTTATAAGGTACAATGTTCACGAATACTATGTTTTCTTGGTGGAGAAGCAGGCTCCCAGCTGAGCAGGGAGCCCGAGATGGGTCTCCATCCCAGGACCTGAGATCATGACCTGTACAGAAGGCAGCCGCTCAACTGACTGAGCCACCCAGGCGCCCCGAGAAAAGGGATTTTTAAGAAGATGGGTTCTTACTGTTTATGACATTTAAGTGATTATATTTAATTTTATTCAAATGTATCAGAGGAAGAAGAAACTAAAGTGAAAATAAAACGATCACAAGAGAGCAGTTTCTAAAAATAAAACCCCCTAAAATTAAGAAGAGGTTATGAAAATCAAGAAGCAGTTGGAAATCATTAAAGGAATGACTGTCTCTTGTGGTAAAAATCATGTTCTGCTTGTTTCAGTTTTTGGATGGGATAGAGTAGATTGGCTTCCTGCAATGAAAAATGAAGCAATTAGCTTGCTGCTTCCTTGTCCTCTTCCTGACTTTTATTACTTACATTTTTTTTTACTTTGTTATTGCCTTTGGTGTTTGTATTCTTTAATGTAACCTTCAGTCCCTTGGCCTGTTAGCTTTACTTTGCTATTTAAACTTGTTCATTGTGCACTAGGAGTACATTGACCAGAGCTTCTCTGTTCCTGAATTTTTCATTTTGATTTATTGCTTGGTTGGTTAGATTTCACTGACCCGTGGATTTTTCAGGAAGGACTCATCTTTGTGCGTCCCTCGGGATTCTTTCGTGTTTGAGAATGTTTCTTACCTTTATGCTCGAATGACAACTTGGTATATGATTATTCCTGGAACCTATTTTCTCTAGAACTTTGTAGGCATTGGTGCATTGTCTTCTTTGCTGAATATTGCTGTGGAGTGATATTCACAATAGTGTGAATATTGCTGCTATCTGCCTTCTTTTTTCCCCTTTGTAGGTGACTGCAAGAATAATGCTTTCCTTATCCTTAGGGATCAAAAACTTACCAGAATATGCCTTGATATTAATTGTTTGGAAAACATCCTTTCTAGTACATGGAATGTCTTCTCTCTCTTTTAAAGTTTTTATTTATTTAAGTAATCTCTATACCCAACATGGGGCTTGAACCCACGATCCCAAGATCAAGAGTCTCATGTTCAACTGACTGAGGCAGCCAAGTGCCCCTGGAATGTCTTTTCTATCTGCAGATTTAGTTCTTCTTCATTTCTGGGAAATTGACCTGGATTTTTATTTCTGCTAAATATATATCTCAATATCAATTTTACGGATACCTCTTATCCTTAAGTTTGATTGTGTTTGCCTTCCCTGTCATCTTCTTCTTCTTTTTTTTTTTTTATGATTTTATTTATTTGAGAGAGAGAGAGACAGAGACAGAAAGACCAAGCATGAGCAGGGGAGAAGGGCAGAGGGAGAGGGGCAGAGGGAGAAGTAGAAACAGGCTCCCGCCTGAGCAGGGAGCCCAGGGATGATGGTAATGATGGTTATGTGGGGCTCTATCCCAGGACCTCGAGGTTGTGACCTGAGCTGAAGGCAGACAGTAAACTGAGCCACTCAGACACCCCTCTCCCTATCTTCTTTAATTGCATAAGTATCTTCGTCTTTTTATTTTGCATTCACTGGTATTTTCTCATTGCTTTTTCCATGCCATGAACTCAGTTTTCTTTCTGATCTCTTCTGCTGCTCGCCTCCCAGGTGTCACCAGGACTCCCAGGACACTGGTGATTTATTTATTGGACTTATTGGTGGTGCTGTGCATCTCAGTTTGCTTTCTTTAGCTCTCCAGTCCAACTTCTTATCCCATGCTTTTTAAAAGATCCTCTTTTGAGCTTTTCCTTTGTTGAATTTATATTCTTTTTTTTTTTTTAAAGATTTTATTTATTTATTTGTCAGAGAGAGAGAGCACAAGCAGGGGGAGCAGCAGGCAGAGGGGGAAGCAGGCTCCCTGTTGAGCAAGGAGCCGGATGTGCGACTCGATCCTAGGACCCTGGGATCATGACCTGAGCCGAAGGCAGACACTTAACCAGCTGAACCACCCGGGTGTCCTGCTGAATTTATATTCTTACTAACTTCTTTTATAGTGCGAAGCACTCTTGGGATTGCTTTTGTTTTAGACTGGGTTCTTGGTCTTTCCAAAATGTATTTCTATCTCTGTTAGATCTCTTTCTTTTTCTGTCTTCCCTTCTTCCTCCTTTCCTTCTTTACTGGTATAGTGTGACTTCTCCTTTACACCTGCCCCCCCCCAATGGGCTCTGGTTTGTCTTTTCCGCTCAGAGCTTCAGCTGGGGGCTGAGTGTTACTTCTCAAAAATACTGTAGTAAAATGTACATAGCATAAGATTGATCATTGTAACCATTTTTAAAAAATATTTTATTTATTCATGAGAGAGAGAGAGAAGGAGAAGAAGAAACAGGCTCCCCATGGAGCGGGGAGTCCAACACGGGACTCCATCCCAGGACCCCGGGATCATGACTTAACTGAATCATGAATTGAGCCACCTAGGTGCCCGATCACTATAACCATTTTCAGTGTACTGTTCAGGGGTACCAAGTGCGTTCACATTTTTTGGGCATCACTCTCACCATTTCCCAGCTCCAGCACTAGTTCATTTGCCCCAACTGTAACTCTGTTCCCATTGAACACTAGCTCCCTAGCACGGTGCCCCCAGCCTTTGGCAATTACCATTCTACTCTCTGTCTCTGTGAATTTGACTACCCTAGGAAGTTCATATAAGTAACATCCTAAAATATTTATCTTTTGTAACTGAATGTCTTCAAGACATTGTAGCAGGTGTCAGGCTAATACACCATTGGATGGATGGACCACATTTTGTTCATCCATTTATGTTGGCAAACACTTGTAATGCTTCTACCTTTTAGCTATTGTGAATAGTGCTGCTGAATACACACGTTGACAAATAATCTGTTCAGGTCCCTGTTTTCAGTTCTTTTGGGGTATATACTTAGCAGTGGAATTGTTGGATGGTGTGGTCATCCTGTTTAATTTTTTGAGGAATCCTGAATGTTACTTTTGAAACTGATTTTAGGAGCCCGAGGGCCTGGGTGGAAGGCAGAGTGCAGCCGGAGATGGGCGCTGTCCTTGCTGGGGCAGGGATCTGCCTTCCCTTCCATCAGAGGCGTATCTAGAGCTCCTGCTGCCCGAAAAGAGGTGTACCCCACTCCTGGGGCCTCTGTTCACTTCCACTGGGCCTGCCTTCCTGAAAGTTAGCAAGTCCAGCAGCCTTTCCCACCTTTGCTCAGGCGTCTGTGGGTTTTTCCTTGAATTTTCCAGGGATGTCTACTGTTTGCCCTCAGTCTGCCTCTCTCTTAGATTTTCTAGAATTCTCAGGATTTTATTCTCTCCTCAGTACTGCTCCTGGGGTGCAGATGAGAGTTAGGGACTACTCTGTGGCCACTACAGCAAGGAAAAGAAAGACGAGAGAGCCTCCTGAGATGGTTTTAGGGGCCAGGCCCGGGAGAAGCGCCTATCATTTTTGTCCACATCTCATTGGCTACAATCCTGTCACATGACCCGAATCCAACTGCAAGGGAGGCTGGGAAATGTGGTCTTTCCGTAAGCCCGCATGAAATGGATTGGTGAATGCAGCATTGGGCCCCAGGGGATTCCTTTTTATGGCTTCGATTTCCTTTCTTTCCTTCCTTGAGCTCCAGGGGATTCCGTTTTATAGCTGCAAAGTCCTGAGAATATTAATTGTACCGGTTCTAATGGCTTGTTCTGTGGGGGTTTTTTTGTTTTGTTTTGTTTTTTTTAATTTTTCTTTTATTTGCTCTTTTGAGAGTTCTTTTTGAGTTTGGAGCTCTTTTTTCTTGGTGCTGGTTTTCTCTCTCAGGGGTGACCCTTCTGCACACTGTATGATCACTGGGATGGGGGAGTGTGTTCTTTCGTGCCTGATCTTCTGCAGGGTCCCTTCCTCCCACGTAGGACCAGCCCTGGGGCACTGTCACTCTCACCTCACCCAAGAGTCTCCTGGGGGAGATGCTTGGCTTCTGGATCTGTGGCATAAGTGGACGAGAAGCATGGGGAGACTCACCCAGCTGGGTCCTCCTGCTGCATTCCCCATCGGCTTCCCTAGGGCTTGCCCCTGCCCTGTACCCGCTCAGAGACTGGAGTGCCTCACCCCAGAGCCTCTCCCAGAATAACCCTCTTGGGTATATTTTGGGCTGCAGGCTTCAGTCTCCTTCTTCCATGCAATCCCACCTGCCTTCCATGTTTCAGGAAGCCTTCACCATTTGCAATCGACCAAGGATGCTCTGTGTTGCTTTCCACGGATGTTTGCATTTGCCGATTACTTATACCAGTGATTTTTTTTTTCTCTTGAGAGAAAATTCACCATTTTATTTGTTTTTAAAAATTAATTATTTATTCTTGCAGGTAAGCTCTACGCCCAATGTGGGGCTTGAACTCACCACCCTGAGATCAAGAGTGGCGAGTTCTACCAACTCAGCCAGCCAGGCGCCCCTAAAATTCACCGTTTTAAAATGTGCACTACAGTGGTTTTATTGTATTCACAATGTGCAACCCACCACCACTATCTGACTTCAGAAAATTTCCACCTCCCGCAAAAGAAATCCCTATCCTCCCGATTCTCCTCCTTTTCCACTCCCTTATAGTCACTATTCTACATTCTGTCTGTGTGGATTTGCCTACTTTGGGCATTTTTTTTTTTTTTTTAAGATTTTATTTATTTATTTGACAGAGAGTGAGATCACAAGTAGGCAAAGAGGCAGGCAGAGAGAGAGGGGGAAGCAGGCTCCCTGCTGAGCAGAGGACCCTGAGATCATGACCTGAGTTGAAGGCAGAGGCTTTAACCCACTGAGCCACCCAGGCGCCCCTACTTTGGGCATTTCAAAGCCATTAATATATGGCTTTTAGTGACTGGCTTCTTTCACTTTGCAGTATTTTCAAGGTTCATCCATGTTGTAACACGGGTCATTCCTTTTTATGGCTGAATAATGTTTCATTGTATGGATATATCCCATTTTGTTTATCCATTCATCGATCGATGGACATTTGGATTGTTTCTACTTTTTGGCTATTACGAGTAATACTGACATGAATATTAGGTTTAGGACCCTCCTCCCAAACCCCTGGCAATCACTGATCTTTTTAGTATCTCTGTAGTTTGGTCTTTTCCAGAATGTCACAGAGTTGGAACCACACAGCATGTAGCTTTTTAGACTGGCTTCTTTCATGTAGCAATATGCATTTAAGGGTTTCCTCCGTGTCTTTTTTTTTTTTTTTTTTTGCGCATTTTAAAATGGGGGCATTAATTTCTTTTTAATATGATTGTAATGACGTCTGGGGATCTGGGAGGGGAAGTTGAGGTGGCCTCATTAGCCCTGCCTGGCTTCTTGCCCTCATTGCAGGAACACTCTGGAAAGAAGGGCTGAGTGTGCCAGCTCCCTGCCCAACCGGAGGCCACAGCAGCATCTTCTGTCTTGTGCCACACTGGCCACGAGGGTTCTCTAGCTCCCTTCCCCTGTCCTCTCTCTGTCCCCCGTGACCCTTCTTTGTGTCCCTTAGGCGATCTCGTGGAGAAGATGCCGTGCTCAGGGAATTCCTCCCGTGTCTGTGAGTGTCGGCCTGGCATGTTCTGTAAGACATCAGCCACCAACTCCTGTGCCCGCTGTATCCTCCACTCCATCTGCCCACCGGGGAGGGTCGTCAGGTTCCGGGGTAAGTATCCGCACCCTCAGCCTGGCACCAAGATCAGGGCCCAACTGCACCTGCCCCAGATCTCCAAATGACCTCCGACCTCCCACTTCCTTCTTCCTGTAGGACAGACCGCTGTCTCCTTTCGAGATCCTGTAGGGGCACCAGCTACTGCAGAGCCCCCTTTCCTTTCCTCCCTTCCCTGCACTTTGTGTCCTGGGCTCAGAGAGACCCTGGTGGCCGGAGGCACAGGCCTGCTGGGATGAAGTCTTGGGTTGGTTTGAAGTTCGGGGCAGACGTTCTCTGATGCCTGGTACACAAGAAGCAAACTTCAAGTCTCTGTGTTGGGAGTTCCCCAGAGGATTAGGGCTGGTTTCCCCAACTCACCATTGAGGCATTGGGAGTTAGAGTTGCCGAGACACTTGGGTGTCTTTTCCAATTTGTTGTGTGAGCTCAGGCAAATTCCTTACCCTCTCTGGGCTTCTAATTTTCTGACAATACGAGGAGGCTCATGGCCAGAAAGGAGATAAGGGGCACAGATGCTATGTGGCTGGTATTGAAGGCACGTTTCAGAAGGGAGGCATGGGGGGTGGGTGGGATTTGGACCATGGCCCCACAGCGGTGCCACAACCACACAGGTTGGGGAGGAGGCAAGATGGAATCAGAGGGAGCCACGCCCCCTGGGGAGAAAAGTGCCAGCACCGACCCATGACACTCCCACTGCTAACCCGGTCCTTTTCCAAAGCCCCATCCTTAACGCCTTCTCCCCCACCGTCCTTCCTTCCTTTCCTTCCCTCACACCCCACAGCCAGTCCCATAGCATTCGCTCCCCTAATTCTCTCTCCCATTCCCCACGTCCAGTTCCTCCTGTCATTCCTTGCCCATGGCAGACAGGCGGGGCCACCCTGGCAAAACCAAATCTGACTCTCTCTCTCACACACACACACACACCTGCTAAAAAAACACTTTAGTATCTTCTCATTACTATAATGACAATGACATGATTCTTTGGCAGAAGAGAACCAGGTTTTTGGAGGGACTTCTTTTTTAAAGTCTGTGCCATTTGGCATTTCTGGGCTGCCGGCCTATTTGGCTGCACGTCTGGGATTGGCGAACGAAGAGAAAACCCAGGGAACCACCGCTGTGTCATTCCTTGGGTTCCAAGGCCTTCTCCTCTCCGCTGTTCAGTCTTCTTTGTTTAGACACGTGCCCACGGCGTTGAGCTCTCTTTAGTGGGAGGACTAGGGAAAGGGGCACCCGCTCCATGTTCCCACAGGCAGTCTCCAGGACGTGATCCTGTGCACGGCCCTGCGCACAGGATGTTGTCCTCCCTCCTCCAGCCCCAGACTCAGCGCCAGCCTCCCTCCTTTCTTGGCTCTGCTTGGTCTGCTCTCTTTCGATTCTATGGATGTGCGGTGCTTCTCCCTCTTACCAGGCCTTTGGGCATGCGGTTCCCTCTGCCTGGGACACCCTTCCATCCTGTTCACTCAGTCAGCTCCTCAGCCCTGAGCTCTCTGTCCACACATCACTTCCTCAAGAGGCCTCCTGTGACTCGTCACAGGTCACGTCTGCATTGTGATCTCTTAGCACACAGTGTCCTTCGCAAACGTGGATATGAGCATTTGTGTCTCTCTTGCTTTGATCAGTGCTGGCCTCCCTCCCTGGGCCGTAGCTCCGTGAGGGCCGGGACCAGGCCTGTTGTGCTCGTGGTCATCTAGGGCCACAAGCAGGGCCAGGGGCTGGAGTGGAGAATGCTCGGGGCCGGGTATCAGACACCTGGAGTACTGTTAGATTTGCACCTGTGGGACGTGTTCCACCCCATCCCGGGCTTCAGTGTCCCATCGGTAAAATGTGAAGTTGTCACTAGAAGGCCTTGGGAGACTTTCCAGCTCAGAAACTCTTTCATCTCTGGGAGAAGTAGCTGGAGTTCTGTGGTTCCAGCCAAGGCCTGTGGACTGGCTCCCGCCAGCGAGGCCCTCTCGGTGGTGTTCCTGCGACTGCCACATGGTGGCGCCACAGGCCTCTCTCTGCTACCCCTGGACCCGTGCTGCCCCTAGCGGTCCCACTGGCCACATGCAGCCAGAGAGCATTTAAAATATGGCCCGTTGTGTTGAAACCCACTGTCAGGGTAGAATATTCACTGGATTTCAAACACTTAGTAGACAAAAATGTAAAACGGCTATTTATCTATCTATCATCTATCTATCTATCTGAGAGAACACGAGCAGGGGGAGTGGGAGCAGGAGAAGCAGGCTTCCGGCAGAGCAGGGAGTCCGATTCGGGGCTTGATCCCAGGACCCTGGGATCATGACCTGAGCCGAAGCCAGACGCTTAATGACTGAGCCACCCAGGCGCCCTTCACTAATTATTTTTTATATCGAATATCTACCGACATATTTTAGATCTCTTGGGTTAAATAAATTAACTTCACGTGTTTCTTTTTCTTTTTAGAGTGTGGTTACTAGGCAGTTTCAAATGACGTGTGGGATTCCCATCATATTTCTACACGCCAGCTCCGCTGGCTGACTCCTGGACTCCCCCATGTTTGCTCCCATAGGACAACTCTCCAGCCGTAAAATGGAAAGTAGCCTCTGCTTAGGAGTCGGCCCCTAGCTAAGCTGTGTGCCAAGAGCTGACATAGGTGTTCTCTCCTGAAGGGCTCAGAACCCCATCAGGCAGGCTGAATCAGCCGTCTTTTACAGCTGAGGAAGTTGAGGTCCCAGATGGGTCAATCGCTCCAGACCACAGAGCAGGGAATACCTGAGCTCGGGTTTGAAGGCCCCCTGGGCGTGGTCACCCCACCACACTCGAAGCACAAGCATCCACATGGCTCACGCCGCCTCCCCCGAAACCTTCAGATCATAATCCCACGTGTGGGACACTCTCTAAGCAAGGGACAAGAGTCCAGATGGGGAGAAGGACATGCTATGGGTTAGGCATTTACTGTATGTCACGCAGTGTGATGGGCACAGGGAGGACGTGATGGAGGTGGCAGGCGAGCTCAGATCCGCTGGATGGAAAGTGCTGCGGGCTTTCCTCTTTACTCTGCTTGCACCCAGATTCTTCAGGAATCTTTGGGTTGCTGGAAACAAAATCTCAAAATTTTTTGGTTCATGTAACTGCAAAGTCTGGGGCTCGCTCCAGGTAGTGTCTGGTATGGCTGGATCCAGGAGCTCTGTCTTTTCCTATTTCTTATCTCTACTCCCCTATGTGCGGGTATCTGTAGGACACCTACCAGCAGCTCCCGGCTTGCTTCCCACCCAACCCCAGGGGAGAGGTGGCTTCTCCTGCCTATGTTTTCAAGAACCGAAACCAAAACCTTGATATTGTACCTCATGGGCGTGCCTCAGGTCACATGCCCGTCACTGAACCAGTTCATCAGGGTCAGAGGAATCAAGTGGATCGATGGGTCCAGCCTGGTCCATGTTTGCTCCTGGAAGGGAGGGATGTGAGTCGGTCTCAGCCCTGAGCACAGACACTGAGATTGGAGAGTATTCCCCAGGGAAAATCAGGGTGCTTTACCCCAACAGGGACTGGACACTGGGCAGGCTCAAACATCATGGCCGCTACGTTTTCCAAGCACCTCATTCTGAGCTCTGGGTTGTGGTGGTAAAAGATCTATGCCTGGAGTCTTCAGGCTCTTCCACGACGTCTCCTCAGTGTCTCAGTGAGTCCCCTCAGGCTCCACTGTGACGTCTGTCACTCCTGCATTGCTGTCCCCCCCGCAGGCACAGCAGAAAGGGACACCGTCTGTGAGCTGCCTTCCTCCGTGACCAGCCCTGACTGCAGCACCAGCCCCGAAGCCTGCCAGGCGCCCACCAGGTGAGCCCCCCTCTCCCCTCCAGCTGACCTTGGCGTGGGGCTATCGCGACCCACAGGATGCCCGGGGCCCAGTTGGCTGTGGTGGGGGTGGGGTTCAGCCCGGGTGTCAGGACTCTGGGGTCCCTCTCTGTCAAGCCCACAAACCAGCTGAGGCCCCACCGTGTGCTTGGTCTTCCCTGAGCACATGAGAGAAGGATCTAGAAATCACAGTCCTTGCTCCTAGGAGCTGACGACGGGACTGCCAAAGGCTGTGGGCAGAGGGTCTGGGAACCCCTTCTCTGCGGAAATGGTTGCCCTGGAGCACAGACCTCCCTTCGCCCCCTCAGGAGAATTGGCAGTGCCATTTCTGCCTTCTCTCTCGGCAGCAACCCCCCTCAGGCCGGGCCCCTTGGGACTTCCTCGGCAAGCTCCAGGGCGAGGACCACGCTTCCTGGAGGGGGCGCTTCCCTCACCCCGGAAGATGATTCCAAAATGACGAGGGCCCCCAGCTCTCCATCCGTGGTGGGGAAGCCCAGTCCAGATCCAGGTGAGTCCCCCAGGGAAGCTGTGGCTCGTTTCCCAGGGCGACAGCGTCTCGTTGGCAGGCGACCTCAGTGGGGCGGTCCAGGCAGGGGGGCCCTGGGCTGCGGGGTTTCCCAGTCTGGGGGGAGGAGGGTCTCCAGGTCTCTTGGGGCCGTAGATCATGGAAGAAGTCATTCCTTGGACAGCTCGAGTGCCTCCTAAGCACGACACGGAGGTGCTTGTGCGGGAGCAGGTGTGGATCGACGCCCTCCTGGTTCCCACGGCGACAGGAGGGGCCCTCAGGTGGCTCCTGCTTATGACTGACTAGCCTTCCGTGGTGGCTCGTGGTTGTCCCGTAGTCTTTGGATATTTGGGTTGTTTCCTCTTTTTGGCTGTAATGAATAATGAAAAACAAGTCTTTGTGTGAACGGATGTTTTCATTTCTCTAGGGTTTGTTTGTCTTTTTTGTTGACTTCTTACAATTCTGGGTTTGAGCCCTTCATCCTACAGTGGTGTGCAGAAGACCTCCTCCCACCCGCTGGCTTGCCTTCTCATTCTCTTTACGGTGTCTTTGTTAAAGAGGTGTTGTTTTTTTATTTTATTTTTAAAAAAGATTTATTTATTAGAGAGAGAGAGAGAGAGAGCGTGCGTGCGTGCATGCGCTTGTGTGAGCAAGGGGAGAGGGAGAGAATCCTCAAGCAGACTCCCTGTGGAGGACAGAGCCCGATGTGGGGCTCGATCCCAGGACCCTGAGATCATGGCCTGAGCTGAAATCAGGAGTCCAACGCTCAGCTGACTGAGCCACCCAGGCACCCCCTAAAACGATGTTCTAAATTTTAATGTAGTCATGGGATCCTTGGTGGCTTGGTCAGTTAAGCATCTGCCTTCAGCTCAGGTCATGATCTCAGGGTTCTGGGATCAAGTCCCATGTTGAGCTCCCTGCTCAGCAGGGTGTCCGCTTCTTCCTCTCCCTCTGCCCCTTCCCCCTGTCTGTTTTCTCTCTCTCTCAAATAAATAAATAAAATCTTAAAAATAATTTTTAAAGTAGTCACATGGATCTATCTTTCCCTTTATGACCAGTGCTTTTTATGTTCTGCTTTATGTTCTTTTTCTCCACTCAAGTCTCAAAGACATCTGCATCTGCTTTCTAGAACATTACCATTTTGCCTTTCACGTTTAGATCCGCCGTCTGCCTTGGCTTGTGTGTACGGCGTGAGGCAGGGGCCATGTTGAAAGGTCCGTGTGGATGGCCAGTTGAACCAGCACCTTTTATCAAACACATTGTCCTTCCCCATTGTTTTGCAGACATCTTTGTGTCCAAAGGTCTGTATGTGCCCAGGCGTGATCCTAGACTTGATGTTCTGTTCCGTGGGTCTTTCCGTCTAGTCCGTGTGGATGCCACAGGGTCTCGATGGCTGTAGTTTTTCCCTGAATCACGAGGGATGGTTGGCAACTTCTCCACCTTTGTTCTTCAGCACTAGACCGGCTCTTCTCAGTCACCTGCATCTCTGTCTCCACTTTAGAATCAGCTTTCAGATTCCATAAACTGTCCTATTGGGCTTTGGGTTGGGATTACATCGAATCCAGCTCAATTTAGAGAGAATCCATATCTTTACAGTGTCGAGTAGTACATGGTAAAGCCCTCTAGTTATTTCGATCTTTATTTATTTTATTTTATTTTATTTTACTTTATTTTATTTTAAGATTTTATTTATTTATTTGACAGAGAGAGATCACAAGTAGGCAGAGAGGCAGGCAGAGAGAGAGGAGAAAGCAGGCTTCCTGCTGAGCAGAGAGCCCAATGCGGGGCTCGATCCCAGGACCCTGAGATCATGACCTGAGCCGAAGGCAGAGGCTTTAACCCATTGAGCCACCCAGGCGCCCCTCGATCTTTATTTTTATTTATTTAATTGTATTTAGGTCTGCTTGAACTTCTCCCAGTAACGTTTTCTATTTTTCTGTGTATAGAGATTTATAGCTTTGTCTTAGATTTCTAGGTAGTTGATGTTTCTGATGATGATGGGAATGGTTTGGTTTTTTTCCAGTATTTCGTGTTCTAACTCTTCATCATTGGTATTGTTTTGAACCATGTGAATAACCAATATTTGGCAGCCTAACCTGTCAAAATAGCGATTTCATATGGTTCAACTCAAACGTATAGACACTCAGTTTTGATGTAATAACATTATATCCAAGTACCTTGCTAAACTCGCTCGTCAGTCCTAATAATGTATCTGCTGATTCTTTTGGGTTATCTGTCCCCTTTAACGATGCCACCTGCCAATGACAGCTTGGTGTCTTCCTCGCCAGACCTCACTACTTTTCTCTCTTTTCCTTGCCTTCCTGAATTGCCTGGGTTCCCTGGTGCCACACCGAGCGGAAGCTGTGGCCAGTAGGCATCCTCACCTCACGGCTGGTGTCAGAGGGAAAATGGCCGCCGAGTTTTGAGGAAGGTGGGGACACGGCGGTGAGGCTGCAGAGAGGGCACAGTGGCAGTGGTGGATGGCAGAGGGAAGGGACCGGAAGCAGGGGGCCAGTTAGTGAGTGCTCTTCTCCTGTGTGGCTTTAGACACATTCCTTCCCTCTCTGGGCTTCAGGACTCCCTCCGAAAGATGGATCTGACATGCGGGGAGTCTGGGGACCGGCTGTGGAGCTGAAGGTGGCGATTGGGTGCGGAGGTGGGTCCTCTGCGAAGGCGGCCCGGCCTGGAGCTTCTCCGCTTCCTTCCCCAGGGCCGACCTCGCAGCAGCCATGCATGCAGGAGTCATCGGACTGTGGGAAGCAGTGTGACCCCGACTACTACCTGGACAGGGACGGCCGCTGCAAGGCCTGCGTGACCTGTTCTGGAGGTAAGGGCCTCGGGGTCCCCTCCAGGGGCAGCTTCCTGGGAGCAAGGGGTCTCGGCCAAGAATCTGGGGATGGGGACCCCGAGTTCGTTCTGGGACTGCTCAGCCCTCAGGAGCCTAGCTCCGCTCGCTGGCCTCTCTGAGCAGTTGGCCTTTACTGAGTCCCACTCTCGACTGCAGGGTGTTGATGGTGGCGAGCCCTTCTCAGAGAGCTTCCGTTTGCTCACTCCTGCAAGGAAACACTCGTTGTCGTCTACCTGCTCCAAACTCGTCTCGTTATTTTTGGTAGCCATCTGCTGGTGTGTGGATTATAGTTGTCCCCATTGTGCAGAGGAGAACACCGAGGCCTCACAAAGGCCACAAGCCCTCGAGAGCGGCAGGGCCGGAGTTTAAACTGGGAGGTTCTGGGCTCTGGTCAGTCACTGCTCTGTCCTTAGAACATTCTCAGGACGGGCACTTGCTGGGTGACTTCTGTGTACGTGGCCGGCTCCGCACAGCCTCACAGCACCACCAGCTGCCCCCCGACGTCCATGAGGGCCGCCCAGGGCAGGGGAAGCCGCCCAGGCCCCTGACTGCCATGGCCGGTCACAGCCGCAGCCCCCTCACAGAGGCCCGGGGGGCGGGTGCGTGATCATGTCTCCTCGTCCAAGGTTTCTTTCACACCCTGGCTGAAGTCAGGGGAGGCCCAAAGAGGAAAGAACACCGTTTGTTGTCACGGGGGGCCACTGATGCAGTTACGAAGGCCACATAGCAAGCTTTCTCAAAACATGGTGGCAAAATCCAAACGCCTCCTCGTACTCATGAGTTCCGTGGGTCAGAATTCCGACAGGATACTGAGGGGGTGGCTGGTCTGTGCTCTATGGTAGCTGGGGTTTCAGCTGGAAAACATGAAGGCTACAGGTGGGAATCGTCTGAAAGCATTTTCCTTCATGGGTCTGGGGTTGGTGCCAACTGCTGGCTGGGCCTCAGTTGCCCTCTGTGTTGGCCTCTGTGTGGCTAACTTGGGGGCTTCCTCAAGGCCTGGTGGCTGGATTGCAAGGATGGGGCAGGGGTGGGGACAAGCCATATCCCTTCTGTTGACCTTGCCTTGGAAGTCACATGGCGTAACTTCCACCAGTTTCTACCTCTTGAGGCAGTCACTGATCCCACTAGGGTCAACGGAAGGAGAAGAAATCAAGCTTCTCCACGGGTGAGTGGCAGAGGTCTGCAAGAGCAGATGGGGCCAGAAATACTGCTCTGGCCATTTTGGGAAAAGATATTATCCGTCATAGGTACCATGTCAGATAGAGAAACAAAAGAATTCCTTCGGCTCTAAGGATGAAAGCTCTGTGAAGCCGTGGGGTGGAGAACAGGGGCCAAGAGCACAGACTCTGGAGCCCAAGAGCCTGGGTTCGAATCCTGACTCTACCAGTTTGCAGCTTATAAACACAAGCAAGTTTCTTAACGTCTCCATGCCTCAGTTTCCTAATCTGCAGTGGGCATAATAATAGTACTCTCTCAAACACCTGATGCAGGAATTAAATAGGTTAAACTAGGTTAATCTGGGCAGAATCCTAAGAGTAGGACCCCACAACGCACCCGATGGTATTGCGGCTGCCTTGCTTGCACTCAATGATCTTTTAAAAAAAGATTTTATTTATTTATTTATTTTGAGAGAGAGAGTGTGCACGTGGGAGTGAAGGGGGAGGAGAGGGAGAGAATCTCAAGCAGACTCCCCACTAGTGCAGAGCCCCATCGAGCAGGGCTCGATCTCACAACCCTGAGATCATGACCTGAGCAGATACCAAGAGTCAGATGCTTACCTGACTGAGCCCCCCAGAAGCTCCCCCCCGACTCGATGCCGTTAACAGCTATAATCGTGATAATAGCTGTCACTGTCCCAAGTCATCTCTCTCGCTATTGAGCTCACTCCTGCTGTCCACACGAATTCCCCAAATCCTCCCCGATCCCCCCTCTCTCGGGAGCTTTCAGGAAGAGACTGTGAGGTTCTTTATCATTTGAGGTCTCTTAAGTATCCTGCTGATTGAGGAAAGTCCTCATGAGCAAGTCACATTTGTCTAATCTACTAATGTGGTCATTCTATAGAATGTATTCTATAGAATGTAAATTCTATAGAGTAAAATTCTATAGAGTAAAATTCTATAGAATGTAAGTACATTCTATAGAATGTATTCATTCTATTTTCACCCATTTAGAGCACATAAAATATTCCCAAACATATGTTAATGCATTATCACATGCTTTCTTTTACAAAACCTCTAACTTTTTTATTTCGGAAAAAAAATAACCCTCTTTATCATTGAAAATTTATTTTATTTTATTTTATTTATTTATTTGAGAGAGAGAGTGAGAGAGAGCATGACCAGGGGCGGGCAGGGGGCGGGGGGAGAAGAGGCTAGAGGGAGAAGCAGACTCCTTGCTGAGCACGGAGCCCAACGTGGGGCTCCATCCCAGGACCCCAGGATCATGACCTGAGCCAAAGGCAGACACTTAACTCATGGACCCACCCAGGGGCTCCATCTCTGAAAATTTCAAATGTATTCAGAAGTAGAGAGAGTCAGGAATGGCTATGGGCTTCAACCAGTTTTAAAGAATGATCGAGTTACGGTCAATGTGGGTTCATCTATACGCATGCCCGCTCACCCTGTTCTCTAGATTATTTTCTTTTATCAGCTTTATTGCAATGGGATTGACACGCAGTGCCACGCACATGTACAAAGTGTGCCATTTGATACATTTGGACATTGTATGCAGCTGTGAAGCCATTACCACCATCAAGGAAAAGAAGTTTCCAGAAAGTTTCCTCGTGTTCCTTATTGTCCCTCCCACCATTGCTTCTATTCCCAGGCAATCATCCTGCTTTCTGTCACTGTGGAAGAGTGCATTTTCTAGCATTTTCTGTAAACATAATCATATAATACATACTCTTTTTTTTTTTTCCTGCCTCCTTTCACTCAGCCTATTTCGAGCGTGCCAAAAGATCTGCTCGGCAGGATAGTCACATGAGTGTTTGCTTCCAGGCAAATGCTTCTCTGCTCTCTGGGGGTTCTCTGGACCCCTGCCCTTGCCATCCCAGACCCTTCCTCATGACGCTTTTCTGTGTCCCTTTGAAGACCTGGTGGAGAAGACGCCGTGCACGTGGAACTCCTCTCGAGTCTGCGAATGTCGATCTGGCATGTTCTGTACCACGTCAGCCACCAACTCCTGCGCCCGCTGTATCCCCCACTCCGGCTGCCCCCCACGGATGGTCACCAAACCCCAGGGTAAGCCGTCCACGCCCCCAACCAAGGGGCTGGAGTCTGTGCCCCTGCAGCTGAACTTCTCTTCACCCCCCCAGTGGGCCAATGACCTTCAACCTTAGCTGTTAGCTAGGTCAGGTTTGGGCTTTGGTTTCGTTTTAATAGTTAGATCTGGTGAGTGGAATAAAATCTAGATCTGGGGGGTGCCTGGCTGGCTCAGTTGGAAGAGCAGGTGACTCTTGATCTTGGGGTTGTGAGTTTGAGCCCCACATTGAGATTATGAAAAAAATAAATAAATAAACTTTAAAAAAATCTAGATTTGGAATTTTGGTAAGAGCCTTTTTTTTTTTTTTTTTTTAAGATTTTATTTATTTATTTGGCAGAGAGCGAGGAAGAGAGAGAGCACTAGCAGGGGGAGTGGTAGGCAGAGGGAGGGGGAGTGGTAGGCAGAGGGAGAGGGAGAAGCAGGCTCCCTGCCAAGCAGAGAGCCTGATGTGAGGCTCGATCCCAGGACCCTGGGGTTGTGACCTGAGCAGAAGGCAGATGCTTAACTGACTGAGCCACCTAGGTGCCCCTTGGTAAGAGATACTGATGATTTTTAAAAAACTCTTCCTTCTGAAATTGTCGGGCTGGTAAAATCTTCACTTATTTGAAAGGCTGTTTCATTTACTCAAGATAGAGCAATATGAAATTTTTGAAGAGAGTTCCAACTCAAGATGGTAGATATTTGGGGCACCTGACTGGCTCAGTCGGTAGAGCATGCAACTCATGATCTCAGGGTTGTGAGCTTGAGCCCCATGTTGGGTATAGAGCTTACTTAAAAACAAAACAAAACAAAACAAAACCAACAAGAGAAAACAAAGAAAAAAAAGATGGTAGACATTTGCCAGAATGCAGAAAAATATAAACTCTTGAAGGTGGGGGGAAAAAACCTGGTTACTCAGCAGACAGGAGATTTCAAGAAATTTCTAGAAGGTAGAAAACAGATGGAAGGGTGGTGACAAATGAAATGAGGGGGAGGAAAGCTCGCCCCAGAATTTCACTCCACGAGTGCTGCAGGCAAAGTGAGAGGTACCTTGCTCGTAAGACCCCCAAGGAGGCTCTGGGCTCAGAGCCGGCCAGGAAAAGGAAGAATGGGACTGAAGTGGAGAATGAAACAGCGCAGTGGGCTGCAACTTCATCTGGAAAATAAAAATTAAGAATCTGAGATAGTGGTACACCACGGACACTGATGGTGTCTGAATTTTCATCCTCTGGTGAAAATCATCAACTTTTTGGGTGAAGACACTGAAGGAGTAGCTGGGGAAACGTGGGGCTGCGGGCGGGGGGCCGCCACCTTGTGTGAAGCCCTCTTTGGTTGTGTGTTTGGGAATATAGCCTGTCGGTAGGCTCCCCCTGCTAGTCCTCCTGACGTGAAGACTGTCAGCCCGCACTCCCTACCGCCCAGAGGCCCCAGGCGGACCTCCTCCTCAGGGAAGAGACCTCAGGTGGAAAGGCCATGCTACCACCACAGCAGAAGAAAGCCCAGCAGCTACTGGAATATTCCGCAGAGTCCTTTTCAAGTAAACATGAGTGAGCAGTAAAGCTATTCGGACGGATAAGGGAAACCAGCTACGTGATGGAGAATAACAAAATACATTAACAGAAAACTTGGAAATGCCTTCAGGGATAGGAATAGACGTTTAAAATTTTAAATTAGCATCCACAGAAAAATTCAAGAAGTTGTTACATCCATAAAGAGAGAACCGAATGCCGAGAAAAAGAAACAGTAAGAGAGAAGAGGACCAAAAAAGGCTTTTAGAAAGTGTGCTCCTTACCAAGCATTGCCTCTCAACTGTCAACTCACCTTCAGCACCTGCTGTGCGGCAAAGGATCAATCGGACCCTTCACGCATTTCTCCTAGTGATCGCGACGTTAAGCTTTGCCAATAGAGGGCACTGGGGAGCCATTGTAGGAAGAAGGAGGCTTCTCTTGGCTGCATTTGCTTTTCCTTGCTCGTGCTGCGCCCTGCGTCGGCAGAGCACTTGGGTGGGGACGTCTGGTCGTGCCCTGCCGCAGTCATGCTCCCAGAGTAGACAGTCCCTGGGCAACCTCACAGCCCCAGCCTGGGTCTGGTGACCACCTTGGTGTGACCTTCCCAACAGGGGCACTGGTATACTCTGGGCCTCATGTCGGCCCAAGTGCCATAATTCCCTCCGTGCGCCACATACCCCAAGCCTTGATCTTCTGCATTCCCATCGCTCACAGCCCTCTTGACCTGGTCACTGGGGGCTCCGGGCCTTGTATCCACAGTGATGCCCCAACTTTCCTTATGTACTCGACCTGGAAAATTTGAGACTTCAGATGGGCCTACCAAGAGCAAAGCAGGATGAATGAAGATTACTCAGACCTAGACATAATGGATGTATTTATTTATCCACTCACTAGTTGACAGACGTTTGGGTTATTTCGAGTCTAGAGCTATGATGAATGCAGCAATTACGAAGTCTTGTACAACTCTGTGTAAACATATATTTTCATCTCTCATGAGTAAATACCCAGGAGATGGATGACTAGATTACTGTGCTGGCCACACAGAATGTCCTTGAGGGCCAATTCAAAGCCTGTCACCGCCTGTGATCTGATCTTACCCACCAAGTTTTATGGGTGGAGAGAATCATATGGTCAGAGAGGTACACAAGGATCCCGAGTTCCAGCCCGGGGTACCCTCTACCAGACCATGTCGGCTTTTTAGTTCTGAACCTAGAATTTTCTATTCGGTTAAGTACAATTAAGGTTGAAAGGAGAAAAAAAGCATTTTTAGACATAAAAGGGCAGAAAGATTTTCCCTCATGTGTCTTCTCTTAGAAAGTTATTTGAAGATGTTATCTGACTAAATGAGGGGCTAAAAATTTAAAAAGCCAGGAATCTAGAAAACAGTGACTCTACCCCAGGAGAGCAAGAAGTCCCAGTGCGACAGCTGTATTGCAGACCGATTGAGCCAGATAAGGACAGAAAAATGGAGGAGGGCTCCAATGAATTGTCTTGTCTGCAGGAATGAAAGAAAGAATTGCAATAAACTTCATGAGTAGTATGTTTGAAAAACTCGATGATATGGTAAAGGCACATTATTCATTTCTCAACAAGAAAATGAAAAGCAGTTAAGAACTCTAGGGAAAATAAAAAGCTGACAAGAAATTTACACTCCAAATACAAAGATGAAAATTTCATCTGATTTTAAGCACTTGTTGGATGCACAAAAACAGAATCAGTTTGACCTTGAGGCTAAGTCCATTCTCCTTCAAATGGCCCAAGGATCAGGTGTTTGGATTTAAAGACAAATATTTTAGTCTGGTAAATAATATCTTTTTTAGTTCTAAATTGGGAATAAGAGTTGATCTTTTTTTTTCTCCCCTTTCAGTGGGCCCTTGCCAGAAAACACAGGAAGACTAAGTAGGGGCTAAACGATATCTTCTGCTCACCTCCAAATTTAAAGGAGGAGGAAAAGGGAAGGGTCATTATACCAGGGAGGAAGGAGGGAGGCTACAGATGAGGTATGATACACGTGGAGAGGTCGAGGCACCCAAGGAGCACGGGATCCGCCTTTTCCACTTAGAGGAGGACAGCAGTCTTTTTTTTTTTTTTTTTTTTTTAAGGTTTTATTTATTTGAGAAAGAGAGAGAGATAGTGAAAGAAAGCACAAGTGGGTGTTGGGGGAGGGACAGAGAGAGGGACAAGCAGACTCCCTATTAACCAGGGAGCCCAACACAGGGCTCGAACCCAGGACCCTGGGATTGTGACCTGAGCTAAAGGCAGACGCTTAACCCACTGAGCCACCTGGAGTTCCCAGGATAGCAGTTCCGTTGCTGCATTCCAGCCCGTGTTCCAGTGGGAACTCAGACTGAGGCGCCTCAGAGAGAGGCCAGAGGCTCTCTCCTCCTGGTGCTGCCTGGGGGTAGTAGCCACAGGCGATATATCTGAACACAAGAACTCCTCCAATCCTCTCTGAGTCAACTCTTGTGGAAACCAATGACATTTTAAATGTAATTCAAATACTAATTTGCAAATAAATCGAAATTATCATAACAAATCCTATCATCTTCGCCAGAGCCTAAAGCCTTCAGGCTTCAACTAATGCAGGTAATAGTCTGGTGAGCCTGAGGAACGACATCTATTTGGAGACCCCCCCCCCCCAGCAAAAGAGGAGAGTTCCTCAGGACCCTACTTAATCCAAGAAGAAAATTAATCCTTGCTTCACTTTCTCTTCAAAGTGTTTCAGGAAAAATCTGAGAAGCATCATGAGAGCTTTTTAGAAGGGAAATGAGTGTGGGTGGGGGCTCTGCTTTGTACCACATCAGAGGAGGGGTGCCGCCACCAGGGACATGGGGTAGGGAGGGATAGTGGCTGGGCATGACCTCCTTCAAATGGGGGCCAGTTTTCTGAACCCTAGAATCGCAGTTAGTTGTAAACTTGTAAGAATGTGCCCAGTCCCCAGGCAGGAGGTGGCGTAATCTCAACGGTGTGCTGAGGGCTGGAACTCGGGAGCCCCGCTTTCTGGCTCTACGTCTGGCTCTGGGGTTCTCTCCCATCTGTAGAAAGAGGTGGCTGGGTCCACCAAAGATCAGAGGGGACCATCTTTGAATGGGTCCTTAAAGGCATTCTGTCTGGTCGGCACAGCGACACGGCCTTCCCCCTCCGCTCCGAAGTATCGAGAGGAATGAAATTATATGTCCTCGCAAAGACTTGTACGAGAACATTCGGAGCTGCCTTATTTATAATAGCGTCAACCTGGAAGCAACCCAGATGTCCGTCAGCTGGTGAATGGATAAATAAATGGTGGTGCATCTCTACAGCGGACGGATAGTCCGTGCGTCACAAGTGAATTGCAGAAATATTACGCTGAGACAAAGAAGCCAGACCCAGAAAGTACTTCCTGCCCGACTCTGTCTAATGAAATTCTGGAACAGGCGCACTAATCTATAGGGACATAAAGCAGACCAGTGGTTGCCTGAATGTGGGGGGGGGGGAGGATTTATGGCAGAAGGGCACGAGGGAACTTACTGGGATGGTGGGAATGTTCTAGATCTTAAATGGAGGTACAGGTACATGGAAGAATACAGTCTTCAAAACCCATCAAACGGTACAACTGAGGGGACATTTCCTTCCTTCCTTCCTTCCTTCCTTCCTTCCTTCCTTCCTTCCTTCCTTCCTTCCTTTCTTTCTTTCTTTCTTTTTTCTTATTTGATAGAGACACAGCGAGAGAGGGAACACAAGCAAGGGGAGCGGGAGAGGGAGAAGCAGGCTCCCCGCTGAGCAGAGAGCCCAATGCAGGGCTCGATCCCAGGACCCTGGGATCATGACCTGAGCTGAAGGCAGCAGCTTAACCGACTGAGCCACCCAGGTGCTCCAACATTTTCTTCTATATAAATTATACCTTAATAGAGTTGATTTCCAAAGAAAGGAACTTTCAAAAAATTGAGCCTACGTTTAAATATCAGGAGATAGTATTTACATGTATTTATTTATATGTATTTATCAGGTTTCTCTTTTACATAAAATCAGAAGGTCTAGAGCCACCAAGCCACCTTCCTGAGTGATCACAGTTGGCTGGAGATGAGGGGCAGCTTTTCCATTTTTGATCCTTTGAGACACCAGCCTGCCTGTCTCAGCCAGCTCCAGCTGCAGGCAGAGCAGATGACAAACAACGTTGACATTTCAGGGTTCTGCTCTCCTCCCTGGGTCAGCTGGGGGCTTTGCTGTCTGGCCTGGGCTCGCAGGTTTGGTTTGTGTTTGCTTCAGGTGTTTCTCGTACTTCTAGAACGAGCGGGGGCCACTACCTGCCCAGAGCATCCTCTCCTTGCTGCCGGGGCGGACCTGCAGAACGGCCTAGGCTGGGAACAGTCACACTGTTCCTTCCGTCCTGCTCCACTGACCACCCGAGTCACAGGGTATTGGTGAGGCGGGGACACAGACACCTCCCCCATCTGAGGAGCGGGGGCCCGGGAAGTAATCTACCGTACCTATCCCATCCCACTGCTAACTAAATCCTCGCTTTGGAGAGCAATTTTTAAGAACAGCTTTGTTGCAGTATACTTGACATATCCCAGAATCTGTAGTTTTAAGTGTGTTATTCAATGATTGTAGAGACATTTACAAAGTTGTAAAACCATCACCACGATCTAAGAAACCTCATGCCTTAGTAGTCAATCCCCGTATCTGTCCCCGGCTTGGACAAGCACTGATCCTACTCTCTGTCCCTCTAGATGGACCTTTTCTGGACATTTCCTGAACACGTGCCCTTTGTCACGTTTCTCTCACTGCATGTGATACCTTTGAGGCTCGTGTGTTAGGGCCTTGTTCCCTTTTATTGCTACACAATATTCGGGTACAGATGCACTACATTTTATTTATCCATTTACCAGTTGGTGGACATTGGGGTTGTTTCCACTCTTTTGGGTACTATGAAGAATGCCGCTGTGAACAATCGTGTTGCTCACCAGCCCCTCCCATGAGCTTGCTCTCCTCCCTCCCCCACCTAGGGGCCTAGGGGCCACCCTGCCTTTGATTTCCTCTCCTTAGATAGCCCCACCCACACAGACACCCCAGCAGTGGCCCCCTGAGGGAAGCCTCCCTGGCCAGATGAGTTCAAGTCCCGTGTTACGGGGAGCCCATGTACCTTTGTGTGACACCTGCATCACCTCTGTGAGTCCCACCATGCCCGTGAGCCCCTGGCAATAGGGATATCGTCTGTTTTGCTCACTGCTATGTCCCAGCTCCCAGCACAGTCCCTGATACATAGCAGGTGCTCAATAAAGAGTTGTGGCGTGGAGGGAAGGAAGGAAGGAGGGAGAGAAGGAAAGAGGGTCAGGACACCAGCCCGAGTCTACCCGGCTGCAGTGTCCTTCTGGCCTCACCATGCCCTCTCCCTGGAAGTTACCAGTCCTACTGGGTCAGGCTCCTTGACACCAATTCTAAGACCTCTCCCTGCAGGTGCAGCTGAGAGGGACGCCACCAAGGAGCCGCCTCCCCCCGAGGCCCGCCCTGATTGCAGCACCAACCCAGAGCACAGCAAGACGCCCACCGGGTGACTCCCTGACCCTATTTGGGGGCAGCTGGGCTGGGGGTGGAGGTGGGGCCTGGGCTGGATCCGTGTGCCAAGGTCACAAGTCATTTTGGAGGATGTGTGCCCGGCTCTGGGCTGGCACACGATTCCTGAGTGCACGCTTCCCTTTCTCCATCTCCACCGTCAGTCTTACTTCCGGCTTCTCTCCTGGCAGCGCCTCTGTCCCTCTGGTCTCCTCAGCAGACCCCCACATCAGTAAGGAGCATGGCGGGGGCATCACCCATGCCTGGGGAGACACCCCCATATCAACGAGCACTCCCATCTCTTTCTCTTCCGCCGGAAAGCCCATTCTGGTTTCAGGTAACGATTACCTCCCGGAGGCCGGGAGGAGGGAGGCTCGTCCCTGGGCAGCAGCGTCCACTGGGTGGGGGGGACCAAGGCTGACCCCAGGTTTCTGGCTTCTTGAGCTGGGGCTGCGCCTCTGTCACTTGCTAGCGATTGCTCCTCGATTCTGGGCAGGGCTTTTATTCAGAGCTTCGTCCCCGTGGCCCATAATTGCTACTCAGAAAATACTTGGGGGATGAAGACATGACCTTGACTAGTTGCTTAATTGCTTTGAGCCTCAGTTTTGTCGCACATACCACGCAGGGCAGTAAGCAGTGGGGTACATGTAACTCTCGCCTTACCGGGCTCCTGGGGGACATTCTAAGGGGCTTCGGTTTAGGGCTTGCAGTTCTAGTGTCAAACACTAGGTGACGGCCGTCCTCCGGCCAGCCGTCCTCAAGCACGGTCCAGGACTTGCCGCATCAGCAACTTGTCAGAGGAGCAAATTCAGGGCTCACCCCCAGCCCCCCGAACCACAGTCTGTATTGTGACATGGTCCCGGGACATCTGCATGCACGTTAAAGTTTGATAAGCACTTATATGGCACCTACTACTTTTTTTTTTTTTTGGGAGGGCACCTACTACTTTTCAACATCTGAATGTGGACATAACAGTAATTCTCTTCATAAGGGACAAAAGAAAAAAAGGAACAAGTTAAGCACTGAGTTAAGTTGTAAAAATACATACCCACATAGCGGTTAAGCGTGTGGGCGCTGGAGCCGCCCAGCCTGGCCTGGCCTGGCCCAAGCCTTGATTCTTGCGGTTTACCCTTTGCCATTTTAATGAGTTACTTCGCAAGCCTCAGTTTCCCTCGTTTGTAAAAGGAGATGATAATGGTGCCTGCGTGATATTCAGGGAACAGGTGCTGAGTGGGTGTATGTGCAGAGAAGACCCCGCGCCTGCCCTCCTGGAGCTTCCCATCTGGAGAGGAGCTGGGAGCCCTCCCAGACTCCCCACTTCACCCTCCTCGCTCCTTCGCCCGCCCGCCCCCCACCCCGACTCCGGCCACGCTGAACGTGCTGCTGGCCACCCAGGGCCGCACCTGGGACGGGCCCTCCTCCAAGGGCCCCAGACCATGTTCTTTTGAACCGCGGTCCCTTCCTTCCTTCCTTCCTTGACTCCTCCATTCCTCACTGTCTAGAAATGGTTTGTTCTTCTGTCAACCATTTAGCTGCCCTGATGGGCTCCCTCAAGCCAGGGGAGGGAGGGCAGGTGGATTAGGGCCACGCCAGGGAGGCAGAGGGTCTGGGTCTCAGTTCCCGCTTGGGGAAGGACCAGGTCCTGCCAGCCCTGATGGCGTCTGTGTCCCAGGAGAAGGAGAACATAGTCCGGGGTGAGGACCGTCAGGGATGCTCGTGGCGGGGCGCCCCTGGTGCACTGCCCCCCAGCGTCAGGACGGAGGGAGCAGGGCCACCTCTGTGTTCCAGGGCCTGTGCTCTTCTGGATGGTCGTGCTACTGGTGGTGGTCTTGGGCTCCCTGTCCTTCCTCCTGTGCCACTGGAGGGCCTGCAGAAAGTGGATTCAGCAGAGTGAGTGCATGTGTCTTGGGGCCTGGGGGAGGGCAGGGGCTCCGTGCTAGCCCGGGGGCTCCGCGCTGCCCTCGGGGGCTCTCGGAGGCTCTCCAGCCAACTCCGCTGTCCTTTCAGAGCTCTACCCGTGCTACCCTGACCAGACCTTCCGGCCCAAGCTGGAGCCTGCGGGTAAGTGTCCAGATGTCCAGAGGGGGCTGCTCGGGCCACAGGGACACAGCGGCTCTGGGCCCGGGGTCTGGGGCTCCCTCTCTGCCCAGCCTTATCGGCAAGGGGAATGCAGCGAGGGTGGGAACCGTCCTCCACGGTCGCCCACAGTGTTTGGATGGCGGGCTGGCAGGAAGGTCTGAGATCCATCTGGTCTTTCATTCTTTCCTGCGCAGTGCCCACCCCCCGGAGAGGCATTCCTGAATGCCTTCCCTTCCTTCCTGGCCTCCTTACCTCTTCCCTCCTCCCCATCCGTCTGCACCCCCCTCTCCGAGGGGCATAGGGGTCTGTAGGGCAGGCTGATAGGGCTGGAATCCTGGTTCTGCCACTTACAAGCTACGTGGCCCCGGTGAGCTTCTTCATTCCTCTGTGCCTCGGTGTCCTCACTGTAAAAGGGGACGGTGCGGCCTGCCTCAGAGGGCGGCGTGGCCTGGCTCAGAGGGTGGCGTGCGGCTCAGTTGAGGCGGGAGCTGTGTGCAGCAGGGGGTTGCTGTCGGCCGACGATGAGCCGGCCTGTGTTGGGGGCCGTTTTCCTCACCAGGATCTCAGGGCCTTCTGATTTCTAGGCTGTTCTGAGGCCCCCCCGGCCCTGGCTCTCTGATCCCGGCCCAGCTTCCAGGCCAACTTTTGCAGACCACCTGTCAGAGCCCCTGACCTACTTCCAGCCCTCACCTGGTGTGTGCACATGCGAGCGTGCACGTGTGTGTGTGTGTGTGTGTGTGTGTGTGTGTGTTGGCGGGTGGGGGGTGGTTCCCAGCCATCTTTGCCATGTGCCTTTTCTCCCCTGTGCAGCCCTTTGTAGGTAGGGCAAGGTCTCACTGGCACTCCACAAGCACTGATTGAGCGCCTACTGTGTGTTGGGCCCCGACCACAGGGGAAGGAGGGAACTTCCCTTTCTGCTTTCAGGGCAGGTTCCCACAGAGGGTCTCACCGACCCGGGAAGCCCAAGGGAGGTGGGTGATGATCTCCATTCCATAAGGGGGAGTCAAGGCTCAAAGGTGGGTAGCTGGCCGGGGCCACACAGCCGATGAGACTCAAGACTCAGGCGCTGGTCCTTCAGATTGCAGGCTTTGTTTGTGGAGGGCTCAGACCTGTCCCTTCCGCCGCCCTCCCCTCAAGCTTTGTCCTTCCCCAGTGTCCACGCACGAGTCAGGTGGGCAGCCTCGGGCTAGGTCATGGCCCTCTTGCCCCCTGTCTCCCCAGGACCCTCAGAGACCCTTACTGCAGCCTGCTTTTGGACTTGGGCACAAAACCCATCCACTGAGGCCCTGTTTTGAATTTGATGAGTTTTACAAGCACCTGCTGTGCTCTTAGCAAGGGGGGTTTTTGTGTTTTGATAGTTTCAAGCCTTTTTCCATGAGCTGTCAGCCTTAATGTCTCATTGAAACTCGTGTTTGCTTTCTTGACATTTTTCTAGTATTAGAATTTCCATTGCTGTCAGTTTATTTTTTTCTTCAGACCTTCGTGATGGCAGTTTTGCCACAGAGAAAGAGAGAGAGAGAGAGAGAAATAAAAAAGCACCTTCCCTTAAGAAGCCAGACCTACCAGAAACCAAGCCCTGAGACTCAGTGGCAGCCATCCTGTTTGGGGCTGTTTCTGGCCCTCTGGCTTCCGGCGGGTCCCTGGGGGGGATCTGGGTTCCCAGGCCCGAGCTGGAGGGAGGGCGAGGCCAGGATAAGCACCCAGGGCTCAGGATGAGAATGGATGGAGGGGGGCGGATGCCTCATTCCCCCCCGGAGAGTGGGGGCCGAAGGGGCGAGGGAGCGTCCAGTCACGTGCTTGCTCATTCGTGTGTTCAGATCGTTGTGCAAGGGGCTGTGTGCTGGGTACAGAAACAGGTCTTTGCTCTCCCCGGCGTTCAGACCGGCGTCAGGTGCCTCAAGGGACTAACGGCGGGCAGGGTGGGGATGCGAGCCCCGGCCGTCCCTGTCTCAGAGCTCCAGTGCGTGCCATCTCTCTAGTCGATTCGACTTTATGGCCCGTGTCCTTGGCGGAGGCTTTTGCACTGGGAGGCACCTGCAGCTTTTATCCCCATTTCCCAGATGAGGAACCAGGCTCGCAGGAAGGGGGAGGAACTTGTTTAAGGCCACTCGATTAATAACAATCCGGGGGTGGGAATCGCTCCTGGTCGAGAAACCCGGACTAAAATTCTGCGTTTTAATGGACGTTAAAGTCCTTATCTGTTACTTCAGGCAGGTTTAAGTCGAAAACAAATTTTTGTTGTTGTTGTTTTGAAACAATTTCAAGCTTAGGGAAGAGTCACGAGGACAGTGCAAAGAACTTATTTTTCTGAGCTTTTGGAGACGAGTTAGTGATGCGATGCCTTATCATACTTTAGTGTGTGTTCACACAAACAAGGCTGTATTTTTATACAATGTAGTGACGCCATCAGAATCAGAGAATTCACACTGACGCGTCACCACTGATAAATTCTCGGACCCCATTCAGGATCCTTCCTTTGTCCCAACCACGTCCTCTGCAGCAGAAGAATCCAGTTCAGGATCTCGTGTTGCATCTGGTTGTCACGTCTCTTGCGTTTCCTTCAGTCTGGGTCCATTCCTGTCTTTTCCATCATGTTCGTGACCTTGCCCCTTTTGAGCATGCCACCACTGACTTGGTCGGCGTCCCTTCCCTTGGGTTTGCCCCCTGCGTCCTCATGATCGGAGACTGGAGTCAGGTCGTGCATCTCTGGTGGTGGGAAGATCCCAGCGGCGATGCTGAGCTCCCCTGGTGGCGGCCATCCTGCCAGGTTCCCGCCGGTCGGTCCCTTTCCTGGTGTGGCTGGCGTGGAGTGCTTGACGACAGCGCTGGCCTCCCAGGCCACTGCAGCACGAGACTGTTCTCTTCTCCTCGGCAAGGAGTAAGCGCTTTCGGGGGAGGGACTTCGAGGCTCTGTGAATAACCCGTTCCTCATCACACTTTCTTCTTCTTCCTCTCTATTTATATCTGCATGCACTCTTGGCTTTCTGTTTTATTCTCTTGCCATCATTATTTAGTTTAATGTTCAGATTCGGCCCTTGGAGCTAGCCCCAGTGTCCTTCTGTCCCATCCTTCTGTGTTCTGAGCACTTCTTTAAGACGATCCCGACTTACCTGGTCCTTCCCTGCCCTCACCCTGGAATCAGCTGTGTCTCCCATGAGCCCAGATCTGAATCTAGGGGTGCCGTTGCCAGAGCTTGGCTGAGCCCCTGTGCCAGACTCTTTCTTCCGATCTGTTTCGCTTCCCACGGCAGCCGGGCCCCTAGGCCGGATGGGGGCCGGGACTGAGAAGGGAGAGTGGCTGGGAAGGACAGGACTGCTGGGATCGGTGTCAGAACTCACGGGCTCAGCTGGAGTGGCCCGCACGGCAGCCCCCGGGGATACCATACACTTGTCCCCAGGGGGGCCACCAATGTCTCATGTGTTCCTGGACATGTGTCGTCGGGTGCCAGATGCGTTTATGAAAAGATTGTAGTTGCTCCCCCAAGCGAAGAAACCACTAATAAAGACCGTGGACTAAAGCCACGTTTTTAGGGGAAGCACACTTGGGAAATCTGACCTCTGTACTCAGCATGATTCTTCCTGGGTTTTTATCAAAGTTCACACGTGGGTTGTCAGGCAGCTGTAGGCAGACGATGGTACCTGTGGGTTCGGCCTTTTCCCCTGTATGTTGTTTTACACTTGTTTCCAAGAGTCTGTGTCACGTGCTAGTTTTCTCCTTGCTGTGATGGAGCGCCGCGCCGCGTTAATGTCCTGGGGCCCGCCACGTGCTGGGCAGCCTCGTGGGAACACTCCCTTTTTCACATTTAAATTTCTAAAAATTTTCAACAGACTTCAATTTTTAGAGCCGTTTTAGATTTATAGAATATTTGAGAAGATAGTTCAGAGTGTTCCGGTGTACCCCGTCAGTTTCCTCCGTTCTTCCATTGTTTACAGCTTCCCTTCATGTGTTTGTCACGTTAAATGAGGCCATATTGATACATTACCATTAACTCAAGCCCATACTCTATTTAGGTTTACTTAAGTGTGTTTTTTTTTTTTATATAAGAGGCTCTTTTTTTATTTCAGATTTTTTTTTTTAAGATTTTTTTTATTTATTTGACAGAGAGAGAGAGACCACAAGTAGGCAGAGAGGCAGGCAGAGAGAGAGGGGGAAGCAGGCTCCCCGCTGAGCAGGGAGCCCGATGTGGGGCTCGATCCCAGGACTCTGAGATCATGACCTGAGCTGAAGGCAGAGGCTTTAACCCACCGAGCCACCCAGGTGCCCCTTTTTTTAAGATTTTGTTTATTTGAGAGAGAGTGTGTGCGCGTGCACGCATGAGCTGGGGGAGGGGCAGAGAAAGAGAGAGAGAGAGAGAGTAGCAGACTCCCCACCAAGCAGGGAGCCCGACATGGGGCTCGACTCCAGAACCCCAGGGTCATGACCTGAGCAGAAGGCAGACACCCAACGGACTGAGCCACCCAGGCGCCCCTCGGTTTATTTAGTTTTAGCCAACGTAGTTTTTACTGTTCAGGTTCCCATCCAGGATACCATATTACATTTAGTTGTCGTGTCTGCTTGGGCTCCTCTGAACTTCTCTGACTTTCCTGTTTCTCATGACCTTGGCAGTTTTGATGCCTACTGGCCGGTTATGTGCAGGATACCCCTCGATGGGAATCTGTCTAATATCTTCCTCCTGATGACAGTGGGGTGGCAGATTTGGGGAAGGAAGACCACACGGGCACAGGGTCATTCTCATCACATCATGTCAAGGCGCGTGCTCTCAGCAGGACTGATCACTGGGTACCTTCATGTTTTGGGTCTCATTTCATCTTCATGAAACCCTCCGGAGTTGACCTGCTGTGTCCCATTTTCCAGACACGAGGACTAAAGCTGGGAAGGTGGAATGATGTTGTATTGGGGGTTCCCTGCCAGGAAGGCCTCTGCTCCAAGACTGCTAAGCTGCCTCATTGTTTGGCATCTGGCTTGCTTTCAGTTTTTTGGTTATTATAAATACCACCTCTGTGGACAGCCTTGTTGTGTTCTCTTGGGTTATTTCCTGAGGGCGTGTCCCTGAAGAGGGATTACTGGGTCAAAGAGTGTGAGGTTTTCGCTGCTGGATGGCTCTTGAGAAACATGGAACCAGCTCACGGGGCATGAGCCACGGTGTTCCTTTTTACCTACATCCTCTCCAAGACTGAGTTTTACCACTTTTATTTATTTTATTTTATCTTATTACTTTGTCACACCCTTTCCCCCTGGCCACCCAAATCACAGCTGGCTATTTGCAAAAGTCAACATTACTGTCAAAGGGCAAAAATTAGACTTCACTGACATCATTTAAAAGACTGTACCTCAGACCAGAGAGCATTTCTCGAAGGGGCAGCTTGGGTTACATATAACGGCCATCCAGCGGGAATGAGCCGTATTCTCCCAAGGTGATCACTCTGCTGGGAACATGTTACCAGACGAAAGAAACTTTAACATTTTTTAAATCAAGACTCCAGATGGGGCACCTGGGTGGCTCTGATGGTCAAGCTTCCAACTCTTGATTTCAGCTCAGGTCATGATCTCAGGGTTGTGAGATCAAGCCCTTGTCAGGCTGTGCTGGGCACGGAGGCTGCTTAAGAGAGATTCTCTCTCTCCCTCTCCCCCAGCCCCCACACACTCACTCTCTCTCTCCAAAAAAAAAAAAAAAAAAAGAAGAAGAGGAAAGAATCCAAAATTGTGTCATTTTGTACATGTTCTTCTTTTGACCATCATTCTGGTTCATTTCCTCTTTAGACACATTTTACATGCTGATGGTCACTTAGAAGCACATGTAAGTGTATCCCCCAAACTGACCTAGTGTCTACGCAGCGCGTTCAACCCTCTTGTGTTGTTTGTAGTATCCTACTTGGTTGGTCTCTAGTGAGTGTTTCAGCTAGGATTCAGGGCTGATGGTTCCCCAAGCTGCTGTGGTCAGAATGTTCTGGAGATGATACAGCTCACCGGCATTTCCAGAGCAGATTTCTCTGGTCAGGTACGCACGCCTAATAGCAGCATGTTCCAAGTCTTCGAGAGGGCCTCCTCAGGACTCCTCAAAGGGCTGTGTGTCCCCAGATGACGGTCTATGCGGGAGTTGATTGCCCAGTGTAGACCAGATGCCTGGGTGCCGAATCTCCAACTTTCTCAGACGGCCAGTGGGCCATGGGTAAATGTCAACGTATGCTTGGCCGTGACCTGGCCCCGTATTTGATATGACAGAAGTGCTGGTGTGGATGGTGGGGGTTTGGGATGAGAAGATAAAGTTGTGCCCTAAGAATCCGTGAGTCAGCCCCTCTTGAGTCCCGCAGAGGAGGGATGACAGGCAGTGGGATGATGATGAGCAGCTGTCTTCCTCGAAGGTGGTCACATGGGCTCTTTCTGGTGCATGTAATAGAAAACCGATCTCCCACCCAAGGTCCCCAAGGTCAATTGGCTTCCGGTGTGTCCAGTGCAGGGTTCAACAAAGGTCCCCAGGACTGGTCACTTGCCCTCATCCAGGCTTGAGGTCCTCCGTGTGAGCTTTGCATGGCTCTCCGGGGAGTTCTGGGCTCTCTAGACCCTGGGGGCTACAAGGGAGTGGCGGCAGCCACAAACCATCTTCTGAGCCAGCAGAAGCCTCCTCCTTGGCTCCAGCTGGGGTGTGTGCCTCTCCCAAACCTCTCCTGTGCCGAAGTGGGGTAGGAGGCTAGGGAAGGAGTCCGGTGCCCTGATGGGCTTAGTGGTTGGGGGAAAGGTGGTTCCCAGTTCTCCCACAGCCGCTGCCGAGGCGAGCGCTGGGAAGTGAGCCTCTGTGTCCAGGCGTGGGCGCGGATTCTGAAACTGTCCACTGTCATCCAGCCTAAGGGCCTGACAAGTGTCCCTGCCACCCACACGTGGGCTGGGGCAGGACCAGGCAGCTGCCAGACCCTCCTTGGTGAAGTCACTACTCTTTTTCTTTTTGCAGATTCCAAGCCTGGGAAGAATCCGACAGTAAGTAGCCCTTCCTTGCCCCGCCTCCCTCGCTTTCGTGTCCCTAAATCGGACTCCTTCGCTAACCGTGCCGCTGGTTCTGAGAGCTGCTGGTGGGTCCTTCCCCTCCCACGGTGATGGGGGCGCGGGCTCCCCCTGCAAGCTCAGGCTGGGTCTGCCCCTTGGGGGGGGTTCTGAGCACAGACGGGGAGCCCCACCCCCTCAGCAGCCTCTGGCTCCTGGCTTATCCTGCCGGGGACTTCCAGAAGGGGCTGGCAGACCATGGATTTGGTTTGGGCTACTTTGGGTGCCAGGTGAGGTCATTTCCCCTTTCTCCTGCACTCCACTGGGAAGGCGAATCCATAGCACGACCCTGAAAACTTAGCTCTCATAGGGGCGCCTGGTCGGCTCGGTCGGTGAAGCGTCCGACTCTTGATTTCAGCTCAGGTCGTGATCTCAGGATTGTGAGATCAAGCCCCACCTCGGGCTCCACGCTGAGCACGGAGCCTGTTCCAGATTCTCTCTCTGTCTCTCCCTCTGCCCCTCCCCTCCTGCACACGCTCTTGCTCATCTCTCTCTCAAAAAAAAAAAAAAAAAAAATGAACTCGTAGCCATCCCGTATGGAGCACTTACCATGAGCCAGGCACCTTGCCCTGTGCTCCTGAGAGTTATTGCGGGTAGTCCTGACGGCACTCAGAGGTCGGTACTGTCGTCCATTTTACAAAAGAGGAAACCCAGGTATGAGCTGGAGATGTGGGCCCGAGGTTGGAAAGTAGATCAGTGAGCTCTGGCTTGACCTGAACCCTGGTTTGTGGGGCTTCAAAGCTGGTACCCTGCACTATTGCCCTGAGCTGGAAGGACCTCTTCACCTGCCTTTTACAGAGAACTTGCTGTGTGCGGGTGCTGGGCCAGGGACTTTGCAAACATTACGCCGAACCTACAGTTACCGGGGAGGGGGCCCAGACACCCGGCCCCCGGCGGGCTGGGCTGGGCTGGGTGCCCTGCTCTGGGCCCAGCCTCCAGGAGCGGCCTTGGGGGGTAAGAGAAGGGACATCACCCTCTGGGGCTGAGGGACGGGGTGGGACAAAACACTCCATATGGCTGCGTCTCAGCTGTGTATGGTTCACCCATTGTTTTTCCATTTATCAATTTTTCCGTGACTTTCTTTCAACTCAAACATTCATACATGGAGAAAGGTTTCCATCCTTTAATTTCTCAATATAACAGCCAGAACCACAATGTGAGTTCAGTTTCAAATTATGGGAGGTCACATTCAAATATGCTTGGGTCAGATAAGCGGCTCTGACAATACCAGGAAATTTCATGAAAAGGGCATTTAATGATTGGTGAGATAATAATGTTTGATCATCTCAAACATTTTTTTGGCCATGGGAGTCCGTGTTTTCATAGAAACTTGTTTAAAATGCCATCTTTTGGACTTCAGATGATTGTGAAAGGATAGTCAGGGCTGTGTGGCTATACTTTGTGAATCACTCGAACCCATTCCATTTTGAAGGCTGAAGGTACATAGTATGTGTTAGAATGTTCCATGAGAGCACTCCTCCTTTATACTTACCTATGAAAGTCGAAAACAAAACCACCATTTTCCTGAAGACGTAGCTACTTCTAGAACGCAATGTAATCATAACTGATCGCCGTCCCTGGAGGCCGGGGCTGGGGAGTTGGGGTGGGCCTGGAGGGCACACTTACCCACAGGGGCTTATAAGCATGGATTCCAGCGCGAGGTGCCGGGGTTCGAGCACCGGCCCACACACTTACTTGAGCGAGTTCCTTGACTCCTCTGTGTCTCCGTTTCCTGGTCTGTGAAATGGCCGTATTAGCCACTTTATAGGGCAGTCGTGAGGATTCACACGTGTCGAGGACACACACATTGAGCAGAGTCTGGGATGCTGGCTGCTACGGTTATTTAGGACGAGTTCAAAGCAAATCCAGCACAGGGCACCAGGCTCTCCACGCCGAGGAGCCGGGGGTGGTGTGCGGCGGCCTTAAGGCAGAGAGGAGACTCACCAGAGCCTAGAGGTGAGGAAACAGGGGCTTCCCAGGGCGGTTGGGGGCACCCTGTGTCAACTCCACCCCCTCTGTGCCCACAGCAGCTGAAGAGTGTATTGGTGCTGGAGTCGGGCACAGAAGAGCTGGGGTTACTGAGCCCCCCGGTTGTGGAGACCCCCCCCAACGGGGCAGCCGGCCTAGAGAGCATGCGGCTGCTGGAAGCCAGCCCCCCCGCCGGGAGCCCCTCGTCCCCCAGGGACCTCCCCGAGCCCCCCCGGGTGACCTCGGAGCATACCAACAACAGGATCGGTGAGTCTGCTGATTTGGGGGGTCCCCGTGTGCTCAGGGCTGAGGGGGCAGGGGGAGCGAGGCACTGGACCCTGGGCCCCCCACGGGAGCCAGAGACCCTGGGGCAGGAAGGCCCAGCGGGGAAGAGGCATGGCTTCTCCTGCCCGCCCCTGTAAGTAGGAGCGGCTTTTTGTGAGAGACTTAAAGCTTGTTCCGTCTCCACAGCCCAATTAAAATTCTGTGAAATGGGTGTAGTAGTGATTCTGCCCTCACAGGGCCATTGCAAGCATTTGTGAAGCTGTCTTGGTGGGTGGGGGTGAAGGTGGGGGAGAGGGGTTCCCCCTGCCTGGGGGCCTGCCAACTTTGAAGTGGGACGTGAATGCTGCCCCCACCCCCAGCAAAGAGCCCCTTGTGGGGACAGGAAGAGACATGCCAGTGACAATAAGATCGGCCACTTGTCTAGACGGAAGTCCTCTCTCATTGTCACATGGCCTTCTGAGGCGTGTCTGCCTCCCCTTTCCACACCCGGGGCAAGGGCGCTGTGAAGTGGATGCGGGGAGATTTTCCCTGTCACACAGCCGTGGGGTGGCAGAGCAGGGACTTGGTGCCACTCCACAGCCGCGGGGCTCCGAACCCCTTGGCTTGCCCACCCCAGCGCGGGCCTCTGCAGAGACCAGCCCTTCCCGAACTGCGGCCGCCCTCCACCTCAGGCAGGCCTTCCGCTTTGGCCTCCCAAGGGTCTCCCTGCCTCCTCTCCCGCCTCTCTCCGGCCTGGTACAGCCGAAGTGCTTCCACCAAAATACATGCCTGTCCATTCTGCACCCCTACTTCAATGCTCCGGGGTGGGGGGGGGTCCCTGTCATTGTCAGGATGAATCCCAGGATTCTTATTCCGGCATTCAGACTGATCACTGGTCACGAGCTGCCTCCTGCCCACCAGCCTCACCTGCCTCCCGAGCCCTCCTACCTGCTTCACCCATTCACCGGCAGTTTCCAGAGCTCAGAGAGACCTCTCTCCCTTCGGAGCTTCTCTGTGGGAGCTGCTTCCTCACCTGGGACAGCCAACTCCCCCTTTGAATCTAGTCAATTCCTGCTGTCCTGAGGCCCCTGCTTATTTGCCTCCTCCTCCAGGAAGTCTTCCTGGCCCTCTCCACGCTCCTGTCTAGACCAAATGCCCCTCTGCTGTGCTCCCTCAGACCCCAGGCCTCCAGACCCAGTATCCTCAGCCCCCAGCAGTGTGACTGGGTTTGTGGCCTCCCCCCTCCTCACCCCCACCTGGCTGTGAGCTCCCTCTCTGTCTTCTCTGGAGGGTTAACCTTTGCTGGGATAATACCAGAGAGGCATTTGTAATTGTCCTACACATTTCTATAGCAGGCACTGGTGGATAGAACTCTTTGGGGCAGGGTCTTTCATATGAAACCAAAACTTTTGGTGGTGTAGCTTTCAGCAAGTTTTATTTAGAGTGTTATGTGGGGTAATACCACCAAAGCATCTCCTTTAAATTTCCTAAGAAGTCTTACCTTGAACGTTTGGGTCGGTGCTGAGTGCTGTGCCCGGAGCTGCGGGGGCAGGTGGAGGGACTTCCCGGGCCCTCAGGATGGCTGGGGTATGGGCAGCCTGCTCCAGCCCTCCCGTTAGCCTTGCTGGTGAGGGGGGTGGTTGGGAGAGAGGGCCTTGGAGGTTTGCCTGGGAGCCTTTCGTCCTTCTGACACCATCCCCGAGGAGCACCCCCTGCCCCCACAGAACCTGTCTAGTACCCCAGGGGACCAAACTGCAGCCCGAGCTTTATCCCTCTGCCCCGGGCACCGGGCGGGAGCCCCTTCATCTCCCACCCACTAAGATAACTTCCATGGATTCTAGAGCCCTGGGTGGGGTAGAAGGCTCAAGCAGCTCCTGAAAGACTGTCCTTTCCCTTCCCAGCTTGTGGGGGGCGGGCAGCCCTGTGATGAGGGATAGAGTCGGAGCAGTCAGGACCCTCGGAATGTGAGGGAGGGATAGCCTGGCCCCTGGCTTCAGCTTCTGCGGACAAACCCACCTCCGTTTCTCCGCCACCCTGCTCCCTGCGCCTCATCTTCTCTTCTAGCCCTGTCTGGCTGCTCTGGGCCCTCTCGCATTCCCCAGGGTCCCCTCACTCTCACCACCTCTGGCTCCCGCCTCTTCCTAGGCCCTCTGCTCAGGCTCCCAGGGCAAAGGGCCTGCAGGCCTCAGTGGAGGGTGTTGGCTGGGGCCTGGGGCCCTGCTCTCTCTTTTGGGGTGTGTGAGGGGCACCCAATCCACAGCTTGCCACACTTGTAGCTTTCCTCTAGTCCTCGCTGCTATTTTGAACACTTCCCTCTTTCCTGGAGCTGTTAAAAAGCCAAAACAGAAGGAGCGGCATTATGCAATGGGGTGGCGGGTGCAGGGCCCCCAAGGATCTTTTGGGTGTTCCTGAATCAGAGGGGTATAACTGGGTGCCCCAGAGAGGCAGAGGCAGGGATCCTCAGCCCCCTGCTCCACCCTAGCTGTCAAGTTCCCTCTTGAGCTTCCTCATTCAGACTCCAAGGAGAGTCCCAGGGCCAAGCTGCTGGAGCCGGGACCCTGCCCGAGCTCAAGGCCACCAGAGGCTGGGCTGAGTGAAGGCCTGGCTCCTCACTTCCCAGCTTCTTGGGCAGCTTACTTAACTCCCCTGAGCCTCCGAAGCGCCCACTGCGCCCCCCTCCAGCAGATGATGATGAGGACCACAGAGGGTCCTGCCTCTAAGGGGCTGCCGATTCATCCAAGCAGCACTCACAAGCAGCCTACTATGTGCTGGCCAGGCCCAGCCGTGAAGGCCTCAGGCGGGAGATCGGCAATAAGTAATAAACACTGAAATACAGCCTCGAGCAAAGCATCGCAGGCTGCTGTTCATTATTAACGGGCCTGGGGTTTCTTTTCTTTTTTTTTTTTAAAGATTTTATTTATTTATTTGACAGAGAGAGAGAGATCACAAGTAGGCAGAGAGGCAGGCAGAGAGAGAGGGGGAAGCAGGCTCCCCGCTGAGCAGAGAGCCCGATGTGGGGCTCGATCCCAGGACCCCAAGATCATGACCTGAGCTGAAGGCAGAGGCTTTAACCCACTGAGCCACCCAGGTGTCCCTGGGCGGGAGTTTCTGCTGAGATTCTTACTAACTGCCTGGCGACTTCAGGCCGGTCATTTAACCTTTCAGGGCTTCAGGTTCTTTATGTCTGCCCATGGGGCCAGAGCAGATTGTCCACCGTGCGGCAGGGATGTGAGGACTCGGAAGTCACGCATGGAAGGGTCTGGACGGTGGCCGGCACGGCTGGCCTCCTCCGCTGCTCGCTGGGGCCGCAGTCGCTCCCTTCTCCGCCCAGGGCTTGCTTTCTCTCCCAACGCTGCTCTCTCCTACCCTATCCGCTCCTAAATGCTGAGAAGATCACGAGCCTCTCCCACAAGGGACCAGTCCTTGACTCCTCAGCACACAGTTTCCAGCTGTTTTATGTCCTTTGAGCCTCAGGACACGTGTGAGGTTGATGAGGCTGGCTGTGCATCAGAGAGACTGTGTTGCGTGCCCGAAGCCACACAGCAGGAGAAACAGAGCTGGAACTTGGACCCTCCCCTGCCTCCTCGCCCTGTCCAGCTCAGGCCCTGGTCCTCTCACTTCACCCATCCTTTTGCCTTGCAGAGAAGATCTACATCATGAAGGCTGACACAGTGATTGTGGGGACCGTGAGGACCGAGGTGCCTGAGGGCCGGGCCCTGGCGGGGCCGGCGGGACCTGAGTTGGAGGACGATCTGGAAGTGGACCATGTCCCCCACTTCCCAGAGCAGGAGACAGAGCCGCCTCTGGGCAGCTGCGGGGACGTCATGTTCTCAGTGGAAGAAGAAGGAAAGGAGGCCTCCTTGCCCATGACCGTCTCTGAGAAATGAAGCCTGGCCTGGGTTGGGGCTGGGAGGGCAGTGGGTGCCCCCCGGGAGGCCAGGGTGGCCCTGGTAGCGCCAGGCTGGGGGCAGAGGCCCTCGTAACCTGAACTGAGGTTCCAGCACCCAGGGGTAGAGCAGCCTGGAGCAAGGGGGTTCTGGGGGTCTCTAGTTGCATCCCCACCCCGCCGCCTCCCAGCCCAGACCCTCGGGAAGCCTGGGCTTGTGCAGCAGAGACGACCCAGGGGCTGGATCTGAGTGGCAGTGTTTGTTGGAGCAGCAGACGGACAGCAGAGACTGGGCACCTTGTCTCCTGCCACTGCTGGGAAGATGTCCCCGGAGCCCGGAGCGTCAGACACGCGCCGCGGGGGCCGGAGCTCACTTGCGGCGGAGGCTGGGAGGCACCGGCCCTGTGCCTTTAGCTCTCACCCTGGGCCGTGAGAGCGATGCCCCCTTGACCTTCCCGCCACGCCGGCAGCCCCAGTTCGTGGACCGTGGCCCCCGTGGGCACTGAGCCAGCGCCTGTGGCGGTTGGTTCTGAGTCAAAGGGAAGTCGGGGGCTGCGGCATTGTCGGCTGGTCCCATCTTGGTAACAGCCCCCCCACTGCGCTCTGTGCCCGTGTTCAGGTGAGCGCCCAGCCTGGCGCCCAGCTGCGCCGGGCCCTCGTGAGACCCTCCTGGTGCCGCCAGCCTGCCCCTATTCTGAAGCCCCCACCATGGGCTGGGGGCCTGGGGTCACTGATTGTCTCACAAGATCCTCAGTGGTCCCCTCTGCGGGAGGCATCTTGGGACCCAGACACTCAGCAACTGCCGCGCCCCACCCCCAGCCGGAGACCCTGTCCACCCAGCTGCGGCCTGGAGAAGGGCCCGTTGAAGGGGAGCCCTGGACCCTTCCTGGGTGCCTGCCTGCTCTGTCCCGGGACGATGCGCCTTCCCCACACCTGCCATGCTCACGGAGCCCAGTGGCCCCAGCCCTGCCCTCGCCCTCCGGCTGCTCAGCACCCGTGGTTGGGATACGGATGTCAGAAAGCAATGCGGTTTCGCCCAGACATTCTGCCTTATTCCGGATTCTCAGAAAAGCAAGTCGTCCCATCTGGACTTGAGGACATTTTGCGTTTCACGCTAAGGAGTAAAGCCGTCCCGACTTGGGTCTGGCTGGCCTGCTCTCCCCAGGGCTTTCAGACTCATGTAAACAAACAAGGGGCCTTGGAGGGGGACGCGTGGGCAGAGGACAGGGCTGCCCGCAGCTCAGGCCGTGCAGTCTCAGCTGCCTGGAGGCCCCTGGAATTTACCCGCTGGAGGCCAGGCCCGGGAAAGCTGCTGTTTACCCGCCGGCCTACTCACTCTCTGGGGGAAGTTGGAGCTGGGCCAGAAGTCACAGGGTGGTTTCTGAAAGTGCTCAGATGTTTGGGGGAAAGGTGGAGGGGCCGGGACACCGAGAGGGACTCACATCAGAACCTGCAGACGTTGCCATGCGACGGACAGTGTTTGCCCAGATGTCCCGTGCTGGGGCAGCGAGGGCGCACCGCGCCTGGGAGTCTGGCTGGAAGGGGCCCGCAGACGCCCCACCCCGCGGGGCAGGGCCCTGGCAGTCTTGACTTGAAGATTCGGAGCCCATGTTGGACGAAAGGAAGCACTTCCTTGCCCAAAGTCCCTTCACAAAACCTTTGATCCTCTGAAACTTTTGGTCTTTGGAAAATTTGTAAGGTCCCTTAAAAAATACCAGTTGTGAGTTTCAGGAAACGATCTTTGAGAGTATTTGAGAACATCTGAGCAGAAAGGGTCTGGCCAATCTCTGTCTCCTCAGGACAGGGGGTCCCTCTTCACCCAACTACCTAGGCGGCCAGCTTCTGAGCTCTGTGCCCTGTGTCAAGATGAGTGCCCAGCCTGGCCCCCGGCCCCGCTGGGGCCAAGTGAGACCCTCCTGGTGCCGTCAGCCCTCCCCTATTCTGTAGCCCCCGCCGTGGGCCTCGGGTCGACTGACTTGTCTCACGATGTCCCCACCGGTCCCCTCCGAGGGAGACGTCTTGGGACCCAGAGGCCTGCAGTTGCTCGGTGCAGGGAGCCTGCCTCCTGCTGGGGCAGCCGCTCCTACTTCTTCCTCGTCCTCAGAGGCAAACCCTTCCTCCGCGAAATTCCGACTCCCTGGTCGAAGACCTGTCCTCTGAGGATATGTAAAAGAAAGCGTCTCTTGTCATAAGGCTCCCTTTGGGTATTTGCAGAAAGAGATCCTGGGCCTCCCCGTGGCCCGCCCTCTGGGCTGGGCCGAGCTGCCCCCACAGCCTGGGGAAAGGGAATTCCAAAGTAGCAGCGTGAACGCCCAGCTTTGGGGGCAACGAGAGGACTAAGGAGTAAATAGAAGCCTTGGACTTGGGGCCTGAGCTGGGAGGGGCCCAGCCTGCAGCCCTGATCACAACTTGGGGCCAGTGGGGGGCCTGCTCCCCACCACAAGCAGCCGGCCAGGAGCTCCCCTCTTGACTGTGGCGCCCCTGTGGGGTGAAGGAAAGAGACAGAGGGCCACGGTCAGACCTCACCCACCCCATCCCCAGGACTCCAGCTCGTGCCCAGACCTTGCGATCAAATCCAGCCGTTTACCCAGTGTCTCCCTGCCACGCGGTTGGTCGAGAGCCGGGCGAATTTCCCTGCCCTGCCCAGTGATCAGGGACCACTTCCTAACCTCTGTCCGTTCTGATGTCCAGGTGGGCAGAGGACAAGGCCCCTGCTGGTCAGGGTGGCAGAGGGCAGGCGGAGAGGGACCCTCCCACGCACCAGTAACATCCCTCTTCCTGGACAGTTGTATTCAGGGAGTGACGGTAAGTGATGTGTCCTAAGGAAGCTATTGCGGTCAAAGGAAACGTATCCTTTCCCAAGGCAGTCTGGTAGGTTGTAAGCCGTTTTTGGTTTGGAGAATCTCTCAGGCCAGGGCCACTCCCCGAAACGGAACAAGAGGCTGCATCTCCAGAGCCTCGGGTCTCCTCTCCCCCCTCCCCAGGGCTGCGGGCCTGAAGAGCAGTCACCGGGACCTGGCTTGTTGGGTTAAACAGAAATGAAAACCTGTGTGGGGACAAGGCGGCTCTCTGGCTGAAGGTTCTTGGGTGCCTTCTCTCCCACCCACGTTCTTGACCCTGTCCTCTAAGAGATAATGGGTGGGGGGGAGGCGGACAGAGGGGGGCAGGGGCAGGGCCTGAGACCAAGATGAACTCGGGGCATCAGGCTTGATTGGAGGCCAGAGTGAGAATATTAAAAGTATCGAGGTCGGCTCTGTGGGCCCTAGGAGGAGCTGGCAGAGCTCACCCTGGGCTCCTGCACCCTCCCGCAGGTCCCTCACCCTGGCCCGGCACCCGTGCTGGGCGCACACCCCGGGGCCGTGCCCAGGGACCAGAGGAGCACAGGTCACCGGTGGTTGTGAGCGAGGTGCAGGCAGAGAGGCCTGCCCGCCGCTGTTGGGAGCACAGACACACAACAGCAGCGATGTGCAGGTCAGACTTGGGGTTCGAACCCCAGCTCTGCCACTTACCAGCTGAGCAACCTCGGTTATGTGAGGCTCAGAGGTAACACGCGTTCAGCTGTTTCCTCGTCTGCGAGGTGAGAGTGTCAGCCCCTTTCCGGTAGGGTCGTGGGGTTCTGTTAGGGGCCGCCTGATGGGGGGCTCGTGCTTGCTGCTGGCAGCTTGCGTCCTGGGCGCAGCGCGGCTGCCACCTGCCACGAGCGAGCCCTCCGGGGGCTGGCAGCATTCAGCTGCAGGTAACCTTCGAAAGCGTGCTGTAATTGCTGGTTGGTTCCAGCAAGCCTGTGTTGGCTCGGGCAAGTTCACCAGGGCTCTCAGGCTCTCCTGAGAAGAGCCAGGTTGGGGCCAGGTTGCAGTGGGAAGCCCCACAGTGAAGAGACCCCTTGCTCTGTGGGGTGCCCCAGAGAACCCCTCAAGTCAAAGTCCTAGGACTGGGCTGTTTGTCAGATGTCTGAATCTTGGGGCATTTGCGATGTTCTGTGGGTCCCTCCGCAGGGGACGTCCTGCTCATGGTTCTAGTGCATTCCAGTGTGTTGCTGCTTAAGATCTTTCTCCAGGGGCCTCCCTCACCCCCTTCTTCCCTCTTTCCCATCCTTCTAAAAGCACCCGTGATGAGCCAGGCCCACGTCTAGCCACAGACGGCATACCGCACTCAGACAGACTCGCTTGCGTGGGTCCCGTGTCCGGGGATGGAAACGGATGACAGTGCATGACCGGTCAGTGCACAAGGTGACCCAGAAGCCAGCTTGCTCAGTGCTGTGAGAAGCCCCGTCAGGGGTCTGTGGCCGAGTGTCCGTAGGGGAGGACCAGCTCCAGCCAGGTGTCTGGGGAAGGCTTCTCCGAGGAGGCGTCCTCTGAGCTCAACCCGAGTGACGTGGCAAGAGGGGGACTAGGGGCCTGGGGGCAGAACATTCCAGGAAGTCAGGGGAACAGCAGCTGCAAAGGCCCTGAGGTGGGAGTGCTTCTGGCCTTGAGATTCAGGAAACCCAACCCAGTGGCAGAAGCAGAGCGGAGAGAAAAAGGAGATGAGCTGGGAAGCCGGCGGATCACAGAGGGCCTGCCAGGGCTGCTGGAAGACACTTAGATTTTATCGTAAAAACATTGGTCTACGCGGCTGTGTCTTTTTTTCTCTATGAGAACAATAAACATCCTGGTATTATCTCAGGAATAGGCATGAGGAGCCAAAGCAGAGGCACCAAAGGTTGTTTTAACCTATTTCTGAGGGAAGTCTAGGAAAGAGGCAGCGGGGCGGGGGGCCAGGAGGCCGTTGGCGGAGCTTTCTCAGAAAAGGCAGAGTTCAGACTGCATTCGTGGCTGAGAGCAGTTCAGGGTCCCCGGCTGATGTCACTGCGGGGGGCTGGGAGCCGGGCAGTCTAGGTTCCCCTTTCTTTGGCTGTCTTCCAGGAGAGTAAAAACCACAACAAAAATTCCTAGGGGAGGCCAGAGCCTTCGTTTGTGTTTGGGTGCGGGGGCGTGGGGCCTCTTCGCAGCCCGGCCTGCGTGCGCCCCCTTCCATTCGTCACCCCGGCTTCTCCTGCCTGGGACGGGCGCGGCTGCATCAGGGTTCATTTCCCGCTGGAGCGGGTCCAGCCACAGAGCCCCCAACTTCGGTTTCCTAGATCCGCAACACGGACGTGATAACCCGCTTACGAGATGGTTGTGCGGTGCTGGGATAACCCGGGTCAAGCGCTCGGTCTGGCGCCGGGCACCTTCCCTGTTCGGTACGGGGCGGTCCGTGTAGGCATTTCAGGGGCTTTAGAGTTGGCTTCCGCCTTTCTGCATTCTTTCTGTGTTCGGGCTGCGTTAATAATGGCTGAAAGGCTGAGGGTCCGTGCTCCCTTTTACAAACCGGGGCTCAGAGAGGCGCACAGACTGACCCACTGTCGCATAGCCGGGAAGGCGCCTTCCCGTCCACATGGCTGGGCTGCCCCTGTGGTTGGGGCCACGCTGATGCCAAGGTTATCATCGGGCCCTGTGCTGTCTGAGCAAGCTTCCCTCGCCTCCAGCTCACCATAGCTGGGAGGTAGGAAGGAGCTCAGTTTTAGCCCTCCTCTTCTGGGGAGGCAGAGATGGTTTCGGGAGGCTGGGTAACCTGCCTGAGGTCAAGCGGCAGGCCAGGTGTGGCTTTCTGAGTCCCCCTGGCAGGGCAGGAAGGACACGGAGCTAGCCCAGGTAGAGCCTCTGTCCTTGGAGCTGCAGTCCCCAAAGGTGGCCTCGTTCAGCGGAGACCCCGGGGCGGGGAGCGCAGGCAGTGCAGAGAGCCTCCTGACGATGGTATCGCTTTGTGCCCTCTCAGCCACTCCTCGTACCCCACTCTCTGCCCCACGCCCCTGAGGAGCCCTGGAAGGAAGACGAGGCAGGAGCAAACCTCCCCAGATCACAGATGGGAAAACTGAGCCCCACAGAGGTTCAAGCGGGTTGGCCTAAGGTCCCAGCTCGGTGCTGCCTGGCGGAGACGGGGCGGCGGGGACATCGCTCTTCGGTCCAGGTGAATGGTAAAGATGACTTGCCGCTCTTCATTCTACCCATTTATTTTTTAAATTTGGCGTTAACACAAAAGTAACCACGGCGCATTGGGTCCTTACTGATAAGGCAGCTTTGCAGGCGTCGAGGGGGTCCGCGTAATCAGACGAGAAGGTCGCGGGAGTGGTCTGCAGCCTCACGGGCACGCGGCTTGTGCCGTCCAACAGGGCTCCTGCGTTGGAGGGCCAGTGCTTGATTTAATGCTTTGCTGGGCTGTCCAAAAGTTGCGCATTTTTGAACATGGGCCCTGTATTCTCCTTTTTCGCTAGGTCTCCCAGATTAGGAGGCCGCTCCTACATCAGGGGCAGCAACATTGTCTGTCCGGATCGTTCTCAGTGCAGAGGCCCTTTCCGCACTTTGCTACTTCCGCTCATAGTGACCACGATTGCAGATGACCTCGCTGAGCCCTTTTTACAATAACGTTGAGTGGCTAGTAACTGACCTGAACTGCCCCAATTATCTCTTGCTACATCATAAGCCACCTCAAAACCCAGTGGCTTACAGCAGCATCGTCACTGATTTTGCTCACAGATCTGCGTGCAGTTTGGCCGGGGCTCGGCGGGAAAGCTCACCTCTGTTCACAGCTGGCCCTGGGGATCGCGCTTCTGAGACAGCGGGCACGTTGGTGCGGGCTGTGGGTTTCTCTCCATGGGCCTCTCTCAGGGAGGCCGAGGCTTCCTCACAGCATGGCGGCTGCCTTCTTAGAACAAACAGCCCCAGCGTAAGAAGTGGGACCCGCCAGGTTTAAGATCCAGGGCGAGCAACGGGCCCAGCATCACTGTGGCTGCATGCTATTGGTCAAGCAGTCCCAGAGCCCAGGTTCAAGGGGAAGGGCTGCAGAACCCCCAGCCCACGAAGAATTTTGAGATCTTACTATGTGATGGGCACTGTGCTTAATACTTTGCCTCCTGCCTCATTTTATCCTCCCAGTAATTGAACTGTTCCTGCTCCCAAAGTTGCCTCAAGGGAGCTAAATCACGCATCCAAGGTCACCCCGATGGAACTGAAATTGGCCTGTGTCCGGAGTGTGAGCTCTGACCACGGGGACGCCCCGTGCATTCAGGAACCCCCGCAGGCAGAATGCGGCAGGGCCAGAAATCAGGCCTACCTCTGTTTGATTTGAGAACGTTTGAGGCTTTCAAAATAGTCGGCTCCAACACCCCAGTTTCCAGACGGAGAAACTGAGGCTGCAAGAGCTCTTGCTGGGCGTCCCCTGAGAAGGAGGGCAGGGTCTGGCACCTTCCAAGGCAGGATGAGGGCCCCCCTCTCGGGGCTGCACCCTACCTGGCCAGGAAGTCACAGAGAGCTGTGGGCAGATTATGCAAGAGGCTGTCGCGGGGACATTGTTTTTCATGACGATTACACTTCACTCAGGAAATACCCACAGCCTCGGTGTGGAGGGAGGGAGGTGTCGTGGCAGGTGTCAAGGGAGGGCCCCTCACTGCAGGCAGAAGAGCCCTCGTGAACGCTCGGGCACTCTCGAGACGGACCAGCGTGCCCTGGGCCAGGTTCACGTACCGAAAGTTCTTGGAGAGCCTCCCTGTGCCCCTGCGGGCTGGGCTCTGACAGAAGGGGCAGAGGCTCCGTCCCTACCATCCAGGAAGTGATACATCAGTTAGAAAGACAGTAAGAACTCGGACTTATTGAGGCTTTCTGGGTTCTTGAAACCCCACGGTGTCCGAGGCAGCAATTGCTGTTGTCATCCCTATGTTCCAGGCGAGGAAACAGAGGCACAGAGTAGTTCCGTCACTTGCCTGAGGTCACACAGCTGCTAAGAGGGGGCAGCCAGAATTCAAACCGAGGCCACCTGGCTGGAGTCCACGTTTCCAACCAGTGGGCCATTGTAGCTGAGGTCGGGGTCACCACTGTGCCGCGGCTCCGCCCCCGAGGGCCAGGCCCTGCAGAACGCCCCCCGGGGGGCCGCCGGGCTCAGGAAATGTACAGCGAATGGAGTTTGCCTCCCAGCTTCCATCTGCCTGTCCTTTCCAAAGCCTGGCTCTGACCGGGCTGTTCTCTCATAGAACCTTCGATGGTTCCCCAGGACCTGTTGGCCAAAGTCTGCCAATCAAGCCCCCACAGGCGGGTCCTACTACCTCTCGTGGCTCCTGCATCCAAACCGTCACCAAATATGGGGTGGGTGGGGGGTAAGTCTCACCGGGAAATCTCAGCCCAGTGCCCCGCTTCCTAAGCCTCCATCCTCAACGTTCTCCTCCTCCTCCAGAAAGCCTTCCAGGACCACCCAGGGCCAGGACCTCTGTGTCCTCTGAGTTCCCTCAGCACTGGCTGTGAAAAAGTTTGGAGGCCTAGTTCCAGCCGGCTCCCAAGAAGTATCTCCAGGTGAAAAGATGAATTTGTCCATTCATTTAGACTCTCACTGAGTCATTTGAGCGACAACCTGTGCCGAGCGCCTGCCGTGGGTCAGGAACTGTGCTGGGAAACACCGTGGGGCTGGGAGGAGACGGGGATATACGGTACTGCTCTCGGGGGCTCAAAGTCCAACTGGGGAGGCCTGGCTGGAGTCCAGCAGGGGCTGAGGCGTGATCACTCCAGCGGCTCTTGACTCTCGGAGACAAGAGTGTTTGCAGGTCCGGGGACGAGGGCGCCTCTCTCCTGCAGTCCCCTGTCGAGGTCTCTAAGGAGGGAGGGGTGAGGTGGTGGAGGCAGGGCCGCGTCCTAGGGGGCCGTTCCGGTGCAGGAGCTGGGAGGGAGACTGGAAGGGCTAGGGTGGGTGTTGGTGGGAAGTTGCAACAGCCTCCTGAGGGTGGGGGAGCTGTAGGGGAGCGGGGCATGAGGGGAGTTTCCTTTGAGTGTGGAGGGGAAGGGGGAGGCTGAGCACCCGCCGGGAACCTCACAGGGAAACCTTCCCCTGCACACTGGGGGACCCAGGGCTCCATTCTGGAGGCGGATAATGGAAGAACCATTAGATTCTGAATCTCCCTTGTTGAACACCTACTATGTGCCAGGTGCTGTGGACTCCCAAACTCTGATTTTTACAGCATCCCTGCAAAGGGGACTTATTTATCCCCATCCTAGAGATGAAGAAGTGGAGGCTCAAGGAGATGAAGTGATTTGTCCAAAGTCAAGGTCACATGCCGGTAAATGGGCTGAGCTAGGACTTGAACCCACGTCTAGGTGGAGGCAAAGTTGATGCCTTCTTGGTACTTGTAATTCCATTATCCTTGCTAGGCGCTCCAGTTTCCTGCGATCCTCATTTGGGCACAAGGCTGGAGCAGGGTCTCCAGGAACCGTGAGTGAAGGGGCACGAGAACCTGCCTGGCACACAGTAGGTGCTCAGTGAGTATGTGTGGCGTCTGCAGGGAAGGCAGGACAGGCCTGGGGGAGTGCGGTCCTATAGATAGACACCACCTGCGTGCTGAACTAGGGGTGGCCGCGTCACTGTCATCTAATTCTAGAAGTCCCTCGGCTCCTGAGCCGGGTCCCTCTGTCCCTCCCCAAGCTCTCTGCTCCCAAGCTTCTGTAGGGGGTGTTCCTACACTGAATCACCCCCGTCCGGCCCTGCCCAGCCCCGCTCGGGCCAGTAGACATGCACTCATAAACATCTGAATGAGTGAATATTGAGAAATCGTGCTAGGGGAGAAATGATTTATTTCTTCCTCCTTTTGAATGGGGGAAGGGAAAACTTGCCGGGAAGATGAGGTCAATGACTTCGGTATTGTGCGCTCCTTGCTGACGAGCAAGGAGAGGTCTCATGTGCTGGGTACCACGTCAGGGAGACGGGCACAGAGCCACATGGTGTCCAGCCTGGCAGGCCGCTGCCCCTGCCCGCCCACCCCCAGCCCTGTCACCTCCAGATCGATCCCCGGCTGCTCCGGCTCCAAGCCACGGTCTCGCTAATGAGAAAAACATGTGCGGGGTCACCTGGCCGCTAGCCGGCCATCTGCGCTGATGGGTCCCAGAAGCCAGGCGGCGACCTGACGTGGCCTGAGGCAAATGAGGTGCACGGGGCAGGGCTGATGTGCAGGAGGACTCGGGACCCCCCGACCTCGGAGCCCCATGCAGGCCCTCCCTCTCAGAGTACAGATGGGGAAACTGGAGGCCTGGAGACGAGAGATGTGTGTCCAAGGTCACCAGCCTCAGGACTAGAACGCTGGTTGCTGGTGCTTTAAATAGTAAAACGTGGGCACCGGGGTGGCTCAGTTGGTTGAGCGTCTGACCGCAGCTCAGGTCTCGATCTCAGGGTCCTGGGATGGAGCCCCGCGTGGGGCTCCACGCTCAGCGAGGAGTCTGCTTATCCCTCTGCCTCTGCTCCTCCCCCACACTCTCTCTCAAAGACACAAACAAAATCTTAAAAAATATATATTAAAACAAAAACCCAAATCCTTACAAATAAGGAAGTAAATATAATCTGGAGGGGGAGAGAATAAAAAGAATAAACACAGCAAAAGTATAAGGAAAATAATAAAAATGATGCATGATCCCATACCCCTTATAACCACATCAAACATTTGGGTTTCTTTCTCTTCTTCTAAGTCATTTTTTAAAATTATCTTAGGTGATTTATTAACAAAACAAGTTTTGTTTTGGGAAGTTTCCCAATCTGTGGTTCCCAACCTATAGCTCTCCTCACACAGTTAAAACCATTTCTGTCCCACAGTTATAATTCACTAGCAATTCATGACTTGGGTTGTCCCCACGAACCTCACCTCAGTGGAGCCCCCACTGAGGGATTTGCCTCTAGCAATTCTAAATGGAACTTCTAGAGGGTTCCTGCTATTAGTTCTTGTTCTTTTTTTTTTTTATATAAGATTTTATTTTTAAGTCATCTCTACACCCAACATGGGGCTTGAACTCATGACTCTGAGATCAAGAGTCGCGTGTTCTCCTGACTGAGCCAGCCAGGCGCCCCTCTTGTTCTTTTATGTTATGTAACAGACCTGCTCCTTCTCAAACTCCGTGCTGTATTAGGGAATCAACTTTGCCTATTTCAGTTTTAAATGAGGCACATTGGGGATTTAAGGGTTCTGGGGATGTAAGTCAGGAGTGAGCCAAGTCAGTGGGGACCAGGCCTTTCCAAGCCCCCTTCAGATGAAGTAGCGGCCCTTGGGTCTGTATTGTCAACTAGGTTTCCATCCTAATTGTCATCAGTACTACTTGCCCACTCTGCGCCTGGTGCTTTTCACGTATCATCACATTTACTCTTCACACCAAGCTTTGGAGCCAAGTGTAGTTATTGCTGCCATTCTACAGATAAAGAAACTGAGGCTCAGGGAGGCGTAGTGACTCCTCTAAGGTCACACAGCCAATGAGTGGCAGAGTTGGGATCCAGACCCCGGCAATCTGAGAAAACTGAGTTATCTCTCCATCTAAGATTCCACTGGAACACAGTTTTATGGCCAAATATATATATATATATATATATATATATATATATATATATAAATATATTTGCAAATCTCTGGTTTAGCTCATTTCCTTTTTCTCCAATGCCAAACTTCCTGTAGAGAGGGCAAGAGACCCCTGTGGGCTGGAGACATCCTGGAGGGCTTCAAGAAGGAGGTGGGGTTGGAACAAAGCCAGGAAGGATGGCTTTGCATCAGAGGAGGAAGCCGTCACAATTCAATGTGAGAGTGGTTATGCCCAAACTGCCTGGGGCTCCAGGTGGGAGCCGTCTGGGAAGGTACTTTGGAGGAAGGTGAGTGAGGTAAGGACAGGTTTAGGAAACCTATTTTCTCTAGGAAAGGCCAAAGAAGATGTGACAGGTATGGTCTTTGCCTCCTGGCCAGGCTAGTCTGAAGAGCTGGGGCCACCAAGTAGGTCTAAGCTCCTGGTGGTGCGTGGGATGGGCCTGGTAATCCCACCTCTCCCTAGGGGCCAGCCTGGAGGAAGCCTAGTGTTCCCGGCACAAGAAGAACCCCAGGTTCTCCATCTATGAAGTGGAGCCTCTTTTGAATAAGTAGTCCAACTTAACATAATGGGCCACTGCCTTGGGGTCCGACAAATCCTTTATGAAACAGAATTTTTCAGATTTTAATGATATTCGTCATAATGTCGATTTGTTCTGTGTTACGGGTTCACACTCTGCTGGCTGTGGGGACATGGATGAGCCACGTAAGATCATCTCTTCGATCATCTCATGGGACTACTAGGTTCTGCCATTCAGCACACCTGGAGATACGGCAGAGATCAGGTGGGAGCGGGTTAGGGAGGGGTGCTGACACCTTTCACCCAGCCACACCCGGACATCCAGAGAAAAATAAAAAAAAAATAGTAAAAGACCTAGAAGATGCTCTGAACAATTGAAGGCTACAGCAGGATGACAGGTGGCACACTTCGGTGCTGCCAGGAAGTCAGTTGTCCTCCACGTTCACCTGTCAATCCTGTGCAAATCCCAGCTGGAGCTCAAAGAACGTACAAGTGTATTTCAGAATGAGGATGGAAGAATAAAGAACCCTATATAATTCAGTCAATTTCGAAAAAGAAGAGCAAGGCGGACTCACTCTAGCAGATACTAAAAAGTCTACAAAGCTCTACTAATAAAAACCATGTAGAAATATCCCAGGAGGAAGAAGACCTATGGAGTGGGAGATAATCCAGCCATAGACTGATGGAATTATGATCAGGGATTACAGGATGGGCTCTGGCCAGTGGGACAGGAGCGACCAGCTCACTCTGTAGAAAAATGAAGTCAGATCTCTAGATTTTACACACCACGTACGATCTGGTTGTTTTAAAGACCTCGATGGAAGATGTAAAAGTGAATGAGAAGAATTATGGAAAAATACCTCTTTATCCTACACATTGGGTAGGACCTTTCGACAAAGATCTAAATGGGAAAAAGATTGATGGATCTGATTCCATTAAAATAAAGGATATATATATATATATATATATATATATATATATATATATTTAACAACCCTAAGCAAGGAACCAGACCCATGACAGAATGAGAGAAGTGTTTGCAATGTCTAAAAATGACAAGGGATTAATATCTAGAATATACAAGGAATTATCGCAAAGCTACAAGAAAAGGACAGGAAATAATAGAAATACGGTCAAAGGATGTGAATAGGCAGTTCACAGAAGGGGAAACCCAAATGACTAACAAGTAATGAAGATGTGCTCAAACCCACGAATATTCAGAGAAATGCAAATGCAACCAGACTGGGTTCTACTTCACATCTATCCAATTGGCCAAAATCAGCTTGCTGGCTGGCGGTGAGTTTTGGGGAGAGCGTGAGGAAGCGGGACCCTCTCGCCCCGCTGATGTGGCCATTCTGGGGCGACTTCCGGCAGTGTCAGGGAAATAGGTACACGATTACCCCCAGACCCAGCCGTCCCACTGCAGAGAGATCCACACACCCGCCCCCCCCCCCCCCGCCCCAGAGGACACAG
>CM052900.1:158460180-158470189 GCA_028534135.1 Potos flavus | reverse complement strand
GGCCTGACAGGGAGACAGTGAAAAGGGGTGAGGAGGAGGGTTTGGAGAGTGGAGTGGAGGGTGAGTGGCAGGTTGGGAGGTTGGGGGCTGGAGGGCAGAGGGATCGGGGATCGGGGGTCAGAAGACTTTGGGGCACTCATCCCTCGAGTGAGAAGAATGTTTGCAGGGCATGAGGCTGAAAGCAGGGAGGAGAATTGAAAGCCGTCTGAAAATGCGAAGGGCTATAAAAGGAAACCCACGGACGAGATCAAAGGTCCTCGCACGTGTGGGCACACGGGAGTCCCACAGGCCGCTGGTGGGAGTGTAACTGGGTACAGCCCCTTGGGAGAGGGGTTTGGCAGGCCCTAGTGAAAATGAAAATGTGCAAACCCCACTGCCTGGCAGTTCAACTTTCTAGGTTTATGACCTAGGAGGCGCTCAATCCTGTGCTTCCGGGAGTCAGGCACAAGGATGGGCATCCCCGAGCACGGCCTGGAGCGGAGCTCAGCCACCCGCCCCAGAGAGGGAGAGGGAGAGGGTGTCCCGGAGCAGGGAGCGGAGGGTGGGGCAGGCATGCGGGGCCAGCGACGCACAGCAGGTGGGAAGAATGAGCCAGGTCTGAACTCATCAACACGGAAAGTTCTCAGAAACACAGCCAAGGGGAGGGGAAGCAAGCAAGGGCTGAACAGTGAGCCTGGTTTTCTCTTGCTGGTGTAGATGCAGAGGCACGAATACAGAATGAGGCTCTGTGTTGTTCGTTTCAGCCAGGAGGCCGAGAATGGACTAGAGAGAAATAGGGTGCAGTCCCAGGGACAGTTGCCTTTGGGGAGAAGGAGAAGGGATGAGAACTAGGGGGTCAGGAAGGGCTTCGATTTTAATTATAAAGTAATTTGAAGCAAAAATAATTTGACAAATACTGAGAACATCCCATTTTAAATATATATGTATATGTATGTATGTATATATATATATAAAAAATCGGTGTCTGTGCTGCTTTTTTAGGAGCTGGGGACGCAGGAGTGAGCAAACGAGTCCAGGTCCCTGCCATCGCAGGAGAGACAGAAAATACACAGAAATTATAGAAGTGCTCAGAGGAAGAGTAAAGCAGCCGTTTTAGGGGGTCAGAGGAGCCTGTCTGAGGAAGGGACGTTTGAGCAGAGGCTGGACGGAAGCGAGGAAGCGAGTCGCGCAGGTATCTGGAGGAAGGGTGATCCAGGTGGAGGGAACTGCAGTTGCAAAGGTCTGGTCGTGGGCCCGAGCGATGCGTGTTTGGGACCAGCCAGGGGCGCGAAGGGGCGAGGGGTGATGATACGAGGTCAGAGAAGAATGAGAGCAGCCTCGGATATTAACCTTGGTCAGTTCCAGCTGGTGGGAATATGGGTGTTTCTGATCGTATGCTTTGAATTTTTTTTAATTAAAAAAAAAATCCAAACAAAGACAATGTGAGGTTAGAAGACAGATGGGTGTAAAATACAGCCGCCCGGAGGCTTGCATGGGGCTGAGAGGGAGGGCTTGTAGCGTGTCGAGGACAGGCACGCCCTCTTTGTACCGTTGAAGGCACAGATTTCGAATCCGACTCGGCCCTGTTCCCTCCCTACCTGCCCATGTTTTTGGATAATCCCAATCCTCAGCCCTCAGGACAGGAGAGGCCCTGGGTCCTAGTCCTAGTCCCCAGATGGCAGAGGAGCCCAGTGATGGTGCTGTGGCTGCCTCTTCCCCACCCGGCGCAAACCTGGCTCCCTGGCCAGGCATGCCCCCCTTACGGAGCCCTCGCGCAGGCTCACAGCCTTTCTGATCGCGGAGCCCCACCTAGGCGGCCTCCTCGACCAGAGCTGGTGGGGAGGGTGGAGTCAGCCTCTCTGCCCCATCTAGCTCAGCTCCCTCCTGTTAGAGATGAGGAACGGAGGCTCAAGGTCACACAGGGAGGGGCTAGAATGGGAAGTCCCCCCACACACACTCTCGGGGCTTAGAAACTGAGGGTCTTCGGAAGGTTTAGGGCTGGTTTGGGGGGTTGGTTCTTGAGGCAACTTAGAACAGGAAGGTTGGGTGAAGTGGGGGGAGGAGGAGGACTGGAGGCTCATTGGATTCCCTTCCCCAAATCTCCTGGGGTCCTCTCTGAGGGTTGGGGGAAGGGAGAGTTGTACTCCTTGGCCCTCCTCTCCTTTGGAAGGGAATTGGGCTAGAGGAGGGGGGCTGGCAGCTCGAGATGGCCAGCTTAGCCCAAGATGTGACCCTGGGATGGCAGGAGGGCGGCGGGGGGGTGGGGCTCAGATGAAGGTGCCAGTTTCAGCGCTGTGGCTAACACCAAGTGTTACTTCCTGTTCGTGATTTTAGGACATGAGTCATCAAGGGGCTGGCCCAGAGCATTTAGGGCGCTGAGATAAGCAGGCCAGTGGGAGGAGAGAAGGTTGCTCAGCCTGGCTGCGGGCCAAGCTGGGTGGGGGAAGGGGAGGGGCTCAGGCTGCCCAAAGGGCCCCTGCAAAACAGAATCCCACAGGGGCCGCAGACCGGGTCAGAGGGAGCTGGCTTCCTGCGGTGAGTTCCGAGACTCCCCAGCGTGAGCTGCCACTCCCCACCCAGCCACAGCTCTGCCTCCCAAACCGCCCTTGGGCACAGCACCTGCTAAACCCTCTGTGTTTCCCCAAAGATAGCCATTAGTCACCTGAGGGTGCGTTCAGAAGCCAGACCAGCAGGCCCTCCACGGATGCGACAGGCCCCGTGGGGCCCAGGAATCTGCACGTTTAACAAGCCTTCCAGCTAACTCTGATGCTTTCTGAAGCTGGAGAGCATCTCCAAACGCCTGCACACAGTAGGTGTTCAGGGAATGTCCACAGACAGACAGGCTGTTCTTGGGCCCGCCGCCTTCCACGCCAGCTGCCTCAAAGCAGAGTCATCAGCTCGGTGGGGTGAGATGGTGGGGGGCTCTCTGAGGGCCACCGGCTGCACTGGGAAGGGAGGAAAGGCTCCAGGGAGCCCCAGGTCAAGAGTATATCCTGGGCATGCAGCCCCTGCGTTGGGGACCGGAGGGCCACACACCTGTCTGCTGGAACCTGCTTGTTCCCCATTACCGAGGAGCTAAAACAGTGGGCTTTTTCTGCACCATCGGGCTTTGCCGGGTGAGACATGCGTGACCTGGGACACCAAGCTGAGTGGGTAGGACCTGGGAGTGATGGGGATGGACTAGCTTCCTAGGGCCTTGACCCTGACCTCCACTCACTCGCTCACTCACTCACTTCTGCACCCCTTTATTGCCTTCTGTGTATGCTAGATCCGCGGTGCAGTCCAGCTTTACTGAGCCCCTTCCCCTGTGTATCGCCTGGCCACCAGGGACACAGCAGGGACTGTGACCACATCCCTCTGCCCTCTAATCCAGGGGCTGGCTGAGCAGAGTTCCTCGCCATGGGGACAAACACAGCTGGAAGGCGCTGTTCCCTTTACTAGCAGTCGAAGCTTGCTCTAAAGCTTGGCTCCTCTACTGCAAGACAATGTAAGTCCTCTGGCCCAGAGGAGATTTCCGATAACCGCTAGTATCGCACTTGCTAAGAGAGGAGAGGGACATGCAAGCAACTAACCATCCGGAGGTGAGTGTTTTGCTAAAGGTCTGTGGCAGTACCAGCCCCTGCCTGGCTTGCTGGGATGTGGTTAAGGGCAAGTTTCACAAGAGGGAGTTGGGTTTCAAGTTGAAGGGACAAGTAGGTGATCACCAAGCAGATGGAAAGGGAGGACATCCCAAGGCAGAGGAGCCCTCACGGACAAAGACATGAGGTGGGGACTCAAGGTTATCCAGGGAGTCCAGGGTGGTTAGAGAATGGGACGGGGGGCGAGGGGGGAGATCTGCCTGGCAGACGGCCTGGGCCAGGATGTGAAGCCTCCAGCATCTCACTGAAGAGACTGAGCTCGCTTCTGAAGGCTGCAGGGAGCCACAGGCCAGGGCGTGGAGGACCCCAGGGGTTCTCAGGGTTGGCACTTATGCACAGTTTGGGCTGGGGGCTGTTCTGTGTGTCCGAGGACATTTAGCAGCATCCTGGCCTCTACCCATGAGATGCCAGCAGCACCACCTTGCCCCCTGCAATCGTGACAATCCCAATGTTCTCCAGACATTGACAAATGTCTCTTGCAGGGCAAAGGGCAAAAATCGCCCCTTGATTTCAGAACTACTGCATCAGGGGGGAAATGACGTGACTGCCTTGTGCTTCTGAGAGTTGGCCCTGACCACGCCACAGAGAACAGAGTAGAGGGATAGAGCCTGGAGACCAGAGGACCAGCTGGGAGGCCACTGGAGCATCGCAAGTGAGAAATGGCCAAGGCCAAAGCAGGGGCTGGTTCGTGGGGCAGGAGGAAACGGCCAGGTGATCCAGACTGCGGCAGGGTGTGAAGGGGACTCCCTGTGGCGTCGCTGAGTTTTACCAGGTCCTCTGATGGCAGGTACAACATGGTGGGTGCCCAGATCAAAGCCCATCTTGAAGAGACAGCTCCGGGCCACCTGTGCAGTTGGGCTGAGAGACTGAAGGTCGCGTGGTTCAGCCAGGCTCTGCCATTGCCCAACCCCAGCCCAAAGAAGATGTTGGGGTTGGAGAAGCCGAGATAAGGGATTTAGGGAAGGGTGTGGCCATTGTGCTGAGCGCCCCATGCTGCCTCTTGAGGGAGGGGGTGCTTCCCTTTATCTTGGGCAAAAGCGAGGTGGGGGGCAGCTACGAAGGACCACTCTGAGAGCTTGGTATCCAAGGAGTTTAGAGTCTATGGGCCTGACAGGAGATATTCTCGTCTGCTTTGTGCACTGAGTGCTCAGCACCCCAGGCCGGGCACACTGCAGGTGCTCGATAGAGGGGGTACGTGAGCTGTGAGCCGGGCTGCTGCAGGTGAAGGGCAAAGGGCAACCGTGGACTCCAGGGAGGAAGCCGGCTTTGGGCCGTGTCTAACTTAAAGTGCTTCCTCTGGGGGACCAGCCCTCAGCAGGAGAAGCCTGGAGGACCACCATTTATGTTGGAGGCAAGGGGATGCAGACAGTTGTGGCCTGCAGAAGGCTCGGGCGTCTCCAGCGGGGGGAGCTGTGGGCAGAGGAATTACCAAGAAAGCCTTCAAGATGCTTAAAAAAGTGCCTCCAGAGAATGAGCCAGAAACTGCTTCCAAAAGGCCCCAGGGGCGCCTGGGTGGCTCAGTAGTTAAGCGTCTTAAGCATCTGCCTTCCGCTCAGGTCATGGTCCTGGGATCCTGGGATTGAGCCCGTCATTGGGCTCCCTGCTCAGCCGGCATTCTGCTTCTCCCTCCCCCACTCCCCCTGCTTGTGTTCCCTCTCTCCTGTGTCTCTCTCCGTCATATAAAATCCTTAAAAAAAAAAAAAGGCCCCAATGTGAGCGGGGTGACACGTGTAGCTGCCATAGAACAGAGGGTTGGGGGAGGTTTGGGGGAGCTTCTCCCCATCCATAGCTGGCAGAGGCAAGAGAGAAGTCGCCAGCTCCTCCCCCTCCGAGGCAGTTTCCCAGCCTGGGTTTAGCTGGAGAAGGGGAGAAGCTGTCCTCCGGTCAGAGACTGGAGCTCTGATGAGTTCCCAGGACAGGACTGATGGTCATTTCTTGTCTGAGACGCCTGGAAAAGCTCCAGGACCTGCCCAGGATTTCATGCAGAGGCTAGGAATAGGCAGACTCCTACGGCAAGTTTAAGGGGGAGTGCGCTTTCTTCCTTGGACCAGTGCCAGCTGGCTGCCATGCCCCTGGTCTGCTCTCCAGGGCAGTGGGCTGACCCCACAAACTACATTTCCCATGTTCCTTTGTCAAATGTTTCCCATCTTAGGTTCGGCCAATGGGAGACACTGGTGGGAGATTAGTGGGAGGGATGAAGGGAGAAGCCCGTACATGGTGTTTCCCTCCTCTGTGCTTCGTGTGGTGTCTCCTGCAGAGGCACTGCCTTCTCCATGGTTCCAGATTCCCCTGATACCCTCGCTCCTGGCTGAGGAAGCGTCCTCCCCAGCCCCAGAGGTGGTGGCAGCTTCTCGCAGTTGCTAATCTCAGGGTCGTCTTCCCTTTCCCTAATTGTTCTTTTAATTCCTCTAACACCTTTGTAACTAATTCCTCTGTATTAAATATCCTTTATAATATATATTTTTGTTAACTTTACACTTTTTTTTTTTTTAATTTAGAGATGGAGAGAGTGCAAGTCGGGTTGGGGAGGTTGGGGAAGGGCAGAGGGAGAGAGGGAGAGGATTTCAAACAGCCTCCATGCCCAGCGCGGAGCCCGACACGGGGTTTGACTCGGGGCTTGAACTCATGACCCTGAGATCATGACCTGAGCTGAAATCAAGAGTCGGCGCTTATCCAACTGAGCCACCCAGGTGCCCCCAAATACCTTTTAGAGAATCACTAGGTGGAAGGTTTGCTTTCCTCTTGACTTGGCTGTTGCCCGGCCCTTGGGTCCAGCCGATGGGGGTAGGATGCCAAGAGGATCCCCACGTTTGGGTGGTGAAGGTGCCATTCCCTGGGATGGGGAGCCATCGGAGGGGATGAGTCCGTGGGACCCACTGGGTTTGAGGTGTGTGGATCATCCACGGAGAATCATTTGCCCCTGCTTCGAGCAGGGGACACCCCACTCCTGGTCTTTGGCTCTGTCTTACGGATCAGGGAGTCCCCAGCACTCCCAGGTGAGGCCTGTAAGGGCCATAAAGAAGAAATCTTCATGCTAGTTTTATTTTATTTATTTTTTTAAAGATTTTATTTATTTATTCGACAGAGAGAGATCACAAGTAGGCAGAGAAGCAGGCAGAGAGAGAGGGGGAAGCAGGCTCCCCGCTGAGCAGAGAGCCCCATGCGGGGCTCGATCCCAGGACCCTGACATCATGACCTGAGCCGAAGGCAGAGGCCTTAACCCACTGAGCCACCCAGGCACTCCCATGCTAGTTTTAGAGGCTGACTCTATGCGGAGTTCGGTTTGTGGGCTGTGCTAGCCACACCCTCAACATGGCCTATCACTCAGAAATGTTTGGGAACCAGGTAATTTCCCAGACTCCTGGTCAGGAGGTGGGATTTTCCACCCCACAAGTCACTTCCCAGTTTCTCATCCAGCACCTAGAAGCTCCATCCCTGCTGTCCCCATCATGGCGGTTTGTGGCCCAGAGGAGAGGTCCCTGAACCTCTCGGGCAGCCTGCTGTTAGAGAACGGGGGGAACAGAATAGTCTCCTACTGCCCTGTCCACCCCACTCCTCAGAAATGCCCTGTGTGCTGGGGGCAAGGACTCCCAGGGCTGAGGGAAGTCGCTCTGGCCACACAAGGCTGGCCTTTGCAGTAGAGTTTCCACTCAAAGAAGGTAAAGATGGCAGCTAGAGTAAGGGCTCAGTCATGGGGTGAGCCCCAGGGAAGCCAGCCAGCTCTCACCGCCCTTGGCCTGGCCCAGCCCCTCTCTGAGCCCCCTCCACTTCCTGGATGGGTTTCTGCCCCAGCCTCTGTGTACCTGTCAGTCACCTGGACAGGGGACTTAAGAAAGAAGGCAGGGCAGGGGCTGGCTCACTCTCAGAAGGGCTTGAAGAATGTTTAGGGGGGAGGGGGGTACTGGCTGTTCCGTGTGGGTGGAGTGCAGGACTCTTGATCTCAGGGTTGTGAGTTCGAGTCCCACAATGGGCATGGAGCCTACTTAAAAAAATCTTTAAGGATAAATGAGTAAATGAATAATAGTAATAGCAGCTAATACAATATACACAGTTTAAGTTACAGATATATTTTGTAAGCATATACACATATGTAATATACACTATATTATATGTATTAGCTTTTACTCTTCAGAAAATGTAACTCTATGAGGTTAACGAAGAGACTCACTCAGGTGATCTGGCTCTAGTCTAAATGACTGAATTATGTAGAACACCGGTGGTCCCCACAGAGGTAGTGTCACCTCTGTGAGATGTTTTTCCAAGTTAGTGCCCCACCCGCACAGGAGTGGGGAGCCTGCGGGAGGTGGGGGGGGACACAGGCCAGGTTTGAGAGGCCCAGCCTGGGGGCAGCAACAAGCCTGGTGAGAGGGGGACTCCAAAAGGGACGGTCCGAGAAGGAGGCAGACGGGTCCCCGAAGGTTGGGAGTGGCTGGCGTTGGCGGGACTGACCCGCAGATGGGTCGGTCGGTGGAGCGGGGCTTCGGGCTGCGCCCCGCGGTGAGGGGAGAGCCGGGCTGGGGGTGCGGGGCCGCTCGCGTGGGAGGGGGCGTGGCGGTGAGGCCCCGCCCCGCCGCCCCGCCCCGCCCCATCGCCCCGCCCCGCCCCGCCACCTGCCTCCCTCCGGCCGCCCGCGCGCAGAGTTTCGCTTTCCGTCCGAGGCGCCGGAGGCAGCGGAGCGCGGAGAGGAGGCGCGAGGGCGCGACAGGCAGGGACGGCCGGACTCGCCCGCGCTCGGCCGCCGCCGCCCGCGCCATGGCGCCCGCCGCCCTCTGGGCCGCGCTGGCCGTCGGACTGCAGCTCTGGGGCGCGGGACACGCCGTGCCGGTCCAGGTGGGTGACTAGCGCGGCCCTCACGCCCACCGGCTGGCGCGCACCACCCTCCCATCCCGGGGCGCCCCGGCTGCGCTCCCTCTCGGGCTCCGTGCCGGGGCTCGGGGCGACCGAGGCGCCGCCCTCCGCCGGCGAGACGGACGCCGCGCGCGCGCGCCTGGACACCCGCTGGGGCCCCCGAGGCCGGGGTGGCACACGTGCGCTCGGGCCACCCGAACTCTGGTCCCTGCGGCGCAGCCCGGCCTGGGTGTTTGGGGGCTGGTCGGCCGGCCCTGGGCTCATCCGCGCTAGAGCCTGGACCCCAGCTCGGACACCCCTGCCGGCCTCCCGCGGCGGGGGGAGGGGGTTCCGTACTGGGGCGCTGTCCCCACTGCGGACGCGGGCACCCTCTTCAGACTTCCTCCTCCTCTGGGCTATGGTTTTCTTCTTTCTTAGAAATACCAGGGTTGCGCGCCTGAAAGAACAGGGCCAGGTGTGCAGTAAGCGCCTAATAAGGGCACGGGAGGACCGCTGGCTGTTTCCTGTGCTCTTTGCACAGACCCCCTCCCCGGGACCGACTTGGGATGTCCGGCGACCATTTCAGAGCCTGCACTCTGTGGGCTCTGGGTGTGGGGAGGAGACAGTGTCTCCACGTTCTCCTCGGCTGAGCTGTGGGGACACAGGAGGTGAGGGAGGACTTCTGGGCTACTTATTAAAGACAGACGGGGTCCCTTAAGGACTCCAGGAACATGAAGAAAACAGAGGCCTCAGAGGTGCTGGTCAATATTTCCTGCACCCACCACAGTAGCAAGGTAGAGTCTGCAAAGGGATTGCTCATCTTTTGCCTTCTTTCGCTATCTCCATAGTCTGGTAAGCTAGAGTAACCCCATTTCACAGAGAAGGCAAACAGAGGCTCAGAGAATTTGTATTTCATGCAAGGGCATGGGGGTGCTCTTCCTTTAAAGGGGGACATTTCCCCCTCCACCTCGCCTGCCCTGACTGGGGAGGAGGTGTGCCTTTGTCCCTTCCTCACGAGCTTACCCTGATGGACGTGTGGTGTGCCAACTCAGGTGACCTTCTTGACCGGAACGAGGGTGGTAGGTAGCATTGGCTTATGTGGTAACGTGAGGTGATTCACTGCCTGTGGCTAAGAGGCAACTTTAGAGTCCAGTTCTTGAGGGCAGAGGACGGAGGCTGTCAGAACAGAACTGACTCATCGGCAGTGGGGGCCAGGATGTGTCCTGGGGGGCTGCCCCAGAGGTTGTCCTGAAAAACGGAGGAGGGTCAGGCGAGAGTCCCAGATCGGAGAGCCTGAGCACAGGATCAAGTCACAGACTCAGGCCTCAAGGGGTGTTGTCTTGCGCTGGTGGACCCTGGGGTCATGGGAGCCCCTCGGGAAGGGCTTCTCTTTGGGACACCAGGCCCGAGTCCTGGAGTAGTGTGAGGGGTCCTTGATGTCTCTCATTTTCCAGTCCCTCCCCTGGGACTATCTCCACAGCCTCTGGGGGTGGTCTCCCGGCCCCTGCTGCCTCTCCCACTGATTTTCCTTGGTGGCCTCACTTCTCTGTCCCTGCCTGAGAAGC